>OX411549.1:50800146-52000146 GCA_948146395.1 Fragum whitleyi | reverse complement strand
TTTTGATAAAATTGAAAATAAAAATCCAAATAGAAAAGGTTACATGTGTTATTGATCAATGAAAATCTAAAAGTTTTTAAAAGGCGGCACATATTGTTGATGAAAAATATCATAAATTTTACAAATGTCTCTTGATAAATACTTTTCATAAAATAAGATTCTATCTCATCAATTAGGAACTCAATTCTATTCAACTTAGGATGTATTCACGCTTGGAACAAAAATATTATCGAGTACTCATAAGCTTAAGCCCTTAAGCTGATATTGATTAGAAACCCCAGAAAACAGCAACAATGTGTGCATTAAGAGACTATAGAAACATTTCCGCTGTGTCCCTTGCTTGTCAATATAGATTAGACTTAAAACCCAAGCGACCGGCACCAAAGACAGTAAACCGGAAGAAGAAAAAGGAATGCATTGTCGAAGATAATACGAAAACAACCGAAAACACCCGAGCGAAAAGTCTCGTACACGATTATCACTACCTACAGCGTATGTCATGTATAGGCTACGACGAATGGGAGGATTTTTATTATGATGGTATGCTTTTCCACATCAAATGTTAATAACTCTTCCCATACTATTCACGGCATAATTTTGTTGTGCCCTTAGTTTTGGAATAAACTGTAGACTAAGATCAGATTGCATAGACGCGCAGTCTGATTTTAACATTAATCACCAGTTTCTACTTATTTTTTTTGTAGGAACTTTCGGAAGGACTGGTTAAAATTATCATTTTTTTAAAACAATTCATCTAAATTCAGTACCGAAAGGAAACCGTAACAAAGGTCATTGTTGAAAGTGCGAAGACTAATGACCTTCTTCAGAATGACCAGGTCGACATGTTTCGACCAGATTAGATTTCTCTGCATCCTGGATGATCATTCTACCTTACTATTTCGTGTGTTTTCGGAAGAAGGGTTAAGTGTTACGAGTGTCAGCTTGAGACATTTCCAACGATTTCTCAAACACGTGTATATATGCCACTTATTAAAAAAAAAAACACGACAAACGTACAGTGTATTTGAAGAAAGCAAACATGTTTGCTTGGCTTCAAATGAAACTGAGAAAATTGCTGTCTTCGAAACACAAAAATGAATATCGGATCAAGTGTGAAACTGCAATGGCTGATCTGAATCTTTATCTTAAAAACGTAAGATATCGTACATATCATCATAAATTTAACATTCTGGCTCATGGGTCCTAAAGTTCAAAATAATATAAATCAAAATTCAGAATAGATTAAAGCAAAATTATAAATGTATTACTGAAATTGATATAATCGTCAGTGATGCGGATAATCTATTCGTTTCAAAATTTGATAAGAATGCTAATTTCTTCCAGCCGATGACGATCTTTGTGAAGTATTTCCCCAACTAGAGGAACTAAGTCAGCGTTACTATATAGGAGCATGTGAAGATCTGAAAGTGAAACCTATTAAAGTTATACATGACGGGCTTATAGAGGATGATCTCATTTGTAAAGGAACTAAACTTATTAAGAATGATGTTAAAGCTTGTACTATCGCCTTATTGGTAGGTTATTTATAGGTCTGTCCCGCCCATTCAGAAAGAATCTTTATTCATTTAATAAAACAGAGCGATCTAGAAACTACATTTATAATATGACTTACGTCGCGGGAGTGAAATAACGCCGTTCAATATTTTTGATATTACACGGGTGTTATTACACTAGTGGAATAACTATGCAAATGAGCTCAGAACGAATAGCAACGCTATTTTGTAACCGCGAAAATGACGCCATAATGTATATATTGTGTCGTCAGTTTTAACAGCGTTATAAGTTTCGCGGAAATTTAAATGTTGGATTTCAAGAATTTTGACGAGTTATCGCGAAATTCGGGTCATATTATAAATAAGATATGAAATTTGTGCTCATAAAATACCGAAATTATCAAACTCGTCATCTACAAACAGATAAAAACTCGGCGCAGCCTCGTTTTTATCTGTTTATAGATGACTCGTTTAATGAATTCGGTATTCCATGACCACTCATTCAATATCCTCTATATATAACCCGCACGCACAAAGAAGTTCAAAAGAGGTATTAAATAACATTCGGTCTTAAGGGCTACATTTCCGACATTGAATGCGTGATCAATTAGATTGAATGATAATAAAGCAAAGAAAATGTCACATGTATCCAATTTTTTTAGGAGGAGTCTGAAAAAGATAACCCGGTATTCTGTTCCGATTGTCAATTTTATCATTATTGTAGTCAATTGCAGAGAAAGCTTACCAATAATCCAAATCCAGTGACGCGAATCGAAAATTTTATACAGTCAATTCTCGTTACAACGACCACGTTTGTTCCCGATAAAATGTCGTTATAACAAAAATGTCGGTGTATTGAAAATTACCAATTTAACTCAAAAGTTGGTGCCATTTATGTACAATAAACACTGTGCAATAAATTATATACTCATATGTGAATATCGATTGAATATCTACAAAAATTAAAACTAAATATTAAAACTTGTTGATTTTTGCTTTTTGAAGAAATCTTTGATAGATTTCTGTCCTTGATAGTGAACTATCTAAGGAGTTTGCACTTCCATCTAAATTACCTATATTTACCAATGGTATATTCACCTTTTTAAATGATTTTCTTTCAGTCGAATTCTATCTGTGAGACGTTGCATTTCGAGGGTAACGATATGGGACAAGAGGCCGGACGTTATATTGGAGAAATGATGGCGAGAAATAATTATTTCACAGATATTGTGAGTAAATGTATTCGGAATCAAATAAATTCTTACTCAAAGCGTACGTATGTCGATTTTATTGTCCCGAATCAGAATCTCTGTTATGAATACAAATCTTTTAAGTCCGAATCGAATTACACGTGCTTCCTGAGAATAAGATTCGTGCTTTAATAAAATCTGGCGGTTTTTTTATTTTAATATTTTAACAATTTTTTCACGAGAGTAAATCTCCAGTGAAAAGTGCTGAACTATAATATTAATTTCTCTAAACTGAATACTCTTGCAATTATTTTGAATAGTAATTGCATATACAATAAAAAATATAAACATATGCACTACATATTTGTTTGTCTTATGGACATTGGTGAACTAAAATGTAGTTTGTCAAAATGTCAAAATTTTATACCCTGCTTTTGTGCATTTCTCCCTATCTGACGTCATCTATGCGGGGCGAAATAAGTGACGTCACAATGAACGTTGCATAGCAATCACGTGCAAAATGACGTGCTTTACGAAAATATGTCCTAGAAATTTCACATTTTGTCTCATTTTTGCATTAAAGAAATAGAATAATCGTTTGTTTTTCGAGTAAGATCGATTAATAATTCATTTCGTGAACAACAAAAAGTATATTTTCACTCGTGGCTCTGCCACTCGTGAAAATATACCTTTTGTTGTTCACTCAATGAAATATAAATCGATCTTACCCTGAAACAAACGATTATCCTCTATTTCTTTAATGCTTTTCAGTGGTTTATCGAGAAATAACGGTAGATTATCACTTGATAATCTCACCACAAAAGCAGTGAAATTATCAAAAACTTTTACCCTGCATTTGTGCAATTCATCATATCTGACGTCATCTATGCGGGGCGAAATAAGTGACGTCACAATGAACGTTGCATAGCAATCACTTGCAAAATGACGCGCTAAACGAAAATATGTCCTAGAAATTTCACATTTTGTCTCATTTTTGCATTAAAGAAATAGAATAATCGTTTGTTTTTCGAGTAACATCGATTGATATTTCATTTCGTGAACAACAAAAGCCATATTTTCTCTTGAAAATATAGCTTTAATTGTTCACTCCATGAAATATAAATCGATCTTACACTGAAACAAACGATTATCCTTATTTTCAGACTATATCTTGGAACAACATTGGTTCTCTCGGTGCCGAAGCGATTTGTGCAGCTTTATTAAAGAACAACAACGTTCGAAGACTAGATCTTACTGGTATTAAACGTTGTAACTTTCCTACTTTTCATAAGGCTTTTGTTGGGTACATTATTCAATTCTTTCTCGTCACGCTAATTGCTCTATCAAAAAGAATGGCTTAAAGAAGAAAAAAAAACGCACTACAAAGTCCAGGATATTATGGCAATTTTCTCTCTTTTTTCAATGTTTTTTCTACCTACAATTCCTTTAATCTGGTACATATTTTCTCCTTATCAAAAAGTTATATTTCTTAGATACAGTACAAACACCCCTTAGAGTCAACCCGGCTACATAAACCAAGGAAGTCATGAACTTTCACAGCGTAAACCGAGGTTTCACAAGGAAACCTCGGTCAACATAGTGAAAGATCATGAGTTCTGAAACGTTGCGGAACTAGCACGGGTCCACTATCTAAAGGATATTCAAGATACCTGTCATGAATATTCATGGGTAAAGTTATCTTACCTCGGTCTTTTTTACAGGGAACAAATTTAAAGAATCAGATGGACTCTTCTTCAAGGAGCTATTAGAGGTAAGCTAAATAAAATAATTTCTAAAATACGTAAAGAAACTTTCATCGAAAAATTCTATATATGTCGTCCGTTAACGAAGATGTTTGAAACCAAATGGCGGGGAAATACGGAGGCCAGCTGTCATCCGGGTATCAATGAGTGCTTTGATTTGTAAGTCGATTTTAGATTCTGGGACAATTTATTTCAGGCCCGACCAGGGCGAGTTGTTGTTATTTTTTCAGTCGGAAACCAGCCCTACGTTCAGGATGGCAAAACGGTTCCAGTTATACCCCGTTTTACACTTTCACTAGTGAGCAAAGCTGGGTACAACGCAGGGCTGGTAAAAACAACCACAGCGGGCCCCGGCCGGGCCTGAAATAAGTTGGGCCTAGATTGACTGTAACCATCCTTTAATAAAGTTGAAGACATAAGCGTTAACTCAATTCCAGAGCCTTAATTTTATCATCATTTTTAATGAGAGCACGAAGAGCAAATACCACGCTCGACTGTAGCTCCTTGATAGTTAAACTTGAAAGACGAAAAGGTACAATAATTCTTAAAATTTCCATTTTCCCTTTAAGCTAATTAATTTTGTTATCCCTCCGATAAGTTGTTGTTTGTCGATGGGCAAACCACATGTCAAGTTCCAGGGAAGATATCTTCCAAAAATCGCCGTTGTATGACCAAGCTTAAGGTAGTATCGGCGTCGTCTCCTATACCACTAATCTGAAAATAATTAAAATCATAGAATAGTGATGGAAAGAAAGAAAGAAAAGAAAGAAAGAAAAGAAAGAAAGAAAAGAAAGAAAGAAAAAGAAAGAAAGAAAAAAAAAAGAAATAATGAAAGAAACTGACACACAAACAAACAATATATTATATTCCAGGAAAACAGCGCTATCAAAGAACTATACCTCGGTCACAACTTTTTTCGCGAACTCGGCGGGGAACATATTGCAGAGGGATTAGGTATGTTTATGTACAGTTAAGAACATCGTGAAATTGACAAATTGAATGATATTGGAATGGTTTCGGAATGAAATTGAATGAGTGCAGTGAGCGGGTTTTGAATTAAATAAATAGGAGGTTATCCAATATCGCTAATTTTGTTCAAGATAAACAAAATTAGCGCTATGTATTACCTCCTTCTATTTGAATCTTTAAAAAAAATCTAGAAATGGCTCCCAATATCTTCACAAACTAAACAGAAGCTAACATAATTCAATTTATTCAGAGAAATCGTGGATTTTTACTAGCGATTTTAATTTTAGTTGAGGTTGTTTATCTTACCATTTTAGTGATTTTGGAGCGTTTTTGTGTTCTTGATCGGAATGACAGTCAATTTCACGATGTTCTTAACTGTATGACTTTATTCATTTTCAGATGTGGGATTCGCTGATCAAGCGGTGGGGACGGGGATCTGGATCCCTATTGTAATTTCATGAAACATATTGCTATAAAATAAGAGTATCTGAAAACTCAACCAATTGTTTGGTCAGAGGGCGAGAAAATAACGAGAAGCTTTGGATAAAATAAAAATAGCTTTGTAGTGAGAAAACTATTTTTTTTTGTTTGGACTACCGACGTCAACCCTAGCTACCCCCCATTTAAAAATATTGGATCCGTGCATGCTTTCACTTAGAACTGTTAGTGTATTCTTCGTGGTAACAATGCAATGAGTATATATACAATCGGGTCATAGTAAATCGGGCCCTACGGCTCCCCTCTCGCATCTTCAATATCAAATTTGTATCGAATTATTGAATTCCGAAAGTTGTTTTGTGAATATAGAATCAAACTTGTTGATTTCTTCTACAATTAAAATATATATAAATAATTAAACATTAAATTTCAAGCAATGCATATAGTTCTATCGTTGGGTTGCAGGTGCTAGATAAGGGGAAAAATCTAAGTAAAAAGAGGCTTAACTCTTACAAAAACTTGTTAGAGTCTTGCCTCTCGTTATTCTTGGTAGCTCTCCGGATAATGAACGCACATGCTAAGTTCCAAGAAGATATCTTTAACAACAGCAGAGATGTGACCAAGGTTAAAGATTGTCGCGTCAACGCATACGCCAACAGTACAATTACAATGGCAACGCCTTTATATGCTTTGTTCAACAACAGTAGTGCTTAAAAAAAGAAATTTTCCGAGTAAAATATCCATCTCCTATATTCATCAGGGGTTATTCATAGCTTCAATAACTTAGTCCTTGCTCTCATAAGCTGATGGAGAGCCCTCCCTATCATAATCTGATGGAGAGCCCTCCCTATCATTATCTGATGGAGAGCCCTCCCTATCATAATCTGATGGAGAGCCCTCCCTATCATTATCTAAAGGAGAGTCCCCCTATCATAATCTGATGGGGAACCCTTCCTCTCATAATCTGATGGAGAGCCCTCCCTATCATAATCTGGTGGAGAGACCTCCCTATCATAATCTGATGGAGAGCCCTCCCTATCATAATCTGATAGAGAGCCCTCTCTCTCATAAGCTAGTAGAGAGCCCCCCCCCTCTCATTAGCTTGTGGAGAGCCCTCCGTCTCATTAGCTGGTGGAGAGTCCTCCCTCACATAACTTGATGGAGAGCCCTCCCTCTCCATCAGCTTTTGAGAGGGAGGGCTACGTTATACAAGAACATTTCTCTCCTCGTACGTGTCCTCCATAGGTGCTTTGTATTTTCGACAGTGTATTCTGATATTTTTTGGGTACATTTATTCATGCAAATTTCGCCACAAGATTTTATCGTGGAAAGAAGTTAGAATTTTCTATATCTTAATGGTTTCTTTTCCAGGACAAAACTTTTTTCTGGAAACTTTAGATCTCAGCTGGAATCATCTACGTATGAAAGGTGCCATGGCAATCGGAAAGGCGTTAACAGTAGGTAGACGATTTTTGCCTTCATTTACAGAAAGCCGTTGACTGTAAACAAATAAATGCAAACACGCATGGAGAAGGACTTTCGTCTATTTCCGTTTATTCATCGTCGCTACCGTAGCACATGCCCATATGGGCGACGACCCAAGAAGAAGGTTAGTTGTTACGGAGGATAGTGCAAGGATACATGACGAAGCTACTGCTGAGATCCGACATGGTTCTTAAACATGCTCGGTGTAAAGCACTGTCACATGGGACCTCGATTTAATTAACGTCTCACCCGATAGACAATAAGATTTTTGAGTGTGCCAGCCCGGGAATCGAGCCTTCAGTTGTTTTGAAATCCGGTGCACGAACAACTGAGCTAATCGGGCTGACTTAAGTAGGTTTATTGTGAGTATGAACATATATTGGCACAATGGGTTTTTTTGAATGACCATCTCTTTAATTTGTATAATCAACAACAATATATAGGCCTTTATTTACCTTTTTTACTCAGTATTGTGCTGTCAACTGTAGTTATATAACGGTGACTGGTACACTGTCCATTTTTGTTATTTTTCATACAAATACAACTGCGGTAAAACATGTAGTTCTACAATTACTTTCAGTTTCATGCACATGTAAGTTCATTCCAATTCAACGGATAACCAATCAACAGCTGTTATTGAAAACCTGCCCTGCGTTCATGATGAAAACTTTAGCGAAGCGTTTTCGAAATGATACCCCGCTTTGCACGTATATGCACGTGCAAAGCGGAGTATCATCTCAAAGCGCTCGCGTAACGTTTTTACATCCTGAACACAGGGCTGGCTTCGAATTATCGTAATCGAACAATGATACCCGTACAAATAGGGCCTAAAAAGACAACTTTTACACGTCGATATATTTTTTCTATTGATTTAATAAAACAAATTTATCTTCTGGTTATTATTCTTTGTTTCGAAATCTTTTCAGCATAACAACCAGTTAGAAGTTCTGAATATTGCCTGGAATGGTTTCCATATACACGGTATTGTATACCTGGCTGAGGCGCTTAAGAAGAATCACTGTTTATTGGACCTTAATATATCCTGTAATAGACTGTCGGAAATGTGTATACTACAGTTCTTGTCCGGGCTGGAGAAAAACAGTACGCTGAAGAAACTTCGGGTAATAATTTCATTGTTTGTAAAAGTCATTTGAATAATCGATTTGATTTTGATTAATAAGGTAATAGGTCGCTTTAAACAATTTTAGTTATATCGAAGCAGCGGCTGGAACACCTATCATCGAATTTCCTGGTACATGTATTCTTCGCACTGACACTACCTTTACAGCCTTTCCTATCCTCCAGCTGTATTTCCACATAAGACAACGTTTCTCCACTAATTGTTGGAAGACAAATGTCGGAAAGCAAAATCAATCATGCTCTGCCGGGGATCAAACCCGCGGCCCCTTGATTGAAGATTGGAAGTCTGGCGCGCATCCAACTGCACTATTACGGTGACCCGTTATAATTTATCATAAGATAAGAAAGAAAATAGTTTCCCTTGAAAACCTTCAATCTAGAGATCACGGGCCTGCTTTACTAAATATCTTATGATCATTTTTTGCGTAAGTCAAAAATTAAAATAGCTTCTACAATAGTAACTAATCGTTGAATTCTGCCATGCTTTATCTCATTGGACTCGTGTTTTAAAGACGATTTCAATGAGATATTGCAAAGCAGAATCTAACAAAGAATAAAAATACTAGGTGCGATTTTTGATTTTGACTTACAATTATTTTTTCGTAGAAGTTTAGTAAAAAGGGCCCACAACAATATAGAGTTTTATAATATCATGAATATAGTATTGCTTTTACAACATTTCAACGTCATCAGTCATGGTTAAGCTTAATTTTTCAAGGTCAAATATGTGGACATTTTAAGTCTTCACATTAACTTTAGTATCTCCGTCGATTACAGAATTGTATTAAGGTTTGCTGTTGCTTAATCTAATCTTCTTACTTTTCCTTTTCAGTTGGGCCGTAATCACATAACCCATGTTGGAGCATTGAAGATTTTGGAACATATAAAGGCCCATCCCAGCATCGCTTTAGAATATATCGATATGGGGGTATGTGATTCTTAAAACATTTTTTAATTTCAAAGTCTTCTTAACTTAAAAAATTCTTTTTTTGCTATGAATTTTACGTTTGATTTATGTGTTTGTAAGGATAGGGTTTAACATCCCTTTCAAGAGTTAATCAGTCTTGTCCCGGTCACTGCAGCACCTAGCCATGGATACCTGGCTTTTCTCTCAGTATTGTACCACAAGACATCCCTTCCAGGCACCCACCTGCTTACCTTACAAGCCTTATGGTAGTGAGACCCGTAATTGTTCCGCAATGTTAAGGAGGTAGTGAACTTTCACAATGTTAACCAAGGTTTCCTAAGGATTTTCATTAGGAAACCTCGGTCAACATTGTGAAAGTTCGCGAGTTCCGAAATGATGGGAAACTATCAATACCGTAAAGATTATCCACCATAAGTGAAGACAAATAATGGAATGGTTGTGTGCCGCCGTCCGGGACGGATCCCGGTACGCTATAATGGGGAGTGCAATCAGCTATGAAATTTAAAATGAGATTCATATAAGAGTTAGTAGTGAAACTGCCATGTGTTAATTGATTGAGTGGAGTTTAACGCCGCTTTCAACATTTTTTTCAGTTATATCGAAGCGGTTGGAGCACCTAACAATGGATTCCTGGTATTTCTCACCAGTACAACCGTCACATTCTTTCCTAGCCCCCAGCTGCTATCTCACATAGGTCTACGATTCTCAACCCATTGGTGAGAGACTAATAATCGGAAAGAATGAGTGCCGCCGTCGGGAATCGAATCCAGGACCTCTAGATTGACAATCCGACGCGTTACCAACTGCGATATGACGGCGGCTGCTGTTAAGGATGACAAACCAATTGCAAATTATACCCTGCTTTGCATGTGCACTTGCCTGGGTATAATTTACAAGCATTTGCATGGTTTTCTTATCCCGATTGCAGGGGTGATTTTCTAAGAAAATGAGCCATATATACATCCATATATGTTGTAAGATTTTCGTTTTCCTCATTCAGCACCAGCATGTGCACGACGACTTTGTCCAAGTTCTTAACGAGATTAAGGAGACCCGCCAGTTTGATGTAGACTATGGAATGGTATGGACGGGGGACAGGGATCCTATTGGTAAACAGGTACGAGTTGTTTTTACAGTTAATTATTCTGCGTAATTAATGAACTGGCAGGGCGGGGCTTAACCGTGACGTAATTTGGCGAGTTTACTTTTCAATAGTTTGGGTTCTTTCAAATTTTAGTCGGTAATCGTCGCTAACGCGTGCAAATAACTGTATCCTAAAACCTAAAGGCTTCTCGTGCTTTAAGATAGTGAACAAATTTCAGCGTTTGGTTACCAAGGCCTCGTAACTTCAGCTTGATTAAGCTGAAGTTACGAGGATTTGGTTACCAATCTATGATTTAAGGTCTCGAGTTATTTATGTCGACCCTCTTTAGAAGTAGGTCATTTTAGATAAAAGCTGATTTCCCTCAACCTTAAGTGCAACGACCCGTTACTTAGGCTCCGCCCTGCCAGGATATTAACCATGGAAAATAATTGTGCCCAAAGTACGTACATGTATTGATGATAGGTCGTTTGTAGTGACATGGCTGAAATGGTGAAATTGACTGCCAAAGCATTTACAAGAAATAAAAGAAGCATCTGTCTTTAAACGATCACGTAAGACTTATCTTTTTTCAAAGTTTTACTGATGTGATATGTAAATAATGTACTATTCCATATTCTATGTATAGCACAGAAGAATACTTACTTGGCTTTTTTGCGCTGTAAAAATGTCATTGTATTTTATTGTAATTTTCAAACACTACTTTTGAGATAAATGTACATTTTACCGTTCAGTACATAGGAATACACTTATATAATTTCTTTAAAAAATGTCATTGTTCCTACTAAAATAAAGAATTGACACTATAAACAGCCAATTTTCAAGACATGGCTATAATTTGAACTTTTTGGGTAGAGGACCCTAGAGTGTGGGCTGAAATTCAAGCGGGTATGTTTGACTTTAGGATAACTCTTTGTAAGCACTTTATAAACAGTTTTCAGTCAAATCACTATGGCAGGAGCATCTCACCATGGATTCCTAGCCTGCGAACATCGCAAAACAATGCAAACAGATTTCAAATTATGCCCTGCTTTGCACATGCACTTGCATGCAAAGTGGGGTATAATTGGAAAACTGTTTGATCTGCTTTATTCTCCTGAACGCAGGGCTTGTATTTCTCTCATTAGTACCAACAATCATGCCATCCTTTCTGAGCACCCAGCTGCTCATCTCAACTTATTCTGTATGGATGGACAAAGGGAAATAATAGATCCTGGACATTGATCAATCATCAATACATTCAAACTTGTATTTAACAAGCACCCAAGGGATATTCTAAAAGTGCTTGCTTAAGACATATGCTTGCTTATTACAGGTCAAAATTAGTGTGAACTAAGTGGGTGCTTTTTTCATTAAGTTTGCTTGATGAATACAGGTGGCCACTAAGACAGGTTTGACTGTATCTTCCCTTGCTCAAAAATTACCTGCTGAAATTTTTAACTGTACCAAACCCCTCTCATGTTTTTTCACAGCATCCCCACAAAATCGCCCTATTCACAAATCTTGACAGACAGTGCAGACTCAGATCAGACTGCACAGATGAGCAGTCTGATCGTAGCCTTCACTGTCTGCTTTCTACTGAATTAATATTGAAAATACTGGAGTCAGACTAGTTAAAATGTCCAAAGAATTATGAACTAGCCTGTGTGTGAAATTTCAAACAATTTCAAATGTGCGCCAATCAAAGAATTTGTCAAAATCAGCAGCTCTCTCTGACAATGAGATCAGAACTTCATCAGATTTTATTTTCAACTTATGTCATCAACTTCTCCACTCCGACGAACTGTTCAAACTGTACTTTGAACGTGGCAAATGAAGCTTATATAAGAATATCAAGCAACCAATCAGCATTCACTTATTCACCTTATCTTTAGTATTGCCCAGCAACAATATGAAAATGACATGATAGTCTCAGACTGAATAGTTTGTAACTTTATAATTAATATTTTTCTCTTTCCGGTAAAAATATTCCAATGGAAAGGTTCCCAAAGTGTCTAGGCCATTGGGCAATCTTGTAATTACACTATGTGGTAGTGGAGGTTGCCATATGTGGGACGTTCATGCACATGTCAAATTGTTGGAAATGTCACGCACAGGCTCAAATTTGATTGAAGCAAAATTATACATTTAGCTGAATCAGGTTTAATTGTCTCTTTCTCTTTTAAAAAATAATGACAAGTATTTCACCAAAACATTGCTCAATGAAGATAAGCAATCAAACTTGATCTTATTTTATCAGGACGAAACCGAGGATGAAGTTGCTTTACTAAACGAGAACCCCCACTTTGTGCTGATGGAGTTTATGAGATTACAGAAACTTAGACTGGTAGACCTGTTCCATCAGATGGATAAAGACAACAGCAAGGGAATCAGTGTCAAGGAATTTCAACAAGGACTTGAGGTTAACTCTTGACTTCATGATTATTGTGAAATTTTTACAAATGTAACAAGAGATGTTTGTGAAACATTTATTCCCCTCATAAAAGTAGGTCAAAAGCCTATTCTTTGTCAATCATCAAAGGGCAATAACTCACAAAACATGATGAGTAGAGATATGGTTCTTGGGCACAGCACTTCTTACCAATGAGATCTGTTAACCTGTGAAGTTTCATGATTCTAGCTTGTATACTTTTTTTGCGATATGTTCCGGGAAAAAAAAGCCTTCAGACAAACAGACCCACTGCCAAGTGCAAAGCAATTGCCCCCCTCTTCTTCGAAGGGGGGCATAATTAATTGCAATAGGACACATCTGTAATAAAATCGCATTCACTGAATTTCCATTTAACACATAGTTACAAATATTTGTGACCTGTCACGTGAATAGGGACCACCCGGGAACTCAATAAAACTAGTATTTAAAAAAAAGAGGTTGGTTCTAGTACAGGTAAACCAGTGATCACATTTCTTAAAACTTATTTACTGGAGGTAGATTGATTATCATTGATCTAGAAAATTATTAAAGTGCTAAAAATTTTGTTCCTAGCCAGTCTGCGTAGTTTGCGCAGTCTGACTAGGAGCGACACTTTACACATTATCCAGAAGGTCCCTTTTTGGGTGATGGGTCACAAATATATTTTTTGCATTTTACACTTACTTCAGAACAGCAACATTATTTGTTTATTGAAAGTGTGAAAAGTTTTCTGTTTAAAGATACAATGTACCTCCATGTAAATCAAATATATATTCACTTACAGTAGTTCATGAAATGAAGTTGCTTATTTAAATATATAATAAATACAAGACATTGCTTTAAGCTCACCTATTTTTGGAGAAAACCCTATAGTATTGTTTTAGCCTTTGCATCTTTGTCAGCCTTATAACTGTGCAAAAACTTTGAAACTTTGTTATATACCTATCATAACTATTAAAAGGCTTTCATTATACAATCACTATCAAAAGAACAACATAAACTTTTAAATTGAATAGATCTAGATACAATTCTGTTTTTATCACGCCTTTTTTTTTCAACTAGAATATATGCAAAACGTTTAGAATTATGAATCAAAGGCCTGAAAGGCCTGAATTGAAGACAGGGTTGAATATTAACAATCGGAATGAAAATTGACGCGTTTTGAGAAGATCTCTTGAATGGGAATCAAAAATATAAAACAATCCTAGATGGTTACATATGGAAACTGCACTTCCATTACAAATGAATATGCCATACTTTGCCTAGCCTTCATAATCGCTATTTATCCCCCCCCCCCCCCCCCCGTGTTAGTTTTCAATGTCCTAAATGAAAAACATTCATTTAACCAACAGATATATGGCGGCTATTTACGATTTTCTAAAAACTCATATGAATTATTGCAACCCAGTTTTATAAAATTGCATAGATTATCCCTAGCAATGAAAATATTATCCATGTCGGTTTTTTTCCAAGCAAACTCATTAAGTGGATGTGTAAAAAACTTAAAAATGTTAATCCACATGACACGCATTGCTTAACCTTTGATGAAGAGCTGAACATTTCATTGACCTGGTGAATTTTGCCCTGAATTGGAAATTTGTTCAAATTTCTTTTACCTTTATCATCTGGTCCAGGATTTGACTCAATATCTCCACATAAAAAACAATGAAAGTAATATCAATATTCTTATACTTTTACATAAGAAGAAGTATTTTCCCCTACATTAGCTGTAGCTTTTGTTGTTTAAAAGAAAACCCTTTAAGTTTCTTTCAGGAGTGAAACATCCTATTCTAATTCTCCATTGAGATATTTCGATCTCCATTTCAGGTTATTCTTATTACATATGGTCTAACTTAGTAGAAAATTATTTTAACTACAAAATGATACATAAACCTGTTAAGACAACCAACCTTTCAGGCTTTTTAAACAGGGCTGCTTTTCTAGATCATGATTCGGATTGAACTAGACTGTGTACTATTAATTTTGAAAAAAAAAACTGTCAAAATGACAAATTGTTAAATGAACTCCCGAGCTACAGGATTTATCACCTCGAGTAGAATTCTTTCAAAGTCTACTCCACAATGTTACAAATAAATCCACTCCAGTTTCCAAAACAGTTTTTTGTTATTGTCTGAAAACTGTCGAAAACAAAACCAGGAACTCAAAACCGGGGTTGGGCATGCTTGGTACATAACAAGCCTAACAATAAAGTAATTTGAAAAG
Source organism: Fragum whitleyi (assembly GCA_948146395.1). NCBI lineage: Eukaryota > Metazoa > Mollusca > Bivalvia > Cardiida > Cardiidae > Fragum > Fragum whitleyi. Next base: position 51,984,984 of record OX411549.1, on the reverse strand, counting down.
TCCTCGAAATGATTTCTCCGTGAATCCAAGTAAAAATTCAAATATAGGAAAATCCGAGGGTTCACGGGTTTATTCAAATAACCTTGTGCTGTTTTAGTGTTTATTCATTTATACTACGACAGGCCTGGGAGACGAATAAATAAAAACAGTTATAAGATGCAATTTGATATTTGGAGCAAATGCAAAAGATTGCAACCGAAAAACGCCATAAAACAGCACCACTTACGAATGCAAAACACGGTTCTGCAGGCGACTCTTGCCTAGATCACGTGTTCACTCCCCTGAGGTCCCGGCCAGAATTTAGGTCAGCACCAAAACTTTACGGTATATTACTACACTAGTGATTATTTTTGCCGCGGTTTTTTTATGAATGGGTCTACTTTTTTGAGCGTAATGACACATGTATGAGTATGTTAGCAAAATCCGATGGCGACGATCCCTATATTGAAAGACAGGCAAGCCTGTCTTCAATAAAAACCTCCAAAATTATTTGAGGTTATCACTTGAAACTAATGATTCAAGCTTCCTATCAAAGAAGCAACTTGTACCATCACAGGGGAATTATATATAATATATAAACTCTGAGTTCTTTTATCAAAATTGTTCCCCTTTTTGGACTTAGTTAACCATTTTCAGCACCTAATAGTGTACTATTGTTATTTATTGCAGGCTGTGTCTATACCACTGAAGAAAGTCACATTAGAGAAATTTGTAGCTGCATGTGATTCCAACAAAAATGGAGAAATTGAATATATGTGAGTTTGTTTGTACCACTTACAACAGTATTTCAATAATACCAAAGCAATGACTTCCTGCTGGCTTGAACACCAGCCACACACCATTTTATATGGGCAATTATACCACATAGGTGTACTAATAATTATACAGTTAATATTACTCAAGCAACAGCCTCTATTTACCAACCACTTCTATTAAGTGACCACCTTAAAAAAGTCCCTTCATTGTAGGTAAAATCTCTGGACATTCTTTAAGGAACAAAAAGGTACTGCCTAAAGATGCTATGCTTGGCTACATGTGCTTGATAATGCAAAAAATCTAAGTTAAAAAAGGGCATAACTCCTACAAAATGATTTCACTTATTTCCCTTTATAGCCTGGAAAGATAGAGTGAAAGATGGTGAACACATATGTCAAGTTTCATGAAGATTTCTTCAATAACAACGGAGATATGACCAAGGTCAAAGTTTGTCATGCAATCACCAACCCCTACGCCAACACCAATGCTGCCAAGGTGATCGGATTTTCTCTAAAAACAGACAAGCTAAAAATTGTTTATAATTGCATTATATGTTATTTGAACCCATAGGAGTCTAACCTTTTTAAAACTCTTTTTTTTTATATTCAGAGAGTTGTTAGAGGCCAATAAAGCATACAAGGAGGCTCTGAGAGACATCGTCAAGTCCAGTGTTCCCTTTGAGCAGACTGATCTGGGCAGGATACAAAAGTTAATGAGAAAGATCATGATCGCAGCTGGGTCAATAAGGCCTCCCCCTGTCTCTGTGTAAACAGATATATAGGATCCAAGGTTATAAAACTTTTCTCAGGCTCAACTGAGACTTTTCTCAATTTTCCAATTTCTGTTACTCGATTTTTTTTAGACAAGCTGATATTCACCTACCACATTTTTCCTAATAAATGCTCACGGGAGCTATACATAACATGGTCAGGGAGTGTTTATTAAGTTTTAATTTTCTCATTTAGGAGATCATTATAACTGGTGTCTTTTAGGTCCTTTTACCTTTAATTTTCTATACAATCATTTATATGATTGTTTAGAGGTTATTCATCTCAAATTAAAGAGAAGAAGTCTCAAAAAGTTCCTAAAATTTAGGCATTTGTTGTGGGTTTTCTTAGTAAAAAATGTAGGGGTACTACTATTAAGGATGGCACTATCATTAGAGGAAATACAGTAGTTTGTTTGTTTATTTACAATTTTTCATCATTGCTCACATAGCATATGCCCATATGTGCAACACCCATAGTGGACGATTAGTTGTTGTGGGGGATAATGCAAGAATACTTGACAAAACTACTGCTGAGATCAGCCATGGTTCTTTAACCTGCTCCTTGTAAATCATCGTCTCACTGGACCTCGTTTAACGTCTAATCCGATCAACAATTAGTTGTTAATGTGTCAGCTCGGGAATCAAACCTAGTCTAGAGTAGAAATGTTATTAAGTCTTCTATGCTTGATGAGGTCAAGATCAGTTTGTCCCAAACAAAATCATGTATCAGATTCTTTTTCTCGTGTAAACACCTGGTTTGTATTTACACTGGTTTGTATATTAAACCCGTTTTGAAAATGCACAGATGATGAAAATACTGCAATATCATGTGTTAGATGACTTTAAGATGACATTGTTTTGAATATGATCCTATGCATCATGTGTAAGACAAGGATATCTCTGATAGCTTTTTGTTATGAAAGACAAAGCAAGCTATGTCAGAATGATATGAAATTCTAGATCAGTGAAAATTCAAACCAATTTGAAGTGAACAAGAAAGTGATTGTCTAGAATCGTCAATTCCACATTTTAACGCTTTGTCTCCTACCATATTTGTTTATTTCATTTTGGACCTAAATTTTAAATTTCATTTGTTTTCTTCCACTATGTACATCAGTTGCTATTTTATACTAGCAAGTTTTGAAAATCATCAGTATTCAATATCAAAATAGCTATTCTGATTGATTTGGGCTAAATACATGTCTTTTTGCAATAACTATGTCCTAATATATTTCTTGATGGCCCTTTGTCTTAGACATGCAAGGTCAAACTTTGTTGCATATTATGCTTTTTACAAAAATTAAGGAATTTATGTAAAACTAGTTTAAATGCCTACATATTTATAGGCACTTAAAAAGGTTATGCAGAAAGCCAATGTAATGTAATTTTTTTTTTATATGTAATAAAGACATATTATGTATCATTTGTTTTTATTTTATTTCTTCCCTTTCAAAAATATTATCAAGTAACAATTGATACATCTAAACAACTATTCTGCAGTGTAATTTTAGTTGTCAATTTATCATTTAACACCACCATATAATCCTCCTTAATCATAACTGCCGCTTGTTTCCAATGACAACGAGAATCAAGAGTACAAATTGTCGTTTCTTGATCAAGTTTGACCTCAAACCAATACACTAACGCAGAAATCTGTCCTGTATTTATCACATCTATTGTCTTTTCGAAGGTTTTCTGTATAGAACACAAGGATGAATCTCCCGACCTTGATGTGAGGTCAAGGTCAAATAATTCAAATGTCTCAGATAATTTGGTGTGGGTCAAGGTTGACATGTCAATATTTACATGATTCAGCATCTGAAATAAGAAAGAATAACTTTTACATTAAACTGTACTAACATTACTAGGAATGAGAATTATATGATTTTTTAGACACTTAGGACATAGAGGACATTGAATGAGTGGTCAAGAAATACCAAATGAGCCTGTGCATGACATTTTCAACAATTTGAAATATTTGTGAGGTGCAAACATTTTGTAGCGTAGAAAGCCACTTACTGTAAATATTAAGTTACCTGAATGTTTACAGACACTTCGAGACCTTATCTATTTACTAATTGCATAGCAAAGACTCAGGACAGACTGTGCAGATGCACAGAATGGTCAGAGTATTTGCTTTGCCCATATTTGAAATTGTTGGAAATCTCACGCACAGGCTCAAATTTATTTTAACAAGTAATCTACAAACCAAGCAGCTTTAGGATTTGTGAAGTTTTTGTCTGTTTTCTAGATGATGAGTTTTATAAATTTTAGAATGAGTACTTTGTGAATTCAAATTTGATTTTCTATATTCAAAATGACCCAGTCTTTAGCAAATAATGGGTAATGTTCTTGAAATCCATGTTATAAAATTTCCATGTAACATTTCACAGTCTTTAAAATGATATTACCTAATTCATTATGATGCTATTTTCATGGTAAAAAAAAAAGAATTGCTTTGTGCCCTAGACATTTGCATGTCGCGTTCGTGGTCTAAATGTAGAGTGTCTGCCTTTTGACCTAAAGTTCCAGAGTTGTTTGCTTTGAGCAGCTATCAATCTTAGTTCTTTCATTGGCCCACACATTCGAGAAAAGTACTGGTGTATTTTCTGGAACAGAATTGACAGTAAATTATTCTAAGTTGTAAGAACTTGCTTCCCTATCCATGTAAAATGAATAGGTTTAAACCTTTTTGCATTGCTATTTCAATAGTGAAATATCACCTGTGTAAGATCAAAATTATTTAAAGTGGCTATTTCACTTACATGACATAGATCATATCATCGGCTGAAAGGATGTAGCTAATATTTGTCATAAAAATTACAAAATTAACTCATGAGGAATATAATTGTTCATTTAATTGTCTTGGAAATATTGACTAGTGTCAAAAAGAATCAAACCCTGAAATGGCCACCCCACTAAATAAATGATGCAGCATAGAATCTTTGTAAACACTTATAAACCTTCAAGTAAAGGGTCTTCAATCATGACTCCTAAATTTGAAAAGCAAAGACATGCCCTTACTGTCGGATGGTCAGACCAACATCCTCCCCTGCCCATCATTTGGAACACCACTCGGCCAATCTCTCTATCAACCTTGGATGTACATAGATGAACTATTTTTAGAAATTACGGAAAACCTTGGAAAAACTTGATGACATCAGTTAAAATGGCGTTAGCCCTCCAAACTCTGAGTGAAAATATTTGACTTCTCCAACACTACATGTTTAAGTCATTGACATGAAACCATCGCATCCTTATATTGATTTCTTTCGATTCTTAAATAAAGGCTGAAAAATCTTAATTTTTGAGAATGATTCGTCATTCTCAAAAATCAAGATTTTTAAGCTGTTATTTACTCGCTACTTACACTGTTTCCGCCTAACAAGGTCTGTTGCAGTTAATGGACATGGCTAAGTGACCTTCCAAATGCCCTGGCCATGGTTACCCAAACACAGCCCTACCTGAAACACATTGATATGTTCAGCAATCTTGTATTCCAATGTCTTGTCATTTCCTGTCACATGACTCAGGTTATCAAGCTCCTCTGACTCAATAAACAGGCCCATGATGCGTAGACCACATGGTACCAACAGTCCATCCTCCTTCAACGATGTTTCTCTGAAGTACAATTATACAATCAATAGACCAGAGGTACAGATATAAAGAATAACATGTCAGTGTGTTAAGATATAAATGAGCCTGTGCATGACATTTCCAACAATTTCACACCTGCACGAGGTACGAACGTAGCGTTGACAACAACCCCATGCAATATTTTTTGCTGACTGCATGAAGAAAAATTAAGACCTTATATATCAATAAAGTGCATAGCGAAGATTCTGGTCAGACTGTGCGGCTGCACAGGCTGGCTAGAAGCTTTGCTTTGCGCACTTTTGACATTAATGGAAATATCACACACAGGCTCAAATGTATCTGGTCGAGGTTGGGAGAATTTATCATGCCAAGGCTTTGCCTCGTCATAATTTCTCACTGCCGAGACCAGATAACATTGATATTTTAAGACACTTACATGTTATTCTCTTTATCATGCAATTATTTTCAGCGCTTAATTATGATAAACCCTCAAACATCAAAGAAATTCAGATGAAAGTGTATGCAAATTGTTTCTAAAAATAGATTTCCTGATATCATGTTATGTTATCAGAAAGGAGATATCAGGTCAATATACTTTCATTGCCTCATAAAAGGGGAAAAATTGATATCAAATTAAAATGTTTATTTAATATAATCATAAATCCAATATATTGAATACTGATCAATCTATGATTTCGCCTATTACCATCTAGGTTTTGTCCAACAATAAATACCTATAAATTCAGGAAAATTTGCATTTGTGCAATTATGAAAATTTTATTCTGTAATTCATATTAAGCAATCGAAAGAAAATTGTCACAAAATAATGTGTTAAGTATCTCTGACCCTTTTTGGTTAATTTCAGAGGAATCAAGCAAATTGCTTCTTTCAATGCAGTATTTTCTCAAGTATAAAATCACATGAGTATAAAATTCCAGGAATATACTGGAAAAGGTTAAGCAAGAACCATGTTTTAAACCATGAAAGGCTGTTCAATACAAGAACTGTTGTGTAGTGGAATCCAGTAAATTTTTCATAAATTCAATAAGCAATAAGCAGTGAGTTTGGGGCTTGTGTTAAAGTAGCATTGTTAGTCCAAAAAATCTAAAAATATCCTATTTTGTTCAATGACCATTCAATTGTTCATTAAAGCATTCTGATACTACTACACAATGAATGTATTATAATCAGTGGTATCCTTCATATCCTTATAAGAAATTCATATCAAATATGAATTTCTTATAAGGATATGATTGAAATTATAAAGAAGTCAATCAACAAAACTAAGAAAAAGTTACTTATCATCCACTTACTTTTTTGGTTTGATCCCTTCAAGACCAGTTTTGAACCCTAGAAATTAGCATTCAAGGGGTCAATGACTTCTAAATTTGGAAGCTAGCACAAGCCCTGTAAGTTACTATTATTATGGTTACACTTAAGAAGATACTAGAGTATTACCTATGGAAAGTGATATCCTCTAGCACCTGCTGTTTAAGAGCCCCACATGGTTCAACAATGTCACACACAATCACATCAGTCTGTATATTACAGTCCCTTAAATAGGTCAAATCTATCAGAGTGATCTCCCCTACCCTACAACCATTCAGTGCTGCCACCTGCTGTAATATCCCATGATGCTCTTCCTGTGTGGCATGGATAATGGAGGTGTACCCCATCTTTTTAGCTTGGATGGCGACCAAGGAAAGTCTTGATGAAATGAGCAAAAGACTCACAGGTACACCCCCTCTCTCCGTCCTGAACTTGTCTAATACTTTACACATTTGTTTATTCAGATGAATATCATTGAGAAACTCTATTTCCACTTCGTCTGCCAGAAAGTTCAGTTTGGACTGAGGTCCAGGACAATTTATAGTGTCAGGAATGTTAACAATTTCATGATGATCTTCACTTTGTGTAAAAAACTTATCGATATTTTCTTCAGGGTCTATTGAACACCTTTCCATGCCTATATACATATCAGTGGAATTCCTTCTTTGTGGCAAAGCTTTTCCTAACTCACTGTTTGTTGTACTTGTATTGGCATCAATATATCCTGGAACTTCACAATCTCTATTTGAATCATTAGAACCGTTTACAACTACACATGGTGTAGTTGTAAATGGTTTCAATGATTCAAATGTAGCACTTTTGATAACAGATTCTCTTATGTTTGATACAGTACCAACACCTAAAACTTCATGATTCACGCTATCTGACATTGTTGAAGACTGTATTTCACTAGGATCAACTTTTCTCTTCCGAAAAGGTAGAGACGAACTTTTACATGTCTTTTCCACTTTATGAACATTTTCATTTGATACACTATCGCTTTTGTTTGATCCATTTTTGTCATCACTTGTTAAATCTTTAAATGGGTTAGTGTGTTTCTTTTGATGTTTCTCACCAACAGCTCCAAAATATAAAACTTCACACTTGTTCAGCCATAAACAGTCTTGTTCAAAATGAAACATGGCTCTCAGAGTCTCTTTTTTCTTCAACATACAGCTGTCATGATCTAAAATTTGAACAGTAACTATTTGACCTCTATAAATTAAATGTGGTTTCCATAACATATTTTATAAATTCACTGGATTCGTTTTTGTTTTTCATTTTGTTTTTGAATGGGATTAAATGCTTAATTCAACTTTGGCACAGTTATGACATGGTCACTGGGGCACCTACCAATGGTTTACTGTTGTTTCCCGTGCCAACAGACTTTACGAAATACCGCCGGTCCCACTGACATGTCTGGTAAAAACCTTGCTGGTCCTATAAGTTTTGCATGAATACAGGACCGAATGACCTGTAAAATCTAGCCACATACACAATGTGTTCTACTGTTCCGTCTGGTGGAATTTAGTTCGGTCTGGTAAAAATTTGAAATTTACTAGACCCACTGTCCAGTAAAAAATATGTGCATTTCGTGAATTCTGTGCCAATACAACCATAGCATTTTATTCAAGCCACAAGTTGCCAATCCCACTTGATTTCATCTTTTGCCAATTGGTGGGAGACAAATAACGTTCATCACTAAATTTTTTGTCAAACATCAGATGAAAGTTGGCTGAGCCAGGTATCAACCCCTTGGCTGAAAGCTTTATAAACTGTGAAAGTTAAGTTGTGGATTTAATTTGCTCGTTAGGATTTGCAGCCTATTGTAATATAGATTTAGCTATCTAGGATCAGCATAGATATTGCAGCCTTTCCATATTTATTACCATGGCTATTTAACATATCAACCCTGGTCAAAATGCGCATAGTTCACAAACTGACCTGGGTTGACATATTTTATCATAAACAGATTTTCAGAATCTAAAATGATTTTTCTTTCCTCCTATGAAATAATTTGTGTCTCCCTTTTTCCAATATTCCAATTTACAGATTTCACAGGTGGTCCCTTGTTTACCTGACAAGTCAGAAACAAGAGGACCATGATGGTCCTACATCGCTTAACTGAGTCTCTTTGATCACTGGGACATCATATCAATTAAAAAGGCAGATGTCATAAAGAAGATAATTTCTACATAAAACCAAGTTTCACAAAGTTTGGGCCATATTTGAGGCCATTAGAGTTGTTTCAAGTAAATTATCATTAAGACTCCTATTCCTGTGATATGGCATGAATCTCTCCCAAGTTCATTCTTGTGACCTGGCAAACATTTTGACCAAGTTTCATGAAGATTGGATCATATTTGTGGCGTCTGGAGCTCTTACAAGAAAATTGTCATTAAGGCCGCTTTTCCCCGGATATGGCACAGATCCTTCCCATTTTCGAAAGACTTCATCCTCATGACCTAACAAACATTCTGACCATCCTCATGACCTAACAAATATTCTGACCAAGTTTCATGATGATTGGACCATATTTGTGGCCCCTTTTCCCGTGATATGGCACATATCTTTTCCATTTTCAAAAGGGTTCATCCTTGAGACCTGACAAACATTCTGACCAAGTTTCATGATATGGGGCCATATTTGTGGCCCCTAGAGTGTAAACAAGAGGTCCCTTTTTCCATGATAAGTCACAAATCCTTCCCATTTTCTAAAGGACTCATCCTTGTGACCTGGCAAACATTCTGACCAAGTTTCATGAAGATTTGACCATATTTGTGGCCACTAGAGTGTAAACAAGAGCACCGCCTACAGGAGCCTACGCTCGGCTGCTGAGTGCTGGATGGTGTGAAAAAATCTAAGTCGAAAAAGGGGCATAATTTGCACAAAATGCATCTAGAGTTATCCCCCTTGATAGTATAGGTTGCTCCTTTGATGGTGAACATGTGTGCCAAGTCTCAAGTGAATGCCTTCAGTAGAACCAGAGATATAACAAAATGTCAAAGTTTTCACACAACGACAACGACGACGACAAAGGCGACCACATGGGGGCTATAGCAATACCTCGGGTTTTCTCCGAAAACAGCTGAGCTAAAAAATGTCATTAAGGCCCCTTTTCCTGTGACATGGCATGGATCCTTCCCATTTTCAATAGAGTTCAACCTAATGACCTAACAAACATTCTGACAAAGTTTCATGACATTTGGACCATATTTGTTGTCACTAGAGTGTAAACAAAAAAATTGTCATTAAGGCCCTTTTTCCTGTGATATGGCATGGATCCTTTCCATTTTTAATAGGGTTTATCCTTGTGACCTGATAAACATTCAGACCATGTTTCATAAAGATTGGGCCACATTTGTGGCTACTAGAGTGTTAACAAGAAAATTGCCATTAAGGCTTGAGCTTTTGTGAAATTTCCCATTTCCCAATGCCACGGCAACCAGAGTTTTACATGCATTTAAATTCTTTAAGCAATTTTTACAAGGGACCACCCAAGGAATATTTCTGCCAGGTTTGGATGATTTTGACTCAGAAGTTTAGGAGGAGATGTTGTTTAAAGAAATTGTTGACCCTGTGAAGGACAGACGGACGCCGGACATTGATAAATCACAATAGCTCCCTTGAGCACTTTGTGCTCAGGTGAGCTAAAAATTGGTATTGAATTACTACTCAATCACCTGTGTCCTTTTTCCTACAAATGCTAGTTACAGGGTAGATAGCTTGTTCCCAGCATGACTTGTTGTTAGCCGCCGTTGATATGGTAACAGTGTCGTCAAGGTGAAGGTCAAACCAGACAGCCAGGGCATCCAGTCTACCTTTCTGTTTGACATATAAATCACTGAGCCAAGATTTACCACCATTTAAACTTTCAAGCTCCTACAAAATAAAGGAAAGATAATAAATACTTCAAATACACCATGTTTGCATTTGGATAGGAATCTTTGACTAGCCAGGCAAATGCTTTACTTAACATTGCAAAACATCTAAGATTGAGCTTACTCACTTTTAATGAATGGAAATTAAAATTTTCTTCTTTCTTACTTTATCATAAATTTCATTACATTAATGGTGCTTAACTTATGCTTCATAGGCCATTGGTATGCCTACTGCTTTTGGGGAGCCAGCCTGTTTGAGTTCTCTTCACTTCATGGTCTAAGCAATCTGCTGTGAATTTTTGGTGGTGATTGCACCAATGGTTGTTAATTCTGCTCTTGAAGGCATTTATACTGGGGAAATTCACTATCTCACTTAGCAACTCATTCCAGGTATCAAGTACTCGATTTGTGAAAGAGTGTTTCCTTAAGTCAGTTCTTGAGTATTTCTTGAATAATTTCTAGTCATTTCTTCTTAGTATGTGTTGATAGATTTCTGGTCAGTAGATTATGTTTGGTTTTTATATCATGTTTGTTCAAGATTTTGACAGTTTGAAGCATATCAGCTCCTAATCTGTGATACTCTAGAGTTGGAAGTCCGAGTTGTTTTAGCCTTTCATTACAGTATCTCTCAAATCATTAATACATATTTCTTAAAGAAGCACTTAGACCTTCAACAAGAAGGATTTTAACAACTTAGTTTTTGAAGTATTTCTGATGTCACTTTATAAAATACAAACAAATGTTTAACTTTAACTTTGCTAGAAATATGATCTACACTATCTATTCATGCAACATTGGTTCAAACCATATCACTCAAGTATATCACAGGTGGGAGCCAAATGTCTTAAATACTTTTGTGAAATGTTCCATATAAAGCAGAGCCATAACTATGTCCTTAGACCTTCTGCACCCCTTCTATACATTATCAGGACATAATCAAATACATACACAAAGGTTAGTAAAGTTGACCCGCAGCAGTTCTGCAATGTTTGTCAGTATCTTATACCCTCCCCTGATACTAGACAGGTTTTCTGTTGTGTAAGGCTCCTCGGCAATATGACCTGTGCTACATAGTATTTCTACACAGCTTAAATCTAGATGTTGAAGGACAGGGTAAAGCAATCTGAAATGAAGCGAAGTAATCGAGCCTATGTGTGACATTTCCAACAATTTGATGTGTGCTTCAAGGGCCAACATTAAACAGCAGAGACAGTCAGATAGTGTTATCAACCCTTGTCATGCTGAATAAAAAACCTTGGCAAATTAAACATAAATCAAAGTACTGAAAGTTCTGTATTTCCTAATTGTGAGTCAGCATTTGATTTTGAAAATATAATTTCTGAAACTTATCTGGTTTAAAAATGAAAATCAGGTTGTATGGTCTAAGATCAAAACGCACATGTGTGAAGGCTGATGTTTGTCCATACCTCCTGCCAAAACAGAATTATTCCGGGATCAGCAAGACAAGGGTAAAAGATTGCTTGACTGTCTGTTTCAAGATACTTTGAGACAATGTCCATTAAATTTACAAAGCACAAAATGAAGAATGCAGTCTAGCAAGAGTCTTTGCTTGGTGCAAATTTCAAATTGTTGGAAATGTCCAAGCAAAGGCATATTTAATACCCTTCCCTGTTACTTTCAAGTCACGCTTTTTACGCCTTATATTGACAAAAAGAACAGCAATGCTAAGGCTGTGGTAATACCTCAGTCTTCTTTGAAAACAGCGAAGTAAAAACTTTGAAAGCTTAGTAATCCTATTTGATAGTATACATTCCTCCTCTTGAGATGTTTTGTTTGTTTGGGTCTAAATGTTGCTTTCAAAAATCTTTCAGTTATATTGTAGCAGCTAGAACACATAACTAGAGCACCGCCTACTGGTGCAACGCTTGGCTGCATGTGCTGTATAATGCAATACTCTAAGTTGAAAAAGGAACATAACTCTTTTAAAATGTTTCCAGAGTTATCTCCATTGATAGACTGGATAGCTCTTGTGATGGTGAACACTCATGCCAAGGTTTCTTCAATGACAACAGAGATATTCCTAAGGTTAAATTTTGTCATGTCAATGCCTATGCCCCCACCTATGCCAACATCAAAGTCAACGTGATCTATGCCTAGGTGATCAAAATAGATCTGGTTTTCTCCGAAAACAGCTGAGCTAACAATGGATTTCTGGTATTTCTCACATCAGTGCTAACACTTATCCCGCATAGGCCTAGTATGATCCAGTGCTAAAATCTATTACACATATGCCTATGATTAACTATGCATGAGTAGGATAAATAGTCATAAAGAATTATCAAACTCCTCTTAAGAGGTAGAACATGTTAAATATTCTAGAAACTAGCTAAAATATGTGAAATTTTTCAAAGTACATGTGCAACACTTAGCCAACACTGTTGGCTAGATGATAGAAATAACTCAAGCTTTTGTCACAAAAGGGCAGACAGAGACAGAGAAAGCAAACATACAATATCATCAGGCCTCTATTTAGACAAGAGATGTTTGAAACACTTTATGCCCCCCATAAAAGCAGGTCAATAGCCTATTCTTTGTCAATCATCAAAGGGCAATAACTCACAAAATATGATGAGTAGAGTTAAGGTTCTTGTGCACTGCTCTTCTCCTCAATGAGATCTATCCACCTGTGAAGTTTCATGATTCTAGCTTGCATACTTTATGAGATATGCTCTGGACAAAGTTCAGGTATGAACATTAACAAAGGGCAATAACTAAAAAATAAGCAAGGTAGAGCTAAAGTTCTTATGCACTGCACTTCTCCTTGATGAGATCTATCCACCCATAAAATTTCATGACCATAGCTATTATACTTTCTGAGATATGCTCAAGACAAACTTCAAGTATGAAAATTAACAAAGGGCAATAACTCAATAATAAGCAAGGTAGAATTACGGTTTTTATGCAGTGCACTTCTCCATGATGTGATCTATCCACCCATGAAGTTTCATGACCATGGCTATTATACTCTCTGAGATATGCTCCGGACAAACTTCAAGTATGAAAATCAACAAAGGTTAATAACTCAAAAAATAAGTAAGGTAGAGTTACGGTTCTTTTGAACTGCACTTTTCCTTGATGTGATCTATCCACTCATTAAGTTTCATGACCATAGCTATTATACTTTCTGAGATATGCTCCGGACAAAAAAGGTCTATGGACGGACTGACTGATGGACCGACCGACTGACAAGTGCAAAACAATATACCCCCTCTTCTTTGAAGGGGGGCATAATGAGGTGATCTCTCCTCATCTTTATCATATAGAGATATTCCTACCTATTTCTGCGTCTGATGGTTTCACACTCTATACCACATACATACATGGTGGCACCACATGGAATTGATGTTCCCATCTGTGAATTATGAAATTCAATGATTTAAATATTGTTGGTTTTATGAGATGTAATATACCTCCCTAATAGTAGCACCACTACATTTTTTACTCACATAACAGTCTTCAAATGCTTAAATTTTATGATCTTGTAAAGACTTCTTCTCTGACTTAAGGTGAACTTCCTTTAAACAATGAAATTAAAGGGAAAAAAGGCCTAAAAGACACACCAGCAAGTTCAATGTGTTTTTTTTTATTAATCAGAAAATGCATACAAAATAAAAGTGCCCTAACCATATTTGTATAGCTCTCGGGAGTGTTTATAAGGAGAAATACAGTAATTGCTTTTCAAACAAGATGTGTCTGTTAAACACTTATACAAATAAATTGAGACGAACACAGACATACAGGCCCACAGACCATAGGCTTTCAAAATGCCTACACATAGTAAATCACAGTAAGCCAGTAATACAGTAATTGTATCTCAAATAGTTATTGAGTACTTGTCAAGTTTTTTGGTTAAAGTTTTGCAAACAGATGGACAGACAAACAGATAGATAGAAACTGGTTAAACAAAAAGCCCTCCATCTTATTGAAGTGGGATAATAAATTATCCATAAATAGCTAGTTTGTCTGTGATTGTGACGCAGATCAGGTTTAATAAGGCAATTATTTAATATTAGTGATTTTCACCAAGATTGGTCCATTTTGATTGGCTGAAAAATTGCTTTCACTATTCATTGTGATTCTTTTTTTATTACACAGCATTTTTTTTATCTTTCGCAGAAAATAGGCCTACTAGCAATCTCTATTATAATGGATGAATTTTAAGATTTTGCTTCAAGACATTATTTGTAAGAGACATAGAGATATTTTGTTGAATTCATGTAGATATGAAACTAAAAACCTAATCACACTTATTTATGAATCCCTTCGTGTATTCATACAGTATGATTAGGTTTTAAGTGCCTTACCTTCATAAAATCAGCAAATACTCTATTCATCTCTGATTAAATGATATTTCAATTATGTATCAGCCAAGTTCATCTATACCAAAAGTATCTGGTAATCATTGGTACCCTGCTACTTGTGCCAGGGCCCTAAAAACATCTTCAGACATACAGATAAGAAGGGGGTGAAGCCAGTCTAAAATCAATATTTCTCAATGAAATCCTATATTGTGGGTACTCATTTGAATCATCTTGATAAGACAATTCAAATGAGTACCAACAAAATAGGAATTTGATCAATTATTATTAAAACCCTTTGATCTAAAATCTTAAATACCCCCTATTGATGTAGTAGTTCTGACATATTGCCCATATGAAAATGGTATGGCCAAGGTATAAAAACCAAATGCCTTGTAAACAGTGATTGCTATGAAAACATTTAATCAACAATGTATTCTGTTTCTAAAGTTTATAAAAGACAAATTACAGTTTATCAGATTTTTAACTTACTGGAGATGTTGATATAAGATTTTTCCAGGCATGAATCATGGCAGAAACAATATGCTCCCCAAACAGACCCGCATCAAATGTCTCAGTGACAACCAGTCTGACTCTGAAATTAAACGTTAGAAACACTAAGAAAATCATTATCACAGAAAAAATGAGCCTGTGACATTTACAACAAGTTCATGAGTGTGTAAGGCTCAATTATAAATTTATACTGTAAACGGCTTTATATTGGCGGTGTCCACATTTGGCTGTTTTTTGGTTTCGATTTATTGGCGGTGATTTATTTTTGTGCATCCTACATGTACCCCCAAAATAAAGGAAGGGAATTTTTCATTCATAATGACAAGTATTGGTGGTGGATTAATTTTGGCACATCTTAGCTTGACCACCAATATAGCCAAAATTAATCCACCGCCAAAATTACCCTGTTATCAGTAACTTAGTGAAGAGAAATAACCCCAATGAATATTTTGGATTTACTATGCAAATAGCTAAGAATGTATATCAATGTTATATTTGCATTGACAGTAATGACGTCATACACAAACATATGCAACGTTTCAAAATAACACTATTTCGGGTCCATACACAGATATTCCAAATTTGAATGAAATATGACCTTATTAAAGAGATATATAAGGTTATAAAAGGATATGCCAAAATAGCCTCAGTTATCAAGTGCAATAACAAGCAGACAGTTTGATCAAGCATATTTGAAACATTTAAATCTAAAAACCCTAAATACCCTCCCTACCAGTACCCTGTATTCAAAATTGAAACATTTAAGTGTCATTTCATAACAATGATACCCCACTTTGCATGTGAACTTGCATGCAAAGCAGGGTAAAATTTCTAAATGTTTGAACATGTTTTTGTATCCAAACCAGGGCCTGTGCTAGCTTTTTCAATTAAGAAGTCATTAACCCTTTGACCATAAAATTCTAGGGGTCAAAACTGCTTCTATAGGAGTAAAAAAAGAGAGTAAAACATGAGAACTTATCAGTCTTTAAAGTAATCTATACAACTGAAATAACATAAACAATAAAGTGTAGACAAGCTATATTGTAAATGTTTATATTTTTTTCATTTATAAAGATCTTTTGTAGTAGTTTGAAGATACAGTTGATCTAAATTATCTTTTACATTGCATAGATTGCACCATTCAGTGGGTCAAAATGACCCCCTGCAGGAAATATTTGAGGGTCAAAATGGGATTTTTGGGAGTCAAAACCCTGGTTTAAGGGTCAAACACAAGCCCTAGCCTGAAAACAGAGAGTTGATGCAGATTACTTGTTGATATCTGTTGGCACGAGGAGGTCCGTTGAAGATTTGTGTACGAGGCTGATTCTGTCTCCTACATCATTATCTATGAGAACGTCTTTAGCCACCTCTATCATGGCCCGTGATCTGTCACATGCAGTAATCTTCCTAGCACCTGAATGCTCACACATTAAACTGAAATAATTGATTGATTGAATGGAGTTAACGCCGCTTTCAACATTTTTTTCAGTTATATTGTGCGGCTAGAGCACCTAACAATGGTTTCCTGGTATTTTTCTCACAAGTACAACCACCACATCCTTTCCAAGCCTCCAGCTGCTATCTCACATAGGTCTATGATTATCAACCCATTGGTGAGAGACAAATAGTCGGAAAGAATGAGCGCCGCCGTTAAACTGAAATGTAACTAGTTTTTATTTAATGCTTTTCGGTGGTTTATCAAGAAATAACGGTAGATTATCACTTGATAATCTTACTGCAAAAGCAGTGAAATTATCAAAATTTTATACCCTGCTTTTGTGCAATTCACCCTATCGGATGTCATCTATGCAGGGCAAAATAAGTGAAGTCATAATGAACGTTGCTTAACAATCATGTGCAAAATGAGGGGCTTTACAAAAAAAGTCCTAGATATTTCACATTTTGTCTCATTTTTGCATTATAGAAATAGATTAATCGTTTGTTTTTTTAGTAAGATTGATTAATATTTCATTTCGTGAACAACAAAAGTTCACGAAATGAAATATAAATTGATCTTACACTGAAACAAATGATTATCCTCTATTTATTTGTATGGCATTACACAAAACTTTAACATTATTACGCTTAAATCGCGGGATTGACAATTCCATTTTACAGGTCTTTCAGACTGGTTGTGATTATTTTTCTTTATTTCAAAGCCTGGCAGATTGGAAAATATAAATTAGCTCTTTCCAATATTTTACTCAGAATTTCATTAATCATAGGAAACCATCATGGCAAAAAAAGAAATTGCTCATGACAGTCAATTTTCTTCTTTTCCAACACTGTTTTCCTACCAAAATTTTGCTGATCTTCAAGGCAAGTCGAAATTACATCTAATCTTAATTTATTGCTTAAAAATTGATAAATTTTCTTTCTTAGACATTTTAGTACAAATTGAAATACATGTATATAAATAATGAAAACTTATGTTGTGGTTACTCATTTGAATAGTTTCAATAAACAAGATGTGCTTAATATGAAAAACGTATTCCCCCAGGCATTTTTTTCACAAGTTTGACCTTGAAAGATGACCTTAACTTTGATATCAGTAGATGCTTATCAATGAGAGATATAACATCATGCCAAATATCAGCATTGTTACTCAAATAATTTTTGAATATGTCCATGCTATTATTTTAATTGGTTAAATTTTTGCAGACAGACAGTTTTTGGACAGACAGACAGACAGTGGGACACCAGTAGATCGTTAAGCCCTCAATTTTATCATTTAGGCGACATTAAAATTCAAAAGTACAAAATACCCCTTTCAGGGTTCAACTCTAACGTTTGTTGGTAAGGAGTTCAGTCGACTCCCACCTTAAGAAATCATGGAGTCCAAACTCAAAGTAAGATGTCCAAATTTTCATATCTTTTTCACAATGTTCCTTCTAAAATTTTATCTGCAACATCTCTGTTGTGAACAGCTAAAAAAATGAAAGTTAATTCGTTTGCTGAATTATTCTTCTTTGAGCAAGGGAATACATTGGACTCCTGACTTACAAACAAGGGAATCATAACTGGAAAACAATGAGTCTCAGACTCCCAGACTCCCCTTAGTGTTGATTAATTGAATGGAGTTTAACTCCACTTTTAACATTTTTTCAGTTATATTGTGGAGGCTGGAGCACCTAACAATGGATTCCTGGAATTTCTCTCACCAGTACAATCATCACATCCTTTCCTAGCCTCCAGTTGCTATCTCACATAGGTCTATGATTATCAACCCATTGGTGAATGACAAAAAGTCAGGAAGAATGAGTGCCGCCATCGGGAATTGATCCTTGGGCCTCTAGATTGATAGTCTGAGGCGCTACCAACTGTGCTATGTAGGTAGCTCCCTTAGTGTCAAACCCTGCCTATTTGGTTGCAATGCTATTTTACCTTAATATTGCAGTGCCTGTCCCAATATCGAGCACAGTATCATATCCAGACCTGATAGCTTTATCAATCGCAAACTGATAAGCGAAGTTTCGTCTCTTATCATTCAGCATGGGGAAGTGCCAGCGTTCCACAAGATGACTGCAGATATTTTCCAGATTATCTCGTGCAGCCAAATATCCTGGGTTAACAAGGAGGGACTTTCTGATATAAGCAGCAGCTTCTTCCACATAGCCCAACCTGAATTTAAAATATAATCGCCTAGGTATAAGAATCAGGGCTTGTGCTAGTGTTTGAAATTAGGGAGTCATTGACTGCTTAATCCTGATATCCTTGGGGGTCAAAGCAAATTTTAAAGGGGTCAAAACAACAGAAAAAGCATATTTTGTCAGACTGACAAGGGTTGCAACAAATTTACGAATAACAAAGTTTCTGAATTATTGAGTTATTCTACCTTCCTTTGTAATTAATTCCAAAATATGCAGTATCCAATATTTTTTCAAGTTTTTATTTTACTGAGATTATAGATCCCAGATTTTCCCTGTTTTATCTTGTAGATAAATGGACGATTGAGCGTTGAGTTAATGATGATCAGTATTCAGTATCAAATTTACCAAAAAGGAGTAATGTATAGATGAGCCAAGGAGTCGAGGTAGCCTAGTCAAACAGGAGCACTACCCACAGGTGCCAATGCCCAACTGCAAATCCTGGAAAGTTTGTTTGTTTGTTTGAATGGGTTTTACGCCGCTTTCAATAATTTCGCAGTTATATTGCGGCGGCCGGAGCACCTAACAATGGATTCCTGGTATTTCTTTCACCTGTACTACCATTAAACCCTTTCCTAGCCTCTGACTGCTATCTCACATGGGTTTATGATTATCTACCATTTGGTGAGAGACAAACGTCAGAAGGGATATTTGCTGCCACCAGGGATTGAACCCACGACTTCCAGATTGGAAGTCTTATGCCTAACCAAATGGGCTATGGTGGAGCTCAAATCCTGGAAAGTGTAAAAGATTAAATTGAAAAAGGGAAATAACTTTTAATATATAAATGTGTTTGATTTTTCCCATTGATAGTATGGATTTATAGCTTTTGTGATAGGAAACACACAAGGCAAGTTTAATGAAAATGTCTTCAATATCAACTGAGATATGTCTAGCCATGGTAACACCTACACCAACACTAGCAGGTAATGTATCCTCTTTCTAGGCTGATGACACACATCAGACCATCAATCATGGACAAATAGTGCCAATGTGATGCAAATACCTCAGGTTTTTTCTGAAAACAGCCAGCTATACTGGTCGGAGACCAATTCTTGCCGTGTACCAATTTTCGACAACAAACCATTTTCACAGTAAAGGCGAAATATTCATTTACAACAAGTTATTTCCTGAAGAAAAGAAGTTTTGGTCTAAGAAATTTGTAATTTAGAATGTTTTCCTTTCTTTCTTGACTGTGAACCAATGTGATTGATTAGAACTGGTACTTGACAAGAATTGGTCTCAAAACACTACTGTAACAGTAGATCTGAAAGGTGGAATCAATCCCCCAAATAGAGTGGAGTGGCAAAATCTATCACAGAACTTGAATTAGCATTACACGTACCTGAAAAGCTGTGCCCCAATGTTGTTCAAAACTGTGTCATGATTAGGATACATCTCATATGCTTGGTCGTAGCATTTAAACAAATCCTCTATCCGCTGTTCATGTTCGAGTTGTTCGCACCATTCACGGGTGGCCAGTGCAAACTCATAATACACTTCGTTGCACCTCTCTGGCTCCAGTTTCAGGAATAACAGGAAGTGGGCAAATGTCCGTCCGTAATTATTGATTTCTAAACATTTTCTTGCGTTTAACAAGGATATATCTGCTATTTTCTTTACATTAGCCATTTTCATTATTAGACACCGATTACATTTTACGATGTAGCGACTCTCACGACACCGCAAGCAGACTTGATTTGATTTCTTTTGTACTCCTTTGTAATAATATAAAGGTTAATAATATAGACTGGTCCCTCTGTCGACTATCATAAAAGCTTCATACATGAGTCGACAGTAGGACCAGTCTATAGAGAATGTAGCACATTTCGCTAACATCATACATTAATCGGTGACCGGTCAACTCGGCCGATTTTTAACTCGGCCCATCGGCAACTCGGCCCAATGTATAGCTCGGCCCGGTCAACTCGGCCCCAATATATGGTATATAGATAATATAATAATAGGTTTAACCTATAGACGGGAAAAGTAATTTGAAGAAAGAACCATTCTTTTTTTTTTACTAATTTACTCAACTTAAGCTACCGAATTTAACAATAAAGCTCCCACACCAAACCTTTTGTTATATCGACACGTATGAATGATGTATCAAATTCAATATTATGTGTCTGTCTGTCCCGACGCCCTTTTTGTTTTTCGCTTGATTGGGGTTTAAGGCCGCTTTTCGTCATTTTCAAGTCATATGCGAACAAAAGAAAGAAAATTGAATCCTTTATTGGCCCTTTTCTACTCCGAAGATATTGTCACTGGAAAAAATAAGTGCAGTTAAAATGTGTAATAAACTTCCCCGGGTGCTGTACAAAACATGCACATGATAACTAATTTTAAGAATACCAAAATAGCTATTTATCAAATCGATGGCTACTTGATTTTCCTCATTTATTTCTAGAATGATTTCCACAGTCACAGCCATTTAGATAAGCGCTAACATCCGAAGAATATGAGTGAAAGAAGATACTCAATACAATTCTTATTGGGTTTTCTTTGTAAAAAATGCAAGGGGGGGAGGGGGTACTTTGAATATGGTCGCACGTATTATAGAAACTGCGTCAGGTCTAAATACTAAAGGATGCGATTCCGACAAGATGTTGGCCGGCATAGATTTAGCTAAAATAGCTGTATTTACAATTATTTTAAAAATCAAACTCCGAATTTTGTTATGGATTTCATTTTTTCAAAGCTTAACCGGGAATATTGCCGTAAAATATTTCATCGATAGTCTTTCAAGTCTTATCCCGCTTCTTATCCCGACGTTAAAACGCTACAACAATGACGTTGTTTTAGCGGGAAAATAATATGATAATAGGTTTAACCTATAGACTGGAAAAGTAAGTTAAGTTAACCTATTTCAGAAGAGGAAAATATGCTTTCTATCAAAATCGATGGCTTTTTGCTAATTTATTTCTATATTGATTTTCTCAGTCACAGCCATTTAGAATAAATGATACATAGGAATGAAAGATCATACTCGTATAATTCTTATAGCTTTTTAAAGTAAAAAATGTAAAGGGAGTCTTCAAAAAACACCGTCATAGCGCAGTTGATAGCGCGTCGGACTGTCGATCTAGAGCCTCCCGGGTTCGATCCGTGACGGCGGCTCTCATCTTTTCCGACTATTTGACTGCCACAAATGGGTTGGTAAACGTTGACTTATGTGGGACAGGAGCTGGAGGCTAGGAAAGGATGTGAAGGCAGTATTGGTGTGAAAAAATACCAAAAATGTTAGGTGCTCCAGTCGTCGCGATATGACTGAAATAATGTCAAAATGAGCGTAAAACCACATTCAAACAACCAATTCAAATGGGCGCACATATTATAGCCACTGCGTCGGGTCAGAGACCTTAAGTATTTATGGGTCGTAGTCAGGTCTAAATCATAGAGGATGCGATTCCGACAATATGTTAGCCGACATAGCTTTTGCTGAAATAGCAGTATTTACATTTCTGATAGAAATTAAACTGCATATATTGCTAAAGATTTCATCTCATTGAAGTCTTAACTGCGAATATTGCCATAGATTTCATCTTAATCAAGTCTTAAATTTGAATATTACGAAAGATCTCATCTCTTTCAAGTATTGTCCAACTTTTTACCCCGACGTTAATACGCAACAACAATGACGTTGTTTAAGCGGGAAAAAGTAGCGTCTTATTTCCCCGAAGTTTAGAATGACGTCATTTGCGGAGGGTAAAACGAAAACGTCATCAAAACGAGAGTCTAAGCATTAATGTGCAATTTCTTACATGTAAGGCTGATTCTTATCCTAATTTTACGATCACTACAATCTGAATTTTGATAATGATCGACAGAAATAAAATCGAAGTAAAAAGTGGAAAAATTAAAAAAAAATAAAAAAAAAACAAAATGGCGAAATCTCGCGAGATCATCATCCTCCATGGAGGCCGCCATTACGACACGAATTTTAACTTTGATGGTATATGTATTTCATTTTGATTTGATTATTTAAATGATTACACGCGTTATCTAGAAGCGGGAAAAGCCGCAAAGCGCCCTTCGGGCGCTTTGCGTTACTTTTCCCGTAAAACGTCTTATTTCTCCAAAGTATACAATGACGTCATATGCGGAGGGTAAAAAGAAAACGTCATCCAGACGATCGGATACTAAGCAAAAATGTGCAACTTTTTACATTTAAGGCTGATTCTTATCCAAATTTACGTTCACTACAATCTAAATTTTGATAATGATCGACAGGAATAAAATCGATAAAAAAGGTAGATAAATTGAAATAAATAATAAAACAAAATGGCGAAATCTCGCGAGATCACCATCCTCCATGGAGGCCGCAATTACGACACAAAATTAAACATTGATGGTATATGTTTTTCATTTTGATTTTGATTATTTAAATGGTTTACAAGCGTTATCTAGAAGCGGGAAAAGCCGCAAAGCGCCCTTCGGGCGCTTTGCGTTACTTTTCCCGTATAACGATAAAGTTTAATAAATTTGGTATTTGTTGTTTATGCTAGCATCATTATCTTAAGAAAAACGTATTTTATGTTCCAAATATTTTCTTCTACCGTATATATGCATATATGTAGTATTAAGATACGAGACCATCGACACGTGCCTATAAGTGTTGGCACATAAGAAAGGTGTGAAGAAATCAAATGGTTAAAGGTGTCACACAACTACTTTAGCACACGTCTAAGCTACCTGTTTGTTACATAAAATTGAACAATGGATAGACCTTGATTTGATTAAGAAATGAACGGGAATAAAGTGAAATAAGATTGTATTTTTTTAATCAATTTCTTTTTACTTTCTTTCATCGTTTCTTTTCGATAGGCTGGGCATAATTTTATCATAAATACACGAGATCGCTTATTTCTAACATTTTCCAAACATATTACATAACTCATGATAGGAATGATAAACACAACTAATGTGTTTATTATTTTATTGTCTCAGTCGTAATAACATGTATAAAAAAGAAAAATATGTACATGGTAAAGAAGATTAGATTTGTTCATGAATTTCAAGGATTAGAAGAAATTGCAGATGACAAATTAAGGGTAATGAATGTCTTATGTATTAGAGATAAATCAATATTGTGGGAAATGAAGAAGTTGATCATTTAACCATTTTCTTCATTTTTTACAATAGTGCAATATTGCATTCAGACATAATTCCTTACCTGTGTCACAGCTTCTGTGTTTCCAATGTTCACATCGGTCACATGAAACAGCTTGCTGCCTACCTGATACACTTTTCTGGCACTTAATGCACTTAGCCAGAGCCACGGCTTTACTACATGAGTCAACATTATTTGTTTTCTTTATTTATTGAACACAAATTTACAATATCATATTACAAATACACAAGCACTAGTAAGAGTCCGAAATGGAAGTATACAATGATAAGGACAAGAAAAACAAATCTTTATAAAGATACATTTTCTTTACATTATTGAGTAATATCAAGTTGGGTATCAAACTGTTCACCGCAAATTCTTTCAAAAAAAGGATAAGATGAAGGAATACAATAAACAGATTAATGGGATTAAAGCAATCAAACTACTTTACGAGGGATGATTTTTTCGAATATTTTCATGATCTATGTTATTCACCAGCCCAAAAGTTTCAGATTATTTAGAAACAAGAGTGCCATCGTCACAAAATACGCCGCCACTTTGCTGCTGTTTCACGAAATTAATTGTAGACACTACTTATTTTGACAGAACCAAATTCAAAATGACCAAGTTTCATTTAAATCAAGACAAAAAGTTAGGAGGAGTTGCCTTCACAAGGCTGCAATTTCAATAAGCCCCATACACTAAGTTTTAAGGGGGCATAATTCAGGGAAATGAAAGAGCCATAAAATCCTTGATCCATGTACATCTACAAATTATGGTGATGACATTGACCAAGTTTCATTTAAATAAAGACAAAAAGTAAGGAGGAGTTGCGTTCAAAAGACTGCAATTTCAATAAGCCCCAGATACTAAGTTTTAAGGGGGCATAATTTAGGGTAAAATTAATGAACTATTAACTCCTTACTTCATGCTCATCTACCAATTTCGGTTATAACATCCACCAAGTTTCATTTAGATCCAGTCAGAAACTTAGGAAGAGTTGCATTCACAAGGCTGCAATTTCAATAAGCCCCAGAGACTAAATTTTAAGGGGGCATAACTGAGGCAATAAGCCCCAGAGACTAAGTTTTTAAGGGGCATAACTCAGACAAAAATCAACGAACCATAAAATCCTTCCTTCATGCACATCTTCAAATTGAGGTGATAACATTGACCAAGTTTCAAGAAGATTCATCTAGAAACTTAGGAGGAGTTGCGTTTACAAGAAAAGTGGACCCAGAGACTAAGTTTTTAAGGGGCATAACTCAGACAAAAATCAACGAACCATAAAATCCTTCCTTCATGCACATTTACCAATTGAGGTGATAACATTGGCCAAGTTTCAAGAAGATCCAGACAGAAACTTGGGAGGAGTTGCGTTGACAAGAAAAGTGGACGGACGTACGGACGGACGGATGGACGGACGGACAGACGGAGAAGATGACGCCAATATACGTCCGCCTCCGGCGGCGTATAAAAATGATATAACTTGCAGGAGAAATTAGAAAGGTCTAATAGAGTTTCAACGAACAAACTCCTCCCAATTGATTCTCAGTATTTTCGCAAAATAAAGGTCCTGCATATGGGTCTCCACTCAACAAGAAATACCATGCATTTATAGAAATTGTAAACAAATTTGAATCTAAATGGTATGTAGATAATTTCTGCAAGTTGATGTATCAAGCACGGAAATGCACGAGAGTTGGCGGTGGCGGAGATTATATAGAAGAGAGTTGATAATGACATCGCATTTGACGTTCTTGCTCCCCCGCATTCGTGGGGTTCTCTGTCTTGATTTAACGACTTTATAGTCGCAAATGAATTTAATCATTAAAAAATTTCCACGTTTGTTAAACAGATGATGAATTAAAACACTGTATGATTTTTATTATGATTGTTAACTTTTCTGTTGATTTATAACCTCATTTTACGAACTTCTTTCGTATTTATCAGATGAATCATCGTAATTATTGCATATATAAAGTATATCAAACAAATAATTAATTTAAACCGCTTAAACAACTGATAATATTTTTCATTCATGTTCAACCAACTTTAAACATCAATAAAAATAAACTTTCAACACCAAAGAAAATAAACTATAAGTGCGGACAAACTATATAAATATATATTGAAATCCTGATTGAATTAATCACCTTTAATTCATAAATAATCAAATACATGAAACATGAAGATAATTGGTGTGTGTATTTAAATCATTTTAACAATATTCAAGTATACAAGTCGATTGCTCAACTTTTATTTGAAACCAATGTAGATGTTTTATGAAAATTTTCATAAAAGAACAAATTGACCTATTTTTCTATAAATAATGAAATATAATATATTTTATATCAAACTTTAATACTTACTTTTGTAAAAATATTTATTTAACAAAAATCAGGGACTCTGTATATTTAGGGTCAGTGCATTAATCAAACAGAAAAATGAATGAAAAATGAGGCCTTCTGTAAAATAAAGACAAGCAAATAAAAATGGGATATATAATAAGAACACGTCGAAAAGAAAAAGCATTTTGATGCATCTGTTTCATATCATTAGTAAGGAAGCTGTTATATATAATTCTTTTAAAGACCTGGTTTAAGGAATGTTGTGTATTCTGGACCCATACTGATAAGCTAATTGTTTTTCTCTCTGAATCTCCCTAGGGGGTCAATCACCCTTTACATTCTACACATGACATTGACCATTATTGGTCATCATAATCTGATTAATTGATTCGAAAACAGTTAAAAAAATATATTTATTTTTTATTAAAACTGAAAGTTCACGATTCTTGAAAGTCTTTAAAGTTTTATTTATTGCTGACATATGTGATAAAATCAAATCTGCAAATTCTTTGACAAAAAGTAATGAAACACTCTAGATCAATTGAAGGTAGGAATTTATAAACATAAAAAGATTGAACTTGCAGCACTGTTGAGAATAGAATTTATTAAAAAAAAAAGGTTTAGGTAAAAATACTTTTATCTCCTTCCAAATGTGTTGCTACCCATAAAAACTTGCTAAAGAATCAAAATATTGCAATAAAGGAGGACATCAATTATCCCTTTTCAATTATTCTAAGCAATTTTATTTGTAAGTTTTCATAATATCATAGCTACAGCTATTTTGTGGTTGAGGAATTAGTTTTATAAAAACAAAATTGTTTCATCTTTCATCAGTGTTTTATATGAAGATTGAAAGTTAAAGATGCGTCACAAACACGTTTTTCTTTCTTTGCCAAGTTTAAAGTGAAAAAAAGGTAATAATCATTATCCAATTGATAGAATAAATGAGAAATTCAGTAAATTATCATAATTTAATAAATAATTAACAAAATACTTTTCTCAATAAGTAAAAAATCAATATATGCCTGACAGCCTCTGTATGTGTATCTCTACATAGAGTATACAAGGTGATTAAGTGATTAAGATAAGGGCCATAAAACCATTAAGATAACAATGGGTGGTTAATTGTTTATCTCATTTGGGGGGGGGGGTCAAATAAAGAAGGATTAAACCAGGTCTTTAAAGACCTGGTTTAAGGAATGTTGTATATTCTGGACCCCTACTGATATGCCCATTGTTTATCTCTCTGAATCGCCCTAGGGGGTCAATCACCCTTTATATACTACACATGACATTGACTTTTTTGGTCATCATTATCTCATTAATTGATTTGAAAAAAGTAAAAAAAATAGTATACTTATATATTCTTGAAACAAAGATCATAATTTTGTAAGGTCTTTAAAGCTTTATTAATTTCGACTTATAAAAACTGATGAAATAAGATCTGCAAATTAGGAAATAACAAAAAGTGATGAAATGTTCTAGATCAATAGAAGGTAAGAATCTATATATATAAAAAGTTTGAACTTATAGCAATGTAATGAAAGAATTTATTTCAAAGAAAATATTTTGGTAAAATACTTTTATCTCCATCCAAATATGTATTACCCATAAAATCTTGCTGTAAAAACGAAACATTGCAGCAAAAGGAGGACATTAATTATCCCTTTTGAATCATTCTAAGCAATTTTATTTAAGAGTTTTCTTAACATCATAGCTACAGCTATTTTGTGATTGAAGTATTATTTTTATAAAAACAAAATTGCTGCAATTTTTAACAGTGTTTTTGAAAGTTAAAGATGCATCACTTTTCATTTCTATGCCAAGTTAAAAATTGCGGAAAAAAGATAAAAATCATTATCTAAATGATAAAATAAATGAGATATTTATTTCTTCAAAATGATTTAACCAATTATTAAGTAAATACTTTTCTCAATAAGTAAAATCAATATATGCCTGACAGCTTCAGTATGTGTATACATAGAGTATACAAGGTTATTAAGTGATTAAGATAAGGACCATAAAACCATTAAGATAACAATGGGTGGTTAATTGCATATCTCGTTGGGGGGGTCAAATAAAGAAGGCCTAAACCAGGTCTTTAAGAAGGTAAATGTGTTCAACGAAGATTTTGAAAATAATTTTTCAATGTCAATATTCCAGCATAATTTGTTGTTAATAAACAGCCCTAACAGATTTTGCGAAGTAACATTCTCTATCGATCTATTCATGGTGTACTTGTATTTAAAATTGTCGTAGCTTTTGATTGGAACCTATCAGCATGCATTTCGTTTTAATTGGATTCAAAATCATATTGTTAAACTTACATCACTATGCGATCTGAATAAGGTCATGTTCAAAACCTTTTAGCTAGCAAAGCGTCAACTTTGCTGGCTTTAGTTAACATACATAATTTTGAGGTAGTATCAAAGTTCAAATGAGTGCAAACTGCCCTCATTTGACTGACGAGCCTGTCTCAATCTATCGATACAGAGACAGGTAAAACCTAATGTAAGCATAGAAATCATTTGTCCGTTGTTTCCTCTCGTTTCATTGGTCGAAACGTTTTGTAGGTTCTGATTAGTCGGATTATTTATGGGCATGGCGTGTTGTGACTGAAGAAAGGGAAAGTCAGGAATTTTTTTCTTCATGTTTTTCGAAGAATTAGAAATAAAATATGATATATGATGACGATTTGGAATAAACAATTTCTACTCCAATTAGAACTCGTTATACTTTTTGAAGAAATTTGGCTTTTCATGTGGCTGTAGTTTGGACGTTTGGTTGTCAAAGTCGCTGGTTTTCGCCCTCTCTCTCTCTCTCTCTCTCTCTCTCTCTCTCTCTCTCTCTCTCTCTCTCCCCCCCTCTCTCTCTCTCCCTCTCTCTCTCTCTCACTCTCTCTTCTCCCCATTCTCTCTATCTCTATTGTCGAACTCAGTGTCTATAAATCTTATTGTTGCTATCTTTTCCATTTTTATATTGATCCATTTCAGAAGAAGGCGAAAAATCAAAGTATTTCAATGTTTAAATATTACATTTCCCACTGTCTAAAATGAGTTAAGATGCGCGAGTTTTTATCAGTGAATGACAAAGGCCGTGTACAAAACCATATAATAACGCAGACAGAATTAAGGGTAAATTCCTGATTTCAACATATAGATGAAAGAGACCGCGGTCTTGGAATCGCATGTCATGTATATTCAGCGTTGAAACATCTGGGCTCCCTTTTATCCGAAACATGTACAGGAGAAATATTTTTAATTCTCTCTTTCTATTCGATTGAAATGATTCCTCAGAATTTTTAGTTTATTATATTTTCGATGGGCCACTAAAATCACGAAAGTTTAGTTAGAATAAAACTGTAGTTACGCGGCTTTGGTAGCACATCGACGATTAATTGTCCAAATTCTTTTCTTATGAAAACTGAGCGGTATTTGAACAAGAGAAATGTTTACTATCTAAGTTAGCTAATTTATTTATTTTAATGGTTTTATATTTGAAAAAAAAATGGAATCTGAACCTTATGACAGAATGCATACTTTAATTGCATCTTTAAGCGAACATAGAGATTTTTTTCTTTCTTTTCTTTTTTTTGTAAATGAAAAGTGTTGACTCTTTTCACTTAGTCTTTCGCATACTTTAATTGCATGTTTAAAAGGCGAACATGAATATTTTTTGTACATAAAAAGTGTTGACTCGTTTCACTTAAGTTTGCACGTCTCGCGCTGTGTGTTTATGAATTTTCCTATATCGCAACACGAGCAACAGAACAGAAAACCTGTAGAATATTCTCGAAAATTACTCATTGTCCATCAATTTTCCGGTTCCGTGTACGACTTTCATTTTTCGGCAGTCAGTGAAAAACTCTTTGATGTCAGAAAATAAACAATATCACGCCGTATGAAAAGTAGATAACGTGTTAGTCGGGAAAAATACAAGAAAAAGACTTTGTTTGGTTTATTTGTAAAAATGTTTAATGGCAAAACGTGATAAAGTTCTCAATTTATGAAAAAAAAAAAAAAAAAAAAAAAGAAACGCTTTCCATGCAAAATGGGTTTCTCCTTTTCGATGCTTATCAACCACAAATATTACAATCGGAAAAAGAACATAAAACTCTTTCATGTAACCAATAACTCTGTAATTAGAACTTTCAATCAGTGATCTCAACTTTTTCCTTTTGCAAACGAAAACTAGTGTCTCATTAGAAAGAAATTGTGTAAATAGAAGTTTTTCTTAATACATCTTTATTATATTTAAATTTCTTTTCTCGTATGAAATGAGATTGATCATCAAAATAAAATGTTCTATGAGTGAACAGATAGCAGTAGAATATTATAAAATAAAGTCATTTCCTTCCCATCTTCACGAGACAAGGGGTATCGAATCGAAAGTATGCTTTTTAACTCCTCGCTTTGTTTTAACCCTGATTTTGTATCATAATAATTTTTAAAAAGGAAGATTACTAAAATATCTATGCTTTGCTATCTTTCAGTACTTTCAGTACTTTGATTTCATAAACGCTACTGAAGAGTTAGCCATATCACGGACCCTAAATATATATTTAGAGTCCCTGGGCTGTATAGTTTCATCTTCAGCATATATACATACAAGGTTTGAGAATAAACCAAAAGGTAATTCGTTAAAACAGAATAAAATATAATGGGTCCAAGTATCCTCGAAGTACTCCAGAAATAACTGGCGATTTTTTTTAGTAAAATCAGGCGTCATCGTACAGAATTCTAATGGAACCCCGGTGTTTTATTTCATCGACACTCGCTTGATGTCACACAAGATTTTTCTTAGATTTGACCCCGTGACCTACTCATTGACCCTAAGTGATGCATCTCATCAAAGATATCATGTAGACAAACATTCTGATAAAAAAGTTCTGGAAATTTTGGCAAAAAAGCATCTAGAGTGCAAACAATGATTTTTTCTAAGATTTGGCCCCATGCGGGCCTAGTTTTTACCCCACTTGCCCCAATTACAAAGTTGTCCGAGTGCCGATCGATAGAGCCTAACATTCTGATCAAGTTTTAAGACATTTGGGACATAAATGAGAAATCTAGAGTGCACACACGAAATTAGCAGATGATCGAACGCTCGACGACGGACACCGGACACAGTTACGATCACAATGGTTCACCCAAAAAGATAAACATCAGCGGTACACAAAGTGTTCATGGTGAGCTAATGAAAATGAACTGACATGTTAAAAAGTTGCTCATAAAAATCTTTAATCAGCTTATGTTATTTGTTGTAATGTCATGTGAGTTTAGTATATAGTATAAAGTATGTAGAGACCACATGTGCAAGCACATAAGCTTATGGCTTCTAAAGGTCTTTTTGAATTCTGTTTTTCCTGTCTTGTGATTTTTTGTAAACTTCCGGATATGGTACTATACTTGGCACAGTTTCACTACACGTTTCGCGGCACTGGCACTTTCCTTAATACACTGATGTTTTACCGTTAATTGTCCTATAGGCCAAATACTTTTGACTTTTACTTCTGATTATATTTATTGGACAAATTTCTTTTTGATATTAAAAGTATTCTTATTAGTCTTATGTTTGCATTGTAATATTTTATATACTAGTATTTATAGTTAAACAGTTTGAAAACAAGTTGAAAACAGGTTTCCCTGGTTAGAAGAGTATTTATAAGTATTATTGTAGTAACAATAAAGGCTAAATAGCCATAGACTTTTGTATGGAAACTAATCATATTGACCTAAAAGTAGCATTTAGGTTCAAATTTGTTGTTTGATTTCCACAACCTATTTAGCCTTGACTTAAAAACAATTAAGGCTATTGGCAGAGACTATGTCTTCTGGTAGGTTAGTCCATGTGTTTTCCACCCTATTACTATAGCTGTGGTTTTTTTTTTTGTTTTTTGTTTTTTGTTTAGTTCACAATTGAACCTCATATTGTACAGCTTAAGAATGCTGCCTCTGATACCAGCAGTGTCCCTTAATTTTGAAGATTGGTTTTGAGATTTTTGTCAATACCCTTTAATATTTTATGAGTTTGAATTAAGTCTGCTTTGTCTCACCTTTATTCTAGTGTAGGAAGGCCTAATTTTCTTAACATTTGAGCATATGGTTGTCCCTTAAATGATTGAACAATGCGTGTAGCCCTTCTTTGAACATTTTCAATTAGCTTGAGCTCTGTTTTTATATCTGGGTGACCAAATAACTGAAGCATACTCTAAATGTGGGCGCATCAGTGATTTGTAAAGAGTCACGAACGTTACTTACCTTGTGTTACCTCGTGTTGATCGGCGAATTTTCAGTAAACCCCTAAGGTTTGTTATCCCCCTCGAAGTCGTTGTTGTGATTGTTGTCTCCGCTCCGGTTTAAAGATGTCAGAGTACATTTGACCAGAGACATATATATATATGTTATTCTATGTCTCTGATTTGACATAGCACTTAAGATATAGAATCATTCAGGGAATTCGCATCAAGAGTAAACACTTAATATACATCGGACACATCAAACCTTTGATTGATCCACAATTTATCAAAGTCCGATTTAAATTGCACATTTTTTGATGTTACCATTGAATCTGGAAGTTGATTCCGAACATTAATTACTCGATGTGTGAAGGAATTGAGTCGATTATTTTTTGTTGCCCTTGGTTTTCGAGCTTGAAACTGAGGCCTCTTGTATGTGTATTCGAAGTAATTGAAAATAATTCGCTGAAGTCAATATCATCTATTCTGTGAATAATCCTGTATAACTGGATCATATCAAAACGACATCTCCTGTATTCCAAGGTAGGAAGGTTGAGCTTTTTTTAATCTCTCTTCATAGGAAAAACCTGCTAATTCTGGGACAAGTTTGGTCGCACGTTTCTGAACATTTTCAAGTATACGCTTGTTTTTCTTCAACGCTGGGAACCAAATTATGTTACGGTAGTCCAAGTAAGGCCTTATAAGAGTCTTATATAATGTTAAAAATAATTTTTCATCCACATAGGTAAAATTTCTACGAATGAGTCCTACAATACGGTTTGCTTTGTTTACTGTCTGGCTTATATGACTGTCAAAATTTGGCTTCCGATTTGACTTCTGTGGTTTGACCATCCTTGTCCAACATATTGTAATCAAATTCAAATTGGTTTTGCCCAATATGCATGATTTTTCACTTGCTTGGATTAAAGCGCAAAGGCCATTGGTCACTCCAGTCGCACAGATTAAAGATATCTTTCTGCAAGGCTTCCTGGTCATCTTTTGAGTGAATAAATTTATACATTTTGGTGTCATCATCAAAGAGACAGCAAATGCTGTGTCAACTGTGTCTGGTAAATCGTTTATAAATATGATAAACAAGATTGGTCCCAAAGTCGAGCCTTGTGGGATTCCAGAAATAACGTCTGTCCATGAAGAAGCATTGTTGTTAATAATCACTCGCGTTGTTTTCTTCCACTGAGGAATGCCTCAATCCAAGCCCTGATAAAGAGAACAAGTAACACCCGATATGCTTTGAGCTTCAATAATAGTCGATGATGTGGAACAGTGTCAAACGCCTTGGCAAAGTCCATGTATACAGAATCAACTTGAAAATTGTTATCAAGGGCTCTAGTCCAGACGTCTAATGACCTTAATTAACTGTAAAATTGTACTTCTTTTATTCCTTAAGCCATATTTGCTGTTTGTCAAAAGTTCATATTTCGAGAAATGATTCATTAAAACTTCTCTTATTATCCTTTCAAGAATTTTACACACTATTGACGTCAAGGATATCGGCCTATAATTACCTGGATCAGACTTTTTGCCTTTCTTAAAAATACGCGTAATATTAACCAGTTTCCAGTCATTGGGAAGAACTCCTTCTGATAAAGACTTGTTGAAAATGATAGATACAGGTATGTATGATAATTCAGCACACTCTTTAAGTAACAAAGGGTAACAGTTATCTGGTCGACAGGCTTTAGAAGGGTTTAGCTGTCTAAGCTGGGTTAATATCTTCTCTCGGTCAATATGCACAGAGTCAATGTGAAATACTGCATCCATGTTAGTGAATTTATGCTGATGATTGCTAGATTCCTATTTGCTATATTAACCTTGTTACTGAAATGTTCCTTAAATGTCAATTTGTTATCGCCTGTCACTCCGAGATCTTTTACTGATTCACACTCTCCTCGTTACCTTTAAAGAAACTTTATCCTATTCGATTAGTTGACAGAGAACAAATTTAATAATTTTGCGATGTAATCGAGTGGCGAAGGTCATCCAACATGGCAGGGTACGAACGAATAACACCGGACCCAAACTACAATTACAAAGCTAACCTTCCTAACTGGCCATTAGTGATGGGTCTTTTGACTGGTTATTTTTATGGATTTGCCACTCCAATTTTGAACAAGTATCCAATGAAGCAAGGCGGTATGAAAACCTTCAATTAGTTGAAATAGTACGAAAAAGATAAGTAATTCTGAGAAAATATTAATTGGTGTTATATACAGATCGCCTAATTCTAGTGTTAAAAACAGTGAATTGTTAAATAACATGATTTGTTCCTTAAATAATGAACCGCACAATAAAATTGTACTAATGGGTGACTTTAATTATCGAGAAATAGACTGGGAGCACTGGATTTCAAGTTCGCCTGAGAATCATGTTAGCCACCAATTCATTGAGGCTATCAGAGACAATTTTTTATACCAACATGTTGAACTTTGTACAAGGTTTAGAGAAAATCAACGTCCTAGCTTATTAGATCTTATATTTTCCTCTGATGAATTGCTCGTGAATGACATTGAATATTTAAGCCCTGTTGGGAAGAGTGATCATATAGTAATGACCTTTAGTATTGACTGCACTTTACAATTTAAAGAACAAAATTGACAAACATTCATGTATGACCGTGGGAACTATGCCGCAATGTGTGAAGAATTAAAAACTATAGACTGGAAATATGCTTTTGAAGGAAATACAATAAATGACAACTGGATTTTCTTTAGAGACAAATTAAAGGATTGCATGAATAAACACATACCTGTGAAAGCTCATAAATCATCATCATATAAAACAAACAAACCAATATGGATGACCAAACAAGCCCTAAAGGCTGTCAGGAAAAAACATAAATCATGGAATAAATACCAAAAATCCCGTGACCAGAAACACTTTCAAGACTATTGCAAAGACAGAAATAAAGCTACATGTGAATGTAGAAAAGCAAGAACTGATTTTGAATGTAAAATTGCAGAAGAGGAGAACCCGAAATCATTCTACAAGTATGTAAACTCCAGACGAAAGGTCTCCACAGGGATTCCAGAATTAAAAGATGAAGAAGGCAAAACTTCAACTAATGATCAAGAGAAAGCAGAAACTTTAAACAAATTCTTTAAGAAAGTGTTTACAGTGGAAGATGTTACGAATGTGCCACATCTAAATAATCGAAGCAAAAATAATTTTGTGACAGATTTAGATATAAGTGAGCTGGATGTATTTAAAATCCTTGATAATTTGAATGTTAACAAAGCTTGTGGTCCAGATTTCTTACATCCGCGTCTGCTAAAAGAATTGAAGAAAGTTGTTTATGAACCATTAACTCTTGTATTTAGACAATCCTTTGAACAACAAGAATTGCCATTAGACTGGAAAACAGCCAATGTTAAGGCACTATACAAAAAGGGAGCTAGAAGTGATCCAGGCAATTATCGTCCAGTAAGTCTGACTTGTGTCCCGTGTAAAATCATGGAGAAAATGGTACGAAACAAGATAGTAGAACACATGACTGAATTTGACTTATTTTCCAAATCCCAGTATGGTTTTTTGTCCCTTAGATCTTGTGCTTTACAACTTTTAGAAGTTATGGAAAATTGGACAGCGTGGCTGGATGAAGATAAAAACTTTGATTGTGTTTATTTCGACTTCAGAAAGGCCTTCGATACTGTGCCACATGCTCGTCTTCTCGAAAAAATGAAATCATACGGTATTGAGGGAAGATTGCTTAACTGGGTCAAGTCATTCTTGAAGGAACGCAAACAAAGAGTAGTTGTAAATCAAAATGAATCAGAGTGGACCAGTGTGACAAGCGGGATACCCCAAGGAAGTGTTTTGGGACCAACACTATTTTTGATTTACATTAACGATATTGAGGAAGCAATTCATGGAACAATCAGACTCTTTGCTGATGATACAAAGTTATTTAACTCAGCAAATACCAACTGTGACACTAAAAAAATCCAAACCGATATTGACAATTTAAGTACATGGAGTGATACATGGCTTTTAAAATTCAACATGGACAAGTGTACCACCCTGCACTATGGACATGGTAACATCAAACATACTTACAACCTAAATGAAAATGGAAAACAGAAGAAAATATCCGATAGTGAATCAGTAAGAGATCTTGGGGTTGTATTCGACAATCACTTAAAGTTTAGACAACATATGAACAACTGCATCAATAAGGGGAACAAATTAACAGGCTTAGTTAGAAGAACCTTTTTACGTATCACACCCAAATCTTTCCGTAAACTCTACAAGGCACTTATAAGACCAAACCTAGAATATTGCAATATAATTTGGTACCCACAGTTTAAGAAAGATATCGACTCTTTGGAAAGGGTGCAAAAACGTGCAACAAAACTTGTGAGTGCAGTTCGTCACCTTCCATATGTGGAGAGACTTGAGGCTTTAAAAATTCCATCATTGGCTTATCGGCGATTTCGAGGAGACATGATAGAAGTATTTAAATTATTGAATGGGAAAGAAGGAATTGAGTACAGAAATTTTTTTGAAAAAAGTGAGAACAACAACACAAGAGGCAACAGTTTAAAATTAAAAACAAAATCATGCAGGAAAGATATAAGGAAAAACTTTTTCTCTGTGCGGGCAGTTGCGGAATGGAATTTACTCCCAGAAGTAGTAGTAACGGCACCATCTTTGAACTGTTTTAAGAACCGCCTGGATAAATACATGGAAAATGCCATATACGCCACCTATCCGGATAAGAACTGGGTTTCAAATCATGAGGGGGTTATAGAAGACGTCGAGTCTTGCGACCCTGATCAACAGATGTAAGATGTAAGATGTAAATCGGGAACGATTAAGGGTCTCTACACCGATGACTTTATCTTAAATTTTGGGATCTTCTGAGGCTTGTGCTTCTATATTTACCACCCATTGCATACTGTATATGTTATTTGAGGGATTTTTTCCGTAGGTTCAGTTCTGGATGCATTCATTGAACAGGTTGGTGAGATGGCTCGATCGGGCAATACTGCCCAATCGGGCAACCATTGCCCGATCGGGCAACTTGAAATTGGAAGAAAAGTGAAAATTTCCCGAAAACTACGAAACGCCGTAAAAGCGCATTATCAAAGTTTTTGGAGACCATAAATGCGACCTCAGCTATGAGATACTATACTACAATTACCTAAGTTCGGTCTATCTTCATGCGCCCAGACGTTTAAAATTTGCATTGAAGTGGACGGAAGAATTTGATAAATTCAAAATATTTACAATACGACGTTTTTTGTCTGCAGAATTCTCAGCATCAGTCATTTTCCGCCATCTTGAATTTCACGAGACGGCCTAAAACGCAAACATCGTCCAAAAGTTCAATACAGGGTGTGCCCACAATTATTTAGATATTTCTCATTGATTATTAACACAATGCATAAATCACACGTGCACTTACTTTTTAAACAGAGACCGCAGAAAACATGATGCGCTGCATAAACACGATCTATATTAACAAAAACACTCACATTTATAGTGTTTTTCTTTAGCGTATCATAAAAAATCCTCTTTGATCGGGATATAGGAATAAAATTTATAATACGAAAAATATAGTAAATAAGTCATCGTTATATGTACTAAATTTGGTTATAGTAAATATTTTAGCCGCAAATGTGTTTAGAAAATGAAACAATTCAGTGTTGGAATTCTAAACAATTCAAACCGTTTTTGCATTTCCAGTGGTTACTATTCCTATCTCGCTGTTCAGTCAACAGTTTCGAAAATTGTACCGAGGTAATGGAAATATATATGGAACTTCTACACCAAAAAACAGTTTATTCCAGTGAACGAAGATTTCAGGTATCAGATAAAAATGTTCATTTCCAAGCAAAAAAAAAATCGATTTGAAAATGAAAATAGGCTAGTGAATTTATGTAACTTTTGACGTAGGTTATCACCCTTCATATTTGGAGATTTCAAATCAAACAGCAACATGAAAAAATGAAGGGCATGCCAATTATCAAAGTTTCGAAAATGCTTATGACTAAGGAACGAAATTAACGGAGACTATATTACATTAAACCAAATTTAATGTAGGCCAGGTGCTTCTGATTCACTTTCAACGAAGTAATTAAACTTGTTATTGAGGAGGAAGTCATGCAAACTTATTAACATTGAACTGTTGAACTCGGCAGGGTAAGTATTTAGAATTTATTAGTTCAAACAAAAGTAAACTATTTTCGTATTCAAAGCCTGTTGTATGTAACAATAGCATAAAACGAGTTGCACTTACTGGCCTTATCAAGCACCATTTTACTCATGCCGAAATCAAAATATAAAACACAACAATCGCAAAATCCATACGGAAAGGTTATCTATGCCCCGAAGCGCTCAATAGAAAAGTTAGGTCCTTGTTACTGTAAATCAATGACATTTCTAACAGAATATAAATTCTGTGTTGTCTTTACATGTACCATCACAGCTGCATGCCATATAAGGAGGTCAAATGTTTCCTATGCGTATTGTATTCTTTTTACAAACAAGCTTTTATTTATTGAATAGATGATTTTCAGAATGTGAGGCTTTGAAAGAAGAAACATATACGAAACTACTAATATGATTTGTTTGAGGTTTTTTTTATAGACTTTTACATGACATAATTTTTGAGACGACACCGTAATTTTCTTCGCACATTTGTTTTCCGTAAGTGTTAATTAAGTCGTTGGAACCAGTCTATTTTAGACTGGACCATTATTTTCAAAATGGCGGAATGAAGTTGTTAAAAAATTTGCAGAACAAATTTTGGAGTCAAGTGTGAGATATTTGTGATGTTACATCTCTTCCGTCCACTTCATTGCAAATTTTAAACGTCTGGGCGCATGAAGATAGACCGAACTTAGGTAATTGTAGTATAGTATTTCATAGCTGAGGTCGCATTTATGGTCTCCAAAAACTTTGATAATGCGCTTTTACGGCGTTTCATAGTTTTCGGGAAATTTTCACTTTTCTTTCAATTTCAAGTTGCCCGATCGGGCAATGGTTGCCCCATTGGGCAATATTGCCCGATCGAGCCATCTCACCAACCTGTTGAAGATTTATTCTCAATTCAGTGCCCACTGAAATCTCTCTCTCTCTCTCTCTCTCTCTCTCTATCTATCTCTCTCTCTCTCTCTCTCTCTCTCTCTCTCTCTCTCTCTCTCTCTCTCTCTCTCTCTCTCTCTATCTCTCTATCTCTCTCTCTCTCTCTCTCTCTCTCTCCTCTCTCTCTCTCTCTATATATATATATTATATATATATATGTTATTCATACTTTTAGCAATAATCCAAATTACTTACACTGTTTGAATACAATTTATCTCAAATTTATATATATATATATATATATATATATATATAGCGGGCGCATATTAACTTGAACCTGACCTTTATGCAGAATAAACAATTAGGCACATGAATAAATTCCGAAGATACTTCGGCACGTGACGATCAAGCATGGACATTCCGTTATACTGCACAAATTACAGGTATGCGTGTTTAGTAGTTTACCTATATACGGGGCGCCTAGGCATGTAGCAGACGATTCGATTTCAAAAACAATTCTTGCGACTTAGAGAGGGGATTTCATTTCATTTCCATTCACTACATATAAATTGCATTTAAAGAAATTTGAACATTTGTATTTTTTGCTCGCTCGCATCTAAAGATTATCAAATAGGAAACTCAATTATGTATTGATTCACTTGTTCATTAGGGTGACCAAATATCGCCGTTACAGTGAACAGCATGTGCGATAACGGGTTAACAGAGCTAACACGTGCACTCAAACTTTACGTTTGTATTCCGCAGGTAAGTCGTGTTTTGCCGAGGAGAAACGATCGGTTTTTAATTTATTTAAATCACAAAGGCCAGGTTTAGGTCAATATGCTTTCACTATATATATATATATATATATATATATATATATATATATATATATATATATATATATATATATATATATCCAATGTAATCGCTGGATAATTCAAATTTGAGGAACTGGAACACAAAAGAAAAGTCAGGGAAAACAACAAGAATGCTTTGCATGGAGGCCTCGTTTACTCTATGAACTCTATGAACTCTATGAAATTTTTGTAGCTCTTTATCGAAAAAACAAGCTAGTTTCATGAGCTCTATACGATGGACCTCTTCTATGCCTTAAGCTTCGTTCTTCCATCCATATATGGCGTAGGGTTCACGTAATTTTGTTGATTTAACCCACATGATAAGATTGTGGTCATTCAAACTATTAGTAGACCTAGGTACATTTTCACTTTCTTATCCTTCTCATGACATCAGAATCATGCTATTTTTCCACTAAACACAAAGTTTTGGCATACAGAATAAACATATATATGGCCCTTTCCAAAAAAGTGGTTTACCTACAATTCACTAGAGTGACTTCCCTTGTTCGGGTTACTGAATCTTTAGAGAAAGCATTGAAACTTTACGGATGACAGTCTGTTTGCACATGATAATGCTGCTAATAATTGCTTTAAAGCGTTTTATTTTTGTAATTTGGTTTTCATTGAAGTTATTTTACAGATAGTTCATTGTTTGTATATTTCTTTACTTAGACCCTTTTTTATTAGTCCCCTACCGGTGTTCACACCGGAGGGGACTATAGGTTTGCCCTCCGTCTGTCTGTCCGTCCGTCTGTCCGTCCGTCCGTCTGTCCGCTCAAATCTGGGTCCCGCGATAACTTAATAACTAAGCAAGCGTTTTTGATGAAAGTTGGTATATGACTAGATGGCAATGTGTAGATTATGCACATCATTTTATTTTTGTTTTTCGACTTAAATTGAGGTTGCTATGGTTACAGAAATAGTGAAAATATGGCCAAAAATAGGATCCTGCGATAAGATAATAACTAAGCAAGCTAGTTTGATGAGACTTTGTATATGACTATATGGCAATGTGTAGATTATGCACATAATTTTATTTTTGTTTTTAGCTCCACTGGCTGAAAGCCACTGGGGCTATTGTCATGGCGTTGTGTCCGTCGTGCGTCCGTCTGTCCGTCCGTGCGTGCGTGCGTCCGGTCGTAAACTTTTCTTTAAAAATCTTCTCCTCAGAAACTACTGGATGGATTTCAACCAAACTTCACAGGAATGATCCTTGGGTGACCCTCTTTCAAAGTTGTTCAAGAAATTTTGATCCAATGAAAAACATGGATTTAAGGGGCGTGGCTAATTTCCAAATATGGTAAAAAGTGAGTTTTCTCAGATTCTAATCAATGGATACCAATGAAATTTTACATGAATGATCCTTGGGTGACCCTTTATCAGGCTACAAAAAATCATTATGATCGGATGGAAAATATGCATTTTATGGGCGGAGGTCATTTTTCTATATGTTATATAGTGGAAACTTTGAAAATCATTTTCTCAGAATGTAACTGATGGATATCAACCAAATTTCATTGGAATGATCCTTGAGTGGCCCTTTATCAGTGTACAAAAAATTATTGTGATTGGATGGAAAATATGCATTTTATGGACGGAGGTCATTTCTCTATATGTTATATAGTGGAAACTTTGAGAATCATTTTCTCAGAATGTAATGGATGGATATCAACCAAATTTCACTGGAATGATCTTTGAGTGACCCTTTATCAGTTTAAATAGAATCATTGTGATCAGATGGAAAATATGTATTTTATGGGCAGATTGATTGATTGAATGGGGTTTTACGCCGCTTTCAACATTATTTCAGTTATATCGCGGCGGCCGGAGCACCTAACAATGGATTCCTGGTATTTCACACGCCAGTACTACCATTACATCCTTTCCTAGCCTCCGACTGCTATTTCACATAGGTTTACGATTATCTACCCATTGGTGAAAGACAAACGTCGGAAAGGATATTTGCCGCCACCGGGGATCGAACCCACGACTTCCAGATTGGAAGTCTTATGCCTAACCAACTGCGCTATGGTGGCGGCTTTTATGGGCAGAGGTCATTTCTCTATATGTTATATAGTGGAAAAATTGAAAAACATTTTCTCAGAATCTAATTTTTGGATATCAACCAAATTTCACTGGAATGGTCCTTGAGTGACCCTTTATCAGTGTACCAAAATTTTTTTTGATTGGATAAAAAATATGCATTTTATGGGCAGAGGTCATTTCTCAACAAGTTAAATAGTGGAAACTATGAAAATCATTTTCTCAGAATGTAACTGATGGATATCAATCAAAAATCTTTTGTATGATCTTTGGGTGCTGCATTATCATGCAGCCAAAAATCATATTGATTTGTTGAAAAATTTGTCTTTTAAGAGCGGAGGTCATT
The DNA here is from genome assembly GCA_948146395.1 of Fragum whitleyi. Lineage (NCBI taxonomy): Eukaryota > Metazoa > Mollusca > Bivalvia > Cardiida > Cardiidae > Fragum > Fragum whitleyi. The sequence goes on along the minus strand of OX411549.1, from coordinate 51,942,178 downwards.
TCTCTATCTGTTTTATAGTTCAAACTTTGAAAATCATTTTCAACATCAGTAGAATCCCAAATATCTAAAAACCAAGTCAAAACATTTATTTGCCTTTACAAGAATTTCAAGCCTGTGGAGCGACTCAAGCCATTCATGGCTTTCTAGTTAGACTAAAATTGTTGTTGCTATGGTTACGGAAATAGTGAAAATATGGCAAAAAATATTGGATCCTGCGATAAGTTAATAAGTAAGCAAGATAATTTGATGAGACTTGGTATATGACTAGATGGCAATGTGTAGATTATGCACATCATTTTATCTTTGTTCTTTGACAAAAAGTGCGGTTGCTATGGTAACGGAAATAGTGAAAATATGGCAAAAAATGGATCCTGCAATAACTTAATAACTAAGCAAGCTAACTTGATGAAACCTGTTTCAAAATGTAAAAAAAATTATAAGCCATGTTAGTCAGAGTGGTGATGCAGCAGTATTAATCACCTCCAGTGAAAGTTCTCATTTCTTACCAACAAGACTGAAGATCTTGGATCAGACAAGGTAACTGTTATTGATACTATTTCTTGCATCTGTCTATTGCTTGCATGAATTGTATAGTGGGCACAGCAGAGACAACAACTCATGTAAGTCTTGTTTAACCCTTTCCAAAACAAGACCTGGTTTTGACGTCCCTGATAGAATTGGCTTGGGAAAACATTGAGACAAACAAAGCCGGTAGGGGACTTTTGCCATGTCCGACATGGCTCTTGTTTCTAAAGTATTTTGTGATTAAAATCCAATTGAATTCAAATCACATTAAATTATACATTATGTAGCCTGCCCAATAGTAAATTATTGTTTCTCTGTATTAAATATGGGTCAAGTTGCTACTAACGTCGTAATCGCGGTTAAAACTATCCCAATTTTTGTATTTAAGTTGTCCAATCACAAAATAAAAATAAGATATTTCTTTTTCTTAGTAGGAAACACAAAGTGAAATATATGCTCCTGATGGAATAAAAAGATTTATCACTTGGCGCTTCATCTAATTGCAATTTACAAATACGTTGAAGAAATGGTGGTAAAGCGATCTTTCAGTTAACGAAGCATGTTTATGGATATATTAGCGTTTGTGATATTTTGACTACATTTTTCATCTCTTTGTTTGCAAAGTTGATTTTCACAACAGTGATTTGTTTTGGCACAATAAATGTTCACACCCCATATGGAACAAAAGAAAATGTCAGCTTAGTTTTTAAATTTTATTGATACGTCAGACTAGGTTAAAGTTGGTTTCATGTTCTTTTCGATATAAGGGTCATGTATGAAATATTCATTTAGAATCAAAAGAAGTTCTACTCGGCACGAGCCCCTAATGCATTTGTTCAAAATTTCACTTTGCTTTGTTGTGTTCTTGTTAAATAAAAGTGTGAAAAAGACATGGTTGTGCTCAGAGCATACAATAGACACTAAAGGCAAATGATATGTCCTGCTTATCTTTAATGATTAGGCACTCATGAAATATGGCTGAAGTGACTGAAAATAAATAATAGAAAAAACACAACCTTCTTTAAAGTTATGTGAAAATTTAAACTATGTTGTATCATGAACATGTCATTGTTAAGTGAATCAAGTTTTGATTTTGGTTTTTCTTATATTCATTTTTCAAATAAATTTTTAACTATCATAATTCTACATAAAAGACACAATGGTTAAAGTTTTCACCTAATCAAACGCTTGCTTGAATTACGTAACATAATTTAATTTTACTATCAAGAACAGGTGTATAACTTTTCATGCACGATTCACAGATGTTTGATTTTAAAAGCACAAAAAAACATATTGAAATTTTTGATATTACATTTTGTTGCTTAATGATTAAAGTAAACAATGATATGTTAAAAGCCATGTGCTCTCTCACTCTGCTGAAAAGCAGGTGAGATAACTATCCTATGAAAACTGAGTAATCCCGAATACCTTTACCCCTAGGAAATGTCAGATATTACGTTTTGGCAGTGTAGGGCCTCTTAGAAATAAGTAATCAGGTGTCAATTTAGAAATATTTAAACTTTCTTCTTATCTTTATCAGAACTTAAAAATTTCCATGAAACATGGATAACCCTGGAAAACTTTCCATGAATCATGGAAAGTTTTCCATGTTTTTCCATGTTCAAATTCCAGCATTTTGAGCATGGAAAACCCTGATAAAAAAATACAAGCTGTCATTCCAATACTCCATGATTCATGGAAAAGCCTGGAAAGTTTTCAATGTTTTTCCATGTAAAAAGTCCAGCAGCATTGGGAGCATTGAAACTCCTGGGGAAACCCCATTCTGTTGTTCCAATACTCCATTTTACATGGAAAAACCTGGAAATTTTTCCATGATTTCCATGGAAAAATTCCAGACTTTTCCATGTTTTTTTCCCATCCTGATTTTCCCATCATTACCCTAGAAAAGCCTGAAAATTTTTGTTCCAATTCTCCAGCACTGGGTTTCCACTGGATTTCCATGGAAATTATTGCTAAAACAATACCTTCTACAGGCAGGTAAGATGAAGAAGATGGTCTGTTTCCATTTTACCATTCTAACTGGACAAACATTTGGTCACTTGTTAAGCTGCTCTTTCACAGATTGGGAAAATGTGCTTTTCCAAAATTTTCGTAAAATTAATTGGAAGTAACACCCTCATCATGTTGAAGGCTTGGAATAATAAGATTCAATCTGGTAATGCTTGGAAAGAAAGACTGATATTCTTGAATTTAGCGAAAATCATCCTGAAAAAATAAAGCAGCATCTAACGCCTTAAAATTTTTTTTTCAATTTAGAGCAAACTATTTACTCATGGGAATTCCACATGTTTGTCTTATTCAATCAAAGATAAAGGTCAAAGTATTTGACAGCTTGAAATTTCATATCATTACAAGCAAAAATGAAAGAGGATTCACGGAAAAGAACAATTTTAGAATTTATGGACTGAAAATTTATAGACTGGATTCCTTACTTTATCTTGCCACTTAGAAGAAATGATTTACAAAATTATTGAAATGTGTTGGTTTTAGTTCCAATTCCCTTGGACCATTCTGAATCGTCTAAAAATGCACACATTTCCAAGTCTAAGAACAAGTTTTGTATTTTTTTGTATGAAAAAATGTGAAAGAGCAGCTTTAAGATCACACATGTGCGGACATTGGCTTCGTCAATATCTGCTGCCAATATTGTTGGGTAATTGGTTTCAAATCACAATCGATAATCGGTTTTCATTTGGGAAAGTAAATCAACTAATGATCGACTGTACAATCATTTTCTTAGAAATTAATAAAGCATTCCCAGTATCATTTCTTTGAAGGATGGGATATGAAAATTTAGTTGAAACTCATGACCTAAAGACGCGGCCTGCAGAATGCTCTACCAACTCCATGGCTCAGCATTAAACAGTTGTAACTGCCTATAAACATATAGGCAGTTACAACTGTTTCATGCAGAGCCATCAAAATGGTGTCAGTTCCATAAACAAAATGTTAGGGCTTTCTTTTGTGTGTAAGGACCTGATTAATCAATAATTATTATATTTCTTATTGGATTATCTCAAACGGAAGCCAAAACCAACTGATTAACAGTTGTAATCGATTAATCTGCCCATCACTAGCTTCCAAAGTAGGAATTTTTCCATGACAAGTGTTAAAATTACATGCAAGGACCTCTATGATCCTAACCATAGTATGATAGTTGAGTCCATAGGACCGCATTATATCACTGTGACAACAACCCTGCTCTATTTATATTTTCAGTTATCAAGTATTTACCACGTGGATTGGTAATTGGAGCAGCTCTTGGGTTTACCGTGAATTATGCTTTTGCAACATATCATGAAAAGCAAATGCGTTTCGCTGAAGAATACATAGCAAGAAACCCTGAAGATTTTATTGAACCCCGTGAGTTTTAACCCTCTTGGGTTCTAATTTGACCTACGTCTTAGAAGTGAAATAACCCTGTTGAATATTTTTTATATATATTACATGGGTGTTATTACATTCACTAGTTGAATAACTATGCAATTGAGTTAAGAACGGACATCAATATTACATTTTTGTTGTGAAAAGGACCTCAGAATTGATTTACAGAATGATGTTATTTCACAAAAAGCATTATATATTTAGCTGAATAACTTTAATCAATAGATATTGCAAATTTAATTGTTTTATCACAAAAATGTGAATGTGAAATCGGGTCAAAATAGGGTCAAAAAGTGGTTGAAAGGTCGAATCTTCTCCTGTGAAACCACTGATCAGAATTTGACCAAATTTCGAACAATTTGATTCTTGATTTATGCTCTATCAAAATACTTCAAAGATTTAAATTGGGGTGAAAAATAGGGTCTGAAAAGGGCCAAATCTTATTAGTCCCCCACCGGTTACCGGTTGGGGGACTATAGGTTTGCTCGATTCCGTCCGTCCGTCTGTCTGTCTGTCTGTCCGTCACGCTTTTGTCCGGGCTATATCTTCTTAACCAAATGGGCTAGCAACTTCAAACTTGGTACACTTATAGATCTCATTGAGGAGAAGTGTCATGTTCAAGATCCATAACTCTGCCATGCCCACTTTTTGAGTTATTGCCCTTTGTTGTTTTTACCCTTACATTCTTGTCCGGAACATATCTCCTAAACTATGTGTGCTAGCAACTTCAAACTTTGTACACTTATAGATCTCATTGAGGAGAAGTGTCATGTTCAAGATCCATAACTCTGCCACGCCCACTTTTTGAGTTATTGCCCTTTGTTGTTTTTACCCTTACATTCTTGTCCGGATCATTTCTCCTAAACTATAAGTGCTAGCAACTTCAAACTTTGTACACTTATAGATCTCATTGAGGCAAAGTGTCATGTTCAAGATCCATAACTCTGCCACGCCCTTTTTTTGAGTTATTGCCCTTTGTTGTTTTTACCCTTACATTCTTGTCCGGATCATATCTCCTAAATTATAAGTGCTAGCAACTTCAAACTTTGTACACTTATAGATCTCATTGAGGAAAAGTGTCATGTTCAAGAACTGTTACTCTGCCACGCCCACTTTTTGAGTTATTGCCCTTTGTTGTTTTTACCCTGACATTCTTGTCCGGAACATATCTCCTAAACTATGTGTGCTAGCAACTTCAAACTTTGTACACTTATAGATCTCATTGAGGCGAAGTGTCATGTTCAAGATCCATAACTCTGCCACTCCCACTTTTTGAGTTATTGCCCTTTGTTTTCTTACCCTTACATTCTTTTCCGGATCATATCTCCTAAACTATAAGTGCTAGCAACTTCACACTTTGTACACTAAGAGATCTTATTGAGGACAAGTGTCATGTTCAAGAACTGTTATTCTGCCACGTCCACTTTTTGAGTTATTGCCCTTTGTTGTTTTTACCCTTACATTTTTGTCCGGATCATATCTCCTAAACTATAAGTGCTAGCAACTTTAAACTTTTACAGTTATAGATCTAGTAAGTAGGAGATATATTATAAGAGAGGATTTTTTGTTATCCGGTGGGGGACTCCTGTATTGCATCGCAATACGACATGCACTTGTTTTTAATATAGAAGTCACAGTTTTGGCTCAATCTTTCTGAAACTTGCTAATGATGCTTGTTAGGCTAGAGGAAGATCCCTTTACATTTCTGTTGCAATCCGACTTATGTCAAGGGAAAAGGTACCTTATAGAATAACATTACCACTCAAAAGATCACAATTTCGGCTTTATCTTTCTCAAATTTGCTCAGGATGTTTGTGTTTTTAGCTCCACTGGCTAAAAGCCACTGGGGCTATTGTCGTAGCGTTGTGTCCGTCTGTATGTCAGTGCGTCCAGTTGTAAACTTTTTCTTTAAAAATCATCTCCTAAGAAGCTACTGGATGAATTTCAACCAAACTTCACAGGAATGATCCTTGGGTGACCCTTTCAAAGTTGTTCAAGAAATTTTGATCCAACGAAAAACATGGATTTAATGGGCATGTCTATTTTCCAAATATGGTAAAAAGTGAGTTTTCTCAGATTCTAGCTGATGGATACCAATTAAATTTTACATGAATGATCCTTGTGTGACCCTTTATCAGTCTACAAAAAAATATTGTGATCATATGAAAAATATATATTTATGGGCGGAGGTCATTTCTCTATATGTTATATCATGGAAACTTTCAAAATCATTTTCTCAGAATGTAACTGATGGATTCAACCAAATTTCACTGGAATGATCCTTGAGTGACCCTTTATCAATGTACAGAAAATTATTGTGATCGGATGAAAAATATGTATTTTATGGACTTAGGTCATTTCTCTATATCATATATTGTCGAAACTGAAATCATTTTCTCAGAATGTAATTGATGGATATCAACCAAATTTCACTGGACGAAGGTCATATTTCTATATGTTAAATAGTTGAGACTTTGAAAATCATTTTCAACATCAGTAGAATCCAAAATATCTAAAAATCTAGTCAAAACTTTTATTGCTTTTCAAGAAATTCAAGCTTGTGGAGCGACTCAAGCCATTCATGGCTTTCTAGTTTGAAGATCCCTATTGATTTCGATGCATTCTGATGAATGATATGGTAAAAGGAGCCTTATTGACAATAGGGCTTGTGCTAGCTTTTAAAATTTGGGAGTCATTGACGCCTTGACCATGAAATTCTAGGGGTCAAAAGTGGTTTTGTAGGTGTCATAAAAGAGCAAGACATGACAACTTATCCGTCTTTAAAGTACTCTTACAACTGAAACAACATTGACACACTTTATTGTTTATGATGTATCATTTATAAAGATCTTTTGTAGTAGTATGAAGAAAACAATTGATCCATCTAATCTTTAATATCGCATAGGTTGCACCACTGGAAATTCAGTGGGTCAAAGTGACCCCCTGCAGGAAAATCTTTTAGGGTAAAAATGGTATTTATGGGAGTCAAACCCCTGGTTAAAGGGTCAAACATGAGCCCCGTGACAATGCCATGTTTACCATTCTAGATGTCACAATTTTTTCTCAATCTCTCCCAAACTTGTTTAACCCTTTGCTTTTTAATCCCTGCTTTGTACGTGCCTGTGATTTTATGATAGAGAAAACATTGTGAAAAAAGAAGAAATTGCTTCTGACAAGCAAATTTCTTCTTTTTCCACACTATTTTCTACCCTACTAAATGGTTATTTTTCAAATTAAATCCACTTTAAATTTTCGTCTGCAAAACATTTGAATTTGGACAGGTCCACCATTTTGTAAAACAGGAAAGGGTCAAGGATGATTGTCTGGTCTTAAGGAAGAGCCTTATTCATTTTGGATGCATTCCAAAGTAAAGACTATATAGCCACAAGATATTCCTTTTATTTGATCTGTGGACCTATATTTCAACCCTTCTTGACCCAATATGAATTTCGTGTTGAATTTCATCATGACAATCAATAAGTTTAATTAGGCAAAAAGCAAGGCGTCTATAATAAAGGAGCTGTAATAGCTGTTACCGTGTAATCATTGGGCTGATGTATATATGTATGTATGAATGTATGTGTGTGTATGTATGTATGTATGTGTGTATGTATGTAATGTGCAATGTCGTCGGTGTTATTACTTGCCAAAGTCGACAGTTTTTCAGACATCGCATCAGAAAGGGAAATCTTTTGCTATTTAATGATCAATTAACTTTAAATTTATAACATTATTTTATAGTAGAATATAAATGCATTTGCGAGAATCCCTTGGTTTCATAGCGATGTTATGTAAAGGAGCGTATCGCTCTGTTTATTGAAAAACGGTGACAATCAACAAACAGCCAGGTCTGAGTAGTGTCATTATTATGCATCTTTGTTCCTCATTTTTAGCTCCACTGGCTGAAAGCCACTGGGGCTATTGTCATGGCGTTGTGTCCGTCGTGCGTCTGTCCGTGCGTCCGGTCGTAAACTTTTTCTTTAAAAATCTTCTCCTCAAAAACTACTGGATGGATTTCAACCAAACTTCACAGGAGTGATCCTTGGGTGACCCTCTTTCAAAGTTGTTCAAGAAATTTTGATCCTATGAAAAACATGGATTTAATGGGCGTGGCTAATTTCCAGATATGGTAAAAAGTGACTTTTCTCAGGTTCTAATTAATGGATACCAATGAAATTTTACATGAATGATCCTTGGGTGACCCTTTATCAGTCTACAAAAATTATTTTTCTGTATGTTATAAAGTGGAAACTTTGAAAATCATTTTCTCAGAAGCTAACTGATGGATATCAACCAAATTTTACATGAAGGATCCTTGGTTGACCCTTTATCAGTCTACAAAAATTTATTGTGATCAGATGAAAAATATGTATTTTATGGGCGGAGGTCATTTCTCTATATGTTATATAGTGGAAACTTTGAAAATCATTTTCTCAGAAACTAACAGAAAGATATCAACCAAATTTTACATGAAGGATTCTCAGGTGACCCTTTATCAGTCTACAAAAAATTATTGTGATCAGATGAAAATATGTATTTTATAGGCAGAGGTCATTTCTCTATATGTTATATAGTGGAAAACTTTTAAAATCATTTTCTCAGAAACTAACTGATAGATATCAACCATATTTCACATGAATGATCATTGTGATTGGATGAAAAATATGTATTTTATAGGCGGAGGTCATTTCTCTATATGTTATATAGTAGAAACTTTGAAAATCTTTTTCTCAGAATGTGATTGATGGATATCAATCAAACTTCATTAATATGATCCTTGGGTGATCCATTATCATGCAGCCAAAAATTATTGGCATTGGATGAAAAATATGTCTTTTATGGGCAGAGGTCATTTCTCTATATGTTATAATGGTGGAAACTTTGAAAATCTTTTCAACATCAGTAGAACCCAAAATATCTAAAAAATCTTGTCAAAACTTAGATTTGCTTTTACAAGAATTTCAAGCCTGTGGAGCGACTCAAGCCATTCATGGCTTTCTAGTTGGAAATTTATTTTGTATTTACCACATACATATCACTTTGTCACTTTTTAGGGACATTGTAGTTCCGTACATAGGAAGTTTGAGTTACTGCCCAACAGAATACCACCAATAATCGCCCACCCCAACTGCGTCAAACGTGACTATTCTAATGATGCCCTGGCGATTATTAGAATTAATACAGTATTTTGATTTAAAGAAGTGGCTTTTGAAACAGTTGCTCAATAAAAAATAGTCACCTCATAGACGTATAGTTGCTAGAGCAACACTGGCTGTACTTTCTTTAAACATATAGATGAATTTTTTTATTAACTCTGATGTTTTTGGATGATAACCCAGCACCAAGACTTAGTTTGCATTAGTGTAAACTTGTTTTTGGCAAGGGTCGTTTTCTTGGCTATGGAGCAGGTGTTCGGGGGATAAACCTTAACCTTCATCAAACCATTTGCTATTGCAGATATGCATATCTTCATGAAACTTAGCCTGACGGAGAGTTCAACATCATAAGAGATATATCCAAACCATCAAGGGGGATGTCTCTGAAACTATTTTGGTAATAGTTATGCCCTTTCTGACTTAGATTTTTTAGCTTGGCTGTTTTTCGGAGAGAAAACCCGAGGTATTGCTATAGCCTTGCTACAGACTTTGTTGTCATTGTTGATGTTTGAAAACTTGACATTTTGTGATATCTCTGGTTTTACTGAAGGCATAAACTTGAAACTTGGCACTCATGTTCACCATCAAAAGAGCAACTTTTACGATCACTCTAGATATACGATGTGCAAATAATGCCCCTTTTTGACTCATATTTTTTTTTTTTTCATCCAGCAACAGTGGAGCATAGGCACCAGTAGGCGGCACTCTTGTTGCATTATCCAGCTACTGCTAGCTAAGCTTTGGCACCTGTATGTATGTAGTGAGGTGCTCTTGTTTCAATCTCTCTAACATTTAGATTTATTATGTATTTCAGCTCCACAGACATTTGCAGAATTACTTCTACCTTGGTCACCAGCTAGATAAAAGGATAGTCACAGAATGGAGTTTTGATTATCAGAGAAACAGAAAAGGGGGTTTAAAGCATTATCAGACAGTTTTACTCTTGTCATGCAGAATAAAAGTCTTGGCAAAATTAGCCGAAATTCTTAGTGATGAAGGCTCTGGAAGACAAAATAGTATGCCAGTACTTCTATTAGGGATAAAGCCTGTTAATAAATTTTGGTCAAACAAGACATACAGGTGGTGTAAACTTAGATCAGACTGCATATGTGTGCAAACTGATTTTTGTCTATACTGTCTAAAGAGTTATATTCTGGGTCTAGCATAAAGAGGGTTAATAGTGTTTCAATCTGGCCCACAATTCCAATGAGTTCCTACAACATGGCATTTAAAAAAGAATTTTTGACTTGTTAAAGTTTTGTAATAATCAAAATACACCCCCCTTACCTGCTTTCTCTGAATAATTGTGATAGTGTGAGAAAACATGTTTATTAGTGAAGTGTTATCTTTCATTAGTGCTCTTTAGAAGTTATTTCCATCCAACAGTTTTTTTAAGTAAGAATTGTGCTATCATTAACCTTAAAATGTGTCTCATACATCAGGGGTCCATTGAAGAAATGAAATGGATTTGAAGTGTCTTTTTGAAGGGACAAATAAAAGAAATTTTGAAGTTTTATAAAAGTGTCTTGATTATATTCCTGCTTTCCTTTAATACTGGGTATGAGTATGCAACTTAGCCCTTCTGGAACAGAACTTCATTTTAGAGATGAAGAGAGTATTTATTTATTTCATCGAGGTATGAAACTAAAAATCTTATCACACTGTATGAATAGGTAGAGCAGATTCATACATAAGCGTGATTAGGTTATTAGTTTCATACCTCTATGAAATTAACAAATGTCATCTTCATATCTTATAATTTAACCCTTGTCATGCTGAATTAAAATCCTCTATCTGAATTGCACGCATATCAAAGTACTGAAAGCCCTGGAATCCAAGGGTGTAGATAATCTTTCTTTTTGAGGATTAAATTCATTAACAACTCTGCCTTGAAAGGGTACAGACAGATGGTGTTGACTAAGATCAGACTGCACATAGGTGCAGGCTGATCTTTGATTATACCTCCTGTCAAAACAGGAATATTCCGGATTCATCATGACAAGGGTTAATATCACGACACAAAAATGTAAAGATATGTCAGTTAAGAAGCAGGTTTCTTACAGGACTACTTTTTGCAGTAGCTTACAAGACAGCTGTGTACTCAAAGATGTTTTCATTGGGGAATCAAGCAGCCAATCAGAATGCACAAATGTTGATGGATACAACTTAAATTAGATTATAATTAGATGGGTTTTAGAATTATATCATGAAATCATTCCTCACAATCAGTAGATTTGTCATTTGAAAGAATATGTTTTGCTTAACAAAGTCGATCCCCCATTTCAGCACTCATTCTTTCCAACTTTTTGTCTCTCACCATTGAGTTGATAATCATACACCTATGTGAGAAAGCAGCTGGAGGCTAGGAAAGGATAATATGGTAGTACTGGTGAAAGAAATACCAGGAATCTATTTTAAGGTGCTCCAGCTGTGTGAAATATTTGAAAGATTTTCTGACAGGGGCATAAATCTCCATTCAAACAAACTTGCTTCAAAAATGTCAAGGCCATGCTGAAGGTCAAGGTCAAATGTTTACAGTTTACAGTTAAAAACATAGGGATAGATAAGATGAATGATTTTGGAATGAATAAGGAATTAAGTTGAATGAGTGTATGGAGCGAGTTTAGAGTGAAATTTAAGGAAGGAAATCCAATATCGCTAATTTTGTTCAAGATGAACAAAATAAGCGATATATTACCTCCCTTTATTAAAATATAGAAAATTTTCTGATTAACTGATTGTGTGTCTTCATGAACCAATAAGAAACTTTAAAATCCACATCAGCCAAAAAAATCATAGAATAATTTGATTGATTTGATTAAAATGTTGATTGTCTTGAACAATTTCGAAATGTTTTCAAATGATTTTGGAGTGTTTTTGATCGATTTGAGTGAGTGTGTGGAATGAATGAAATGAGCACTGAGAGAATGATTTGTAATGACTGATTGGAATGAGCATCAATTTCACAATAATTTAAACTGTACCTGGGGCACAACTTCCATAGCTATATGAGGATTACAAAATAATGTGTCAAAGATGTTCCCCTCGGGATTTAGAATAGCCATTTAAAGAGTTTAAGGCTAATGGTAAAAGGTCAAGGTCACATAAGACCCAAGCACAACTAGACATCCTACAGAGTCATTGTGGCAAGTTCCAGTTCATTCCTATTCAAGATAAAGGAGAAAGAGAGCTGACAAGAAATTTTGTTCATCGTTCAATTCAAGGACAGATAATTCAAGATAACCGAAGAATGACTGGAGTGATTTCAAATGTCTTATGCACAGCTAGACATCATAGGGAGTAATTGTGCCAAGTTTCAACTCATTCTCAATATTAATTTAGGAGATATTATTCAAGATAAGTGAAGAATAACTGGAGGGATTTGAACTATAAAGGTCTTTTGCACAACTAGGCATCATAGGGAGTAATTGTGCCAAGTTTCAGCTCATTCCCATTGATGGTTTAGGAGGAGTTCTGCACACAAAAAAAATGCAAATTGACAGACAGACGGACAGAAGACTAGAGCCAAATATAATACAACCCTTTGGTCGTATGAAAATGAAAGCAATTATATATTGTTTTTGAAACTGACATCACTTTTATAGCTTGGCATGAAACAGTTGTAACTGCCTGGGCCATGGAGTCTTTCGGTCATGAGTTTTAAATGAACTTTCATAGTCTATTCTTCAAAGGATGATACTGGGAGTGCTGTATTCGTTTCTTAGAAAATTGTACAATCGATCATTAATTGATTTTCTCTTCTAACTAAAAACCAATTTTTGATTGTGATTAAAAACCAATTGCCGAACACTAGCAAAGAGTTTGAGTAGTGTTACAAAAAATTGCTACCTTTTTAAGAAGATATAGAGGATAATCGCTTGTTTCAGAGTAAGATCGATTTATAATTTATATCATTAAGTGCACAATCAAAGCTGAATTTTCACAAGTGAAAATAAAGCTTTTTGTTGTTATGAAATAAAATATCTATTCATCTTGCTCAAAAAACGTACAATTTAATTAAATTAACAATTACCTTAACTTTTTAATGCAAAAATGAGACAAAATTTTAAAATGTTTGGAAAGTTTTCCTAAAGCACATTATTTGCATGTGATTGCAATGCAACGTTCATGGTGATGTCACTTTTTGGGGTCCACCTAGATGATTTAGATAGAGTGAAATTATCGAAAGATGGGTCTAAATGTTTGATAATTTTACTGATTAGGTGGTGAGTTTATCAAAATGATAATGTACCATTTTTCCTTGATAAACCACTGAAAAGCATTAAAGAAATCATCTTTACAATTTATTTTCAAGTATGCATTGATTTCAAAATAACCCGACACAGTTGATATCAGTATATTCAAACAAAGACAATGAAATGTTTCAAATTATTTATTAATGCATTAACAGATAACTTGTACATTGCAAATGCTCAATTTCTTTGTAACAATATGTCTATAACAACAGGACTGTTGGCCTTTGGTCGCTCACCTGAGAAAATAGCTCTATTTCCTAGTTTCTCTTAATATTGCTAATTGCAAATATTCCTAAAAATTGTGGTTAGAAATGGCATTAAAGTTTGGCAATGTAAACTTTTCACTATTTTGAGAGGATATCATCTGAAGTGTATTTCTGAAAAAAAAAATAATAAAATGAATTAGAAGTTCTAAAGATAATTAGAAATAATCATTCTTAATTTTTAGCTCACCTGAGCACGAAGTGCTCAAGGTGAGCTATTGTGGTTAGGTGGATGTCCGTCGTCCGTCGTGCGACGTCCGTTGTCCGTCGTCAACATTTGCCTTGTATGCACTCTAGAGGCCACATTTTTTGCCCGATCAACCTGAATTTAGGTCAGAATGATTGTCTTGATGAAATCTCGGACGAGTTCGAAATTGGGTCAACTGGGGTCAAAAACTAGGTCACAGGGTCAAATCTTAGAAAAACCTTGTATGCACTGCACTCTAGAGGCCACAATTTTTGCCCAATCAACCCGAACTTTGGTCAGAATGATTGTCTTGATGAAATCTCGGACGAGTTGGAAATTGGGTCAACTTGGGTCAAAAACTAGGTCACAGGGTCAAATCTAAGAAAAAACATGAATGCACTCTATAAGCCACTTTTTTTGCCCCTTCAACCTGAAATTTGGTCAGAATGATTGTCCTGATAAAATCTTGGACGAGTTCTAAATCGGGTCAACTGGGGTCAAAAACTAGGTCACAGGGTCAAATCTAAGAAAAACCTTGTAGGCACTCTAGTGGCCACGTTTATTGCCCAATCAACCTGAAAATTGGTAAGAATGATTATCTTGATGAAATCTCAGACAAGTTCGAAATTGGGTCAACTTGGGTCAAAAACTAGGTCACAGGGTCAAATCTAAGAAAAACCTTGTATGCACTCTAGAGGCCTCATTTTTTGCCCAATCAACCTGAATTTTGGTCAGAATGATTGTCTTGATGAAATCTCGGACGAGTTCGAAATTGGGTCAACTGGGGTCAAAAACTAGGTCACAGGGTCAAATCTTAGAAAAACCTTGTATGCACTCTAGAGGCCACAATTTTTGCCCAATCAACCCGAACTTTGGTCAGAATGATTGTCTTGATGAAATCTCGGACGAGTTGGAAATTGGGTCAACTGGGGTCAAAAACTAGGTCACAGGGTCAAATCTAAGAAAAACCTTGTAGGCACTCTAGTGGCCACATTTATTGCCCAATCAACCTAAAAATTGGTCAGAATGATTATCTTGATGAAATTTTGGACAAGTTTGAATTTGGGTCAACTGGGGTCAAAAACTAGGTCACAGGGTCAAATCTAAGAAAAACCTTGTATGCGCTCTAGAGGCCACAATTTTTGCCCAATTAACCTGAATTTTGGTCAGAATGATTGTCTTGATATAATCTCGGACAAGTTTGAATTTGGATCAACCGGGGGTCAAAAACTAGGTCACAGGGTCAAATCTAAGAAAAACCTTGTATGCGCTCTAGAGGGCACAATTTTTGCCCAATCAACCTGAATTTTGGTCAGAATGATTGTCTTGATAAAATCTCGGACAAGTACGAATTTGGCTCAACCGGGGGGTCAAAAACTAGGTCACAGGGTCAAATCTAAGACAAACCTTGTATGCACTCTATAGGCCACATTTTTTGTCTGATCAACCTGTATTTTGGTCAGAATGATTATCTTGATGATATCTCGGACAAGTTCAAATTTGGGCCAACTGGGGTCAAAAACTAGGTCACGGGGTCAAATCTCAGTTAAACCTTGTATGCACTCTTGAAGCCATATTTCTAGCCCAATCAACCTTAAAATTTGTCAGAATGATTATCTTGATGATATCTCGGACAAGTTTAAATTTGGGTCAAGTGGGGTAAAAAACTAGGTCACAGGGTCGAATCCTAGAAAAACCTTGTGGACACTCTAGGGGCCATATTTTTAGCCCAATCAACCTGAAAATTGGTCAGAATGATTCTTTTAATTGAAATATTGGACAAGTTTGAATTTTGGTCAAATGGGGTCAAAAACTAGGTCACATGGTCAAATCTCAGAAAAACCATGTGGACACTCTAGAGGCCACAATTTCTAGCCCAGTCAACCTTAAAATTGGCCAGAATGATTATCTTGATGAAATCTCAGACAAGTTCAAATTTGTGATATTTGTTGTTACTGCCCTGTCATTAAACCAAAGCCCTTCTCCAAAAAGTAACAGACAGTTAACTCAGGTGAGCGATTTAGGGCCACTATGGCCCTCTTGTTTTTTTAAAATATCAAGATGCACCCCTCTTAGTCCTAACTACTCCATCCCCCTATGATCTGTTCTTGATGATGTAGGCTATTTTCATAAAGTTCTCTAATCTAATCTAATAAGCTATTTTGATTACAATCTTTGGGCTGATGATCCCTGCAAATTTCCAAGGCTTTGGTGTACTGGTTCAGAAGAAGAATTTTAAAGATTTATAAATTGACAACCAAGTACTAATCCCAACCCCCACCCCTCTGGTGTGCACCTGATGGCCAAACAGTTGTGAAATTAGTTATTTACAAGGAGGATTATAAACTGATGGTCCATGCAAAATTGAAAGACTGTGCGTCTATTGGTTTAGAAAAACTACAATTTTAAGATATCTAAATAAGCGATCCCAATCCCCCCTCCCTGGTACTCTGCCCCTGGTGGTCCCACAGTCATGATTTTGGATAACTTAATTTGGGTCTATGAGCTTATGATCCATGCCAAATTTCAAGGCTATAGGTCTACTAATTCAGAAAAAGTAGAATTTTAAAAATGTTCATAAAAATCTACTTTGGTTACCACATGCCATGCCATGGAGTTTTCAACTGATTTCAATTCTTTTTGGCAATTTTGGAAGAGGACACCCAGCAAACATTCAAATTTGGTGTAATTTCGGCCCAGTAGGAGAAGATGCCTATTAAAGAAATTGTTGATGGATGCCAAACAACTGATGCCAGATGGTATGCGATCACAAAAGCTCACATGAGCACTTTGTGCTCAGTTGAGCTATAAACAGATAATTTTATAAATGCTCATAATGAAATCTTAACAATAATGACTATAAAAAACAAAAACAAATTCTTATACTTTAAATATAGTTGTAAATCTTATTAAAGCTTATGGATGGCTCAATGCCAAACAGTTGTAACTGCCTACAAGTTTACAGGCAGTTACAACTGTTTTGCAATGAGCAATTCTTATACAACCTTGTAATAAGATAATAGTGATTGATAAATACATGAGTAGACCCATGATTGAGGTACCCATGAAAGTAACTTGGTGTACGTAAAAAGTGAACAATGTGACTTCATTAACGCAATGTCATGCTGAACCAAGCTTCGGCAGGCAATATAGACAAAGATCAGCCTGCACATATGTGCAGTCTGATCTTAGCTCATACCACCTCATATTCTTTATTAAACTAGAAGATTTTTAAAAAAGTATATTTTCAAAATAAAGTATGACTCATTATAAGTTCCCCCAGTACTAAAAGACTTTGATTTTAAAGCAATTTCGTCATTTTTTTTCCAGCAATACTAGCCCTTCCTTCTGGATGAGAAAACATGGTAAAATGATTGAAAATTATAATCTGCTTTGCATGTTAGTGCACATAATTTGCCATGTTATGTGATTCTGAAGAGAATGGTTAATACAAGTAATGAACTGTTATCAAGTCGTGGAAAGAAACTGTTGCCATTGTTGTCTTAAATTAATTAATTACTCTAGAAAGAGTTCATATTAGAACAAAGTCCACATCCCAATACAAACTCCTCTCCAGTTGGCGCATGTTTGATCCCCAATGGACACTTTCCCTCCAACTGTTTACCACAAGGACCCGCAGGACATGAGGGCAAGTTCATTCTTTGCATGGCCATGGCTTGGATGTGACATGCGTTACAGAAATGGGTATTTCCAAAACAGAAGAATACAGCTATGGAACAACAGTAGCGGCATTTGTACTCTATAAAATCTGTTCCATGAGTCTTGCAATTCTGAAAAAGAGTAGATTAATTACACTAACCTGTTAACACTTTGTTACCTCAAGTTATATATTTATATCATAATTAAGCCAGTTTAATTTCCTAAGCTACTGAATATTTTTTAAGCCACTGCCAAATACCGGTACTAGATAAAATTATTGTAAAATTTGATACATAGTGGTTGAGATGTATAGAAATTTGGTAATCTTTTTAATCCCCCCCTTTTGAAAAAAAATGGAGGTATATATCAATGCACTTGTTGGTCTGCCAGTACGTAGACCATTTTGATAGCTCAGCGGGAAATATATGTAAGTGCCTCTACGTTTATAGACAGTTACATTTGTTTTGTACTGAGTCTACGATTTTTGACCATAATGCTGCTCATCTTTTTTTTGAGTTAGTACCTTTTGTTAAATTTGAACCTCGATTTTTATCAGGAGCATGTCTTATTTTTCTTAGTAATTGCCTTTTGTGAAATTAATAATTTGATTTTTGTATGGAGCATATCTAAAAATGTATGCAAGCTAGAATAATGGAACTTCACAAGTGGATAGAGCTCATTGAGGAAAAGTACAGTGCACAAGACCCGTAACTCTGCATGTCTTATTTTTTGAGTTTATTCCCTCTGTTAATTGACTAAGAATATGCCATCAACCTGCTCTAATGAGAAGGTGGGGGGGAATAAATGTTCTATGAACATCTCTTGTTGAAACAAAATTAAATTCAGTTTGAGTTAATGTAGATGAATAAATTATACATTACCTCCTCTCTTCCAATCCCAGAACAGGCAGCACAAACAAGATCTTGCTCATCAATATCTGCATCATCAAAGTCAGCATTACATTGGACAGCTCCACCAAAATATGCCTGAAATATGTACAGGACAATTGATGGTTTTAGTACAATATCAATTTGTATTTCCATGGTAACATTATTTCTCAGAGTGTAAGAGCCACAGAAAAATATTCAACAAAGGCACCTTTTTCGGTGCAGCAGCATAGTACCACAAAATGCCATTGATACTCATGAATATTTCATGCAAAAGTCTTCTGCATTTTAAAGGTGGAGTTGCGATAACTAGAACTGTCGCAAAGCGGACTTATACCCCCCACAAGCACTTTGTCAAAATGCAAGTGCTATTAGTGCAGGATGTGTTTGTAACAGATATTGAGGTCATATGCAGTATTCGCATGAAGTTTCATGATTGTGGGTAGCTTTGTTCTTAAGTTAGAGTCCGGAAACAAAAATTGAACAAAGGCTCACTGTGACCTTGACCTTTGACCTATGTGACCCCAAAACAATAGGGCATAGGGTACTTCCTTGGGTCATAATCAGTATTTGCATAAAGTTTCATGATTGTAGGTTGCTTGGTTCTTGAGTTAGAGTCCGGAAACGAAAATTGAACAAAAATTGGCTATGACCTTGACCTTTGACCTACATTTAAATAAAGTTTCATGATTCTAGGTCACTTGGTTCTTGAGTTAGAGTTCGGAAACTAAAGGTCTACGGACTAATGGATGGACAGATAGCCAGACAGACATGGTGAAACCAATATACCCCTCTACTTCGTAGGTGGGGGTATAATAAGAAATGGAATACCGCGATGGATGGACAGACAAAGAAGATGATACCAATACACCACCACCCACATCTGGCTGCATATTAAGTGGACAAAAATGGAAAGAGGTATGTTGCAGACAGTAATGTAAAGATAGTGCTTTCCAAAGGAAGATTGTACCCAAAAGTTAAACATATACATGTACTAAGAGACCAGTTGTGGGAGCACCAAAAAGAGAATGGTTGCTTGGTACACGTTTTTTTAAGAAATTAGGAGGTATATTTTGATTGGAATTTTCCTACATCCTATGTTGCTAAATCTCAACAGTTGCTTCATAAAAATGGTCGCCTAAAAGAAGTGGTCGCTTTAGAAAGATTGACTTTATAGCACAGTTTATTTTAAATGAATAAATATCTGAATATTCTGCTTTGCACATGCTTTCATTGGAATGAATAACAAACCGTATTGAAACATTAATAAAAGTTGATAAAATGTGTTGGTAATTGTTATTTCAGCATTTTTATACCCCCAAACCTACGAAGTAGAGGGGGTATATGTTTTCACCATGTCTGTCTGTCTGTCCATCCGTCCGTCAATCGGTCTGTCCGTCCCTCCACCCATAGACTTTTTCTTTTCCAGACTCTAACTCAAGAACCAAGTGACCTAGAATCATGAAACTTTATACAAATGTTGCTTTGGACCCAAAGAAGTGCCCTATTGTTTTTGGGTCACATAGGTCAAAGGTCAAGGTCACAGTGAACCTTAGTTCATTTTTCGTTTCCGGACTCTAACTCAAGAACCAAGTGACCTAGAATCATGAGACTTTATGCAAATGTTGCTTATGACCCAAGGAAGTGCCCTATTGTTTTGGGGTCACATAGGGTAAAGGTTAAGGTCCAGTCATTTTTTTGTTCAATTTTCGTTTCTGGACTCTAACTCGAGAACCAAGCGACCTACAATCATGAAACTTTATGCAAATACTGATTATGACCCAAGGAAGTGCCCTATTGTTTTTGGGTCAGATAGGTCAAAGGTCAAGGTCACAATGAGCCTTTGTTCAATTTTCATTTCCGGACTCTTACTCAAGAACCAAGCGACCTACAATCATGAAACTTCATGCAAATGCTGCATATGACCTCAATATCTGTTACAAATACATCCTGCACTAATAGCACTTGCATTTTGACAAAGTGCTTGTGGGGGGTATAAGTCCGCTCTGCAACAGTTCTAGTTTCCACAGAGGTCAAATAAATCAGGAGCATCCATTAAGTAAACAAATTTAAAGACTCACGGTTTGACATTTGTTACAAGGGTAGTAGCAATATCGTGACATGGCGTATTCAGCAGGTTTCTGGTAGAACGGCATGCCCAGTGTTGTGACGTCTATACAGTTACTGAGACCTTCAAACTGTAGCCTCGTCAACGCCTTTCTGGACACATCCTCATATAACTCGTTCAGCGGAGCTAGGTCTGCAGTCAGCTCTGGATGTTCTATTCTGGCCTGAAATGTATGATATCATGACATAATAACATCTAATTTTCTTGGACAGCAGCTCATTTATAAATTATTCATGGATAGTATTTGCATAGTTAAAAATATTCTTATACTTTCTGTTTAGACTGCTGTCTGCAGGAATCATTTTGGGGTGAGATATTGAGAGAATTTTCTGCCAGAAGCTGGCTAAATGAAAGACCATGAGGCCCTTAAGTGCTCATCTGAGGAATTCTGTTGATAAAGATTACATTTCAAGACATTTGAGTCAAATATATTGCCTCTAAAGTACTAAAAGAATTTCAAGATTTGAAGAGGTGTCCGGAGTTTTTACCCTCTTTCGCACTTACATAAATATTTGTCCTCTAGAGTCCAAATAAGGATTTTCCTGTACGCAATTTCAAACTTGACCAAGATTTGATGGAGACAAACATTCTGACCTAGTTTCAGGACATTTGGGCCAAAAAATGTGGTCTCTAGAGTGCACATAAGGTTTTTCTAAGATTTGACCCTGATTTTGACCCCACTTTACCAAATTTTCAATCTTGACTGAGATTTGATAGAGACAAAGATAATGACAAACTTTCAAGATATTTGGGACATAAATGTGGGCTTTAAAATGCACACAAGGTTTTTTTCTAAATTTGACCCCTTGACTCCATTTTTGACACCACATGACCCAATTTCAAACTTGACCTAGATTTGACAAACATACTGACCAACTTTCAAGACATTTATGCCAAAAATGTGGCCTGTAGAGAGCACACAAGGTTTTTCTAAAATTTGACCCCTTGACCCCATTTATGACCCCAGTTGGCCTGATTTCAAACTTGACTGAGATTTGATTGAGACACACATACTGACCAAGTTGGCCAAAAATGTGGCCTCTAGAGTGCACACAAGATTTTGATTGGCGACCGGATGCCAGACACAGCTTGATCACAATAGCTCACCATGAGCACTTTGTGCTCAGGTGAGCTACATTTCACAAGGCAAAATGAAATTTAAAGAAGGATTTTGTAGAATTTATCTGCTAAAAATTCTTCATTTCTCGTTAGATTTGGCTAAATGAGATAATCAAGCACAAGGTATTCTGAGCCAGAATTATCCCTGTTAACGTACACCTACCTTACAAAGTGGACATTTCATGAAGTTAAAACTAATCATAGCGCCAGCCCATCTATTATCCAGTATACGCTTTACACAGTGTAGATGGTAGATATGACCACATTTTAACTGAAAACAAAATAAGCTCAAATCAAATAAGTTCCATACAAATTTAGTTCTGGAAAAAATGATGAAAAATACAACAATTTCTACATCTATTTTTGTATTACAAGGCAAATCTAAAGTTAATTGCAAACACTTTCAAAATGAAATCGGAGGTGCGTTTCATAGGTTAAGATTCTTAAGAATCACATTTAGATTTTTAAGATGTAGCGTTTTTTAGATTAAGATTTTTAAGCGGCTTAATAGGAAACTTAAGATATCTTAATGAGGAAACAAAGATGGTTTTGCATTGGCTTAAAACAAGTGTCCTTGACGACGTGGAATGTTTTCACTCAAATTGTTAAAAATCGTTTGTTACGGCGTCATAATAATCTTATTCAGCGGAAATTTTCATCTTAATGTAAAAAACGCACCTCTGAATTGGTTTAGAATTTTGTACGTAACATCTGGTGATTGGTTTATCTGAATATAGGTGATAATGTTTGAAATTTTAAAACTAAATCAGACTTGTACAAAAAGGTCCTATTTAACACTGACCAAAATTTTTGGACGTTGGACGTCATTATTGAACTTAAACTTTGAAGATTTTGATCTCTGTATTTAAATGTAAGTAACCTTTCCATCAACTTTCAGCATTATGAATTTTGTATGTAAAATTGTGGAAAATTAATCAATAAATTCCTACACCAAAAGAGACTTAAGTGTTTTTTTTTATGTAATGCATAATGTCAAGAGGAGAGTTCAAAACCTTAAAAATATATTTTTATGCACTTTCACTAGATTTGCACTGACCCCTGATATAGACTTACAGTAATTACTGGCGCAGCTCCTAATTGGTCTGTGTAACATATGATACAATCATCTTCCCGTGTTTGAGTGGCAAGTTGGTTTCCACGACAACCTTCGACTAGACAAGGTGGGCAAGTATTTTCTCCCTTATAGCCTGGACAGATATGACCGCAGGGTAAAACGGATTTACAGGCATTCTGTTGGCTCAATCTGACACAGGTCTCGGATAGAGCTGAAAAATAGACATTTGACGATTAACTGTGCTGCATTGAAGATGCAAGTGTATGCAAAATGAGTTTGAATTGTTACACAGCTTTGCATGTGAAGTCACATGCAAAGCTGTGTACCATTTCAAAATCCTTGCAAACGTTTTTACATCCTGAATCCAGGTTGAAATTCCCAATCAATGAAACACAAGAACACCGCCTACAGATGGCAGAAAATGGTGGAGGTCAACTGTGCAATACAAAATGAATGCATTCATTTTGTATCTTGATGGGAACATTGATTTTTCGATTGAGGAACATAAATAATATTTTCAAGATCTGGCCTTCAATATATTTCCACAATCTGCTCATAATTCATAAAGAAGAATCTCTCAAAAATACATGCTTAGCTCAAGAGATATATCTATCATCTACTAAACCATCATATGTTTGACATGTTTGACATGATGATGTTTGACATGACTTATGGCATATTAAAAGCATGTTTTCCTTTTTGTTTTAGTTATGAGTGCAAAAATAAGAATCTTTTTATAGAGGTAAGCAGAATTGAATTTACTTTTGTCTAGAAAAAACAACAAGTTTTTAAGGTGGGACGTTACAGTTTTGGGGAGACAACTCGCCTTGAAAAAACTTGTGAGGGGGGCCTTGTTAAAATCAACTATATATGAAGTTGCGCGTGCACAGTGGAAGGCTTTTCTTTCAAACAATCGTAATTTTGTCAACCTACACGCAGGATTGTCCTGAATTCGAAATAAAAACGTTCGCGAAACAGTTAAGAAACATACGACTGCTAAGAAAGGTTCACTTTCTAAACGTTTACAAATGTTTTTGCATCCTGAACTGCAGGGTTTGGCAATTATTACCAGGGACAAAATGAAATCCGGACATGCGTTCAGAATAACGAATCACAAACGATCGTCCGAAAAACGGTAGTCTGCATTACCGTGTAAAGTATATCTAATGAGTGTTTCACACTTGTGCTTCGTTATTCCAACGAAGTACAGGCGACATTGATAGACCTATCACAAGCCCTGCATTCAGGATGACAAGACGGAGCAAACATTTTTGCTATTTATACCCTGCATTGCTCGCATGTGCATGAGCTAAACGTTTGCTTCGCTTTGTTGTCCTGAACGCAGGGCTGTCACGTTCTCTTCATCACCGAAAGGGAATGTTTGAGTTCGGGTCATATCGTTGTAAGAATAAAACTATCATATAATGGATGCTTATAAAAGGTAGTCATCTGTCAGTTATTTGAACATCGCTTGAAAAGGAGAAAAAATATGCTTTTTTATTTACGGCTTCGGTAAAAACTGATACGGGATGACGAATCATATCCCAAAATAACAAGATTTTGCCACTTGGATGCGATTTCTCTCCTTTTCAGTTTATTTTTCTGCACTGTTAACTGTCTGTTCGTTTTTCACTATTCTTTTTATATATTTTCAAAATGATATGTTACTTTTGCCTTTAAAGATCCCATTCATTACGTATGTTACACGTTGTGAAAACGGAAAGGAGACAACGCAGAAAAAGGACAATTTCAACCTTTAAAAAATTCATTTCTTCTCTCTAAATTTCCATCTTTATTTGATTCCGTTTACGTGTGTTTGTAAGAGTGAAAACGATAATTTGATAACAATTATTAATATTCCATCAATAGTTTTGCCAACATTGAATATTCAATAAGCAATGATTTCAAAAAGCTTTCGTATTATTCGAAGAGCGTATGTATTCGAGAGTTACTGCGTCTGCTCCTTGACCAAGAAGTCCCGAGATCGGGTATAAATACCGGCGTTTGTACTTCTGTGATCCACAGAATCAAGAGGGATCAATGTAAAATTTAGGAAAGTGTTTCCAAACCATTGTACGATAAATTAGGTTAAAATTATCAACATAATCACAGAATTCTAAAATCTTTAAAATCAATCGAAAGACATGTTTTCTTTCTTTTTTGTTTCAATCGAGTAGTAAAACATCTTATCTTCCGTGGCAACTGAAATGACATATTATTTCTATATGTAATTGCCTCATATAGAAAATGAGTTCATGGAGGAAAATCTCGTGTTTTGATCAGGTTTATGGCTGTGCATGTGGCGTATCCAGTGGGATTGGGGTGTTCAGTCTTTCACTGGGTAATTCGGCAAAACTTTGGTAATGATGTGAAATAACTACCCCTCCCCCTTAATTGTAGTTTAAACCCTGTTACAGATTTCCTACAACTGCCACAGGCGTTACCAAGTGTATCAAACTTACAAATGGTTTTTATTGTTGATTGGGAAATCAGGGGACGTAACAATGCCTGGACAAAATCAAATTGGAGTAGTAAATTATGGGGGGTACTGTATTTCAAACTTATGAAATTGACTAAAAGTGCCTGGATACATATACTTTTCTTTATTAATTTCAGTTGTACGATAGTTGGGCTAATTTTCTATTGACATAATTCGAATTTATTTAATATATGTGTTTTCTTTTTTTGCCTTCAAAAAAGATATTCACTTTTTATCTTTGAGGAGCATTTAAAGCAAAATGTCCACTTGTCACTTATTCATGCCCTTACTAGAAAGTTTATTATATTTTTATGTTTTCCATATCTAAGGCTATAAATATATGTTAATTTAGCACACCAGCATTGTGATTGGTCGGTGTAATAAACAGTTGTCTTTGATATTTTCGAAAACATGGCCACCTTAAGAAAAATGTAAATATTTTCAAAATATGCGTGGAAAGCTATGTTGATATTTTCAATATATCTGTGCATATGAATGCTCTAAAACATACATCTGTTTCGGGGATATCTGGAAATCCCCCTAAACTGTAACGGCCCTCCTTAAGCTCACAAAAGACTTGAGTTGGATCAGCTTGTCACAAATGAAATCTCAAGACGGATTTTATAAACTGTATTTCTCCTAATTAGCACTCCCCAGGAGCAATACATAACTTGGTCAGGGACTTTTTATCTGGGAGTTTTTATCTAGTATGAATTTTCTGATTAAAAAAAAATGTTTAACTTATGTCTTTTAGGCTCTTTTCCCTTTAATTTGAGGTCAACTTCCTCCTAACAATCATATGATTGTTTAGGGAAACTTTATCTCAAATTAGAGAAGAAGTCTCAACAAGTTCTTAAAATTTAGGCTTTCGATGTGGGTTTTCTAAGTAGAAAATATAAGGGTGCTACTATTAGGGAGGGCGCTATTATTACTATTAGGGAGGGTGCTATTATTAGGGGAAAATACGGTATATAACATACAGACTTGTATAACATCCATGCATGCTTATTTATAATATGACCTACATCATGGGAGTGAAATAAACCTGTTGAATACTTTTGATATTATACAGGTGCTATTTCACTAGTGGAATAACTATGCAAATGAGCAAGAATGTATAGCAACATTGTATTTTGTGAGAATGACATCATAATGAGTATGCTGATGTCTTTTTGCAAACAGCATTATGTGTTTCACTTTAAAAGTGGTAATTGATAAAATTCTGGAATTTCCTTGATTTTTCACAAAACTTGTGGTCATAT
The DNA here is from genome assembly GCA_948146395.1 of Fragum whitleyi. Taxonomy (NCBI): domain Eukaryota; kingdom Metazoa; phylum Mollusca; class Bivalvia; order Cardiida; family Cardiidae; genus Fragum; species Fragum whitleyi. The sequence goes on along the minus strand of OX411549.1, from coordinate 51,915,776 downwards.
CATAAATAGAATATCAAATTCTTATTCATAAAACACCAATTCATTCAAACTTATCATCTAAAAACAGATAAAAACTTGGCAAATCCTCATTTTCTATCTATTAAAAGGTGGCTCGTTTAATAAATTTGGTATTCCATGACCACTCATTCAATATCCTCAATATTTCATATGAACACTTATTTCTAGTGCAACAAAGTAGTTATGTATACCTGGTCTTAATTTTGGAACACTTATGGTTTGAGACAAATTATCTCTACTCAATCTAGACTGTTCTTTGGCAAGCTGTTGTTTTTCATCAATGTCAAATGATACATGAAGTTCACGTTGAAAAGCCTGGAAAAATACAAAATGGATGTAGATTTGAATGAATTTGGATAGCAAAAAAATAACCAATGACTCTATTTCCACTTATTTGATATAATTAATTAGTTCTATTGGACCAGATTTACAAAATGCTAAAAGAGAATCGCATCCGAATTGGAAATAAAAAAAACAACATTTTTTTCAGTTTTGACATCATAATAAAGACTGACAGCAAAGCTAACTTTGATGTTAACGTTAATCGATGGCTCAGCAAGACAGTTGTTACTGCCTATAAACATTAAATGTTTATAGGCAGTTACGACTGTTTTGCACTGAGCAAATGAAATAGGGCCCTATTTAAGTGTTTCCAGCTACACTTTGATCATCAATACATATGTCTTTAAGAGTAAATAATATTTGTGAAGTACAAATTTTTGCATTATTCTAGTTATAATTCTTTTTCCATCCGGAAATTAATGGTAATGTAACCAGACAAAATACAAGATGTTATTGTTTTCATAAAACACTACCCAATGCTGCCCCAGCCTGCCTGAAATAGCATTTTTTAGAAGTTTGACCTTGATAATTGACCTTAAAAACTGTAATGAATTACCTTGACATTGAATGATGTGTATTGATGAGAGGAAACTTGATGCCAAATATAAGCATGTTGGTTCAAAGAGTAAGTTTCAGCAAAATGTTTATTTTTCACGTTAAGTTTTCACAGAAGTTTCACCTTGACAATTGACATAGACCTCGATGGATGAGCTTGACCATCACTTAGAAAAATATGTATTGATGAGCATTGTCACTACTATTGAAGTCACAGGAAAATGTTTAGTACGTTTCAGGTCAAATATTCTCGGACACCACAGGCTATGGAAGCCTATTACTGCCATTTTAACTTAGAACTTCGCTATTAGTTGGCAGTAATAGGCTTCCGTAACAGGCAGACCAACACAGTAAATCAATTTTACCCCTGGGCCGAAGGTTATAAAACTTCTCATTCTAAATTCAAAATCTCCTCAAATTTAACTTGAAATTAAAGCTGTAATTCTCTTGTAAGAGATAATATTAATAAGTTGTTATAAATAACAACTTATAAATATCATCTTTAATGTTCTTATATTTATTCCAGTTCGATATTTGAAGAAAGTCTTAGATAAGCCTGTGAAAAAAATTATAACCTTGGCCACTGATCTTTGCAATGTGGAGCATAAGAATGTTAAACTATTACCTTTTCATGCTGAACCCTGAATATTCCTGCATTGGCAGGAGGTATGGACAAACATCAGCCTGCACATATGTGCAGTCTGATCTTAGTCCCTACTTCCTGAATTTCCTTTTCAAACCAGAAAAGTTTCAGAAATTATATTTTCAAAATCAAATGCTGACTCACTATTAGGAAATAGAGCTTTCAGCCCTTTGATTTATATATAACTTTGCCAAGGATTTTGATTCAGCATGACAAGGGATAATATTGGCATTCTAGTGAATAATGTCCTCCTACCTGTTTGACATGCATCCAGTCTCCCCCTTTAGTAAAGATGACTATGTACACAGTCTTCACCGTTGTAACTGGGTAGTTGTCTTCAAACATGTCAAAGCACCGGTACATAGCTTGAGCACTGACAAACGGCTCATAGCCAAGAAAACCTGTACCTAGTGGCGGGAAAGCTATGGAACTCAGCTTTTCTTCATGGGCAAGTTTCAGGCAACTGCTTACAAAATTGCACAGGTTCTATCAAAATAAATAACAATTTAATAAGCACTCTTAAACATATAAATTCAATCAATTTTTTCTTTCAAAATGTGATCTTTATAAATGTATGTGGAAAAATGAACTCTTCTAAGTTGTAGTTAGAAAAGTAGAATACAGCATGCAACCCTATATTCTTTACACATAAGTTTATTTTTTTTCTATTGTTATGTTATTTGTTTGTTTTCTTTGGCAAAATTGTAGTCTCGATAATCATTGACCCTATTTAAAAGGATGGTGACCCTTGATGTGTATTTTTTAAGACTTTTTGTAAATGCTCGATAATTACCGGTACCATAAAAGCTTTAATAGAACCCTGGGGTTTTATTAGAATCATGGCATTTCCATAAGAAAGAAATTAACTATAATTAGAGACTTTGCTACATATTGATGGCTAAAAAGGAAACAGTCATAACTGCCTTTAAATGTATAGACAGTTACAACTGTTTTGCACTTAGCCATCAATATTTTTGAAGACGGTGAAAAAATGGCCAAAAAATCAACATTATCTGCGCAATATATTAACATTTGATTGGGGAAAAGGTGCCTGAAAGCTCTGTTGAATTTTTAGTGTCCTTGATTTTGTGGGTATGTGCCTTTATTAGAGGCTTAAAGAATTTATTAAATCACTTCAAAAATGGCTGATTTTTGCCTCCAAAAAAGGGGGATGGGCTTTTATAAGAATTTTTACTATATTCAGAGTCTGCTTAATGCTTATCCATTTAAAATCTTAGAAGTATGATTCTTAGCTTTACAATTCATGATGTGATGCTATGGGGTTTACAGGCATACTGATGAAAACATTTATATGGTATTCATAAGGGCAACTAGGATTTTGAAATTATTTTAGGATTATATAGGATAAAGGGGATATTTGGACAGTGTGACAAAAGATGAATGTCCTCCGTCTGCTCCCCTTTTTATCATTAGAGGGTTGGTGAATAATCAAATCATCTTAACTACAGCTTGAATAAGCTGTAGTTTTGATGATATGATCATTCATCAACAACATTTTTAGAATGAGGATTAATTTCTATTACCCACTTGTGTAATGTGCGTAATTGTAGTTTCGCCCTTTGTATTTGTCTATACTGTCTGGCAAAAATTTGAGAACAGCAGATAAATACTGTTAACTGCATGACAAAGTTAAATAATGAATCTGACACCAATATGACTGAAGTGAACTTGAAACAAATTAAATTTCAACTCCTTTTCATTTCATCAACAGACAATTGGCTTTTTTGACAACTTCCGTAGTTCCATAATTAATTATTTTTTCCAACTGCCATTTTCCTTTAGTGTTATAATTTCCATTTTCCTTCAGTCATAAAATTGCATGGTTATAAATATATTGTTTGTTTGAATGGCAAAATATGCCGCTTTAAAAATCTTTCAGTCATATGACAACAGTTGGAGCTCCTTGCAATGAATTCCTGGTCACAAGTAAATCCTTTTCTAGCCTTCAGCTGCAATCCTTCATGGTTTACAAGTATCAACTCAATGATGGGATACAAATTGTTGGAGCGAATGAATTAGGATAATTGTTCCCTACTTGCATTTATTGACTCTGGGATCATTTTTGGGTGAGATATGGAGAGAATCTCTCATTTTTCTTGCAGAAATCTCATTAGTACTGGCTTAGTGAGAGAATAATCTCATGGAAAATGTAAATAAGTAAAGGAATCATTTCTTGCTAAATATTCTGAATATCTCATCAGATTTAAGCTAAATGAGATATTTTTGCATCTGATTTTCTGAGAAATAAATATCCCTGTTGACTCAGATGTCCGAAATTAAACCTTGTCATGCTGAGCCCAGAATATTCCTTCTTTGGCAGGAGCTTTAGACAAACATCAGCCTGCACATATGAGCAGTCTGATGTTTGTCTACACCACCTGTTTCTTACTTTCAAACTAGAATTGTCAATAGATTTTAAGTTTTTCAAACAAAAATTGACCTACAATTGGTACTTTCAGTGCTTTTTGCCCTTTGATTTTGATGAAAAATTTTAGCCAAAATTATTCAGCATGACAAGGGTTAAACTGACCTCAATCGGGTCTCCCTCCTTGTTATTATCAGGGGACGTCAGAGCACCATGGAAAACCCGTTTACACTTCAGATTGTATCCATCAGTCACTGCAATCATCCCGATCTTAACACCATTGGGATAGTTCTTCTTACACTCTGTCTGTATTTTGTTACCTGCCCCTTTCAGAATAGACTGGGACAGTTTACCCAGCTTCAAGTCCAGTCCCCTGTTAGTGCTGTTAACGTATGCATCAGCCTGTCAACATATTAATAAAGAGCTTAAAGAAGACATATTCATGATTGATTTTGGTTAAGAAAAACAATGTTCTCTTATAACTTTCTATATTGTGAGTAACCCTATATTGTGAGTATCTCTTAACTTTCTATAATATGAGTAACCCTGTATTGTGAGTACTCATTAGAATGATCTTGTGATTATAATCCCAGACTATACATGATGGCCTTATCAAAGACCCCATTTAACTATCACCAATTCTATATAGAATCAATCTATTGGCATACCAATCCCCGACAGACCCTTAATCAAAATATCCTTGATTTCAGATTCAGATGACCATTTAAATTCTAGCAAAGTAGACAAATTGGATCTCCTATTTAAACTTCACTACCTACCAGAAATTTACCAGTACCATCAAAAGCAAAAACTGCTATTTGTCCCCTATCAAAAAATCAAGATGAATAAAACTAACGTTACCTTGATGTCCGTAAGAAATCCCTCCACAACGTTGATTTTAAGGCCGACTTTTGAAGTCATATCTTCCAATATCGCAACCTGGATTTGACAGTCTACTTTCTACTTCTACTTTCGTTTTCGACAAACGCCGATTAGTGCCGACTATTACGTAACAGCGATATCAAAGGTCTATTCAGGTCGGATTGTAGTATTTCCTCTTTGATAACGGTCTTTTCGAACGAATCGGGAAAAAGAATGAATGATTTGCAGATCTAGTCATTTTGAAACTGTAACAAGGTGATGCGAGCAGACATGTCTGGAAGACGTAATGTTACTTAAAATAGATATTACGTATTCTACGTTTCTATTTTTAGAGCGGATCAGAGTGCTTTGCAGACATTCGTCTCAACTCGGCCGATTCCGTAACCTATACTTGATAGATCGGAGCAATCGGGAACCCTCGGCGATTCTACAGAATAGACTTTCCAGTTTACGGAAAAGTCCGAGCGATGTTCCGAATGAGATCGGAGACGAGACCGCCCGCAATCGGGAACCTTCGGCGATTCTACGGAATAGCCTTTCAAGTTTACGGAAAAGTCCGAGCGATGTTCCGAATGGATTGCCCAATGCTGCGCAGATTTACGGAAGCAATTTCATCGACTTTTTTACGGCGACTGAACCGCGACATGTCGAAGTGTTGTGACCCCTGACGTAGACGCAGAGTCCATTTAAATGGGTAACTCGGGCCACGATATCAAAAAAAGATATGATGGAAATTGAACCTGGTCCCTTTACTTCAAGTTTGCAAGAACTTGTTTCAGTAAACCGTGCCACTTAAACCATGTAGATCCACTACCTTTCAGTTGGTAGGTGAATTATATGAATATAAGGTGTTCACTGAACTCACAAAATCTGACAGTGTTTTAAGGCCATTAACACACGGATCTGAGATTCACAGATAGGGGTCCTATGGTTGAAAGTAGCCAGGGGCCTATTTTATTAAACATTTTACGACTATTTTTTTTTTCGTTAATCACAAATCAAAGTTGCTTCTACAGCAATAACTAAATATGGAATTCTGTCATGCATCATCTCATTGGAATCGTATTCAAAAGACGATTCTGATGAGATATTGCAGGGCAGAATCTAACAATCAGAATGAAAACACTAGTATACTATTTGTGATTTTGACTTACGATTATTTTTTTCGAAAGTAATTTAGTAAAACGGGTCCCAGGATCCTCACTCATAAACTGGTCCTACTATCGACTATCATAAAAGCCTTCCCTTCATACAGGAGTCGACAGTAGGACAAGTCTAGGACTCTCAAGACTATCTGATGAAAGTCTCTAGGACTTTCAACCTAAAGTTTGCTCAGAATGTTTGTCGTGATAATACCTTGGATGAGTTCAAAATTGGATCAAGTAGATCACATGGTCAAATCCTAGAATAATCATGTCTGCATTTTGGAGGTTACATTTTTTGCCTGATCAACCTGAACTTTTGTCAGAATGGTTGTCTTTATAAAATTCTGGACAAGTTTGAAATAAGGTCAAGCAGGATAAACAAGAGGGCCATAGTGGCCCTTTATCGCTCACCTGAATTAACAATCTAAAAAAAAAAATCAAGGTTTTTCTAAGATTTGACCCTATGACCTAGTTTTTTACCCTTCATGACCAAATTTCCATCTCTTCCAAGATTTCATCAAGATCATCATTCTGACCAATTTTATGGTTGATTGGGCTAAAATATGGCCTCTAGAGTGTCCACAAGGTACTCCTAAGATTTGACCCCGTGACCTAGTTTTTGGCCCCACTTGACCCAATCTTGAACTTCTTTGAGATTTCATCAAAATCATCATTTTGACTAATTTTCAGGTTGATTGGGTTAAGAATATGGCCTCTAGAGTCCAAAAGGTATTTCTTTGATTTGACCCCGTGACCTAGTTTTTGACCCCACTTGACCCAATTTGGAACAAGTCCGAAATTTCATCAAGATCATCATTCTGACCAATTTTCAGGTTGATTGGGCTAAAAATATGGCCCCTAGAGTGTTCACAAAGTATTCCAAAGATTTGACCCTGTGACCTAGTTTTTGACCCCACTTGACCCAATTTTGAACTTGTACAAGATTTCATCAAGATAATCATTCTGACCAATTTTCAAGTTGATTGGGCAAAAAATATTGCCTCTAGAGTGTCCAAAAGAAATTTCCAAAATTTGACCCCGTGACCTAGTTTTCGACCCCACTTGACCCAATTTCGAACTTGTATTACGTTTCATCAAGATATTCAATTTGACCAATTTTCAGCATGATTGGGCTAAAAATATAGCCTCTAGAGTGTCCACAAGGTTTTTCTAAGATTTGACCCTGTGACCTCGTTTTTGACCCCTCTTGACCCAATTTCAATCTTGGTCGAGATTTGATCAGGATCATCATTCTGACCAATTTTCAGGATGATTCGGCTAAAAATATGGCCTCAAGAGTCTCCACAAGGTTTTTCTAAAATTTGACATCAGGCCTAGTTTTTGACCCCACTTGACCCAATTTCGAACTTGTCCAAGATTTCATCATGATAATCATTCTGACCAATTTTCAGGATGATTGGGCTAAAAATATAGCCTCTAGAGTGTCCACAAGGTTTTTCTTAGATTTGACCCCGTGACCTAGTTTTTGACCCCACTTGACCCAATTTCAATCTTGGTCGAGATTTGATCAGGATCATCATTCTGACCAATTTTCAGGAGAATTGGGCTAAAAATATGGCCTCTAAAGTGTCCACAAGGTTTTTCTAAAATTTGACCCCGTGACCTAGTTTTTGACCCCACTTGACCAAATTTCGAACTTGTCCAAAATTTCATCATGATAATCATTCTGACCAATTTTCAGGTTAATTGGGCTAAAAATATGGCCTCTAGAGTGTTCACAAGGTAAATGTTGATGACGTACGACACACAACCGAACGACGGACATCAAGTAACCCCAAAAGCTCACATTGAGCACTTCATGCTCAGGTGAGCTTTAAACTAGGTCACTGGGTCATACTTTAGAAAAGAATGCACTCTAGAGGTCACATATGTTGCCTGATCAACTTGAAATTGGATCAGAATGATTATTTTGAAAAAATCTGGGACGACTTTGAGGTCAAGTGGGATCAAAAACTAGGGCACAGGGTCAAATCATAGAAAAACCTTGTATGCACTCTAGAGGTCACATATTTTCCCTGATCAATCCTGAAATTTTATCAGAATTTTTGTCTCGACAAAATCTCCAATGAGTTCAAATTGGGTCAAGAACACGGTTACGGGGTGAAATCTTAGACAAACCTTGTATGCACTCTGGAGGTCACATGTATGCAGTGTTGTGGCTTAATTTTTAGCTCACCTGAGCACAAAGTGCTCATGTGAGCTATTGTGATCACCTTTCATCCGGCGTCCGTCCGTCGGTCGTCGGTTGTCCGGTCGTCTGTCGTCGTCCGGCGTCCGTCAACAATTTCTTTAAACGACATCTCCTCCTAAACTACTTGGCCAATTTTTACCAAATTTTACAGAAATGTTGCTTAGGTGGTCCCCTTCAAAAATAGCTAAAAGAATTGAAATCCATGAAAAACTCTTGTTGCTATGGCAACAAACAGTGAAATTTTAAGAAAATCTTTAAAATTCTTCTTCTTCTCAACCAGTAGTCCTACAGACTTAAAACTTGGCATGGATGATCAGTTCATAGACCTGAATTAAAATAGCTAAAATCATATCTTTTGGGCCACCAGGTGCGGAGCAACAGGGGGGAGGGGGTAGTACTTTGGGTAAATTTTGTAATCTTTAATCTTCTTCTTCTTTGGAACCAGGAGCCCTACAGACTTGAAAATTGGCATGGATGATCAGCTCATAGACTTGAATAAAAATAGCTAAAACCATATCTGTTGGGCTGCCAGGTGCAGAGCACCAGGGGGAGGGGGTAGTACTTTTGTGAAAATTTTGTAATCTTTAACCTTCTTCTTCTGATGAACTAGGAGCCTGACAGATTTGAATATTGGCATGGATGATCAGCATATGGACCTTTATAAAAATAGCTAGAACCATGACTGTAGATTCACCAGGTGCGGAGCACCAGGGGGGAGAGGGTAGTACTTTTGTGAAAATTTTGTAATCTTTAACCTTCTTCTTCTTCTGAACCACAAGCCCTACAGACTTGAAAATTGGCATGGAGGATCAGCTCATATACGTTAATGAAATAGCTAAAATCATGACTGTAATGCCACCAGGGGCAGAGCACCAGGGGGGGGAGAGGGTAGTACTTTTGTGAAAATTTTGTAACTTTAACCTTCATCTTCTAATGAACCAGGAGCCCTACAGACTTCAATATTGGCATGGATGATAAGCATATGGATCTTAAATAAAATAGCTAAAAGCATGAATGTAGGGCCACCAGATGCGGAGCATTGGGGGGGAGGGGGTAGTACTTTGGATCAATTTTGAAATCTTTAACCTTATTCTTCTCCGTGATCAGGAACCCTACAGACTTGAAAATTGTAATGGGTGATCAATACATGTTTATTGACATTAATAAAAATAGCTTAAATCATGACTGTAGGGTCACCAGGTGCTGAGTGTCTTGGGGAGGGGGTAGTACTTTGGATCATTTTTGAAATCTTTAAACTTCTAATGAACCAGGAGTCCTACAGACTTGAAAATTGGTATGAATGATCAGCATATGGACATTAATTGAATTAGCTAAAATCATGACTGTAGATTCACCAGGTGCAGAGCATCTTGGGGGAGGGGGAGTGCTTTGTTGAGAATTTTGAACCCCTACAGCCTTTATATTTGACATGGATTGATCAACTCATTAAAGAAAACTTTGAAAGTCTCAGACTCAGCCTGTATATCTGGCATAGATTAGCTGATCACAGACCTTTTATGAAAAAAGCTTAAATAAATAATGACCAGGGGAGGAGCAGAGGGGGGGAGGATTATTTCAAATGTTAACTGATTGAATAAGTGAAAATCTCTTTTTCTGTGGTTGCATGGACATACCTAGGTAATGAAGCTTTTTTCTCAGGTGAGCGACCCAGGGCCAACGGCCCTCTTGTTAATAAAATCAACCTGAAATTTTATCAGAATGATTGACTTGATGAAATTTCAGATGATTTAAAAATTGGGTCATCTTGGGTCAAAAAAAAAGTAGGTCATATGATCATTCAGTTACCATTCAAAAGTTATGGCCAATATTATTTTGTTTTTAATTTGACCTTGAAAAGTGACCTTGACTGATGATCTTAAACTTGATATCAACAGAAAGGCTCTGACCAAGGCAATCATCTTGTGAAATATCACGTCCCTATCACTTACCATTCCAAAGAAATGGCAAATGTTTAGGTTTTTTTTTTTTTCACAAATTTGACCTTGAAAAAACGGCCAGTGGAAATTAACATTGAATTTCTTAAATTACGTCTTACAAAACTTCAAAATGTTATGTACAAAGTTTCATTAGTTTTGAGCAAAATTGTGGGTGGAGTTTGCACCACAACATTGGTAGTATTTTGAACAGAAGGACAGACACACAGCCTAATTCCAGTATACCACAAAACATACGTTTTGCAGGGGTATATCCAAATTATTTGTTTTGCAGGGGTATATAAAAAACATTTGTTTTGCGTGCACATACACAAATTATGAACAGCTTGAAAAATCATTTTTGTTACATGTACCCACTTTCTATATGGTAGGTTCTTTGAGAGATAACAATTACACATGTGCCAGACACAAACATTGAGGAGCCTAGATAACAACACAATGCAAAAGATATATTTGCTGATAGCCCAAAGATTGCTTAACCCTTTCCTGTTTTACAAAATTTTGGACCTGTCCAAATCCAAAGGTTTTGCAGACGAAAATTAAAAGTGGATTTAATTTGAACAAGAGCCATGTTGGACATGGGCATAAGTCCCCTACCGGCTTTGTTTGTCTCAATGTTTTCCCACGGCAATTCTATCAGGGACGTCAAAACCAGGTCTTGTTAAAGAGTTAAACAAGACTTACATGAGTTGTTGTCTCTGCTGTGCCCACTATACAATTCATGGAAGCAATAGACAGATGCAAGAAATAGTATCAATAACAGTTACCTTGTCTGATCCAAGATGTTTTTCTTCAGTCTTGTTGGTAAGAAATGAGAACTTTCACTGGAGGTGATTAATACTGCTGCATCACCACCCTGACTAACATGGCTTATAATTTTTTTTACATTTTAAAGCAGAATTCATCAAGTTAGCTTGCTTAGTTATTAAGTTATTGCAGGATCCATTTTTTGCCATATTTTCACTATTTCCATTACCATAGCAACCACACTTTTTGTCAAAGAACAAAGATAAAATGATGTGCATAATCTACACATTGCCATCTAGTCATATACCAAGTCTCATCAAATTAGCTTGTTTACTTATTAACTTATCGCAGGATCCAATATTTTTTGCCATATTTTCACTATTTCCGTAACCATAGCAACAATAATTTTAGTCTAAAAACAAAAATAAAATGATGTGCATAATCTACACATTGCCATATAGTCATATACCAAGTCTCATCAAACTAGCTTGCTTAGTTATTATCTTATCGCAGGATCCCATTTTTGGCCATATTTTCACTATTTCTGTAACCATAGCAACCTCAATTTAAGTTGAAAAACAAAAATAAAATGATGTGCATAATCTACACATTGCCATCTAGTCATATACCAAGTCTCATCAAATTAGCTTGCTTACTTATTAACTTATCGCAGGATCCAATATTTTTTGCCATATTTTCACTATTTCCGTAACCATAGCAACAACAATTTTAGTCTCAAAACAAAAATAAAATGATGTGCATAATCTACACATTGCCATATAGTCATATACCAAGTCTCATCAAACTAGCTTGCTTAGTTATTATCTTATCGCAGGATCCCATTTTTGGCCATATTTTCACTATTTCTGTAACCATAGCAACCTCAATTTAAGTCGAAAAACAAAAATTAAAATGATGTGCATAATCTACACATTGCCATCTAGTCATATACCAACTTTCATCAAAAACACTTGCTTAGTTATTAAGTTATCGCGGGATCCAGATTTGAGCGGACAGACGGACGGACAGACGGACGGACAGACGGACGGACGGACAGACGGAGGGCAAACCTATAGTCCCCTCCGGTGTGAACACCGGTAGGGGACTAAAAATAACCATTCAGTTGGGTAGAAAATAGTGTGGAAATAGAAGAAATTGCTTGTCAGAAGCAATTTCTTCTTTTTTCACAATGTTTTCTCTATCATAAATTCACAGACACGTAAAAAGCAGGGATTAAACAGCAAAGGGTTAACCCTTATCATGCTTAGTAAAAGATTTGGCAGCACCGGAGACACTTACTGTGATGCAATTCAGTATTTGATTAAAGAAAAAAAAATATATATATATAATAGGAAAATCAGGTCAGTGTCTTATAAACAAATTGTCTGCAACTGAAGCATAGCTGAAAATAACCGAAGCAGGCTGGTGTCAAACCCAGACAATTATATTGAAATTCTTGGTCCAAAGCACTAACCACTGGGCCTAGGAAGATCTTCCCTTACGCAGGTGTCAGGGATAATATTTAAACCATAGAAGCCATGCAGGAGATTGAGATTGGTCTCCCATAACAAGGATTTGACACCAAGGGGCGTTGGGGAGTCCGAGACTACTTTTTTGTGTGAAGGACTCCTTTACATTGCAGGTTAGGAACTGGTCATAGAATTTTTTATCAAACAAGTGACAGGAGAAAATTCCTAATTTTGTTTCAATAACTCCCTATTTGTGTAAATTTCAGTTTTCTTCAAGACAAAAGTTGTTGCAAATAGCATTTGATTGTATCTACTTACTCATTTTGAAGGTAATCATCTTAAAATTTGAAAGGGACTATTTTGAAAAGAAAATAATGCTTTCTAGAAGCATTTTTTTTCTTATCAACTGTTTTCTCCCCCATCATCAATATTTGGACTCCCTATATTAAGCCATGTAAAGCTGGGACTCCTTAATTTCATTGTTGGGAGTCTGTTTGACTGTCTGAAGTGAATGTTGAACACTGCAGGTGGTACAGACTTGGATCAGACTGCACATATGTGCAGACTGATCTTAATCTTTACCTCCTGCAAAAACAGGAATATTGCAGATTCAGCATGACAAAGTTAAACAAGAGATATTTGTTAAACATTTATGCCCCCCATAAAAACAGGTCAATAGCCTAGTCTTGTCAATCAACAAAGGGCAATAACTCACAAAATATGATGAGTAGAGTTATGGTTCTTGATCTATCCACCTGTGAAGTTTCATGATTCTAGCTTGCTTACTTTATGAGATATGCTCCGGACAAAAAACGGTCTACAGACTGATCGACCAACAGACCAACTGACCGACAAGTGCAAAGCAATATATTCCCTCTTCTTCAAAGGGAGGCAGAATAATTAATCCACAGAGGGCAGAATGAAGATTGGTCAATTTGGATGAGGGCTCAAATTCTGCATTGCTTGGCGCACATGTGAAATTGTTGGTTTTATCACCAATGGGCTCTAAAACAAAAACTAGTAAAATTCAAAAACAATAAAAGGTAAATGAAATATATCATTTTATATGATGGAAATATTGTGGTAAAAGGGGAAATGGCTAGTGACAAGCATTTTCTTCTTTTTCGTTAATGTTTATTCAAATTTAGAATCACAGGGACATACTGGGTGGTTGTCACAGAACAACATCTTTAAATTCTTAAATAACAGCTGAAAATCTTAATTTTTGAATATGACGATTCATTCTCAAAAATTCAGATTTTTTCAGCCATTATTTCCTGTAAAATACATGTATATCAATCTAAGGATAGCGCTGGTTGTTAACCTGCTAGTTTTTCATACACTGTTTCCACCAAACAAAATTCACAATTTTGTTACATACCCATTGACCTTATATAATCAGAGGTCTGTTGCAGTTTACGGAAATGGCCGAGTGATGTTCCAAATGCATTTGACCTTGAGTTGTGACCTTTGCCTTGGATCTATTGGGAAAAAAGCACATCTACTCATGGATGGAGAACAATCATTGTGTCAAGTTATTTAAAAATCACTCCATAAATGTAGGATTTACCGTCTGGACAAAATTGGACAAACAGATTACATAAGTCTTATGAAATCATTGCATGTTTGTATTTACTATCATTGTGTCAAGAAAAAAGCACATCTACTCATGGATGGAGAACAATCATTGTGCCAAGTTTTTTCACAATCGCTCCATAAATGTAGGATTTACTGTCTGGATAAAATTGGACAAACAGATAACATAAGTCTTATGGAATCATTGAATGTTTGTATTTACTAGAATCATCATCTCATTAAGGCAATTAAAACAAGTTCACACCCCATAGGATTAAATTATGATGATTTTTTTTTAGCGAAGGAGGTCCACTTTCTTTCAGATTTGTTTTTCTGTAAAAGAACTTTTGATCATGGTTGTTTTAGATAAGCTGTTGCTTAGATCAAATAGGTTCTGCTCAAACAAAAATTTTATGAGTTGACAAATAAAACTCAAATGAAATAAGATATATCGCAAAGTGGAATTATACACCCAACACACTTTACACCAGTTCTGTACGCCATTTCAGATTAAGTTCAATTGTGACTTTGTCTTTTGACCTTCATGACCCCAAAACAACAAGGCACCTCCTTAAGTCATATGCAACAATTGTTCAAAGTTTCATGATTCTAGGTATCACCTTTCTTAAGCTAGAGTCTAGAAGCAAACAAGAGCTGTCACTGTAAGATGACAATGCCCCCGACGCCGCTTTGATTTTAAATTATGGCCAATCTATGTTGAAGGTCAAGGTCATCCAGGGGTCAAGGTCACCAAAGTATGTGCCTACAGAAAGGTAATGTACCAAGGAATGTTGTGGTAAAGTATGATGCGAATATGTTAAGTAATAAGGAAGTTATGGCCAATGTTAAAGTTTTTGGACGGACGGACGGACGGACAGACGGACAGACGGACAAGTCAAATTTATGATGCCTCCCTATCGGGGGCATAAAAAGGCCTTAAGATGGACCAATAGACAGAAAGACTGACAGGGTGAAACCGATATTACCCTCTCTACTTCATATGTTGGAGGCTATAATGATCTATTACAATAATTATTATAAATAAGCACTGAAGCTTTCAGATAGCACTAATGTGTACAGTTGTTAAGATGTTAGTTGTGCCAGTTCTTTCTTTAATTCTTCTATCAGTGTGTCCCTTGGTACTTGTTTTTGCTGAAAAGGAATTAAAATAAAGCTCAAATTCAGATTAACTGTTAAGACAAGATTAGCATGTGATCTTTACATAACATTCAAACCAAGCCTTAGATTCTAGTATCAGTTTGTTGGTGACTTTGAATCAAAAGTTGTAAGTTAAGGTAGTGGAACCGTAATAGTTCTGTAAGGTTTCCAGGTAAATGATTTCAACAGTGATAACCGAGGTTTCTTATTGACTTTCATTAGGAAACCTTGGCCAATATTGTGAAAGATCATGAGTTCCAAAATGTTGCAGAACTATTACAAGTCCACTACCTAAAATAGATTATTTTTTTTTAAACAAGAGGACCAAAATGGTCCTAGATCGCTCACCTGAGTCTCTATGACCCCTGGGACATCACATTAATTAGATAGGCAGATGTCAAAAAGAAGATAATTGCCTAAGATCAATACCATGGAACATTTTCAGCGAAGAGCGAGACAGATATGCCTTTTTGCTCTTTGATTCTATGTAAAAAGGGATGCACCCGGGTGGACCCCAAAAGTGACCCCAGGGTCTTGATATGAATAAACTTGGTAGAGGTCCTTAAGATGATGCTACATTCTAAATATGAAAGCTGTCTGCCTTCTGGTTTCAGAGAAGAAGATTTTTAAAGGTTTTCCCATTTTCACCCATCGTGCTCATAAGAGATAAAGGGATGCACCTGTGCAAAACCCAAATATGACCCAAAGGTCTTGATATGAACAAACTTGGTAGAGGCCCACTAGGTGATGCTACACACCAAATATTTTAGCTGTCTGACATCTTGTTATAGAGAAGAAGATTTTTAAAGATTTTCGCTCTTTGATTCTATGTAAAAAGGGTTGGGCCCGGGCAAAGCCCAAATATGACCCAAGGGTCTTGATATGAACAAACTTGGTAGAGGTCCACTAGATGATGCTACATACCAAATATGAAAGCTGTCTACCTTCTTGTTTCAGAGAAGAAGTTTTTTAAAGATTTTCATATTTTCACCCTTTTTGTTAAGGATAAAGGGAAAGTTAAGGGTGGATTTCATTTATTTGAACAACTTTGGTAGAGCTTGACCCAAGGAACATCCCTGCCAAGTTTCATCA
The DNA here is from genome assembly GCA_948146395.1 of Fragum whitleyi. Classification (NCBI taxonomy): domain Eukaryota; kingdom Metazoa; phylum Mollusca; class Bivalvia; order Cardiida; family Cardiidae; genus Fragum; species Fragum whitleyi. Next base: position 51,899,597 of record OX411549.1, on the reverse strand, counting down.
AGATTGGCCCACTGGTTTAGGAGGAGAAGATGTGTAAAGAAATTGTGGACAACGCACGACGGGCGACGGACGACGCAGGACTGACGACGGACGACGGACTTATAGTCTTTTTGGTTTCATGTTGAAGAAACAACAGAAAGCCATGGTTATTGCAACTACAGCTGCAATATCACTTAAATACTGTTGAAATCAATATTAAATCATTTTCAAACCTATCATTACAATAGCCTTTGTAAATCTCAATTTGCAGGGGTCCATTAGGACCATAATGTCTATTAATACATGTAGTGTTCAGCAAGGTGTTAAGTTCACGGGTTAAGTTTTTGCAGACAGAGGGACAGGGTACAACAAAATGCCCATGTTCTATCAATCCAGGGTCATAATAATACTCTCCTTGACTGCCTATATATTTCACGGACACACAATTCTTTTCCAGCTCTGATAATGGCTATTAGTATTCAAATGGCAAAAAAAAAATACAAGCATATAACCATACATAATAACCCCTTACCTCGCCTCTACTGCCAGTATATTTTAGGGACACACAGTTATTTTCCAACTCTGACTGTCCAATAATAATGGCTATTGGTATACCATTGGCTTCACAATACTGAAACTGATCTAGTGACTTGGGGTTCTTCTTATAGGACTGCTCTGCCTGTAAATTTTATACAGGACAAATGTTTGTTTCTGGCCTTTTATTAAGTGAAAAACATAAGCAGTATTTTCTTGATAAAATACAGCTTTTGAGTTGTTTTAATCAAGTGAAAGATTTTTTAAATCATGCATGAAAACAAGAGTACCACTAACAGATGCCTATGCTCAGCTGATGGATGATTGAAAGTGGGTAAAAAATAAAAGTCAGTAATTTACATGAGTGAATCTAGAATTTCCCTCTTGGTATAGGTTGCTCTTTTGATAGTGAAAATGTGTGCTAAGTTTCAAGTGAATGCCCTTGACCCTTGGCTATACGAATACATGATTAGTTTTACTGTTTCTGAAAATTTATTTTCTATTTGTTTGTTATTTACAGACACGCTTTTACTCAAGCATAGTGTGTAAACTCAGGTTGTTTTATCATTGACATGAGAAAATCATGGCTGCCATTTCCAGTTTGAATTTTTGTCTATGTTCCCGGTGAAGCGCCTTAAGGAAATATTAGAAATTATACCGAAGCAGCCGTAGATATCAATGTTTCTCAGCATTAACTAATGAAAATGATTGAATTTTCTTTGCAGTATAATAGTTGGTTATCTCTGTAAACAAATGAGCGAAAAAAGAGATTTTTCTAGTATGAATATCTGGTCATATATCTTCAAGTCGTAGGCCTATTTCATAAATCTGGATAACTCTAGAAATCCTTACTCTGATATCAGCATCCCAAAGCTCTCTACATAACTTCATTCTCTCCTCAACCAAATTTTTCTGGGCTGATACCACATAAACTTGTGTTCCCGTCGTTCTTATCATCTCATTGCTGGCCTATAAATAATGCAAAACAAATGCTAATTGATCAACGGGACATTTCTCTTAGATCCAAATAGAAGCATTATATATGAAAGAAAAAAGGAATTTCCATTGGTTAGGGCATTAACTCTATGCAGGGTTCTTAGGGGAGTCTCGGAGTACAAGACTCCTAATTCAGAGGCTGGACTCCCTAATTTTGCAATTCGACTCCTTTATCATAATGAGAATATCAAGTAAACAATCCAGAGAAAGTTTTCTTAGCTTTGGATGGCATATAGTGGAAAAGAAGAAATCACATGCTACAAACTATCTCTTTTCCACAATATTCCACTTAGTATAAAAGAGTCCTTACTTTCATTTGTCCACTGGTCTCCTCTCTGATAGAAGTGAATGTCAAACCCTGTCTATGATTGTGGCTACTCAATTGAATCACTTTGTCAAGATAGTTTTACAAGGAACAATAAAAAGTTTTATCTTTGAAACTCTACAAATACCTGTTTGATAACATCCCATATGATATCTTTTATGATATCATATAGATATTTTTAGAAAAATAACATAATACAGTTATTATTAGAAACATGGCAAAAAGCTTGTATTTCTGTTAGAACCATCGAAGAAAACAAGGCTAACAAAATTATAAGATAAATATAATACAAACTTAGTGTATTGAATGAAAAAAAACATCTAACTCGTTTGTGGGGAATTGACAATTGTCACGACAGAGCCTCGACATATATCAATTCCCCAAACCTTTTTTTTAATACTAAACACTAAGTATGTATTATATATTACCCTTATCCTTCTGAATTTGATTTTTTTTTCAACATCGATGAAAAAGAAAGCCAGAAGTAAAAGCCTAAAACTGATTACATGTAGATGATGGCTGATCTTAGTTTTTACTGTCTGTCAAAGCTTTGTGTACACCAACATGATAAGGATTAAGATTGTGCTAAGAGATGCATCTCACATCAAGACTTCCACGATTTTCAATCTGTGTAAAACTTAACCCTTGTCATGCCAAACCCAAAATATTCCTGTTTTAGCAGGAGGTTAAGACAAAGATCAGCCTGCACCTATGTGCAGTCTGATTTTAGTTTTCACCTCCTGTTTGTCCCCTTTCAAGGCAGAGTTGTTCTTGAAATTAATTTCAAAAAAGAAAGATTGTACTACATCGTTGTATAAAAGGGCTTTCAGTTCTTCGATATGAGTACAATTTTGAAAGAGGATTTAATTCAGCAGGACAAGAGTTTTAAACAAGAGGGCCATAGTGGCCCTTAATCGCTCACCTGAATGAACTGTCTAAAATTTTCAAAAGAAGTTTGAGAAATAGAATGATAAATGACTGAGCTAAACAAAGCTGTTGCTTCTATACAACTTGAGAATCCTTTTTTACAATTTTAAGGTTGACTAACAAGGATTTTAATAATTGATTTCGTGACCTAGTTTTTGACCCCAGATGACCCAAGTTCGATCTCATCCAAGATTTCATCTAGACAATCATTCTGACCAAATTTCCGGTTGATCGGACAAAAAATTTGGCCTCTAGAGTGCATACAAGGTTTTTCTTAGATTTGACCCTATGACCTAGTTTTTGACCCAGTTGACCCAATTTCAAACTCGTCGGAGATTTTTTCAAGACAATCATTCTGACCAAAATTTAGGTTGATCGGGGCAAAATATGTGGCTTCTAGAGTGCATACAAGTTTTTTATAGATTTGACCCTGTGACCTTGTTTTTGACCCCAGTTGACCCAATTTCTTACTCATTTGAGATTTCATCAAGACAATCATTCTGACCAAATTTCAGGTTGATCGGACAAAAAATGTGGCCACTAGAGTGCCTTCAAGGTTTTCTAAGATTTGACCCTGTGACCTTGTCTTTGACCCAAGATGACCAAATTCCAAACTCATCCGAGATTTTATCAAGACAATCATTCTGACCAAAGTTCAGGTTGATCTGGCAAAAAATGTGGCCTCTAAGGTGCATACAAGGTTTTTCTTAGATTTGACCCTGTGACCTAGTTCTTGACCCAGGTTGACCCAATTTCGAACTTGTTCGTGATTGCATCAAGACAATCATTCTGACGAAAATTCAGGTTGAACAGGCAAAAAATGTGGCCTCGAGAGTGCAAACAAAGATATTCTAAGATTTGACCCTATGACCTAGTTTTTGACCTCAGTTGACCCAATTTCGAACTCCACCAAGATTTCATCAAAACAATCATTCTGACCAAAATTCAGGTTAATCAGGCAAAAAATGTGGCTTCTAGAGTGCATACAAGGTTTTTCGAAGATTTGACCCTACGACCTAGTTTTTGACCCCAGTTGACCCAATTTCTAACTCATCCAAGATTATATCAAGACAATCATTCTGACCAAATTTCAGGTTGATCGGGCAAAAAATTTGGCCTCTAGAGTGCATACAAAGTTTTTCTAAGATTTGACCCTGTGACCTAGTTTTTGACCCCAGTTGACCCAATTCCGAACATGTTCTAGATTTTATCAAGACAATCATTCTGACCAAATTTCAGGTTGATAGGGCAAAAAATGTGGCCTCTATAGTGCATACAAGGTTTTCTAAGATTTGACCCTGTGACCTAGTTTTTGACCCCAGTTGACCCAATTTCCAACTCGTTCAAGATTATATCAAGACAATCATTCTGACCAAATTTAAGGTTGATCGAGCAAAAAATGTGGCCTCTATAGTGCATACAAGGTTTTTCTTAGATTTGACCCCGTGACCTAGTTTTTGACCCCAGTTGACCCAATTTCAAACTCGTCCAAGATTTTATCAAGGCAATCATTCTGACCAAATTTCAGGTTGATCGGGCAAAAAATGTGGCCTCTAGAGTGCATACAAGGTTTTTCTAAGATTTGACCCTGTGACCTAGTTTTTGACCCCAGTTGACCCAATTTCGAACTCGTTCGAGATTTCATGAAGACAATCATTCTGACCAAATTTCAGGTTGATAGGGCAAAAAATGTGGCCTCTAGAGTGCATACAAGGTAAATGTTGACGACACACGACACACGACGCACGACGGACGACGAACGACGGACGACGGACATCCACCTAACCACAAAAGCTCACCTTGAGCACTTCGTGCTCAGGTGAGCTAAAAACCTTATAACTGCAGCCTTAATCAAGCTGTACTTATGATGTTCTTGAATCATGCTGGCATTATTTAGTGCTACTGATTAACACAAATAAATCCCATCCCCCAAAATGGAAATTTTTCACCAGTTTGCCCTTTAAGGATATTACTTATGTTACATACATTTATATTACCAACATGTTCCCAAGTATCAAATATGAGCATTTTAGCTAAAACAATTTTGAAGTTTCAGGAAAATTTTGGTCCTCAAGTATAGTTTGAGGTTAAGCTTTGAGAGCATATAGACCGACAGGGACGATTCATTATAGTATGACAATATGTCACTGTCAATTGTTGTTTCCCCTTTCTGATCATGTGTATAATTCAATAAATCCTCTTTTGAAATATATTGTTCTTTAATAATGAAAGCATCATAACTACAGCTGTCCATATATTGCCTTTATCCCATATTTTCTTTGGTGGTTGCCTTGTGAGTGCGTAAACATTTCAAAATCCTAGTTAAGCATATGTATCACTCACCATAGCTCTCTGTTCCAATATAGAGAATATCCTCTCTATTCCTATACTGACTCCAACACATGGAACCTTCTTCCCTTTAGGATCAAACATTCCTACGAGCCCATCATACCTCCCGCCGCCAGCAACACTTCCTACACTCACATTCTCCTCCTCGGACACGCCTGGCTTGTGGGTGTAACCTACGATAATTAAATTAGTGGACCCCGTTAAAGTTCTTCAACATTTTGTAATAAAATAATGAAGTTTAACACTGCGGACAAAGGTTGTCTTATGATTTCATTTGGAAATCTACATCAACATTGAGAAAGATCATGAGTTCTGAAATGTTGTGGAACTATTATTTCCTTACCTTAAGGAAGTGGACATGTAATAGTTCTGCAATATTTCTGAGGGTATGACCTTTATCAATGTAAACAGAGGTTTCTTAATGAAATCATTAAGAAACCTCCATTAACATTAACATTCAAATGTTATATATATGACTTCCAAAAACACTGTGGAATTATGGGTCGACTACCTTAATTGTTCTTCATTACAATTTCTTTTGTACAAACTAGAGGGCTGCAGAGGCTTTCCCTGTGTTCAGGCTGACTAAATGGTGTAAACTGTTGACAAATTATTCCCCGCTTTGCACATTAGGTACAAAGCGGGGTATAATTTACAAACAGTTTACACCATTTTCTCTTCCTCAACATAGGGCTAATTTAAGGAATTGGCCACAGTTTTTATCAAGACATTCATAATGGCCATCTTTTGATTCAATTGAACTCTGAATGTGATTCTGAAAGAGTTCACATGGTTTGTGTAACATTTGAGATCCATGACGAAAGTTTTGAACCTAGATTAAACAATTTTGAACTTGTTCAAGATTTCATCAATACAATTTTTCTATTTTATTGAAAGGAGTTTATTTTCCAAAATTTCCTTAAATTCAAAGGTAACCTGTCATGCAAAAAGGGACCATCTGGGGACTCGGTAATACAGATATCTGAAAAAGATGAGATTGATTCTTGTACCTGTCAACCAGTGGTCGCACTTCAAAATTTCCTTCACAGGAAGGTAGATTGAACATTCTATATTCAGAAAATAAGTAAAGAGCAAAGTTTTGACCATAGCCTGTGCAGTCCGCGCAGACTGTCGAGGGTCAACCCTCTACAGTTCCCTTTTCACGTGACAGGTCACAAATGTATAGTAAGTACAGAATTTATATAGTATAGTAAGTACACAAAATACCTTGAAGTATTCCCTCATAAATCACACCTGTGTAATAATCTAAACCTCGAGCTAGACTCAAATCAAACAGTACCTACAACATAATAGACAAGCATTTGACATGTATGACCCAGCAAGGTAAAAGGGACATACTAATATGTTAATCTAAATTGTTCTTGGCACTAAAATATAGAAGCAAAGTACAATCCAGATTGCTTGTGCAACCAATTCTTTTAAGAGACCACTTTAATTAAACAACAATCTTAAAAAGATTCTTCACTGCAAGCAAAATCCCTGAGAAAATGGATGTACTTTCACAAACTCTATCATATCTTTTGCTGTTGTAACCCATTAGAAGTGTCTCTCATGAAACATTGAATTATGTGACCATTCCGATGAGTGATGGCCTTTTGTGGTTCCTTCTGTGTCTGCTAAAACCAAGTGATACAGTACTTGATAGGAAGTCCTACTGAAGGAATAAGTTCAAGAAAAAGCAAACTGTTTTTCAATGTAAGTCATTTCATTTTGAGTTTATCAGCCTAGTCATTCAAAACTTTTTAACCCTTGTCATGCTGAATAAACTTTGGCTAAAAATTTTCATCAAAATCAAAGCGCAAAAAGCACTGAAAGTATCAATTGTTGGTCAATTTTTATTTGAAAAACTAAATCTATTGACGATTCTGGTTTGAAGGTGAGAAACAGGTGGTGTAGACTAACATCAGACTGCACATATGTGCAGGCTGGTGTTTGTCTATAGCTCCTGCCAAAGCACGAATATTCCAGGTTCAGCATGACAAGAGTTAAACATCCTTTGGAAACATTTAGCTACTTATTCAAATTCATATGTGTTTCTTTGTCAGTAATTTTATCACTCAGACAAATAATAACTTAAACATAATTAATTTTTAGTAGTTTCAACATTTTGGCATCAAATCAATCAATCTTTAATGGTGAATACCATAATTAATTTAGAAAATTATGATTATTGGCACTCATTTGAAAACTTAAAATTTGTGACAATTTTGTTTCTTGTCTCATTTTATTGCAAAAAAGTATTAAGAAATTACTTTACATCTAAAACAATTTCCTGTTTTCATGGAAATTGAAAGAAGTCAAATTGAAACTATCCTTTGTGGTAGAAATATTATGGAAACTGTATTAATATTCTCTTCAAAAAAAGTTCTTTGACATCAATTAAAAATCGATTTTTACTTATTTAAGATAAATCCTTCTATGAAAGTTGATTGTTTTGTAAACAGTGATTGTATTTTAAGAAATTCACCCATATTGCGACGAATTACTCGATCATGTTTCTGCATAACAACATCAATGTCTAATAAAGCAGAATCTACCCTTCTCAAACAGCACTTGAAATTTCAGATTCAATGGATAGTACTGAATGTTCTTCATTATGCTGTGAATGAAATGCCACTTCTAAATCGTATTTGGAATCAAACATCTTTGCACAGATTTGAAAGGAAAATTGGTTTATGTACGAAGGAACAACGTAGTAATGCTAAAGGTCGTTTTGAGGAAGTATTCATAAGACAAGCTGTTGTAAATGAATTTGATGTTTCGGGACACACTATCTGCAACCTATAGCACCACTTTTCAGTGAATTACTTCTTTATGTGTAGAGCCAGATAAGTCTGGCACATAAAATCAATGTTCATCCAGCACGGCGAATATCGCAACGACATTTGAGTTTTCTCACTGTTACTGCAACCTCAAAGAAATTCTTAGTCTCTTGACAGCATAAAACCTCCAGAATAAAAATTATAGAACAAGATTCAAGAAGTCAGGCCTGTGCCACGTTTGACTAAATGGTCTTTATCGACAACACCATTTCAAATCTTCAATCAGTAAACGTTTATTCTGATTTCATTTAGTCGAAAGAAGCCTAAGCTCCACCTTTTTTGACTGACTTAAAATATCAAAAGATACTTTTGTCTTAATCAAAATATGTATTCAATGTCAAAGAACTTTTTTTGAAGAGTATAGCTTGATACAATTGCTTTTTCAAGTGAACAATCACAAGGCCCTTAAATCCCAAGAATGTACAGAAAAGGTTAAGCGACCATATTAGACTCACCTTATCACCTATACCATACAAATCACAATAATTTAACAACAGTTTTAATTCTTGTAGACCCTCTACAGCAGCTTTCTGTTTTATCAATTCTTCATCTTTTAACAGTTCATTCACAATGTCTTGATTACCTGACAGTAGAAATAGACAGTGTTGACCCTTATCCAGATGAATTCAAATATTGTTAAAAAAGATTGCCAATTTAAAACAGTCACGATTAAGCTTTTCCCTAAAAAGCAGGTAGATAGTATAGGCTAAGATCAGCCTTCAGACACATCAAGTTAGCTTAAATCAAACAGAAAGTGTGTGTAGACAGAATTTAGTCTATACTATTGGGTTTAAACCTATTTATTTTAAATCAATTGTAAATAGTTCTTACAACTTGGATTAATCCTTCTCGATTGTGCTTCCTGGAAAATTCAGTACTTGCGCTGAATGTGTGTGCCAATGAAAGAACCAAGAACCAAGCCACTCCAGAGAATCAAACTCAGGTCATGAGGCCGATGCTCTACCTCTAGACAACGGTAACCACAAAGTCTATAACATTTGCCAAAGCTTTGTGTACAGATGGAACTAGATCTGACTAACACCCCCACTGGTGCTTTGTTCAAGTTCCGTAAACAGTTTTCTGGCAAAGTTTTATTATGACCTTGATCTTTGACCTTCATGGCTCAAAAACCAATAGGGCACCTCTACGAGTCATAGGCAAGAAATAAATAAAGTTTCATGATTCTAGGTCACTTTGTTCTTGAGTTAGAGTCCGGAAACAAAAAAGGTCTACAAATAGACAGACAGACAGACAGGGTGAAAGCAATTTACCCCTTTCTGCTTCATAGGTGGTATAGTAATGTAAACAGCATTGGAAGAATTAATATGTTTTGATAAATTGTTGATCTCTTTGAAATGCAACTTAGTGTATACAAGACATATTTGTGAAACAATAATGTCCACATAGCTGCTTATTTTTATTTTACAAACATAAGCCTCAATAGATGACCTTTATATTATTAATAGACCTTGACTGTAAATTTCCATATATAGAGCCTATAACTGTGCCAAATATGAGCAATTCATGCAGGTTCCTGAATGCACAAGATATAAACTGATTTTGCAGTGTTAAATTCCCCTGCCCATCTTGTCTGACACAGGCTTTTCTACTTCTAGAGAAGTACCTTTTTCTAGGCCACTTGTCCTTAGACAATTAAATACCAGGACAACTCTTGAAAGGGTACTAAATAGATCTAAAAGTTAGATGTAAACTATCCTTATGTTTATACTAAAGAGAAGAATCATAGTTTTAATGAATAAAATGCTGAACTTGTAAGATGACCTTGACCTTGGTATCTGTGGCTGTGTATCAATGTAATCTACCATACAGTAAAATTTAAATCATTGCTTCTTGAATAGTTCTTTTTTTTTCTTTTTCTTTTTTTTTTTGGGGGGGGGGGGGACCTTGAAAGGCAACCTTGAATTTGTCAGATAACCTTACTTGGTATCTGTGCAATAATAAATCTTGTCACTGTGGTATATATTATGCCCATAGTATCTTGACCAAGCTTGGGAAATTTTGCAAGTTTTTTTTTGTAAGTTTTGTAGATGGACAAAATAACAGGCACAAGTTTAGTTAAAGAAAATTTTCCCTGATCTTATCAATAGAGAAGCATTTTAAAATTGCCAAAGGGCAAACACCTATGTAGCCAAAAAACATATCTATCACTACAATATTTCTATACAAGTGGACCATGATGGTCTTAGATTGCTCACCTGAGTCTCTTTGATCCCTAGAACGTCTCATAAATTAAAATAGCAGATGTGAACAAAGAAATAATTTCTACATAAGATCAATACCATGGAATATTTTCAGCCAAGAGCAAAAAGGATATGCCTTTTCACTGTTTGATTCTATGTATAAAGGGATGCACCTAGGTGGAGCCCATATGTGACCCCAGGGTCTTGATATGAACAAACTTGGTAGAGGTCCACTAGATGATGCTTCATACTAACTATAAAAGCTATCTGCCTTCTGGTTTCAGAGAAGAAGATTTCTGAAGATTATCCTATTTTCAACCATTATGCTCAGAAGGGTGGAGCCCAAATATGACCCCAAGGTCTTGATATGAACAAACTTGGTAAAGGTCCACTAAATGATCCACTAAATGATTCTTCTTACCAAATATGAAAGCTGTCTGCCAACTAGTTTCAGAGAAGAAGATATTTGAAGATTTTCCTTTTTTTACCCTTCGTGTTCAGAAGAGCTAAAAGAATGAGCCGTGGCAAAGCCCAAATATGACCCCAGGGTCTTGATATGAACAAACCTAGTAAAGGTCCGCTAGATGATGCTACATATCAAATATGAAAGCTGTCTTCCTACTGGTTTCAGAGAAGAAGATTTTTAAAGATTTTTGATCTTTGATTATATGTAAAAAGGGTTGCACCCGGTTGGAGCCCAAATATGACCCCCAGGGTCTTGGTATGAACAAACTTGGTAGAGGTCCACTAGATGATGCTACAACCCAAATATGACAGCTGTCTGCAATCTGGGTTCAGAGAAGAAGGCTTTTAAAGATTTCCCTATTTTCACCCTTTTATTAAGGGTAAAGGGAAAGTTAAGAGTGGATTTCATTTATTTGAACAACTTTAGTAGAGCTTGACCAAAGGAACATCCCTGCCAAGGTTCATCAAGATTGGCTCACCGGTTTAGGAGGAGAAGATGTTTAAAGAAATTGTGGACGACGCAATGATGCACAAGGCACGACTGACAAAGGATGCCGGACATTGTACGATCACAATAGCTCACATTGACCACTTCATGCTCAGGTGAACTAAAAATGCATGTAGAGATAGATTAAGCTATTACTCAAACATGGAAATGATCAATATACCTTGAAACACTATAGAGTCCATCTGTCAAGAGTGACAAGATCTTTCAAGGGACTATTTTTTTAAGGGACCGTTTCCAAAATCCCCTTTTTATATCAAAATATTCTATGAAGAAGATTTTTTAGTCTAAAATTTATTGTGAATCCTATGTTGTTAAACTAATTAGAATTATCTCAATGAGACAATTCTTTTGAGTTTTAAAAACACAGGATTTTTGAGAAATTCGCAATAACATACACTTTCAATCAAAATTATGTTGCCAATTTTAAATACATTTACAATGTACTAAGCGATCATTCAACAACCACTTTTAGGTGTTCCCATAAATAGATGCCTCATTCACAGTTTACTGTATCAACTAGCATGAAAATAGGCAATTTACCTTGAAATTTGACAAAGCGCCCAATTTTGTCTGCTGCTTCCGGAGCCAACCCCTTCTCATCCACCATCTCTGCTCTTACATCTTCCCAAAATGTCTACAGTATCAGAACAATCTTTATATTATTGTCCTGAGAAGTCAGGGAACTAGTGAATTAAGCATGTTGGAGATTTTTGAAATTACACAAGTGTTATTACACTAGTTGAATAACTATGCAAATGAGGGAAGAACATACCAGCATGCAATTTTGTTTACAACTTTGAAATGGTGGGCCTTTCCATGTAGGGCTAAGTCATTAACCATTTGGTTCAAATAATTTTAGACTGGTCTAATTTAAAAACAAGGTGGTAAATTGTCACAAGATACTCCTGTTACATAGCTGTATGTCTAGGAAGAAAATACAACAAAGGAAAATTACTAAAAACTTAAGCTAGGTAGTGTCAGTTCTTCTTATTCATTGCACTCCATAATCATGAGTTATGCTCTTAACAAAGATGTGCGCGCCACCTGCCTGCCCGCCAGGACCCCAGTTACCATAGATGATCACATAATATGTCCCATCTTTTGATGGGTATTTGAAAATGTTGCGGGAGAAAAATGAAACTTGGTTGAATTTTTAAATGAAACTATCCAATATGGTTCACAGTTCTAAGTTCAAAGAAATTTTCTAGTTATAAGCAATTTTGTCTGACATTCTTTGCACATCATACTAATGTAAAACAGATGAATATGTCACCCAGAAACTTGTGTATTATTAATAGAAGGTAAATACAGCCCACCTTATCAAGTTTATCCACAGCAGAACATATAGTTCTGAATTTATCATCAGGAACCCCACAGGCTGCAAACATACCATCTAGTAACTTTCTGTGATTTACCTATAATAGAACAATAAAGGTTTATAGTTAAATTCTAGTTGTGTCCATCAAGTTTGGTGCACTCTGATTGACTGGGAAGCTAGTTCTATTACTCAATGAAAACTACTTTGATTATGCAGCTTCCACAGGGAGAAGACCTGTGACAATCTTACTTATTTTGGATAAATCTTTAGATCTAAATTTGTTGATATTATATTTCAAAATATGAAAATGCAAATTGTTGATTTCATGGAGGTATAAAACTAAAAACATAATCATTCTCATGTATGAATCAGCTTCGCATATTCATAAAGTGTGATTAGGTTTTCAGTTTCATACCTCCATGAAATCAACATATATTTTCTCCATCTCTTAAAAAAGGTTTATGTAAAACAAAGAACCTCAGCCTACCAAACAATCCTATATATCCCTTAAGGTAGTGGCCCCCATTCGTTTTGCAATGTTTCAAAAGTAATGAACTTTAACAGTGTTAACCAAGGTTTCCTAATGATTTTCATTAGGAAACCTCAGTTAACATTGTGAAAGATCATATGTTCTGAAATGTTGTGGAACTCTTATAGATCTACTACCTTAAGAGTAGTGCTGAAATGACTATCCTTTTACTGTCATGATCAAAACCAATTGTTTAAGTTTCACAGATAAAACTGTTCTTCATGTTATCATACAATCACTTTGGAAAAATTCTGTAAATATTCTTAGATTTAATTTATTTTTATTTGCTCATTTACACTAAGCATGTCTTGAAGATGATTGTACTAAACTTAACAGGGGATGGATGGTTACAATACTTGCACATTTAAGATATATAGATTATCCGCCGACATGACAAAATTTAATTTAACCATTTATCTATACATCCATCTACCTTCATTTTTACAGTCTACTTTATCTATCAAGTGTGTAACTCTTATTACACACATTATGCAAGTGCGTAATATAAATAAATACTCTTTAGAAAAATGTTGTTTATGAATGATCATAACATCGAAACTACAGCTTTGTAAAGCTTTGGTTCTGATGTTTTGATTATTCACCGACGCTCAAATCATAGAAAAGGGGAGCAGAGGGAGGATATTCATCTTTTGACCCAGTCCAAACATCGTCTTTATCCCATATATGCAATGTTGGTCGCCTTCTGAGTGTGTATAAATTTCAAAACCCTAGTTACATCTATTTCTATGTGATGATTTCTACAACAGTATTTTTTTAAAACATTCATCATCAGACCTACTTTGATTTGAAGTCTCTTATATCTAACTCTAATAGTATTTCATTCACTATTTTGATATAATCATCATCAGACCTATTCTGTATTTCTGCAACTATCTTATACATTCAGCATGAGACCTACTTTGATTTTGAAGTCTCCTATATCTATCTGTGTAAGTATTTCTGCAACTATCTTTATACATTCAGCATGAGACCTACTTTGATTTTGAAGTCTCCTATATCTATCTGTGTAAGTATTTCTGCAACTATCTTTATACATTCAGCATGAGACCTACTTTGATTTTAAAGTCTCCTATATCTAACTGTGTAAGTATTTCTGCCACTATTTTTATACATTCAGCATCAGGTATCATTGCATCATACTGTCCTGCTATGTCAAAATCCTGAAATAATATAATATGTCCTGTGAAAAGGGACCGCAACAAAAGTGCAAAAAGCACTGCCCCTGGTCAACCAGTGCATCCTATCCTGCTGAACAGGGTGAAAGCATGGATAACTTATGAATGTATTTGTGACCTGTCAATCAAAAAAGGACCATCTTGGTAGTGCGTAAAGTGCCGACCCTATTCAGACTACGCAGACTGCGTAGACTGACTAGGGTCGAAACTTTTAGCACTGTGCTTATTTTCTGAATCTAGAATGATCAATCTCCCTTCCAGTGAAAGAAATTAAAAATGCGACTTTTGGTTGACTTATGCTGAATCAAATCTCTTGTTCAATAATTCAGTCTTCAGAATTCCCATATGGTCCCTTTTTGAGTGACAGGTCACATTTCTTTTCATATGAGGTTTATTTGCAAGAATAGTATTTCAATGACAGAAGAAAACTATCTTGTATTTTCTGAATATCCCTTGTAATTGACCTCTAATTGACCTACACAGAAACATAGCCATGTGACCATTTGCATTTGTATCTGTGACTTGTCCCAAGAAGTAGAGCTTAGAGGGGGTAATGCCAGTCTAAAATCTTTATCGCTCAATAAACCCCTATGTTGTGGGTACTCATTTAAATTGTCTCAGCGAGCCGATTCTAATTCGTGCAAACAATCTAGGATTTGAGGAAGGACTTTTTTCATCTAAAATCCCCCTCCTTCAAGCTGTGACTCTGATGACCCTCTTTGCCAAGTCCATATAACAGACCTTATACTACGCCTTCTGTGTCAAACAACATTGCATCATTTAACTAATGATAGATATGGATGAAAACCTTAAATTACATTGAGCCAATAATCCACATTCAATCTGTATTTCAACCACAAGCATACAAGAGCATTTCCCTTTTAATATTTGAAAGATATTGATGGATTAGTGCAAATCAAGGATATGATTAACAAATCTGTTTAAGGTAGAGGACCCGTAAAGGTTCCGCGACGTTTCGGAAGTCATGAACTTTAAAAGCGTTAACCAAGGTTTCCTAATGATTTTCATAAGGAAACCTTGGTCAACATTGTGAAAGTTCATGAGTTCCAAAATGTTGCAGAACTATTACGGTTCCACTATCTTAAGCTGTCATAGTACTATTATGTATCAATAGTTTCTTAACCTACTGACACATTCAAGACAAAAGTTTTTTGTCAGATAAGAATGTGGATGATTTTGTAGTTTAATTGGAATAAAAGTCCACCTTCAGATATTATCTTATTTATCCAAATCTATCTTTGTTTATTTGAAATGGGTTTTTATGCTATTGTTTTTAAGAAATTCCCAGTCATATCAGGGTAGATGAAGCACCTAACAATGACTACCTGGTATTTCTCACACCAGTACTATCATTAAAACTTTTCCTAGCCCCCAGCTGCTATTCCACAAAGGTCTATGATTATCAAGCAAAAATAATAAATCAAATCAAGGTATAGTTACAATATTATGCTAACATACATCTCAATAAATGTCATCTAAGAAGTTAAGACTCTAATCAGGCTTTGCATCTGCACAGTCTGATCAGAGTCTTTCCTTTGCACTTTGCAGACACAAACTGACTATCAGTAAAAGATCCATGAATAATCTACAATGTCATGTCATAAGTGAATCCCCAGACTGCTCTATGTCTACACTTGACTTCAAGCACATTCAAGATTGTTGGAAATGTCACGCACAGGCTCCAATAATACTTACACATTGATAGAATTCTCTAAATCTTCCTCTTGTCATAGCTGGGTTGTCTCGTCTATATACTTTAGCTATATGATATCTTTTGATATTGGTAACTTTGTTCATTGCTAAATATCGAGCAAATGGTACCTTGGTTAAGATTAAGGAAGAATATCTTAGAAATATGTCGTTGAATATCAAATCAACATTATTTTTACACAAATCACAATTCCAAGAGATATAATAAAAAAGCTTCAAATTGACATATTCTTTTTAAATTATTATAAATAGTTTTAGGAATGTCGATGTTGATGTCTATTTGTGTCCTATTTGTAAAATACTTTATGCCAGCAAACTTTGATAGCCAAGCGTACATGTTTAAAAATGAATTAAAAACAAATCTTTTGTATTGATCTATAAACACACAGAAAGTAGACTCAAACCTTTCTTTATTTGGCTGAGATTTTTAATTGTTTCCTACATGTAGAAGTAAAGAATTGCAATTATAAGGGCCGAGTGTATTTTTCACTGAGTTATTTTAGTAAAAAGTGCTATTGCCTTAGCACATGGCTTAAACATAACACCCAATGGGCATTATTTTTCATGCGCTTAGGCACCTGCACGTTTTACTTCAATAAAAACAGTAAAAAATACACTCATCCCTATAATAAATGGGCTTGACCTTCTCAAGTTACATCAACCTTCGCCTTCGTACAATGCAGATTGATGACAGGAATCATCATGCCAAACAGGAGCATTGTTACTTCAATAGTGTTTAAGTCATTGAAGGTGGGTTTTTATGAAGCAGTTAAATTCTCGAAGCTGGAGCACCTACCTATGGTTTCTTGTCATAACTGACACCAATACACCCACAACCACACTATAGATCCAAAAGTTTAAGTGAGTGATCAAAGGTCAATTTTGTCTATACCTGTATAGACAAATTTGACCTTTGATTGCTAACTCTAAATTGCAGGTCTATACTTATCATACATCCATTTTGGGTACATTTTTTTTTTTCAAAATGACTATTTCAAATATTTAAGAAGGAAATAGTTGTATGTGTTTTTTTTTTTTTTTCCTAGCACGCAAGCCATACTATCTCACACTGTGACACATGTGAATTAAGGACAAGCAGAAAGGATACTGTCAGGTCATATCTGAGTGACAAGAGTTCTCCCCCTTGGTCTTTTAGATCATAAATAAGCTTGGAATCTTCACCATATTTGCCTGTAAGTGTCTCCTGAAAAATAATAAAATCTAATACATAGAGGGTATTGAATGAGTGGTCATGGTATACATGTACTGAATTTATTAAACAAGTCATCTAGAAACAGTTAAAAACGAGGCTGTGCTGAGTTTTTATCTGTTTTACATGATGAGTTTAATAAATTCTGTATTTTATGAGCACAAATTTTATATTCTAATATGACCCGATGTTTGCGAAAAATCATCAAAATTCTTGAAATTCAACATTTTAATTTTCCGTGAAACTTATAATGCCGCTTAAAACTGACGTCACAATTTATACATTATGGCATCATTTTCGTGGTTACAAAATAGTTAAATATTAAATATTAAACGGGGTTATTTTACTCCTGCGACGTAGGTCATATTATAAACTGACGTGCCCTATGTTCAAGGTGAAATGTTTGCGAAATGATTGGGGAATGTTACCTTGCATTAAAAGTGCACTCACATGAAAAGTAATTTCATGTTTGCAAACATTTTTCAATCCTGAACACAGCGACCACATATATACATATGGGTTTGGAATTGGAGCATACTAGTAACCAGTTACATTAAAGTTTTCCATTTAACATTGGAAACATACCAGTAACCCATTACATTTAAGTTTTCCATTTAACATTGAAAACATCCTAGTAACCAGTTACATTTAAGTTTTCCATATAACATTGGGAATATTCTAGTAACCAGTTATATTTAAGTTTTCCATTTAACATTAGGAACATACTAGTAACCAGTTATATTTGAGTTTTCCATATAACATTAGAAACATACCAGTAACCTGTTACATTTAAGTTTTCCATATAACATTGGGAATATTCTAGTTACCAGTTACATTTAAGTTTTCCATATAACATTGGGAATATTCTAGTTACCAGTTACATTTAAGTTTTCCATATAACATTGGGAATATTCTAGTTACCAGTTACATATTCATGACATTATCACATGATCCTGACCTTAGTTCCAGAAGATGCATAAGTTCTATCATCAGGCCAATTATGAACATTTAGTTTTAAAGAGGCTTGAAGTTATTGGAACAAATGTTAAGTTATTGGGTTAAGTTTTGCAGACAGATAGACAGATGGAAAGATGGACAGACAGCAATAACAAAATAAAACAACTTTTTTTACTCTCAGAAAACACACTAAAGGGTTGAAAGACTCTTATTTCCATTGTGGTCCTAACTCATTCCAGATCATATCATGCACATAGACAGAGAGAGGCTATGGATTCTAACCACTACTACCCACTTTACAGCTGGGTGGACTGGAGCTCTGCCTGTAAAGTGTCCTACCCAAACAAACTTACCGCCTCTGGTGGGGCTTGAACCCAAAATAATCAGATTAAAAATTAAGCATGCTAACCACTCAGTCCATGAGCCAGACAACGGCCAATGAGCCAGACAAAGCTTATCAGTGTAGAGACATATACATTTAGACTGGTTAAATTTGTAAATTGCTCCAAGATAATTCTTTATCTGAGGAAAAGAGTAAGATATTGTCTAGAGAACAGTGATAAAACCAGAAATATTTTTTTCAATTTGTCACAAGGTTTCAAATCTATACATCTATGCTACAAAGATATGGAATGATAAGATATTTGTTTTTTTCCATTCTGTCATGTCAGAGGCCATTTTAAATGTTTCCTACGATGGCTCAGCACAAAACAGTTGTAACTGCCTATAAGTTTATTAAAGGCAGCTACAACTGTTTCACGCTGAGCCATCAATATGCTTATTTAGGTAGTGGACCTGTAATTATTCCACAACATTTCCAAACTCCTGATCTTTCACATTGTAACCAAGCAATCCTAATGAAATTATTAGGAATCCTTGTTAAACACTGTTTGGGTTGGTGACTTCTGAAATGTTGCAGAGATATAATGGGTCCACTACCTCTAAGATTTATAGAATTTGATAAGATTTACTTTGAGACAAGCAAATCTTAACCAAATCTAAATTAGAAATATTATCATAAATTATTATAAATAACTTGTCATAATAGGATTAGCTTGTTCGAGAAACAAGATTCTTTTCCTTACATATACACTGTTAAAAAAGTTTTTATGAACTTTTGAAATGCTTGAATGGTAGAAATATGAAGATGCAAGAGTCATGTCGGATATGGCCATCCCCAGCCATCAAAGCTTGATAGTAAACTGAAGCCTAATCAAAGGGCAAAAACTTCAATATTATTCAAGCAAAAGTTGTAGTTCTTGTGCACTGCATTTCTCCTCTATGAGAACTATCCTCTATCAAAGTTTCAAGTTTATAGCTTTTCTTGATGAGGAGGTATGCTCTGAGAAGTTTAGTGACAGAATGATGGAATGACTGAACGATGAAAGGAGACCATAACTTTATCCCCTTCGCCGTACAGCAGTGGATAAAAATGCATAATTTGATGTCATGATGATGTCATTTAAGGAGTGATCTTACCCACGTAAACAATGATATCTCTGACGGCTGTATGTACCTAGAACAAACATGAAGCAATGTGAGAAAAAAGTTACCTTCAGTTCAAACACAGGAGTATCTATAGTTTCTGCACCATGACGTTTAAAACACTTTATAATGGTACTAAACACACCTTCTCTGATTGCCATCTGTTGTGGGTTATAATCTCTTGTGCCCTAGAAAAGAAGAAAGTTGATTGTTTAATTAGCCTAAGTTACTTTAAGAACAGAAGGTAAAATTTGATAATTTTTTAATCCAACCCACTGTTGTTGATTCCGCTGTTTGTTTATTTAAAGGTTTAATCCCATTTTTAACAGCATTCCCAAAATATTGTTTGTACTGGAACAACTTATTTACATGACATGAATATGACCCTAGAGAGTCTGGGCCCAAGGTTACAAACCTTTTTCTGTGCTCAAATGAGAACTTTTCTCAAATAAAGAAATCAATAAATGCATGAATATAAAAGACAGTTTTAATTAGTTAATTAACAATTATAAGTATTATCTTTTATGTTCATATAATTGTATAAGTATAACAACAGATTTACAGCTTTAATCTCAAGTTGGAACTAGAGAAAATTTTGAGTTCAGAATAAGCAAAGTTTTGTAAGGCCATCTTTTTTATTTATTCGTTCTTATGAGAGCAGACCCTATTTTTTTCTCAAAATCTGAATAAAAATAAAATAATCTTCCATCAATTTCATTTCATTTATTCTCCAATTGGCTGCTTTTGTCTGGTATCTACATAAAATATAGATATTACTTAAACATTTTCTAAAAGACAAATCCCTCAAAAGGGTTAAAATGTCACTAAACAAGATATCAGAGTTGTGAATCTTTGTCTATGGGCTATTATAATGGTCACAGAAGCATGTGCAAAATTTCAAAGCAATATTTTGGGTAGAAAAAGAGATATAACTGATTTAGAACAGTTGCACATAAAAACTTAACCAAGAATTTCTAAGTCTGAAAAGGTTTAAATTCCACTAAATTCAATATCAGGTAAATGAATCTTTATTAAGAGGCTGATATTATGGTCAAAGAAACATGTGCAAAGTTTCCAAACAATAGCATAAGTATAGACAGAGATATAACTGATATACAACAGTTACACGTTAAAACTTAAGCAAGATTTTTTAAGTACGAAATGGGTCAAAATTCTACTAAGTTCAATATCAGAGTAATGAATCTTTGTCTAGAGGCTGGTATTAGGGTCACAGAAGCAAGTGCAATAGCTTAAGTAGATACAGAGATTTGACACACTTGTACATAAAAAAACACCAATGCCAGGGTCATGGGAATAGACCCTTATTCTACAAACAGTCAAGCCTCAGAGCAATTTTTCAAATGCTTTATGAAAGTTGACCAAGCAATGGTTCAAATTCCCATTTTCAAAAGGAACAATCTATGTTTTGTTAATATTTTTTGTAATAACAAACATAAATCCACTAAGGTAACATTTTCAGACCACCAACCATGCCAGCAATACATAGAATATGACCATGCCTCTTTCTGGGCTGATAAAATTTCTTTCAGATTGAGGACCTGTAATAGTTCTGGAAAGTTTCAGAAGTGAAGAACTATAACAGTGGTAACCAAGGCTTCCTAATGGTTTCCAGAAATGTACTAAAACTATAAGTCAACTTCCTTAAAATACAAACCTGTCAAAATAAGTGTCTTACCTTTGGACATTTGAGTACAAATTTTTTGGGTTGTTCATCTTCACTTATTTTTGCCTTTAACTGCAACAGCTTTTCAACTTCTTCTGTAATCTACAAAACGCACGAATTCATACAGTTTAAAATAGGTCTCATCCTTTTCTGATAATTTGAAATTTTAGACTTGACCAAATTGAAGGGGTTTTAGACTGGACAAAATTGAAAGAGATTGCAGAGGACAATGAAAAGTGGATGTAATTAGGAAAAAATCATCTAATAAGTGGAAGAACATATTTTGGGAAAAGAAGAAATTACTTGTGATAAGCATTACATTCAATTAATCTTGGTACTAATGGGGCTCAATATCGAAAGTATAGACATTGTTTCCCACAATACATTGATACAATGGAGTGACCTCACAATTAACTGGTTTGATTTAGCTACCTGTTTATGGCATTTTTGTGTCAATAATTGTGTTACTGCTGCCATTTTGTGCTTTGTGGGAAGTTAAGGCATAACTCAATGTGAAAATAGAAGGCAAGATTGATTATTATAATTGCATTTATCACTTAATGCTAATTATATTGATACTGTTGGGTACCAGGCTACATATCTTTACTTTAATTTCCTTTTCTAAACTTATTCATGTGCAACTCCTAGCAGAGTAATCAGATGATTGATGGGGGCCAGCCACCGGAAGGGGTAGAAGCATGTCACAAGGGTTAAATATGTGAAATTATGTCAGCTATCAAGAAGTTTTGTGAAAACTAGATCACAGCTTGTTAGCTCATTTAAATTGTGTCAAGTGGTTTAGCCTCGAACAGGCTAAGTACTG
Organism: Fragum whitleyi; assembly: GCA_948146395.1. Classification (NCBI taxonomy): domain Eukaryota; kingdom Metazoa; phylum Mollusca; class Bivalvia; order Cardiida; family Cardiidae; genus Fragum; species Fragum whitleyi. Next base: position 51,877,537 of record OX411549.1, on the reverse strand, counting down.
AACAGAACTGAACTGATCAGAATATAATATCCTATGGTTAAACAGGTCATTCCATGTGGGTTTCCTTAACCCTTTGCTGTTTTATCCCTGCTTTTTATGTGCCTGTGATTATATGATTGAGATCTTCTTTTTCCACACTATTTTCTACCCTACAGAATGGTTATTTTTCAAATTAAATCCATTTTAAATTTTCGTCTGCAAAACCTTTTAATTTGGACAGGTCCCAAATTTTGTTAAACAGGAAAGGGTTAATCCTTTAACATGACTGCCTCAGGGGCCTAGTGGTATAGCTACTTGACTCATGACCTGGAGGTCTGTGGTTTGAGCCCAAGCTTCAACTGGGTTGTGCTTTGGAGCAAAACACTTTAAAGCCAGCCCTAGTTCACAGAGGAATTCGATGAGTTTTAACCATTAATTTTCCTGTCTCGGGGACATGAAAACATCTATAATTGAGTAGTTGAGAGCAACCCTATAAGCTCAACTTTTCTTAAAGTTGCAACTGAACTGAAATAAATTAGTATACTATAACCTTTACCCTACAATAGGCATTGAATTGAAGGCATTAAGATAATCCTTCTTCTGTTATTCAATGCATGTTCATTACTTGGTAGACTTCATAGCTAAGATCAGCCATGTTAAATATGAGAACAGAATTTAGATGTTTAACCTTATGCTGGTACCTTGAAGCTATCTTTTAAATAGCACATCTACTTATAATTGAGAGCAATTGTGCCTAATTATTCAGAAATACATCTATAAATATAAGAAATTGTCCAAACAAGATCAGTTCAATGAACAGTAGCACAGACCAATGGGTGAAGGCATTACCCACATACATTTAGCTGTTATTCTAGCAACTATTCCTACTGACAGCAACCAAGTTCAACAAGACTAATTACAGTCAAATCTGTGTGAGCGGCCAACTATACACAGCGGCCAATCTGCCGACAGCGGCCACTCGATTTCCCCCCGTGCAAATTCCTTCTTTAATTGCACTGTGAATAGCGTGATCTCCTGAAATGCGGCCGGCGGTCACCTTAATTGGTCTAATTCCAACTGTATATCACACCTATACAACGGTCATCTGACAAAACACGCAACTCAATTAGTCGTGTTTGAAAAAATTGATAATCACCACTATAGTAAACACCCGAAGTCGCTTTATCGTAATGTACAAGTTATAAACAACCAATTATCGATTTAATCCTGTGTTGTTGGTTAAATGACGTGTAATTGGCCATTATTATTTATTTGATCTACTTAAATGATGATAATTTATTAAAGGTACGGAATTTCTCAGTTCTCGGGTCTCTTTAAATAAAATGATCTTGAGCATTAGAGGTTGTTTACACATTTAGCAAACTGATTTCTCGAGGTCTCTAAAATGGACGAAAACCTGCTTTTGATATCAATTCTCGCCATAATGTCGCTTTCTAAACGCAACTTCCTCTCTCTAGAGGATCGTGTGAAAGTGATACACATGCTTGAATCTGGACGATCTTCCAGGATTATTGCTAATGAGTTCGGTATAGGTCGTACGCAGGTCCAAACTGTGGCTAAACGCAAACGAGGAATTCTCGATGAATATGAATCTGGTAATGCAAAAACTACTTAAAACAAGATATTTTCACTTGTTTCCACAATATTTTTTATGTTAAATGGTAAAATTCCTTATTCTTTTAATGACAAACGCTTAAAATGAAACTTTGGAATTGCTTAGAATTTGGAGAAGTCTAAAGTTTTGCGATCTTGTAATGAGCTAAACAAAAGTGGTACGACAAAATGGCCGCCCTAAGGATACTGTGAACAGCAGCCAGTCTGTGTACAGCAGCCAATTTGGCCCTTTCCCTTGACTGGCTGCTGTACACAGATTCGACTGTATATGTAAGTTAAATTGATTTATTTTGATGTTGAATCGCAAGTAAGATTATATTTTCTAATGTTTAATTCACCTATTGAATCTGATGCGTAGTTCATCTATCAGAAAAGAAATTCTAAATTTCATGTTGGTATTTTTTTGACAATAGCATTTTAGTTTATAACACAATAGCTTAAAATGCACATATGAAATAAGAAGAAATTCATCAACTTTATTTGCAATAAAAGTCATGACTGTGTCATGTGTTTTACTGTGTACACAGATAGCTCTGTACATTTATGTCATACCAATTTTTTGGCAGGAACATTGATGCTGTTGACATCTTTTAACCTACATGCTAAATGATTTGCATCATTTTCTGTGAAATTTTTGCAGCGTCGATATCATTAGCTGGTACTCATCTATAAATTTTACATCGAGAAAAATGTAATTTTACTATATTAACACCCAGAAAAAGGCAATCTAAATAATTTCAGAAATGTGATGGTGTTATAATGAATATAATTTCATTTTGGCGTTGTTGGTCCATGAATAAAGTCTGGTGGTGTGGAGGAGTTATATGCAAAGAAAAATCCTCCGGCTCTGACCTCGGATTTTACCTTTTGCATATGACTTCTACTCAATCAGACTTTATTTCTGGACAAATCAATGCAAAAAAGAAATTGTTCCATAAAGAGATATTGGAAACAAAAAACTTTGTATATTTTACAAGAAACAACTTACAAGAGCTATTTTATCCAATGGAGACATTTTCTTATCCAAACATATTGTATGATGAATATCCCCACTCCCTTCCATTTTAAAAATGGCTTCCTTTTCAGCCTCAACAATATCCTGACCACTAGCCATACTCAGGCTTTCAAAACCGTTATTCATTGTCCGTAAAAGTCCAAATTTTTGTTGATGTCTATAAATTTTCAAAATTCTTCCTAGCATGCCATAAAAATGTCTCTATAGGTCAGCTTGTCTTTTACAAAAGACTGAATATATCTTACACTAACAAGAGTGCCATCGTCACAAAATACGCCGCCACTTTGCTGCTGTTTCACGAAAATAATTGTAGACACTACTTATTTTGACAGAACCAAATTGAAAATGACCAAGTTTCATTTAAATCAAGACAAAAAGTTTGGAGGAGTTGCCTGCACAAGGCTGCAATTTCAATAAGCCCCAGGCACTAAGTTTTAAGGGGGCATAATTCAGGGAAATAAATGAGCCATAAAATCCTTGATCCATGTACATCTACAAATTATGGTGATGACATTGACCAAGTTTCATTTAAATAAAGACAAAAAAGTAAGGAGGAGTTGTGTTCAAAAGGCTGCAATTTCAATAAGCCCTAGCTACTAAGTTTTAAGGGAGCATAATTTAGGGTAAAATTAATGAACCATAAAATCCTTACTTCATGCTCATCTACCAATTTCGGTTATAACATACACCAAGTTTCATTTAGATCCGGCCGGAAACTTAGGAAGAGTTGCATTCACAAGGCTGCAATTTCAATAAGCCCCAGAGACTAAATTTTAAGGGGGCATAACTGAGGCATTAAGCCCCAGAGACTAAGTTATCAAGGGGCATAACTCAGGCAAAAATCAACGAACCGTAAAATCCTTCCTGCATGCACAACTACCAATTGAGGTGATTACATTGACCAAGTTTCAAGAAGATCCAGCCAGAAACATACGAGGAGTTGCGTTGACAAGAAAAATTGACCTAGAGACTAAGTTATCAAGGGGCATAACTCATGCAAAAATCAACGAACCATAAAATCATTCCTTCATGCACATCTACCAGTTGAGGTGATAACATTGACCAAGTTTCAAAAAGATCCAGCCATTAGTTTAGGAGGAGTTGCGTTGACAAGAAAAGTGGACGGACGTACGGACGGACGGACTGATGGAAGGACGGACAGACGGAGAAGATGACGCCAATATACGTCCGCCTCCGGCGCGTATAAAAATTATTCACTGCCTCATTTTTGCTATCTTATTAATTTCATATCGTCCAATCATGGTATTATATTAATGTAACAGTTGTAACTGTCAATATTATTTTAGGCAGTTACAACTGTTTTAAGCTAAGCCATCAATATCTGCCTTTTTTCGAAATGCTCAAACAAATATAAGCCTGATCAGTGTTTACTAAAAATTCAATAGGTTATGGTTCATTCATTTGTTTGTATGAGGTTTAACTCCCCTTTCAACAATCTTTCAGATATATCTTGACGGCTGGAGCACCTAACAATGGATTCCTGGTATTTCTTGCACCAGTGCTACCAACTACTATCTTTCCTAGACTCCAGCTGCTATCCCATATACTGGTAGGTTATGATTATCAACCCGTTGGTGGGAGACAAATAGTCAGAAAGAATGACTGATGCTGTAGCGGATTGAACCCATGACCTCATGATTGGGAGGCAGAGGTGCTACCAACTATGCTATGACAGTGGCTCATATTAGATCATCGCCACCAAATCACTGTTCATAATTCCAGAATATATTTAATGTATTGTCTGATTGTCTTGGCTAATCAATGCCTGTCCATCAACAACATGTGATTTGTTGGGAATGTCAAGCACAGGTTAAAAAATTGAGACACAGAAAATAACACTTTCATTTTTCTGATGTCAATAATTTTATAACTATCCAACAAAATATCTTCCAGCAAGAATCGTCTTAAGTCCTAAAATTGTCCCTTAGCAACATTCAAATTAATAACACCTCTGTCTTATTTTTTAACTTCAATATCTGTATTCAATTTTTCCACTTTTCCACTTGAACATGATTAATTTGACTGTAGGCAGCAGAGAGTATGTACACTGTAGGGAATGGTCTATATTCCCTTTCCATTCCAAAAATTTGAATTGGACAAACCTTAGCCAGTTTCTATAAGATTATTGTTTTAATGATATGGGCAAAACATTAAAAACATCTAGTTATCCTAGATTTAAAACCTTTCATTGGCGGTTGAACAACAGAGCAGTAGGTTCATAGTTTCATATGTTTTCAATATCGGAAATTATCTGCGTTCAAAGGCAAGGATTAAGTGTTTTCACTTGTGAGAGCAGAACATGTGGCAGACTTGCCATGACCTACTTGAAATCAAAATTTGCCATATTGAGGGGTCAGTGTAAAATTATCACTTAAGTCTAGTGTTAAAAAATGTAGGGGCATTTAAGACAGTTTTGCCCTCAGCCAACAACAGGGTGATTGTCAAATTGAAAGAACAGTGCAAAACTGTTGTAACTGGCTATGAATAAAGGCAGCTACAACCATTTCATGTCAAAATTTAGAAAATAAAAGTATCCAAACACTCTTCTTTTTCATGCACAAATAAAATGGTGTCAGTGAAATATTGTTATAACTATGCTTCAGAAGTTGGTGCACCTAACATTTATTATTATGGTTTCATTTAAAATCTTTTTTCATTTAAACTACAACATTTGCTTCAAAATCTGGCTGCCCTTACCATAGCATCCATCATTGTTCAGCAGGGCTTGTGCAAGTGTTTGAAATTGAGGAGTCATTGACTCCTAAACCATAAAATTCTGGTGGACAAAACTCATTCTTTTAAGGAGTCAAATCAACAGAAAGGAAAAATTGAGAGTAAAATTTAATAGGATTCAGTGTGAATCGACCTTTTCTTGTAATAATATAAAGGGAAAAAATAATAAGTAGAATTCTAAATAGTTTATAAGAAACTTTGAGTAATAAAACCTTCTTTTGACCCTTAGATGTTTCTCTCAGGGGGTCAAAATGACCCCTTGGGAGAAATTTCTAAGGGTCAAAATGAGATATTTTACTATTTTTGAGGGTCAAACCCCTGGTTTAAGGGCCAAACACGAGCCCTGAATCAGGGTAAAAGACTAACAATTTTATCCTAGGGGCCCAGACTGCCCAAATTCAATACATGTATTTAGCATTAGGAGTATGGGCATTTCTTCAAAAAGTTTAGGGGCCCAGCCAAAAATCTAGGGGTCATGGGCCCCTGCTAGTTTCTTTCCCTGTTGTTACAATTCTTACTAGTAAAAGGGTGTTACTTATTTTCTCTGCTTGCTCAGGACAAGTACAAGATTATTTTCATTTTGCCCAGGTTCAAAATGAACATGTCCGCAAAAAGTGAAGATTAATTTCAAGAAAACATTTTTTTATATAGAAAATGCCAGAACTCATCATATCACCCTTTATTAAAACCACTATGAGAATTTATCTCTTATATCTATTTAGTCCATACCAAGGTTAGCTCTGTCCAATGTCCAGTAGCATAGAACAAGAGGGTCATAATGGCCCCAAATCTCTCACCTAAGTTATTGTCTTAAAATCAGACCTATTAACCTAGTTTTTAACAACACTTGACACAAATTCAAAATTGTCATAGACTTCATTTGGATATTCATTCTTACCAATTTTGGAGTTTAATGGGCAAAAAATATGGCCTCTTGAGTGTCTAAAAGGTTTTTCTAGGAAATGACCCCATGACCTCATTTTGACCCCAGTTTACCATATGTTGAACTTGACCTAGATTTCATCAAGATGACAATTTTGACCAATTTTCATATTGGTTGGACAAAAATATGGCCTCTAGGGTGGCTACAATGTTTTTCTAGGGTTTGACCCCTTGACCTCATTTTTCACCCAACCCAATCCAATGTCGGTCTAGGCCTAGATTTCATCAAGACAATCCTTCCGACCAATTTTCAGGTTCAATCTTCCCTAGCCTCCAGCTACAATCCCACATAGATCTATGTTGGAAAACTAAATTATTAGGTCTAAGTTAAAGTGGTATTAGTTGCTCATTATGATTTAATTGCCTTTCCTACCACTAACTGGTACTTGAGTTGTGCCAAATTATGAGACACGCTGAAATAATATAAACCCTAGCATTTTAACATAGCCTATTTGACATTTCTTTGAATGAAATTATCTGTGTAAGTGGAGTTCAAAGGAATAATTTTGAATTTTTACAGGCTAAGGCTTAATTTGTAGCATTTCTACTCTATCACTTGGTTAACTTGAAGATGTCAACAATGAGTAGAGTCTGGTTTTCCTAGTCTCCTTTTACCACTTGGGACTCCTTGTTAGCAAAGTAAGACAAGCAATGGACTCCCAGATCATAAGAGAATATTTTGAAAAAAGAAATATTCAGGACAGTTTTCATTTCAACTCTCACCAAACCTGTAAATCGTTTCACTACAAAAATGTTGAAGATAACATTTACTTGTATCTAGTAGTAATTTGGGTGAAAACAATCTTTGGGAGGAGAAACTTGTAGAAAAGAAGAAATTGCTTGTAATAAGCAATTTCCTTTTTTTAAAAAATGAAATTTATTTTAGATTCCTTACTTTGAGCTTGGACCCCCTTGTTAGCATAAGTTGGGAGTCTGATGGACTCCTGAATCACAGATTCCTGTTAATTTCTCTTTACAAATTTCCATAATGGGAGAACATTGTGGAAAGAAGAAATTGCTTTTTATGAGCAATTTCCTCTTTTCCACAATGTTCTTCCTAAGAAGAGTTTTTTTTTTTCTCAAAACACTATTGGATTATGCAAATGTTTTCTTCAACAACTTTTGTAGCTTAAAGATCTACAGTTTTTGCAAGTGTTAGAAAGGAAACTGCTTAATCATTTGATTTTCAAAATATTCTTTTATGACCCTTGGACTCCTTATTTGCAAATAGAAGGAGTCCCATCTGGTCAACAAGGAGTCTTGGACTCCTAGACTCCCCTTAGTTTCGAACCCTGCTGTAAAACATCTTAGGACAGACCCTACATATCTCACCTGTTTGTTGGCAAAATGTCGTGGCAGAATCAATGGTTTGATGTTGTGAAGATTCAGCAGGTAGCGATGAAATTTACACAGATACATCATCATCAAAGGGTGAGAATTGGACATGGAATGGAGAGAAAACCCAATCAGCAAATCTGGTGAATATAACAAGAAACCCAATACTACATTGGGTAAAGAAATGCAGTACAATTTTTAAAGTAAGTTCATTAAAAACTATATTTCACAGAATTACTGAGACATTCTATCAGAACATTTATCAAGAATTTAAACCTGCACATCTACATAATCATGTTTTTGTAGTTTTTTTTATCTTATACAGAGGTCTATTAAAAGCTACTTCCCAATTCAAAAAAGGCTCTATTTTTCCCAGTTGTGGCAGAAAAAATTCCCAAAATGAGAGATAATTTTTGCTTTATATTAATTTTTTGTGTTCAAAATTCATTTTCTTTGAAATTTACACAAGTTTTATGACTTAAAAGGGCAAAAAGGAGTTGTATATCTTGAAATTTTGCAAATGATGCATGAGTTGTACTGTCAATACTTTTAAATCTTTTGTTTCCCAATTCTTCTGAAAACTGTGCTGAAATTTCCCAAAATAAACAGGCTAAGGCCTCTTCCCAAATTCTTGAAAAAAAGCCCTGATTATATATTAACATGTCATAATGGCATTAGAAAATGGTTGACTAAAGAACAAAACAACTTATATTTGGCTTTTTAGAATTTTCAACCTTCAATTAATTCAAGTTCCATTTTCTTAAATATAATTCAGCTACAGAGTCACACAAAGCATATCAATTTATTCTTATTGTGAAAGGGTTTGACATCTCACAAGGTTTTACAAGCATGCGTAGCACGCCAAGTCCAGAAGCTGTTATACACCTGGTGCCTGCACCATTGATCATCCGTTCTCCATTTTAGAAAAATAGCTGTTCTGGACCCTTTACCTCATTACGAATATAAAATGTTTATTTTAAGTAATCTTTCCAGATAGCATCTAGAGTTTAATTTTTGATTGTTGGAACTTGTGTACTCTTTTTTATTATTATTATTCAAATTATTATTCAGACATGGCAAAGGGCCCAGAAAAAAATGTCAGACAGTCGGTCTGACAGTCCTTGATAAAATGTCAGACAGAACAATTCAGACTTCAAGAAATAACCATATTTTTTACCAGACAGTAGCCTGGTAAACTTTAGATTTGTACCAGACTGAACTAAATTCCTTCAGACATAATGATGGGACACATTGTGTATGTGACTAGATTTTACCAGTCAGTTGGTCCTGTGTTCATGTACAACTTACCAGATGGATATGATTTTCACCAGACATGTCAGTGGGACCGGTGGTATTTCGTGAAGTTTGGAACATTTTAGAGGGCAAATAATACCATCATTGTTTTCGTTGCTGATTGAGAGAGGAAACTTATAAAATACAGTCATGGCAAAGTATTGTTGGTCATGTGCGACAAATATACCCTTGGTCCGGTAAATTTTATCCTATCGTCGGTGAGAATGTCCGACACTATTTCCTGGGCAAATAGCTGTGAATCCTGTCTTTCACTTGAAAAAAAAACTATTCTGGTCAACTTTCTCACAAAAACAGTGAAATGAACATTGATATGAAACTTTGCATAGGTCTGGATTCTGTCAATTAAAAGTTCCTCTACGAGCTTTCAGCAACCCTTGATTGCGCAGATTTTCTTCTACAAATTGTATTAATTAAGAGGAAGAAGAGACGATTTTAGAATCAAATTTAGAATAAAATAATTACAGCTAGTCTTATTTTATCTGATTTTTTGTATTGTTCCAGCTTCAAAAGCACACAGACTTAAATAATTTTCTGCTTATTCCTACCCAAGAATGTTTGACCCTTCAAATTATGACTTAAGTTATTTTTTTTGAGAAAACCACAAGTGACTGTAACACTCAGAATTCCTCTCAGGCAGCCGACTACTTGTTCAATACTGATCCCATTATAGACTATCAAAAAAAAAGCATAGAATAGGCTATTCTATCAATTGACAGTATACGCCCGGCCCGAAGGCGGGCCAGAAAAAAGTTGGCCTCCGAGGGGGGTTTACCGTTTGTTTGTCAGCTTTTTCTGCTTTCAATTTTCGCACGATTTCTCCCTGCTTTTTAATTTGCTCTTGAATTTCTTCTTTAGATTCCATAGCTTTACTTATTCGACTCGATCATGAATATCTGTATCTTTTATTTGTAAATTGAGTAAGAAAACCAGATGATGAAACCAGGGATAATGATTATGTCATGTGTTTTCGTGCTCCTGAGAGACACTTGTTTGGGCAAAAAATAGTGAATCATTTTCGAAACCTTTTCTAGTTCGTATGAAATTTGTATGACTTTGAAAATGTCAAATGTTTAATGTGTTAATCTGAAACACAATTTTCTTTTTTTGTGTCTATGGAATATAGAATTTATCTATATTCGATTAAGATTAATCGATTGTCTCCCTTGAAATGTGTAGACTGGAAATTTGTTTCACTCGCTATAGAGTGGTACCTCTCTATAAAAGGTGAGAATGTTCTCGACCCCCCCCCCCCCCCCCCTCGACCCCCAAATTCACCCCGTCCATTTAAGATTAATTGAAATCCGGCGAATTCTACTCGGTATTGATCATGCTGTGTATGTGTTTGTTTATACTACACTAATGCAGATTGCTTGTTGAATAAGCTTAATGAGTTAAATGTTCTAGTGGCTACTTTAAATCCAGACATTTTAATCATATCAGAAGTTTTTCCCAAGACTAAGAACATTTTAGATATTCATCCAAGTGTCTATAAGTTAAATGGTTTCAATGCATTTCTTGGAAACCTAAATAACAACAGCAGGGGTATTATAATATATGTCCGGAACTCTATTCCAGCGGAAAGATGTGAATTACTAAATAACTTAAACTTTAAAGAATCTTCTTGGTGTGAGCTACGAATTAATAAAGTTAGTAAATTGCTTATTGGAGGAGTCTATAAAAGTCCATCCAGTTCAATTCAAAATGAAGAATCTCTGCTTGACATTTTTAGAAACGGATTTGTAACTTCACACAAGAATTTAGTGATAGTTGGAGATTTCAACTTTCCTGGTATAAACTGGAACAATTGGACAACAGAACATAGTGAAAACCACATTACTTTTAGATTTCTGGAGTTACTGAGGGATAATTACATGTCCCAGCATGTCACAGAGGATACACGGTTTAGACAAGGACAACAACCTAGCCTCTTAGACTTAATTATTTCTAATAATGAAAGTACTATCGACAATGTGAAAATGGGTGCCAGTCTAGGTGTTAGTGACCATGTAGGTATTACTTTTGATATTAATTGTAATCTCGATATGGAAACCATAATAAAGCCCAGAAAGAACTTCTTCAAAGGTGATTACTGTTCATGCAATGACTATCTCTCTAAAGTTGATTGGAGTGAAATTGATAACATGAATGTGCACGAAACATGGGACTTCATTTTAAAACATATTCACCACTGTATTGAGAAATTCATCCCGGAAGTAGTCAATAAAAATGTTAAGTCTAAGCCTAAATGGATGGACCAATATTGTGTGCGTGCAGTAAAAAAGAAATATCACGCATGGAAAAGATACACTTTTAGCAGGAGTTACAGAGACTATCACGCATATTGTAAACTTAGAAACAAAGCCTCTAAAGCAGTGTATTATGCCAAAAGAAACCATGAAAGAATTATTTCAGAGACTTGTAAGCTTAATGCGAAAACATTTTGGGGTTACATCAGAGAGGTAACAAAGTCTAAAAGTGGAATAGGTGATCTTAAATCATCAGATGGGAATATTGTTACAGAAGATGAGGACAGAGCAGAACTATTAAACAATTTCTTTGCTTCTGTTTTTACACATGAGGATACGTCACAAATACCTAAATTTGACAAACGCTGTGCTGATGAAATAAGCAATGTACAATTTTCAACTGCTGACATACTGACTCAGCTGCAATCCTTAAATATTTCTAAAGCCAGTGGACCAGATGAATGCCACCCAAAATTGCTGCGTGAATGTGCTGAAGAACTGTATATGCCTATTTACAAATTATTCTTAAAATCAATATCCGAGGGACAAATTCCAAATGACTGGAAAAAAGCAAATGTAACTTGTATCTACAAAAAAGGTCAAAAGTGTAATCCAAGTAATTATAGACCCGTGTCATTAACCTCTGTGGTATGTAAACTACTTGAAAAACATGTAAAAGTTACATTATTCAATCACTTAAAAAAACATAACCTGTTATCGGACAGTCAGTACGGCTTTCGCCAGCATCGCAGTACAATTCTACAACTACTTGGTGTATTAGAAGACTGGACGTTAGCTTTGGATGACAATTGTCAAGTTGATACAGTGTATTTTGATTTTGCCAAAGCTTTTGATACAGTGCCTCACAAACGACTTCTAGCAAAACTTCAGGCTTATGGTATATCCGGTAACCTTCTGAGTTGGATCAACAGTTTTCTTGGTGACAGGCAACAGAGAGTAGTTCTAAATGGTTGCAAATCCAATTGGGCAGATGTCAAGTCTGGTGTGCCACAGGGCTCTATACTCGGTCCAGTGCTTTTTGTTCTATTCATCAATGACATGCCTGATTGTGTTAGCAGTACTTGTCGCCTCTTTGCAGACGACACTAAGCTGTACAGAGTTATTTCATCTCAAAAGGACCATGACATGTTACAAGAAGATATTACTTCCTTCTGCCACTGGAGTAAAGACTGGCTACTTCGATTCAATTCTGAAAAGTGCAAAATTGTGCAGTTTGGTAAACAGAACTTTGATTCAGAATATGAGATGTTTGCTCCAGATGGTACTGTTTCAACAATACAAACAGATCATTCAGAAAAAGACCTTGGGATTCAATTTACAGAAAGTTTAAAATTTGATGACCATATTAGCATTGCTGCAAATAAGGCTAACCGTATCACAGGACTTATAAAGCGTAATTTTGTGTACATGGACAAAGGTCTCTTCTTGGTTTTATACAAATCTCTAATAAGACCAAATCTCGACTATGGTAACAGCATTTATTACCCTACAACCAAAAAGTGTAAACGCATTATTGAAAATGTACAAAGACGTGCAACTAAAATTGTACCCGAGCTGAAAGATTTACCCTACAACACTCGTCTACATGAATTGAATCTGCCAACTTTAGACTACAGACGTCAAAGAGGGGATATGATCCAGGTTTACAAGATGAAACATAAGGTAGATGACTACGATTTTACCAGAATGTTCACTTTGTCTACAAACCCTCATGAGCTACGAGGAAACATGTACAAGCTTCAAAAACCACGTGCTAATAAGTCAGTAAGATCAAATTCATTCTCTCACCGTGTTATTAACACTTGGAATCAGCTACCAAATGATGTTGTGTGCTCGGACTCATTGAACTCATTCAAAACAAAGCTTGACAAATTGTGGATCGAGAAACGTTTCGACACAAGTGATATCTATTAGTGATATATCTATTAGTAATTTACATGAACCATGACCAAGCGGAAGACTACGAGAAACCAGAAACCGAGGGGAATGACAAGCCAAAAGGGCTTATATATTTCCCAGTATTCCAAAGGTATTCCAAAGGTATTATGTAATGATCGTCGGGTTGTATTTAAACTATATGCATTGACGACAAACTGTGACCGTAGGTGATCCCATGATTTTTGCATTAGTTCGATACTCAAGTAGACCATTCTTTATCTATTTGTTTCTTTGGGTTTCTTATAATTGTGTTTGTGTGAGTGTGTCAGCGCTTTTATCGAATTATTGAGATTATATTATTTCTATTCAATTCATTTATTTTATTTGTTTAGTAATCTTCTTTTTAAATCTGTATCTTAAACTACGCTTTTAACAATGAATAACCCCATATTCATAAATACAAACGGGTTTCATTTATTTCTCTATAGAAAAAAAGATGTAACATTTTCAGGCCTCAATGCATGTTATCATCTTTGAGGGAAATGATGTTTGAATCTATTTGCCAATCCAGTACAGGGTTCCCTAGCTCCAGCAGTACCAGAATTCCCTGACTTTTTCCTGACATTTCCCTGACAAGAAAGTGGTTTTCCCTGACAATTAATGGATATTATGCTCTGATGTCTTATAATGCACAAATCATGAAAAATACTTAGTTCCCCAAAGAAAATCAGGGTCATAAAATATCTCCAGATTGCGTGCGAGGTTTTCATATCTTGTATACCGCTTTATATATCATATAGCTTGGTCCATATAACCGGTTCATGTAATCAATGACCGCCAAACTTTCCTTTATGTACTATTTTGGTAACGCTTATATTTGAGTGTTTAAATTGTTAATATTTATTACCTGTAACATTGTGATAATGACTATCACATGTTTTCTTTTAAGTTTCAAATTGTCATGTACTGTTTCTAACGAAAAACTAAGACCAAAAAACTTCAAGATGGATTCCCATGCACAAAAATTGCTTCTAAATCAAATGATTAAAACTACACGTACAGTTAATCGTATAAGCAAATACGTTTGGATGCTGCAGTAATAGGAATTTAAGCTTTCGATTATTCAAGCTTTTGGTTAGTGTTTAATTGTTAAGATTTTGTATTTCAATTAAGCTTCCTTTTCACCAAATATAAACATTCTTTGAAATGAGAACTAATGCAGTCTGAGTGCATGGCCTGTTTGTTTGGGTTTTTTTTGACAATTAACTACTGAACACTCATAACTCCGAGCCACCCCTGGTTACTGTGAGAAACAACGTGAAATTGACAAGTTGAATGAATTTGGAATTTTGGAAAAGCTTGGAATGATATGGGATGAGAGTGTGAAGCGAGTTTTGAATGATATCTAAAGGAGGTAATCCAATATCGCCAATTCCGTCCAATTTGGAAGAATTTCGCAGTATTAATAACTCCTAATTTAAAAAGTCTACACTTGGGTGTCTTTACGAACAAATCAGACGCTTTGAAATCGACACCCGCGAAAAGAAAATCGTAGAATAATTTGACAAATTTCAGTAAAATGTTGATCGTTTCGATCGGTTTCGAATTGATTTTACTATGTCGGAGCGATTTTGAGTGATTTGAGTGACTGTATGGATGAATGAATTGAGCGCTTAGTGAGTGGTTTAGAATGGTTTTGATCGAGGTAAATGTCAATTTCACGATGTAACTAACTTTAACTTAGCAACATTCACATGACCAAAGAGAGTATGGTTAATACCTAATACACAATTATTCCCCTAAATTGTTTTGTTTTATATAGAAAAAAAACTACTAGATGTATATATAAAATGCTTCTTATTCACTGAAGTAAGAGTTGAAGTGATTGATCAAAGGTCAATTGGTCTATACCTGTGTAGACAAAATTAGCCTTCGATGACTCACTTAAATGTATGCATCTATACACGTATGTGATATTGTATGATATTTGAAGCTCAAAATTATTGGTACTCTATTATGACTCAACGCAATCTTTGACAGCGGGAAGATTGATGTTTTGACGTCACAAAACCCATGTGCGAAACGACGCTCTTTATCTCTGCGCCCTTATTATTCTCGAATTCTGTTCCGCGGAATCGCCGAGCGTTTCCGTTTGTGCTGATCTATGATAAATGTAAATGCCAAGATTGTGCAGAAAACTTTGTCGGCAACAAGTCTATTTCGCACCATTTTTTCACAAGGAAAAATTATCGGTAAAGAAAAGAGCACTTGGTTTCGTAATTGTGCAGAAAACTTGGTCGGCAACAAGTCTATTTCACACTATTTTCACAAGGTAAAACTATCGGTAAAGAAAAGAGCACTAGGTTTCGAAATTGTGCAAAAAACTTGGTCGGCAACAAGTCTATTTCGCACCATTTTTTCACGAGGTAAAATTATCGTTAAAGAAAAGAGCACTTGGTTTCGAGACTGCGCAGAAAACTTGGTCGGCAGCAAGTCTATTTTGCACAATTTTTTCACAGGGTAAAATTACCGGTAAAGAAAAGAGCACTTGGTTTCGTGGTTGTGCAGAAAACTTGGTCGGCAACAAGTCTATTTCGAACCATTTTTTTCAAAAGGTAAAATTACCGGTAAAGAAAAAAGCACCGAAAAAAGCTCAGCGACATATCAAACCATGTCTTACTATTATTATTTTGAATAATTTTGAACAAATAACGATGTTTATGATATTTAAACTAAGCAGAAGACGGAGACGAAGAAGAAGGAGGAGAAGAAGAATGTTTTTTTAAATATTGATAATGAAAATAATTATGTTGATAATAACAATAATAATAAAAATAATAATAATTAAACTAATTATAATAATAATAATAATAATAATAATAATAATAATAATAATAATAATAATAATAATAATAATAATAATAATAAATATGATGATAAGGATAATAATAACTAACTTGAAAATATGAAAATAAAATTATGTAATAAAACAATGAATTTAGTACATTCTTTAATAATGAGCTTTTCGAAATTACCCGATCAGTTTGTTTTTTCTGAACACGCAGCAGATCGGCGAACTTTCAGTGATGACAAAGCAGCCCTGTACTGTTTAGCTCATTTCCTGCAAAGGTATCACTTTTCTGCCAATTAATCTTACGAGTGGGACCCGTTTGGAATGTAAATACGAAAATAGCATCTGACAATGCGTCATTCCGTGTTATTATAGTCCACCATTGCATTGACAAGGTATTACAAGGGTTTCTTCAATCAAATTTTTGAGATGCAAGTGCCATTATGTCTGGGAATATGGTGGGTCCAATCCATTTTCAAACATCTTCAGTCTTAAATATCAAATAACAAAAGGACAGGTCAATTAGGACAAAAAAACATCTCATCTATACAATACTCATATGAAAAATGTATAGTACATGCGTATTATTCAGATGGTAATTTGCCAAAATGGTGTGAATATGGAAACTATTATTTATCTAACAATCTCTTTTTTTTTTTTGTTTTTTTTACAAAAAAAAAAAAAAAAAAAAATCAAAAAAAATCAGTGATTAATATAGACGTTTTAGATTTCTTCTTTTCCTTAAAAGCATTCCAAAGCGGTCATTTTTAAAATTCTCAGGGTTAAATTAGCATCTTTACTTTTTGAAGTTTGTGTCAAATTCATTATATACATTACATGTATTGCTTTTTTTTGGAGGGTAGTAAAGGGGAAAACGGCATCAAAGTGATTTTCAGTCCATTTCATTGTGTTTCATAAATTTTTCACTTTTTCTTGTGATAACATTGTTCATAAAGGGTAAAAGCGATCTGTATCACCAAGTCGAAATTGATATTTCGTGACAAAATTTATATGAATATGGCGAATCGTTTTCAAATATCAGACAAAATCTAGCGTAGCACATTCTCGAAAATGCATTATTTTTGAGCCAGTGCATGGCATTTCCAACAATTTGAAACATACGCGAGGTGCAAACAATCAGCAGCCTATAGTCAGAAACACGGTGCAATAAGAACATTCCCTGTCTGTCAACAGACTTTTCGAGATCTTATCCATGTGTTACGCGAAAGTGACTACTCTGAACAGACCGTGCAGATGTACAGGCTGGCCAGAGTCTTTGCTTGGCGTTCCTTTGAAATCGTTCGAAATGTCTCACACAGGCTAATTTATGAAGGCTTTGAACAAACCAACAAGTCTCTCCTATCGACTTCGGCGCACCTATTGCATTAAGAAAAAAACATCGTGATGACGTCCTAATGAACCATTGTCTACAACGCGTGGTTTTCGGTGGTATGGATAGAATTTCGCCGCCTTTAATGAATCTAGTCCTTTGATAACAGCTTATTTACCACAAATGTATTGTGTATCACATGAATATGCATTAAAATTTCATCAACTTTTATGTGCGTACGCTGCCGTCCGACAATGCGCTTTCAATGAGCCAGTCAGAATGATATCCCATGTACGGTAACACAGATTTCGATAAGGTTTATTACTTTTTGGTGAAAAGGCTTTCAAATTCAAATATTCTTGTTAAGTGTACCTTACCTATTTAGCTCAGTAAGTGCACCAAATGGATTTCTTTTTTTCCTTAAGCAGTCTTTATACGGACCTGCTGCAAATGCAACTATTGGATTTCTTCTTTTCTGTAAATCAGTCTTTAGACGGGCCTGCTCGTTGTATGATTTACAGCAAATTAAGCATTGGTCGATCAAACTTTGTATAAAAGTGAATGTATGTCATTTCAAATTCGGTTTGCGCTGTTGATAAGCACAAAACTGACTAAAACTTTTTTTTTATCATTATTTTGTTAGCGATATTTGATAAGCTTCCTTTTATTTCTCTCAAAACTCAATGCACACACTCATTCAATTTAATTCCAAAATCATTCCAAATCATTCATCTTGTCAATTTCACGATGTCTTAAACTGTATATGCGAGTCCACAGGCTTGCCAGAGACTTTACTTTGTGCAAATATACAAGTGTTGGAGCAACATTCATTGGCTCAAAAAAATATAAACCAATGCATTTTATTCATAATACATCAAAGGTTCGATTTTGACGAGTATACATATTGATAATTCAAATGCATCAAACATATTCATGGGTAACGTTAATTGAGATCGGAACTCAAGACGTTGACCTATTTCCCGCGTTTAAATCGGTGACGTCATGAATATACTAAGCAATGGCGGTATAAACAAAAGTGACGGTGCAATGCATGACGAAATTTGCAGGCGAAGTGTAGATTTGTGACTCTTGTGAAGCATTTCTATGCATTATTTCGCAATGTACGCTGAATGAATACTCTAGTCTTTCTTTTTATGCAATAACAGCATTAATTTCGATTTTCGCGCGTTAATATTTGCTGAGACCCTCAAAATACATTAACGCCCTCATGCTTAGCACTCGGGCGTTAAACCGTTTTTCGGGTCTCTGCAAATGTTAACGCCCTCAAAAACGTAAATTAATAATCAAATCAAAATAGTTCTGCTAAGCTCGTACAAAATTAATCCGAATCCATTAAATCATTCCCAAATTGAAATAACTGGCGTCGATTTGGAAGAAACTGATTAGCCATCGAACGCACAAATTTTTTCTAAGATTATAACGCATTTTTTACGAAAGGGAAGAAATAAATATCGATAACTTCGATCATTTTGAACGAAATGGCGATATTTCATTCTTTAGACAGCTTAAATATCATTTAAAATCCATCACCAAACTTATTCAGTTCATTTTTTTAAAATTAATTCAAAATCAATTTATTTTACGAACTTTTTTAACGCCTTAATTATAGATCGGTGTCTTCGTAAAACGGCTCTTTCCCACCAACAATGGACACAACACGTACGCAAAATGGACACGACAGAAAAGCAAAATTTCAATACGTTCTCGTACGCTTGATAGAAACCGAAAATAGTGACCAAACAGTGCGAACACAGAACGAAAATTATTGGAAACGTAAATTATGTTTCACGAACGTTGAATGAATCTTCATCGGAATCCTAGCGGAGAAATTGCGGATAACAGTTCCGAAGGGGTTACCGGGAGTTATTTTGACATGTTTGAATAGTGGAAAGATTTGATACATATCGTATTGGACGAAAGCAATACGTTCGCTTAACGGAAATAAAATGAATATAACGCGGATCAGTATATTTGAAGTGATGCAAACGCTAAAATATTTACATATATATATATATACTCACATATTACATCCGAGCCACTTTCTGTCAGCTCCAAATAAGCTTATAATACGCCTATCGACAGACAACAAATCATTCATTTAATAGTTGTTTTAGTCAAATGATGCATGGAAATTGGCTAAGATTAGGATCGAGCTCAAGAATTCATGGGTTGAGAGCCAGAACCGATATCTACTGAGGTAACCAGGAGCTAGTTTCATCAAAGCATTTCAGACGTTATTTTGTCTTGCTTATGACTTTCGAAACAGTAACAACAATAATCACTTTAATATATATGTATTGATAGATGTGTGATGCGTGATTTTTGTCCTAAATTTGTGGTTAGTCATCGGTACGACAAAAATGCGTCTTAAATGTTTTGATGAAACTGGCCCTAGGTCGCTTTTTAGTTTCATATCGCCAAAAAAGATAGGCCTATCCACTTCATCCCTTTAACGAGGTCGTAACTATCCTTACTCATATTACGCAAGTGCGTAAAAGCAATATATCCTTTTTCGAAAAATATCGTTGATGAATGATCATAACATCGAAACTACAGGTTATTCAAGCTGTAGTTACGATGTATTGATTATTCACCATCGCTCAAATCATAGAAAGGGGGAGCGAACCGGGAGGACATCCAGCTTTTGTCACATTCCACACATCGCCTTTAATCCTATATATTTTATGTTGGTCGCCTTCTAAGTGCTTATAAATTTCAAAATCCTAGGCACGCCTATCTTGAATAATTGATATTCCCTCTCAAGTTTCAGCAGGCCGGTATTATCTTGGATCGAATCTGAATAACAGCTCCGCAAATAGCCCGATTATTACGGAAGTACAAGGATCTTGCATTTCACTCTAATGGAAATAAATCATAAATTTTAAGACAGATGCTCTTTTAGACCATTTCCGCTACATTAGAATGAGAAACCAATAAATCAATAAATTCCGGTTTCATGAATTCTTTCCAACTTTTTATCGTTGTTTATAGTCGTTTGTCTACAGTATTAGGTCCTAACCCAAAATTGTAAACCTGTCGTAAGCTTCATAAAAAAATGAAATTTCACTAATTTCACTACTATTTATTCAAGAAATGAACAGAGTCTTTGTTATTTAATAGAGGAAACTTAAAACCTACTCACACTTTATGAATACGCGACCCTAAAGATCTTGAAATATCGTATCGTATTTAATTAAATCGATTGCGCGCAACAAATAGAAGGTGTTAGGGACTTCCAAAGATGTACTGACGACCTGCGGTTCTTATGCATATTTTTGTAAGAACTCAAGAGTAAGTATTTCCTTTGCGGCGTTTTAATGGTCATCCTGTGACAATGTTCAGTCTTACAAGAACTCATTTCAAGCATAATCTTAAAGAAAGCACGACGGGATGAAAGATGAAGGTTTCACTTGTTATCCACTCATATTTTTGTTTTGTTCCCTTCAACAGTAATTTTTGAACTTAAATTCTTCGTAAATGGTAATACATAAAACCTATAATGCACGAATCATGAAAAATACTAAGTTCCCCAAAGAAAATCAGGGTAATAAAATATCTCCAGATTGCGTGCGAGGTTTTCATATCTTGTATACCGATTCATATATCATATATAGCTTGGTCCATATAACCGGTTCATATAATCGATGACCGCCGAACTTTCTTTTATGTGCTTTATTGATAATGTTATATTTGAGCGTTTAGATTGTTAATGTACTAACTTGAAACTTTTTTATAATGAATATCACATGTTTTTTAGTTTAACTTTTTTGTCATGTACATTTTCTTATGAAACACGGAGACACCACAATCTTAGGATGGGTATGCATGCTTAAAATTTGCTTTTTAAATCAATTGAATATTGAAACTAGATACGTGTGCAGTTTATCGTATGAGCTAATACCTTTGGATAGCCTATGGTATCATGCTGTAGTAATATAAATTTATTCATTCACTTATTTAAGGTTTTTTTGTGTTTAAATGTAAAGATTTTGTATTTCAAGTAAGCTTCTTTTTCACCAAATATAGAAACTCTTTCAAATGAGAGCTATGGCAATCTGAGAACATGACCTAGGTTTTATGACAATTGACTGTTGGTCAGTCACAACTCTGAGAAGCATATGGTTAGCCTAGCACGCATTCACATGCCCAAAGAGTGTATGGCGAATAATATCGCTATTCCTATTGTGAAGCAATGGTAAAAGAAATCGAAAAATTATATTTAATATAAATATTACATGTTATTCCGCTTTTGTACCTGAAATTCAAAAGACTTTTACCATCCCGTTTAAAGATATTGCAAAAAGTCAGTTTTTCAAGTAGTGGGTGGGCAAATGGGCCCTAAAAAGGAGAGGGGACTATCTTTAAATACGGTTTTTTTAGTCATTGTGTATAAAATTCTAGAATATTTCGTGTGAGTTATATAGCAGATGTAGTGGACCTACAAATCCCCCGGAAAAATAGTTTAAAACAAATAAATTTCAATGAAAAATGCAAAATTAACCGAAATTTGTTCTAACCTGTCGCTAAAAAGGACCCCCTTTTAATGCATTTTTGCTCCAAAGACCATCAAAGAAAGTGTGATTTTTTAAAAAGTATTTATTGTGCAAATAAATCACTTTTTTTTTCAAAATATGCTTTATTACTTTAGGGATTCAATTAAAAAAAACAAAGATTCAAAAAACCACCGGAGGAAAAATAGAGAAAATTGACATTGAGTTATATGCCCATAAATTTAAAAATCACAATTTTGACCATATTCATGCTGTGAACTCTTTAATTAAATTGCAGTTTTTATATAAAACGAACTGTTATATATGAACTGCTTCTTATTCATCAACATACAGCTAGTAACATCGTGAAATTGACATTCACCTCAATCAAAATCATTTTAAATCGCTCACTCAGCGCTCCATTCACTCATTCCAAACACTCTTTCAAACAGTTCAAATGCGCTCAAACCCATTGAAAAAAATAGAATCAACAACGTCATTCAGAATAAATTTTGATAGAGAAAAATCGCGATTTCACCGACATAATTCAATTCGTTGGCGTCTCATAGGTTCTTGAAGAAATAGGAAGCTATGTAAAGAACTTGTATGCATATTTCATTAAAGGGAGGCAATCAATATTGCAAATTTGATCATCCTGAACAAAATTGAGATATAGGATTACGTACCTCCCATCAATTTCATTTAAAACTCGCTCCACACACTCATTCATTTTCATTCCTTAGGCATTCCAAAATCATTCACCTTGTCAATTTTACGATGTTATTAACTGTACAAGTTTAAGTGCGTGATCAAAGGCCAAATTTATCTATAAATGTTTAGACAAAATAGACCTTTGATCACTTAATAAAATGGTTTATCTAAGCACATTTTTCATTTGGTCCTCGGATCTACTATCATTCTTTCCAATAAATATTTGATGTATTTTTGTATGCGTTTTGGTCAATCAGAATTGCACCCACAAATGCATGTTCATGTATAAGCAGTAGGTAGATTACATACAATAATTGTGGGGTTAATTGGTTGTTTCAGTGTAAGATGATATATCTATAAGTGAGAGATTAAAGCATACTATATTTTCATGAGTGGCTAAGCCACGGGTTAACCGATAGCTTTTGTTGTTCACGAAATGAAAGATTTGTCGAAATTACACGAGAAACAAACATTTATTCTACTTCTTCAACGTAAATATGAGACGAAATATTGTAAAAATTTAAGAGCGTCATTTCCCACTTGATTACTTGCTTGCAACGCCATGACGACACTTGTTTACTGGACTCTGATTCGATAACGACAATGAGATGAAAGAACGGAAGTCGGAGGTAATCAGTTGGTAATTTTACTGGTTTGGCGGTGAAATAATATGTACTGATATTTCGTATCGATCATCCATCGAACAGGATTAAATAATGGAGTTCGGAAGAAAGCTTGAGCCGACATATCAGACCAAGTCCTAAACTATATTTTAAAATAACAACAATAATGAAAGTAATTAAAAATAAAAAGGATTATAACAAAAACAAAAAATAATTATAATCATAAAGTAATGACTATAAAAAGGTAGAAACAATAGTAATTATAATTAAAATGATAATTATGAAAATAATGACAAAAATATGAAAAACAGCTAACCATAACAAAAAGCAAACCTTCACTTTTAAAAAAAATATATCAAAGTTAAAGAAAACAAAAACTTAACACCCGACTCCAATACATTTCTTAATATGATATTATTAATAATAATGATAAACCGGTAAATTTAATCTCGACTGGGAATGTATCAAGCTGAACGCCGACCTTTTTGTGATGACAAAGTAACCCTGTACTGTTTAGCTCATTTCCTGCAAGGTATCACTTTTCTACCAATTAATCACACGAGTGGGACACGTTTGGAATGTAAATACGAAAATAGCATCTGACAATGCGTCATTCTGTGTTATTATAGTCCTCCATTGCATTGACAAGATATTACAAGGGCTTCTTCAATCAAACCCCGGTGGCGGCAAATATCCTTTCCGACGTTTGTCTCTCACCAATGGGTAGATAATCGTAAACCTATGTGAGATAGCAGTCGGAGGCTAGGAAAGGGTGTAATGGTAGTACAGGTGAAAGAAATACCAGGAATCCATTGTTAGGTGCTCCGGCCGCCGCGATATAACTGCAAGATTGTTGAAAGCGGCGTTAAACCCATTCAAACAATCAATCAAACTTTTGAGATACAAGTGCCATCGTTCCTTGCGAATATGGTGGTCCAATCCATTTTCAAACATCTATATCAAATTACAAAAAGAAATGTCGAATAGCATGAAAATAATCGCTCTTCTTTAATGCTTTCAGGTAGATTATCGTTAATATATTAAACCGTTGTAGATTTTTTCAAAAAATGTACGTTTTCGGGAGGTGTAGGCATTTGTTAGCCGACATATTTTATCAATTAACAAATTATATCGTACATTTGATACCGTTTGTTTTTAATTCCTATGAAAGCACGTGCAAAGCCGAGTAGGAATAATCAGATATGTATTCACCTAAATAGCAGGGGTCAGATTCGGGTCAATAAAACCGCGCTATAAATGCGAAAAGAATAATTATGTCCATGGTTGATACAAATCATGATTGAAACGTTGTTCTTTGCCTCGATAAATTTTGTGACGTCCCTGGGGCCTGTTTTACTAAACATCTTACGATCATTTTTTGCGTAAGTCGAAAATTGAAGTTGCTTCTACAGTAGTAACTAAACATGGAATTCTGCCATGCATTATCTCATTGGAATCGTCTCCTTCAGACGATTCCAATGAGATATTGCAAGACAGAATCTAGCGATGAATAAAAACACCAGGTACGATTAATGATTTTGACTTACGATCAATTTTGTCGTAAGAAGTTTAGTAAAACGGGCCCCCGGTGTAATATATAAATAATCGTTGGGGTTTAAGCTTTACTTCATGGACAAAAAAGCTATATTTTCACGCGCAGAAGTAACATATTGTCATTTATCATGCAATGAAGCCTAAATTGACCTGATATCACCTGTCTGATAACATAACATGATATCACGCAGTCTATTTTTAGAAACAACTTGCATACACTTTCGATTGAATTTCTTTGAATTTTAAGGGATAATTATGATTAAGCATTGAAAAATGATTGCATGATAAATAGAATAACATGTAAATGTCTTAAAATACCAATGTTATCTGGTCTCGGCAGCGAGAAATTATCATGACTCGGCAGAGCCTCGTCTTGATACTTCGCCCCACCTCGATCAGATAACAATGGTATTTTAAGGCACTAACATATTATTCTCTATTACCCAGCAAAAGTGTTATTTATAACTTGCTCATCAAACGCATTCAGTTAAATTTCGAATTCATTCCCAAATCATGTTAATTGGTCAATTCCATGATGTTCAAATCTATATTAATTAGAAATCGATGACTTTGCGTTAGTGTGTGTGTGTTGGCTTTGACGGAATAGATTTTTTTACCCAGATATGATTATTTTACTTTAATGTTCACATCAACGGGTAGCCTCTTCATTTGAAGTAATTCTCTCTATATCTATAAAGTCAACTTCATTCATAAAAAGACCAAACTTGGCTCGTGATGTTTAAGGCTACTACTTCATCAATCGTCTGCGAGTCGGACATGCTTTGTCCCTAGACAAACTACGTTTGGTTGCTTGGTGCTGGATAAAAGATTCAAGTAGAAAAGGGAATATAACTCGCACAAAATTCATATAGAGTTACACCCCTTGACAATAAAGGGATCTCTTTTAATAGTAAACACATATTCCAAGTTTCAATCCCCGACGGCGGCTCTCACTTTTTTCCGACTATTTGTCTCTGACCAATGGGTTGATAAGATTCGTAGACCTATGTGCGATAGCAAATGGAGGCTAGGAATGAATGCCATGATTGGAATGGTAAGGGAATTTTTTTGTTAGGTGCTCAAGCCGCCGCGATATAACTGAAAAAATGTTGAAAGTGGCGTTAAACTCAATTCAATCAATCAATCCAAGTTTCAAGTGAATGCCTTTAATAGAAAATGAGGCGTCACAAAATGTCAATGTTTTCACATGACGACGACAACGACGACTGTAGCACTATGTTAAATCCTCAAAAAACAACCAAGCTTAAAATTGATCGCACAGGAAAGGACGCGAATCTCCCAGTAGACAATTAGGGTCACAAATATTTTCAGATTGCATGCCACTTTTCATTTCTTGTATACCGAGTCATTTTTCATTGCTACTTCGATACTGTACATTTTTTCTTGTCCAATACACTTTGTTTGTTCTTCTTGATTCATATAGACACGGTAATGGTATACTGTATGGTTCGATGGTCCATCAAAGGTCGTGAAAATTATAATAGTCGTACCCCCTATGACGTACATGTACGTGTTTTAATATATGTTTACACTTTCTTACTTCTAAACAGCATCCATCACCCCTCGTGTTTAAGAGCGGAAAATGCGAAGATATTAACATTAACTAGATAGACAAAATCATTATTTTGAAATCATGTTTAACCACATACAAATCCTTCGTTCAAACGCAATTTTATTAAATTGATGATAAGGTTGGTCCATATAGAAGTCAAACGGACTATAATGATATCCGACAGTCTATTTTAAAATTCATGATCAATACTAACTCATTTTCTCCCGCCTTTTCTTTAATTCCAAATGTTGATTAATTTTTTTGCTCAGAAAAATAATTGCATGACAAACAGAACTATATGTTAGTGGCTACATATAACACTGTTATCTGGCCGCGGCTGTTAAAAAGGATGATTCGGCAAATCCTTACCATAATAGATTCTCCCATCCTCGACACCGATTTCATACACATTGCACTGTCCGTCAAGTGACAGGGAAACAGTATCAATAGTTGCCCGCTTGCGACAATGGCGTGGCGTCATTATGATGCACGTGTAATAAACGTGCGGTGTGATGCGGCCCTCTGATTGATCCAAAAATCGGCTTTTCTTCTCTTGTCTCTTTTTATATAACATAATCATGAATAAGGAATAAATTCTCTCAACAATTGTAAGGAAATGAAACAGTTAATTTATGATGATTCGTGTAGCAATGAAAACTGTTGCCTTCGGAGTCGGGGATGATATTCTAAACTGTTGTCCGATGCATTCGGCAGCGAGCAACAGTTCAGAACGTCATCCCCACCGCATCGGGACAATATTTTCACTATTACACGAATCATTTTGCAATAACTGTATGAATAATAATGGATCTTGTCACGTATAGCTTGTCCAAAAGTACGGCGTTTGCCGTTTAAAAACTAAACTTCAACAGTTAGAAAGAAATGGTTTTAACAATGGACAACTTTTATTTTCTCAATTCAAAAGAACATTGAATCTTTTAAAACTTTGTTAGTGTTTCGGTTTCAATTTAATTTACAAAATTAACCCAATGATAAGAAATTTCAAAGCCTAGGACAAAAAGACGCTAAGTTAATGAGGAGGGTTGTGCAAGCTAATTTGACGAAATAATTTGGAGTGTTTTCGGCTTCTTCGGGTGAAACATTTATCGTAACAACACAAGGGACTTTAGCTTTATGTTCTCATATGAAATTAAAAATATGTACTGGATGGCCAAGCCTAGAACTATGCCGTTTTCTTACTTTCTTAATTATTGTCGCCCGGTGGTGGGCCTTTGTCGAGACGTGTTAATCTTTCGTCTAGATTTCTGACATTCATTATTCCACATGGACGCCACAAATACCCATCGTCACCGTTTATACCACTGGTAATTATGATATATAATACTGTCATCACTTCTTGAGCAAAGTCCAGACTTTCTTTAATTGGACGTGGCTGATCTATCAGTCGTATATTGGCAACAACAAGAAAGAAAGAAAAATGAAAGAGAATCGTGCTTTTGACTCGTCCATATTTAAAGAATGTGAAGTGGACAAATTCTTGGTAATGCGTGTTGAAATTCTTCGCTGTTTGTAGCTTATCTATCAGTCGTTTATTGGAGATGGTGGGATTTTAAACAAGATCCCCATTTAAGATTTACTCACTTTCAACGAATTTAAAGGTGAAAATTTCCCGTGATAAAAAATAAACATCTCTTATCTTTAGACGAATGAACCATTATGGACCTGGAAGAAATTGCTTAGTATAAGTAATTTCTTTATTTTCCTAATGATTTCTGAAGTTTTTATTTACATGGAGGTGAAAAGGTGCCATTGCTTTGGATTTTTTATTAGGGTAAAATGCCTCTTTCAACATTTTTTTCAGTTAAATATCGGAGGCAAGAGCACCTAACAATTGTTTTTCAAACACCCGTACCACCATAATTCTTTCCTAGCTCCAGCTGTATCCCATTTAGGTCTAGGATTATCAACCCATTTATCATCTTGTCGAACCAAGACAAGGGCTACGAATGTTTTTTCGTTATCGAGAAGAACCTATCGACTTGATACCCCTTTACTCGTGAAGATTCCCATTCATAGGAGACATATCGGAAAAGATGAGTGCCGTAGTCGGGGATCGAATCCGGGATCTCTCGATTTACAGTCCGGCGCGTTACTAGCTGCAATATGACGGCCCCCGTCATAGCGCAGTTGTTACTTCGCCCGACTATTCATCTCTTGATATTGCTTTGGAACATATAGAATATAAGTTGCCTGGTAATGGTTCTCTCTGTCCAGACGTGTTAATCTCTTCCTAGATTTCTGACATTGATTATTCTACATGGACGCCACAAATACCCATCGTCACCATAAATTATACCACTGGTAATTATGATATATAACTGGCATCACTTGTTGAGGAAAGTCCAGACTTTCTTTTATTGGACGTGGCTGATCTATCAGTCGTTTATTGGCCAGAGTAAGAGTCTGAAAGAAAATGATAGGAAATCGAGATTTTAGACTCTTCCAATTTCAAAGAAGGTGAAGATGACCATTCTTGGTAATCCGTTTTAAAAAGCCTCTGCCTTTATTTGTGAAAAAAAAACGTTTACTATAACACAATGGTGCTTTTTACAGGCAGTTTCTTAATTTTCACCATTGTTTCCCAAGGATTATTTTAATCTTCATAATTTTCACCAGAAAACTTTGAGATTCGATTACACATAAATTCGTCTGGTGCCAGACGTGATAATATATCTGACATTGATTATTGAAAGTGGACGCTGCAATCCATCTGCAGTCCCCGCTTATACCTCCAGTAGTTATGGTGTATGGCCGTCATTACCGATTCTTAAAATTTTAGACCTCAAATTGGACGTTGCTATAATTCGGTTTTTAATTCAAGATGTTTTAGAAAAACAATAACAGCAACAACAAAACATAAACACAGATACACACGCTCACACATGATTTTAGTGCTCGCATGAACGACATGGTTACCCATGTGAATAGCCGATGTTCTTGGGTTAAGTGTAACAAACATTCAGTTGAATAAATTATAGATAGTATATAGTACCATAGTGTTTTATTAAAAAACTCGCGTTTCGATGATCACCTTTTTATAAAAATGAAAATTCAACGAACCTTAATATTTGACATTAATCGTCGGAACAATGAACAAGAGGCCTAAGAGAGCATGTGTCGCTCTACTGGCTTTAAAATCTCTAGATTTGAAAAAGAGATATTCCGAATAGAAATCAAATTACAATGGGAACATGGTCACTTACGGAACATTCATGCCAAAATCATAAATGGCCCCATGGTATAGGTTATACATGTAGGGCTTGGGAGTACAAGATCTTTCAACGACTTTAAAGTTAAAAATGCACCACTCTACCAAGCCCATATTTGGGCTTCTATCAAAATTCCATGACAAATTTGGAAGGGAAATTTCTGCTATTATACATTAAAATCAACCCAATGTTTTGGGAGGAGAAGATTTTTTAAAGATTTCAAGGTGAAAATAAGCCCCAATTTGCATGTCCATATTTTGTGCGCAATCAACTTCGGAGGAGGGTCACCCGAGGCACATTTCTGCCAAGATGCATTAAAACAATGCATGGTCCAATGGTTTTGGGAGGAGAAGATGTCAAAAAGGCCCCGCCCTACCACGAACATATTTGGGGTCAATCTTAATTTCTTGGACAATCTAAGTAAATGGTTCCCCAGAGAACAGTGATGCAAAGATTCATTGAAATCGGTCCGATGGTTTGGGAGGATATTTCTTTTAAGATTTTAAAGAGGGTCAACCAATGAACATTTCTGTCAAGTTTGGTAAAAAAAAACAACCCGCCCCTTTGTTTCGAAAAGAGAAGAATTTTAAAGGAAAGTTTACGCTCATTAGCAAGCACGCCGGAAACACTCGCTTTAATGAGTATCATTTAGGGACTGATAGTAGTATTTGGTCAATAGCTCGTCAAGAAAACATAACATAGAAGATATTAAATGAGTGGTTTATCTGTTGATAGATTACGAGTTTAATAAATTCGGTATTTGAAAGCACATGTTTGATATTCTATTTGTAAAATGACCCGAATTTTGGTGATAAAACGAGAAAATTAAGATATTTATCGATTCATCGTATTCCGCGAAACATATAAAGCTGTTTGCGAAATGACGTCAGCAGATCCATTATGACGTTATTTTCCTAAGAAAAAATATAAGGTTGGTCTTCGTTCTTAGCTCATTTGCATAGTTATTCCACTTTATCGTACTTATTCATATTGAAATCTTTCTGATTATTTACCTATGCTAATTTCAGAGATATGTTTAAAAAATCATGAATAAGAAGTTTGCTACAAATCCTTAACACAGCAGTGATTTTGTCAGTGATAAGTAAGAAGATATCTGGTGTACAGGATAATTACAAGGTGAATAAGCAAGGTTATATTCCAGAAAATTGACCTCGTGTGTTGTTTCGTCTATTCAGTTCCCTCAAATTCAGCATTATCAGTACTTTGATTATATCACAGCGTAGTGTTATTCAAGCACTGCGTTGAACATACAAAGCACTTCGTGTCGCCCTAAGATGATGACGTATACTAGACCTATTTTTTTGCGCGCGTGTGAGCACAAAAAAGGTACGTAGTACACACGTTGTTCGGTTTTTCGTGACTCGATAATCAATTTTCCTAGGCAATTTCCAGGATATAGGGTTGTTTCCCATGCTAAACCAAGCCAAAAATGGAGCTCAATATTTGATATTTATCTTCGGAGTTATCGAATACCTCGTTTTATCCTTTTGCTATACAAATATCCGTGTGATTACATCCCATATGGTATTTTTTTATGATATCACATGGATATTTTTAGAACAATGACATAATGCGGTTGTTTTTAATAACTTGCATTTCTGTTAGAAAACTCGACAATACAAGGCAAATAGAGGTTATAAGATTAATATAATACATACTTAAGGTATTGTATGAAAAAAAAAAATCTAACTTGGATGTGGAAATCGATAATTGTATCTGAAGAGCCTCGACAATTTCGATTCTCTCAACCTCGTTTTTTTTTTTTCATACAAAACACTTAGTACGTTTTATATATATAACGATATCTAACTGACGTAGACATTGTTCACCAATATCCGAGTTACCGTGATAAACACCTAAAGTTATTCATACGTTTATTTTTTACAACAGATTTTGAAAATGACATGAAAAATGAATAATAGAAAGCACGCCAGAAAAAGAAGGTTAGTAAGATAGTAAAATGTTTATTTAAACTACTTGTTTCTATCGGAATGATCATGAATCAAAATTTTATAATATTAAATGTTGCTACAAAATATCGAAAAAGATTGTGGTCTACATCTAGAAAAAAAGCGAAGTAACTGTAAGGCTGAATCGATTTAACTTCAATTATAAACGTGACAATACAACCCCCTGGGAATATGTAAATCGGGCTTTTTGTTTAACATCACAAGGGAAATTGAGAGAGTAAAATGCATCCAAGTTATATTGAATGAAATTTACAGTCGTGTTCTATCAATGATTATATAGCAACCCATTATATAGTCAAGTTTACACGTAGGATTGCCGGAACTTAAAGTAGTTGATCCGTAATAGTTCCGCAACATTTTGGGAATTATGATCTTTCACATTGTTAACCGAGGGCTCCTAAATAAATCATTAGGAATCCTGGGCTAACGCTGTTTAAGATAATGACTTCCAAAATGTTGCGGAACTCTTACGGGTCCACTACATTAATCGAGGAAATCCAGCTCTCTGCCAAGCATTCCAAGCTTCTTGACCAATAAAACAAAACCTTATGCAGCATTTAGAAATTAGGAATGATGATGATTTTCTTATATTTTCTCGTAGCGCCAAGAATATGATGACGTTATTATGGCTAGAGAGTTATTTAACAGTGTCACGTTTCTAATTAAGAAAAGTTTATTTTTCTGTGTAAATGATAGCGAGTGAGTGCAATTTTGTAGAGGTTAATTTATGTGATAAACCAGAAAAAATGCAAACCTGTATAGTTCGTCAATCAAAATGGCTCAAATTTGGACAGTTAAAGTTGGTAAAATATTTGCCCAATTTGTGATTTTTTTGTCTTAATACTCCATCTTTTTGAGAAAATCGCCAGCTCGTCAAACTGTATTTTTCAGATTATATCCAATAAACTTGAGAGATATGTCACAAAACATTTTCATTCAACTTGGGACTGAACCCAGTTCAACTAAGATTGATCATCCTACATGTTACCAACTGCGCTATACGGTCAGAAGCCAAGGGGGTAAAACCGGCATCAATTTGATGCCTGAGGGAAGCATTTGTATAGAGTCAGATAATGGCAAACCCCGGTCATGTCTCTGCAGTGTAAAGGCACAGTAACAGTAGAGATGCCAAAATTGCACATGGAATATCAACAAAATTATTTAGCCTTGGCCCAGTGGACTGGAGAAGCCCTTTTTCGCGAAGAGAGTTTTAAGCTAGAATACAATGGGGAACGATTTTATCCAGTTAGCAATGACGCAATATCGGACAAACAATATTTCGTAGGTGTTGTTATAAAATCCCGTAACTACGGCTTGAGTATAGCCATAGTAACGGTATTTTATAACAGCACCGCCGGTTTATCAAAACGTAACGGTAATCCTATCCTAATACATCAGGGCAGTAAAATTGTAACTGTTACTAATTTATAACACAGTTAACCTTTTTTACATTTCAATTCCTTTACTCAACCGAAAAGCTTGTAAAACGCTGAAAATACTAATTGGTAATTACTAAAAACGAAAATAACATCAAAGTATTTTAAAGCCTCTTCCTTTTTTGTCGCAAAAGTGAAAAGAGATTAAAAAAAAATGTAGATTGTAACTGAAAGGCCGTTTCTGCGTTGTTTGTCTTGAACACATAGCTCAGTGGATAACACGCAAAATGTAAGTGTCCAGCCTCGGTAAGCGTTGGTTTTGACCACGTGATAATCATAACAGAATTTGATTGGTTGTCAGCCTTACAAATGGTAAATGACCGTTCGAGAAAAAAATCAGAGCAGTAGTATTGTAACTGCTACAAATTTATTATACAGTTAACCTATTGCACGTTTCAACTCCTTTACTCAACCGAAAATCTTGTTATAAATACTGAAAATACTAACTGATAATTACTAAAAGCGAAAATTACATCAAATTTGTAATGGCTTCTTCTTTATTTGTCGCATCAGTAAATAAGATAAAAAAAGTTTGAAGATTGTGACTGAAAAGGCCGTTTCTTCGGTGTTTGAAAACACATGGTTTGGCTCGAACACAATTTTCAGCGGAAAATGGTAAAAATGTAATTTGTCCAACTGATGGGATGTCTAGAAAACGGTATATATAACTCAGGCTTCACTGCCCGATTTAAAAAGTGAAATATATTCTTAATATCTTACTATGTACAATGTTTAATTGTTTGTTTGTCTTTTATCATATATAAGAGATCATAAGATTGCATCTTATAAACTTTTCTCATACACTATATTGGTAAAAAATATCATTTCTAATAACCTTGTCACATTTCTAATTAAGG
This sequence comes from Fragum whitleyi, assembly GCA_948146395.1. NCBI lineage: Eukaryota > Metazoa > Mollusca > Bivalvia > Cardiida > Cardiidae > Fragum > Fragum whitleyi. The sequence continues at coordinate 51,843,751 of OX411549.1, read as the reverse complement.
TAAATAGAATTTTCTGCGTAAATAAAATCGACTTAGTGCACATTTTGTAGAAATAAATGCGTTAAACCACACCAAATAGACTATGAGCCAGTATACACCCCCCCTCCCCCCCCAGGGGGAATTTTCCGGACTATGTTTTTTTGAAAGCCCAATGTCTAACGAGTATATCCTGAAAGTCTGCAACTTGGCTGTTGGGGCTTTTAGGAGTTATTGAGGTCAAAGGTCAACAAGAGCACTTTTTCTATGAAAGAATAAATGAGCTGGATTTGAAATGGTATATTCAACTATCTTTTCATGAAATTGAGCAGGAAATGGTTCTAGATGAATCACTAAATATTTTTCTGCTTGGAAATTTCATTTTAGGGTAATTTAATGATAATTTTTATGAAATCAAAGTACTGAAAGTACTGAAATCGGTTCATATATAAGAGATTAAACCATAGACAATAGGCCATTTCAGATCAAAGGAGGATTTTTTTGTTATATTTTCCCATCAACTTAAACAATAATTTGACTGAAGGTAATTTGTATCATTTGTCATTTGATTTCTATTGTATTTGTTGGTTTTAAAGCTTAAGCCAGCCAGTGCATTTAAATGAATATCATATATTTACGTAGATAAATTGAAAGGAAACCTATTTTTTTAAGTTCCTGCGAATAAAATGCATTTTGAGGCAACTTTAACAACTCAAAATTATTGAAAGTATCAACTGTGGCACCTTTGAGAGTAAACTGCATCTTCATAGATTTAATCAAAGAACTGAAATTACTGAATGTCTTTGCTTATATACATGTTCAAACAAAGGGAATATCCTTTTTCATTCTTAAAAGTGGAACATCCCTTTTGCTTTCTTTTATATCTTGTCTTCCTTGTAAAAGTTCATGTTGGTGTCAGATTGTGTCCACTGTAGTTGTGCTTTATATTAGTTTAGGTATAGATATAAAAGCATTATAGATTTACTTGTATGTATAATGAAAGTATAGATAAAATGGGACAAAAGCTAGATTTTGCGTTTTTTTTTTTTGTTTGCATAAGCACTTAATCACAGTTTCTTATAATTAAAACAGTTACTCACTGTCATTTAAATATTGAATGATTTAAGCTTTAAAGCACATAACTATTACTTTTTTTATAGATCAAAGTACTGAAAGCACTTAATGTCAAAGATAAAAAAGAGACCAAATTTTTATCTCTCAAGAGTCAATTCCATTTTCTTTAGTCTAACAACAGTTATCACAATTGTGTGAGTCTAGAAGGGAGCCATGGGGCCATGGGCTTTCTTAAATGTAAAATGGAATTCTTTCTAACCAACTCTTCGCCCATTAAGTGAACTTGATTATTTACAATATTCAAACCTTATGTTTCCAGTGGATATTCACATTGTTACATTTTCCAAACTTGTTTCTGATGTACTGAATGCTATTTTTTTCTTCAAAATTTGTTTTTGTAAAAACATTTCATCAGAAAATTCATATTTTGTTTCTGTGTCTTAAGGCATATAGCCAATATTTTTGGAAGATGACCACCCTTTCCAGCAGATAAAAAGCAAGGGGCCTGGTAGGTCCAGTAAATTGCATAGCTAGACTGAATATCAGTATTCAAATTTAAGTTAATATGAATCCTTTTGTGAAACTTTTTCATGAAAAATTATCATTTATATAGAAGCTGATCAAAATGATAACTACATCAGCTCTAAATTAATACTATTGATACTTCTTACAGAGCTCACAAATTTTTAAAAAAGTCACATGTTTATCTTAAAATGTATGAGCAGAAATCATTTTTTATCAATGGCTCTTTGAAGATTTTTTAGGTTACAATCCTTTTAATATGCTTTGTGTGTTGACATAAGTACTGTTAGCATAAAGTTTTTTTGTTGTTTTTTTTTGCTTACATTGCACACTAATCACCCCAATTTACTCTTCAATCTAACAAAGATATGTTTATTTAATTTCTTAAATAAATTATCTTGTAAGATGAGCATAAACATTTTCAGTTTGGTAAGTGTGAAAGAGATATATATTTGAGGCTTTTTGTTCATTCCAAAATTCTATAGCGAAATCTAAAACTCCAAATATAAATTTTGTGGCCTCCCCACACTCTCTTCTTGCCAGATTTTGAATGCAAAATACTGTAAAACGGTTTATTAAAATACGATAAAGCTCTCTTCCAGGATGTCCACCATGACTTGAATTTAACATGAGTGTTTGTTATCTCTATTTGTTACCAATTTTGATAATATCATTAATGTATATATAAACATGGATCATACTGAGTGCAAATTAGTAATCACTTAAATTTTGATGAAATTATCTAAGGTTATGTTGCAATACTGTTGATATTTTGAAACTGATGAAACGAAATACTTGATAAAATAGAATTCTTGTTTTTTTACCTGCTTGACTCATTGCTCTCACACAAGTTTTTTTTTTTATTTTCGAAATTTTAACTTAAATTTCATTTCATTTGTAATTCTAATGCAATTTTTACGATGTTGCAGGCTTAAGACAAAACATGAAGTTTTATGCAAACAAAGAGAAGCTTTGGAAAAGAGATGTTTACAGAAACTCTAGATGTATCTTTTCTCTAAGACAAAGGAAAATTCATTGACCATATTCCAATATCATTTTACAAACCACTCTTATAAAAGAGTATGTGATGACCATCAGTTTGAATTAGCATTAAGCTATGTCAACTGGTATCGTTATAAGGTTAAAATGTTAACAGATTGAATGGTTTACTATTTAGCACCCATTTCTATATCAATTTAAATATTGTGCCCATTTTGTGTATGAAAACCAGTCATAAAATGCTAATTGTATTATGTCAATCCTCTTTGATCTGTTTCACTAATTGATGTAGGATATTTTCATAGTGGAAAAAAATTCCTTGGTAGAAGACTTTTTGCCAGATTTCAAAGCTTCCGGTATATTGCTTTGTAAAAAATGAATCTAACAAATATACACAAATCAGTTCAAATCTGAATAACTTTTTAACTAGATTTAATCATGATGTCCAGAATATTGAACAAACAACAGAACTGACATTACTGACAAAGGGATGAGATATGTAATTAGGGTATTTTATATAAGGAAATAAAAGTAAATTGAAAAAGAAATTCAAGATTATAATACGCAAATCATGTTTCGGTACTTTCAGTGCTTTGAATTTCAACAAATAAAACAATAAAAATGTCTTGAAACTTTTATGAATTTGAATCTGTTCATTGATATGAATCATGACGTTCAGAATATTGTACAAACCAAATAATAAATATTTCTGGCAAAAGAGTGAGACATTACTTAACAAATGTAGTGAATTTGTCACAATAGCTCCCCTTTACCAGATTTTTTTTATCAAGTATGGAGAAAAGCTAAGGTAAGCAAAACTAAAAAATTCACATATGATAGTTTCAAATCATTCAATTGTATAACAATTGTCAGTAAATTTGAATGGACTGGAAAATAAATTCCTGTTAAATTGTGTTAAAACCTTTATAATAAAAAAAGTCATATTTTGGTACTTTCAGTGCTTTAATTAGCTAAAATTAACCAATATCTTTACCGTTGGCTTGAACCTTTTTTGTAACTGTGTATTTTATTGAATGATTACATGCTGAACATGATCATTCCAAATTATAAGCATCTAATGACAATAAGTTTTACTTATATTTTAGTATAGTTATGACACTGGCATACTCAGGCCATTATAGTAATCACAAATTGGGCACATTTAAGCAAGCAATGTTAAAAAACTTTGTTCATATGCTTAAAGGTATCCTCCAGCATGTCCAGACTAATATAATTATTGGAAAAGTAAACTTTTTAAATCATGTAAAATCTATATAAGCAAAAAAACGTCAGTTTTCAGTACTTTCAGTGCTTTGATTTGCTAAGAATAAACCTGATATGTGCTCAAATGCCTTGTAACTTTTCTTTTTTATTTACCTTTAAGAATTATGTAATTCAAAATATAATTAACATCAAATAAAAACATATATTGACAATTGGTGAAATTTGAATAATAGTATAGTTATAGCTTTGGCTTGATCATGCCATGGCTTAAATCTGATTTTGAACAAAATTCAAAAAGGAAATGTCTAATAAACTTTGCTTGTAGGCTTCAAGGTATCATCTAGCATGCTTAGAATAAAAGAAAATGTTATTAAAGACAGAAAAAATCTTTTTAAATCTTGTTAAAATCTTCATTAGCAAAGAAAATTGTTGATTTTCGGTACTTTCAGTGCTTTGATTTGCCCAAAGCCTCTCTGAAAATCAAACAAATGTGTTTAATCTTTGTAATAATGTTTTGGGTATTGAATTATGTTGAAAAAGGTCCAAAGAAATTATCAATTCAACTAAATAAATATAAATTTCTGACTAAAGGTTAAGATTTAAATTAGTGTGCACTGGGTGACCTTTGACCTCAATAATTCCTAAAAGCCCCAACCGCCAACTTGCAGACTTTCAGAATATACTCGGTAGACATTGGGCTTTCAAAAAAACATAGTCCCGAAAATTCCCCCTAAGGGGGGAGGAATCACCCTACTGGCCCATAGCCTAAAAGTGCAAATATGTACACCCGTAGTTTAAAAAGTCGCATGTTTTGCGTGTTTTGTTAGCTTTTCGATATAACTTAAAACGAATAGTATTTCATCAAGTGTGAACTTGTTCCATATATAATATTGACAAAAACGTAACTGCATATTTTCTAAAAGAAACTAATACCCAGTAGTTTTTTTCAAAGCGGAATGTTTTTGTCTTTCGGTTTCGTCCATAACACAATAGTCCCGAGTCTGGAGACATTGTCTCTTAGATAGGAAAGGAAACAACTTTGTTTGTAAAGACGTCAGAGCTCAGTTAGGAAATAACACTTATATCTGTCGATAAATCTTATCACCCATCACTATATTAAATATAAATTGATTCTTGAATATTTTAGGTTAAACAAATGTATTAAAACGAGAAAAAAAATATTGCACTAGCAAAAATGCAGCGCGAAGCACGATAGGTTGAACAGGAGGCTTTACTTGTTATCTTCTTATTTCATCACTTTGTCTCATTCAATAGTTATTCGGATCCGAAAACAAAAGTAATTTTCAAGACCAAAACCTTCAAATGCACGATTCAAAATAGATGCTTAGATCCTCAAAGAAGCCCATGGTTATAAAATATCTCAAGATTGCGCGCAAGTTTTTCATATCTTATATACCGTTTTTTTTATATAGACCGGTCCATATAATCGGCGCCTAACCCGGCCAGCTAAAATCGTAACGGGTTATACTGACAATCCTGGGATCGTGCGTTCGAATCCCGACTCGGTCAAATATCACCCGACAAATGACAAATGTCATTGTGATAAGCGTCGGCTTCCACCAATGGGTGAATGATAAATAGTAGATTTAAAAACATCGTGGAATTGACAAGGTGAATGATATTTGAACGATTTTTGAATGAAATCGGATGAGTGTGTGGCGCGAGTTTTTTTTAGTGGAATTAAAAGGAGGTAATCCAACATCGCTAATTTTGTTCATCTTGAACAAAATAAGCGACGTTGGATTACCTTCCTTTAATGTATATATCCATACAGGTTCTATGAATAGCTTCCCATGTCTTCACGAACTCTTTATACGCTTACAAAATTCAATTATGTCGGTAAAATTTAGGATTTTTCCTTCATATTTTTGTGAATGTAGTTGTTGATCCTATCATTTTTAGTGATTTTTGTGTTTTTGAGTGGTTCGAGTGAGTGTTTAGAAGGAATGAATGGGGCGCTGAGTGAGAGATTTAGAATGGTTTTGATCGGAATGTCAGTCAATTTAACGTTATTTTTAACTGTACGCCTAAATGGGATAGGCAGTTGGTGTCTCAGATGAAATGTTTGTTTGTTTAGGTAAAAAAATAAATAAACATAAAAAACAACAACAACAACAACAAAACAACGGGAAGACATGGGTAGATACACCAGCCTCCGATATATAACTGCAATTAAGTTGAAAGCGTCAAACACCGAAAAATATATCAACCATATAATCGGTCCATATAAGCAATGTTCCCCAAAATTTCATATTTTAAGATATATTATTATATTGGTAACGCTTTTATTAGGTGTTACTAGTTTATGTAACTAAAAGATCCAAAAATCTAAAGATAGCTAAGAATGCTCAAAAATGTTTCGAAACAAATAAAAAACACGTTCATTTTGGTACTAAATGATACTTTCGAGTGGATCATGGTATCATGCTGCCATTAGATAGACGAGAAGAAGAAGAATAAGAAGAAGATGATGATGATGATGATGAATTAATAAATGAAGAAGAAGAAGAAGAAGAAGAAGAAAAAGAAGAAGAAGAAGATGGTGAATTAGGCATATGACCTGCTTTTAAAAGTCAGTACCGAAGTTGAACTACTTTAAAAAAAAACATTCGAGTTCAGTGCATTCTTTGATAATAGGACATTTATTTCTGAGTGTGAAAGGGCGATCTTTTTGTGAAGACAAAGGGGTCATGCACTGTTTAGCTCATTTCCTGCTAGGTATCACTTTACTACCAATTAATCTCACGAGTGGGACCCGTTTAGAATGTAAATACGAAAATAGCATCTGACAATGCGCCATTCCCTGTTATTATAGCCCTACATTGCATTGACAAGGTATTACAAGGGCTTCTTCAATCAAACTTTTGAGATGCAAGTGCCATTATGTCTGGTGAATATGGTGGGTCCAATCCATTTTCAAACATCTTCAGTCTTAAATATCAAATAACAAAAGGACAGGTTGATGAGTGTGAAAAAATCGCATCTATACTATACTGAGATGAAGAAAATTTATTCCATGCGGATTATTTAGATGATTATTTTCCAAATCGGTCTGAATATGGATACTATCTTTATCATAATTTTAACAAAAAACTAAATTTTCAGTGATAAATTCAAATGATTAAGATTTCTTCTTTGCATTAAAATCATGTAAAAGCGGTCATTTTTGAAATCCTCTGGTTTCAAACAGTGTCTTCACTTTTTGAGTTTGAGTCAAATATCTTTTGTCCATAGAATGTACTGTTTCTTGGTGGTAGTAAAGCGGTAAACGACATAAAATTGATTCTTCAGGCGATTGCATTGTCTTTCCTGAAGTATCCACTTTTATCTAGTTTTTCTCACAAAAATGCGACTATAAGGTTCATTTAGGGTAAAGCCCATCTGGATCATCTTGTCGAAATTGATATTTAGTGACAAAATTACGATGCAGAATATAGTGACTTTTTTTCAAATATTGGACGAGCCAATTCTCGAAAATACATGTGCTGAATTAAAAGCTAATATTTCGCGGAATAACTTGAATCGATAAACGCCGTGATTTCCTCGTTTAATATTTAAAATTTATGTCATATTATAAATAGTATATCAAATTTGTGATCATTGAATATCGAGTTCGATAACTCGCCATCCTAAACAGATAAGAACACGGCGCAGCCTCGTTTTTATCTGTTTGTAGATGACTCTTAAAATAAATTCGGTATTCAATGACTTCTCATTCAATATTTAACAGTGTTAAAGTAATGGATTATTATTTTATAACCCTTGTGCTTTCAAAACTCAATAATGTTTCTTCATCAGGGATCCAATGAGAACTTACAGTAAAAATCAACCCTGTAATTAACCGACTTGCGAAAAGATGCAGGTCAGTTAAGTAGGTTAATATGCGGGTCAAACTATATGTCGTTATTTGTTAATCCTTAAAGGCTGGGTCGTGTTAAGACGTCTAATCCAATATGCTTCCCGTGCATTACGTTGCGTGTCTGTCCATTCAGCGTTGGCCTCAATGCAACAAAGGACAATGTCATGAAGAAGTGACCGTTGCCATGGAAATGCTCTGCCACGGGAGATTTATTGAATCGACGAATTCTCCAATCAGATCTATGCAAGTTCATGCTTTTACTAGAGATTTACTCGAAATGTAGAATATATTTATATACTCAGCAAATATAATTAAACTTCTCTTTAAAAATTGTCCGAAATGTATATTTAAATGCATATCAACCATATCTAACCTTTTCTTTTTTAAATGCACTATCCGTCACGTGACCGGTAAAAACTGTTGCCCGAAAGTGGTGTAATTATATCGCATGTGTAGTAAACGTGCGGTGTGACATTAAAATTAACTTTCTTCTCTCATGTCTCTTTTTATTACATATTTTGAACGGCAAACAAATTAACTCAACAATAATCAGGTAATAAAACATTTATTTTATGATGATTCATGTAACAATGAAAACTATGGCTTTGGTGTCGGTGCGATATTCTGAACTGTTGCCCTCCGCATCTGGACAATAGTTTCACTGTTACACGAATAACTATGCTCAAACTGTATATCATAAGCATAGACGCTTGTCACGAATTTCTGTTACAAAATTACGAAGTATGCAGTTAAAGAAAACCTTCAACTGTTATAAAGAATTATTATATAAATTTGCTCCAACAGTTTTTACTATGGCGACTTTTATTTTCTCAATTCGAATGAACTTCATTTAAAAAAAGAATTCATTCATAAGATAGTTCAAAGCAATGGCCCAAAAGACGGAAAGGTTAGGATAGTGCAAGCATATTTGACAAGCATATTTGACAAAATAATTTGGAGCTCATTCTAGTTCTATAACGTGCTAACTATAGAGATTGACACAGGGCATGTCAGCTTTATGTTATCATATGAAAGGCAAACTATGTTCTATTTAGGTTAGCCTAGAGTTATGCCACTTTGTTTCATTTCAAATATTGTCGTCTGGTGGTGAGTCTGTGTCGAGAAGTGTTAATCTTCCTTCCAGATTTCTGACATTAATTATTCCACATGGACGCAACAAATACCCATCGTCACCGTTTATACCACTGGTAATTATGATATATGACTGTCATCACTTGTTGGGGAAAGTCCAGACTTTAATTGGACGTGGCTGTTCTATCAGTCGTTTATTGGACATAATAAGAATCTGAAAGAAAAAAAAAGGGAATCGTGATTCGTCACATTTCGAAGAAGGTGAAGATAACAATTATTGGTAATCCAATTTTAAAAGTCTCTGTCTTTATTTGTAGAAACATTAATGGTTATACGAAAAATGCTTTAAAAAGTTATTTCTTCCATTTTATTATGGTTTATAGTAGTATAAGTAGTATAAAAGTTGATTTTTGGATAAAACGTAGCAAACATTCCATAAAAAAATATGGATAATAAATAGTACCAAACTGTTTAAAAAAAAAGTCATTTTTCTAAAAATGATATTTGACAGCAATCGTCGGAATCATGAAAAACCTCATTACAATGAGTATCTTTTTTGGACTGATAACATTATTCAGTCAAAAGAAGAAAATATAACATAATATAGTACGTACTAAGTGTGATTTAAAAAAAAACCAACGAGGTTGGGGGCATTGATAATTGTCGAGTCTCTGACGAGACAATCACCAATTTCCTCAACCGAGTTAAATATTTTTTATACAGTACACTAAGTACGTTTTATATTTATCGTAGAACCTCTATTTGCCTTGTTGTAGGCGATGTTTCTAACAGGAATGCATGTTTCTAAAAATAACCGCATTATGTCATTGTTCGAAAAATATCCATGTGATATCATGAAAAAAATCATATGGGATGTTATCACATGGAAATTTGTATAGTTATATGATAATACTCACTAAGTTATTCATCTCTATACTAATCAACCAGAGAGAGTGATCACTAGAAAGCAGAACATAAATGAGAGTTTGGTTGGTATTTCCAACAGTTTTATACGGGCGTGATAGAAACACATTAGGCAAACTGGACAGCCATAATGTTTTAAAGGTGTTCGTAAAAAATAAGCCTACAATATCAGAAACTATCTATTGCTTTCAGAGTGAAGGCTCAAATCAAGGCTGTTTGGATGCACAGGCTGCTCTGAATCTTAACATTGAGCACATGTGAAATCATTGGAAATATCACACAGAAGCTGAAATAGGAAACTGAATGGTTTTATTTCATCCTACTTATTAATGATGAAATATTTGTGTTTAAATAGAATTACCGCCTAATTTCAAAGATTTAAAAATAAATTATTTGAATGATGCCATCAAACGACGAAAAGATTATGGTCGAAATCTAGAAAATAGCGAAGTAACTGTTTGTAGATGTTTGTAGATGACTCTTTTAATAAATTCGGTATTCAGTGACTACTCATTCAATATTTAACAGTGTTAAAGTAATGGATTATCATTTTATAACCCTTGTGCTTTCAAAACTCAATAATGTTTCTTCATCAGGGGTTCAATGAGAACTTAGAATAAAAATTAAAAATGAACAACAAAAACCCTGTACTTGACCGGCTGGCGAAAAGATGCAGGTCAGATAAGAAGGTTGATATGCGGGTCAAACTATTATATATGTCGTTTTTTGTTTAAAGGCTAAGTCGTGTCTACTCCAATAGGTTTCCGTGCTTTACGTTGCTTGTGTGTCCATTCAGCGTTGGCCTCAATGCAACAAAGGACAATGTCAAGGAATGAGTGACCGTTGCCATGGAAATGCTCTACCACGGGAGATTTATTGAATCGACGGATTCTCCAATAAGATCTACGCAAGCTCATGATTTACTCGAGATTTACTCGAAATGTAGAATAAATTTATATATTCATCAAAAATTATTAAACTTCTCTAAAAAAAGGGTCCGTAATGTATATTTAAATGCATATCAACCATATCTAGCCTTTTCTTATTTAAATGCACTATCCGTCACGTGACCGGTAAAAACTATGAACTGTTACCCGAAAGTGGCGTAATTATTTCGCAAAATTGACTTTCTTCTCTTATGTCTCTTTTTATTACATATTTTGAACGGCAAACAAATTAACTCAATACTAATCATGTAATAAAACATTTATTTTATGGTTATTCATGTAACAATGAAATCTATGGCTTTGGTGACGGGGCGATATTCTGAATTGTTGCCCTCCGCATCGGAAAATAGTTTCACTGTTACACGAATCACCATGCACAAACTGTATATCATAAGCAAAGACGCTTGTCACGAATTGCTGTTACAAAATTACGAAGCATGCAGTTTAAAAAAAACTTCAACTGTTAGAAAGAAAAATTATATAAATTTGCTCCAACAGCTTTTACTATGGCGACTTTTATTTTCTCAATTCAAAAGAAACCATTCATATAATAGTTCAGAGCAATGGCCCAAAAGACTGAAAGGTTGGGATAGTGCAAGCATATTTGACAAGCATATTTGACAAAATAATTTGGAGCTTATTCAAGTTCTATAACGTGCTTAATATAGAGATTGACACAGGCATGTCAGCTTTATGTTCTCATATGAAAGGCAAACCATGTCCTATTTGAGTTAACCTAACGCTATGCCACTTTGTTTCATTTCAAATATTGTCGTCTGGTGGTGAGTCTGTGTTGAGACGTGTTAATCTTCTGTCTAGATTTCTGACATTAATTATTCCACATGGACGCCACAAATACCCATCGTCACCATTTATACCACTGGTAATTATGATATATGACTGTCATCACTTGTTGAGGAAAGTCCAGACTTTCTTTATTTGGACGTGGCTGATCTATCAGTCGTATATTTGGCAGAATAAGAATCTGAAAGAAATTAAAATGAAATCGTTATTTTAGACTCATCCTATTTCAAAGAAGGTGAAGACGACAATTATTGGTTATCGAATTTAAAAGTATCTGTCTTTATTTGTAGAAACGTTGTGGGTAATACGAAAAATGCTTTAAACAGTTATTTCTTCCATTCCATAATGGTTTCCTTTTTTTCTTTATCTTTATGGGCGGTTAAATCGGAATATTTTGAGATTCGATTACATAATTGAGTCTGATTTCAGTTTCTGTGTCCAGACGTGTTAATATTTCGTCTGTACTTCTGACATTGATTATTGAAAGTGGACACCACAGTCATCCATCGTACGCATTTATAAAATCATCAATTCCCTCAACCGAGTTAGATAATTCTTTATACAATACACTAAGAACATATTATATTTATCTTTTAACCTCTATTTGCCTTGTTTTCGTTGATGTTTCTTACAGAAATGCAAGTTTCTAAAAATGACCGCATTATGCCATTGTTTTAAAAATATCTATGTTATATCATAAAAAAATTCATATGGGATGTTATCACACGGAAATTTGTTTAGGTATAAGATAATACTCACTAAGTTATTCATCTTTATACTAATCAACCAGAGAGCAACAATTTTTTACGAGCGTGATAGAAACCCACCAGGCAGACTAGACAGCCACAATGTAGGTAAAATGTTTGTAAAATATAAGCCTACAATATTAGTCAGAAGCTATCTGAGTTCATAGTGAAAGCAAGCTCAAATCCGACTGTGTGAATGCACATGCTGGTCTGACTCTAAACATTGAGCACGTGTGAAATTGTTGGAATTTTACACAGAAGCTGAAATAGGAAACTGGATTGTTTTATGCCATCGTACTTATTAATATTGAAGTATTTGTGTTGAAATAGAATTACAGCTTAATTTCAAAGATATAAAAAGAAACTATTTGAATGATGCCATAAAACAACGAAAAGATTATGGTCGAAATCTAGAAAAATAGCGAAGTTACTGTAAGACTGAATCGATTTAACTTCAATTATAAACGTGACAATGTAAACCCCTGGGAAGATTGAGATGTAAATCGAGCTTTTTGTTTAACACCACAAGGGAAATTGAGAAAGTAAAATGCCTCCAAGTTATCTAGAATGAAATTTGCAGTCGTGTTCTATCTGTGATAATAGCAACCCATAATATATTTAAGTTTACACGTAAGGTCGGTCGGAATTGAAAATTAAAAATATAATATACTATTTCCAACAGAGCATTTCAATCCTCTTGACCAAAAACAACATGAAGCAGCATTTAGACATTTAGAATAATGATCATTTTTTTATATTTTCACCCGGTTCCAAGAATAAGATAAGGTAATAACATCTTGAGTTATTTAACATAGTCACGTTTCTAATTAAGAGAACATTTTTTCAGCGATAATGAGAGCGATTGGGTGCATTTCTGTGGAAGCTCATCAATGCGTTAAGCCACATCAAAAATGCAAACCTGGTAACCAGTTGCATAAAAATGTGAATATATTTTCAATACCTTATAGCAATGTATAGATTTTATAAAAATATAAATTCGCAGTCCACAATAGTGCAAATCTGTACACTTGTAGTTTAAAAATGTCGCATATATTTTAATCTCTCACAACGTGTTTTGTTTGCTTTTCAATATATACTGAACGCTAAAAGTTTTAGATAGCATCACAAGGAGTCAACCAGTTTACATAAATGAAAAATTCAATTTGAAACAAATTTGTCATCAAACTGTCTTTCTTCAGGGACTCTCAACACGTTAGGGTCCGTGTTTTAATCAAAGGTTTTATTTTTTTCTTACACACATACGGCTGAGGTAATGTGAATTTTACGTACTTGGTTGATATCTGGGTTTAACAAAATGACTTATTGTTCTTTTTTTTGTTTCTCTTATTCGAAGTTAACGTTAAACACATAAAAGCTTTTAAAACCTTTTTTTAGCTGACGTCAAATCAGTTGGACGTCGCACGCATGACATGGCGCACTTTCCTTTTAGAGATTTAATTAAGCGACAAAAAATTTTGCACATGAACGTTATAACGTTACCTTGAGAATGGATTTTTTCATCCAAAGAAATTTCAGTAAAAACATCACTTAGCACCATTCGAATCTTATTTTTGATTTATGAAAACCAATTGAAAAGAACCTGACAATCGACAGGTAAAAGTAACGTCCCGTGGCCGTAAACAGATCGTACATGTAAGTGATTGCTTAACCGGAAATGGACAATATCTTTATTTCTGGGCATAAGAAGAACCAGGGTAATTTTTTTTCCTGATAAACAATGTTGACAACGAAATTGGCACTGAGTAATTAAAATATGTGACTGGCGTCACGCGAAAAGGGACCATCTAGGTAGTGCGTAAAGTGTCAACCCTAGTCAGACTACGCGGTTTGCGCAGACTGACTAGGGTCGAAACTTTTAGCAATGAGCTTATTTTTTGAATCTAGAATATTCAATCTACCTTCCAGTGAAAAAATCTTTGAAATGCGACCTCTGGCTGTCCTGTACAAGAATCAATCTCTTTTTCAAATATTTATTTTACAGAGTTCCCGGATGGTCCCGTTTCGCGTGACGGGTCACACATGAATAATTAGTTTTGAATGAACATTTGTTGAAAGATGAATTTTTATTAAATTCTTTATATGGTTTTCGATTATTTATTCCTTACATTACTGAAATGACATAGACAAAAACCATTTGGACACAAGGAAATGTCACTATACAAATCAAACATTTCTTGTTAAAGAACGTTTCATGTACATGTATTACATATATAAAGCTATGGTCACATTTATGGCAATTATCGTAGTAAGTCGTACTCCATTTTACCGTGAGCAAGCCGTGTCACTAATTCTATTAACTAAGTTGAAGAAAGGCAAAGTACATTTAACTAAATTTCGTAGAAAGAAGTACGTGCGAGTAGGAACAACTGCGAAGAACTGCGTAAAAATTGGAAGTTTAATTGGATTAATTATCAATTCTAATTAATGGAAAATCGCTTTTTATTTATTTCCCAAAGTCCTGATATCTCTTTTTTGTGTCATTCTATAGATAATAGTAAAGATCTTTAGATATATCATAAGGTTTAAAACCTAGCATTTCTATCAGTCACCTTCTCATTGGTGTTTAACGATGTTACCGTAAAATGTTTGTCTATGATTTTGTATGTTGGCTTGCTATGATTATATAGGTAATTTTTGTAAACAATACACATGTCGTACGGAATGTTTGTAATTTTGGAGATTGCATCGAATGAATTTAAAATGGATCACCCTAGACTAAGTAAACGCTTTTCATTGCACTTTGCGCTACCTCTTTGTCTTGATCTTCATTTATCATGAATGTTAAACTTGAAATAAATTCATTTATGAAGAAAATCTTTTAAATAGCTATATGATTTCAAAAAAAGCAAACTCTTGCCAAGTGTCGGTTGTTACAGATAAAGTTGTATTGGGTTCTTCGTATTTGCCTCTTATAGCAATGATGGTCCACGGTTAAATCATTTTAGTGAATATTTAATTTTTTTCAAAGACATGGTTAATTGAAGATGGTATATTGGTTAATTGAAGAAGAGTATTGCTGGTGTGTTGGTTAATATGTGATTATCTACAAAAGTTTATGTGAAGCCAAACCATATGAAAACGCGAATTTATACGATAAATATACATAATCGACTGTTGGTCGTAGGTAGTTGTATCAATTAAGAATAACGATTCAACATTTCAGGTTGAATAGTATTCAATTCTCTAAATACTGTTATTGCTTGTATGAAATATTTTTCAGTTCTTTGTCAATTTCGGACCAACTGTGACATCTATAAATCAGGACACAATCATCTTCGATTAAAATTAATCTATATCAATACTTTCTTTAATAAAAATACTTTCCCACAAATAAAAAATGGTAACACGTCAGGGAAAAAAAATCTGGAAACTAATCGTTAACTATGTCGGCACATCATTAGAAATTAGTCAATATATGTTTAACAATAACGACACATGATCAAAAGATACAACTATATTATTGCCTTGTGAGTAAAGTTGGTAAAACAACAAATGACTATTATTTAAAAAAAAAGTCAAACTAACCTGTCACTGCAGCTCATAATTAATCAACAAATATAATTTCAAAATTAAAGTACACCCTCGTTAGTTTCATAGAGATGTGTTTTTATTCTGAGAATCCTGTATTTAACCAGGATAAAGATGTAGGGAAATATTTTGGAAAAAAAAAATCGTACGGAACATTTGATATTGTACGTTTTTTACGACGAATGTGAACACAAAATTGTGCTTTGCTCGAAGTATTTCCAAACCTATCACAAGACTCGCTGATGTGGCTGCATGGCAACTGGGCATCCCCTTTGGAGACGATGGCATCATTCACTTAGATCTACTGTACACCTTACGACCGTCGCATGTCCCCTTATGGTGACAGCGGTTACAATAGGATGATGCGGTAAAGATTTCCAAGCTCAACACCGTACATTGATCGTCTGTTTGTTTATATTTCCGTTTATTTATCGTCGCTACCGTAGCACATGCCCATATGAGCGACGCCCCCAGAAGACGTTTAGTTGTTACGGGGGATAGTGCAAGGATACATGACGAAACTACTGCTGAGATCCACCATGGTTCTTTAACGTGCTCGGTGTAAAGCACCGTCTCACGGGGCCTCGGTTTAACGTCTCACATCCGAAATACAATTAGTTTTGTTAGTGTGCCAGCCCGGGTTTGAACCCACGCCGTCGAACTTCAATGGTTTTGAAGTCTGGTGCTCAACCTAGCTAAACGGGCTGACCATTGATCGTCTGATGGCCGCGACCCCTTTAAACTGATTTAACGACATGTCTTTAACCTAAGGGTTCTCTTCGGCCTTGCGATTGTTGTACTTCTGTCAAAAGCAATACGTGATCACCTATGGCGTCCGGCGACCGACGTCCGACGGACGGGTGGCATTCACTCCTTTTTCCGGAGCATAACTCTGTCACCTTATGTCCGATTGACTTGAAACTTGGGAGTTATGTTCCTCTCATGATTACGGACTGAAGTGTACAGAAAATGTTACTCTACATAGCTTAATTTTCTAATTATTCTTTTGTTGTTGTTTTTTCATACTTTGACAACCAGCATTGTAACGGGCTTTTGTGTGAGATTTTGCCAACTTGTTTCAACTCATTTTTCTTTAACAAAATCAAAGGTCTTTGTTCTTTGTTCTAACTTGCTCTGATTGCACAGACACAGTTTGTCGCCTTACGGTCTACGCCTGAGTTCTTAGTTACGGTTCCGTAAGTAATATAAACAATACTCTAGGAAGCAGTTCTTCTTTTCTTTTACAGAATTAGACAGAAACTGAAACTGTATTTGCTGTAGTCTGTCAGTTCGAAAGTCGTAAAGGCTAGTCACATTAGATACTTTTCGAAGACTTGGTTTTGTTCCGTGCAGCTTGTCACATTAATGCTGTAAAAGAAAATTTTGCCTGTTAAAAAAGTAAACATACATCTTAGCTGACGGCACAATCCTATGTACATTTTTTCCGCACATGATCTTGAAGACCAAGTTATATTTTCATTTAGTTTTAAGAAAATAGAATTAATTCTTTACAATAATATACTATATTTTTGATATTTCGGCTAATGCCTTTTACAAAAAAATACTACATGGAAATGTCACAACTACATCTTTACATTCTTACTGTGCCACCATATCAAATGTTTCTGTTTGACGTCGCCGCTGGAAACGTCATTTTGGCGTATTTAATGTAACGTCATCAGGAGAATTGACGTTGCTAGACGTAATATCACTATTTAGCGCAAATAAATTTATTCGTTTTTATTCCAATATACTTACAGGTTTTGTATTTCTTACAAGAAAATAGTTTGATACCTATATGTTTGTTTACGTGCCCAATGTAATAGGTTTTATCATAAAAAAGACTCATTACTAAGATTTTGCACTATCGTGGACAGACACAGTGTGGCAAGCTAAACCTTGTTTTGTATAAAAAGTCTGTGAACACTTGTCGCATAACAGATGTAATTTTTGGTGAACGGTTTGTACGTGTTTATTCAAGAAATTTTGACCATATGTCTTACTGCACAATTCACAATGAAATCGTCTACTCTGGTGAATGCGCCTCCTATGCCTATGCAGATAAGATGGCGCCTTGGTACAGTGGCTGCAGTCGTCACACTTGTAGAGCCTCTTTTACTGCTCCTGTTTATAAAAAATCGATTAGAGCTTCATTCGCAATGAAATTCTTATGTCATGCGTTTTACTGCGTACACAGAAAGCTCCGCTTATTCATTATATTCAACGTCATCTTAAGCGAGAACGTTGATGCTTTTGACGACATATAACGTAACGTGCTAAGTGACGCGCTTCGTTTTTCTTTCAATTATCCCAATGTCAGTTTCATTGGTCTTTCATTAATTTTACACGCAGACAATGTAATAAAACTATTTTATTCTCAAAAAAGGGATAGAAAAAAGTATTTAGAATCGTGATCGTGTTTTATTGTGGGCATTATCTCATTTTAACGTTGATGTGTCCATGAATAAAGTGGGGAGGAGATATATACAAAGCAAACTTTCTCGGGCTCCGTCCTCGGAATTTACCTTGTGCATATAACTCCTCCTCCAAAACACTTTTTTTATTGACTCACGCGAAAATGGAATTAGTTTTTTGATTATAATCTCTACACTAGACATCCTCCATTTTCAAATGAAGGTGTCAGAGAGAGAGAGAGAGAGAGAGAGAGAGAGAGAGAGAGAGAGAGAGAGAGAGAGAGAGAGAGAGAGAGAGAGAGAGAGAGAGAGAGAGAGAGAGAGAGAGAGAGAGAGAGAGAGAGAGGAGATGAAGAAAGAGAGAGAGCCAGAAAATACCTTTTAAGACTATAAACAAATGCACGCGACACATTATCAATAAGGTTTACAAAATAGCGCGTACCTGTCTTTGATTTTATTCCACAGTCATCCCATCCTGGTAACTTTCTTTAATAATGACCTCGTCATCGAAGGACCCATTCAGTAACGTGGATTCCTCCTGCAAATCAATTAAAGACAAATCATCAAGAATCTTTTATTATGGTCAAGAAGTTTCGTTTTCCTTTATCGAAAACATATTTTCGATTGGCGACTTAAATGTCGTAAATACAGCTCGAGTAAAGCTGTATTTACGCCATTTTCGTTATCCCATAACAATATGAGTGCGAGTCAAAAGCCATCCACTAACACACGTTGAAGAAATATTGCAATTCTTCAAACGAAGGCATTTTGTCGAAGAACACAAGTAATTAAGTGTGAACGTTTCTAAACTGGCTAATACATGTAAAACATTCTTGAATTAAAATCATATTTCCACATTGCCAATACAAGATTATCACTTTTGTAAATCAACTTGATTGACGGCAAATTCGATTGTGAGTGGGCATTTTCCCCCCTTGATTCAATATATACTGAGTCCCATAAGAAAGTGAGCACTTTCATTTTTTCTATTTCTATTGATTTTTACAAAGTTGGATGGAAAATGTGGAGTATATTGCTACCGTACTTAAGTCAAGACCTTTTGAAATTAAAAATCAAATCAGATTTGGATAATGTATCGCATGCTGCATACGCACAGACAAAACCTATATTGTTGAAATTTGACCTCCTTACAATTTTTTTCTTTGGTAAGAGCTATGTGTTGATGTTGTATTATAGAGTTTTAGAAGACATTCCAAGCCAATTCCAAACAACAGTCTTAATTTGTATGCAGACGTTACGTGTGCGTCAACGTTACACATTGCTACGTTGTTAGGCCAGTTACTCGTCGTTGAATGGTGCTATGGCGTTCTATGTCATCTCAATTAGCTTTTTAAAGGTCTTATAGAATGATGACCTCGATTTCTATTGGAACATGAATGCCTGATCAATTTTAATGACATTCTAAATCTGAGAAGGTTCGATTTTGTTCAACGACGTTTTTGGTAGGCAACGCACGCTTTTGCATCACGCATAATTGTATTGAAGATGTAATTTTATTCTTAGGAAAGCCGCAAAGATTCAATTGAATGCATTTTCAGACCAATCACTCGTCAGAAGCGAGATGCACATGCAAAACATCCAAAATTGATTGTCTCAATTAAGCAGAAGATATTTGCTAATTTCACGATTTTTGCTTTCAAATAGCGTCTGTACATACTCTTGGGGGATAGTCATACGACATTTCGTGACGATAAATTGTGTAATCGCAGAGAAATTTAAAATTCAAAAGTGCACACTTTCTTTTGGAACTAAGTATATTTATATTCATGGGAATGTCGTAAGGCTGTATGCATGAACATATAACCTAAAACCATGAAGGGGTAATGAAATAAAAATCGGAAATTTTCAGTAATATATAATTACGTTTAAATAGCATAATTAAATACTTTGCTTCCAAATTAAATCTGACGTAGGCTTCTTTATACTTTCATTTTGTATGAACCATCTATGCGTTTAAGATGAAAACTATGCGAAGCGTTTCGGAACTGTTTACCCGCTTACACGTGTACTCATATCTAAATCCGGTTTCAAACTTCATTAACTTCCTAGGCGTTTTTTACGACACAAGAATATTTCATAGATAGGTACAAAATAGCATCTACATACCTGTTCTTGATTTCCTTCTCTTTCCCGGGTCACCAACAAACTCCTCCACAAATTCATCTGCCAATCTAAATCTAACATTTTTCTGCAAAGGAATTACATAAACTGATTTACTAATGTAATTATATCTTTCATTGTTCGAAACAGCAAGTCTCGGGCTATTTTGATCAATTATATATGACAGAAAATTCGCGATTTCCCTGAAAAAACATATCGTGTTTTTATAAAAGATATCACAAATACTTCAATCAAGTTTCAAAAATGCCTTCAAGAAACCAACACACTATCTTCAAAAAACCATCGCCACAGAGTCACGCTCATAGACAAACATACACCTTTCATCGATATGAAATCGGCACAGAAAAAATTAAAAGATGATATTTAAAAATAAGAAAAACTTACCAAATTGTCAGCCATGCGTTCAGTTGTAGGAAAGCAACGTGTATGAGACAAAATCCCGTGCAAATCGAAGAAAGGCATTTTTTCCCGCTCATTTGCAATACAGAATCATAGCAAACCAACATACAAAATCATAGACAAACATTTTACGGTAACATCGTTAAACACCAGTGCTTCTGGTATTATAATTGATTTGTTGTAAAAACACGCGAGCTTCAAACCATCGATTTCACGTGCACTTCATGAGTGGATTTTATCAATTTCACCGATTCTATTCGGATACGTTCTAATTCGGCAAGAGTACGATTCAACAAGATCTGACTACGTTGAACTACATTCAAACTACGACAGAAAATCCGTTTTCACCGTATTGATTTTGAACACTCCCAATATTTGTGTGGCCACTACAGTAGAAGAATGTTCAGTCCACGGGGGACTAGGTTAAACTACGCAGTATACGGCAGGATACGTTGTAGTACGGCATTCTTTCTCTACGCTGAGATTAAGTTTACAACTTGAAATGTGACCGCGATTTTTAACAACGTACTTTTTCGCTACATAACCGTAGACAAAAATCAGATACACGTACTGCAAAAGTAGTGAATCGCTAGTTCAATCTTGGTTAACCGTAGTATCGGGGATAAACGTTTACGATATCATAGCGTGCTACTACGGTTGATTTACGGCTAAGCAGGGATCAACTACTGTGACAGTACGGTCAAATTAGGGACAGAATGACGTACTTTACCGTGAATAGACTTTTGAACATTTTTTACAATATCCAAGACACTACGGTCAAACTCGCAAGTTTGCACTACGTTACTCACTACGTGTAAGCTAGGCTTTCTTCGACTTACTGCGCAGTATACGCTCAGCTACGTGAATTTTGCGGCTGACTGCGTTGATGCATAACTACGACCAACTACGTAATTAACGTTATAATGTGACCAAGGCTTTAAACACAAATTCACTTCGGTCTTTATCACGTTGGTGCAGTTGACAGTTTACGAGTCTTTATCCATGTTCCATCCCGACTAAGAGACTATAACCATATCGAACAGCGATCGTTGCACTAAAGCACCAACTTGAAGTCTTTTGCTCACCGAACCATACAAATTGCTTAAAGGTCTCGGAAAATACCTGTACCATTTAAAGTAAAAGTTTCTTTTCATTCTCGAAAGTTAATGCGTAGAGGCATAAGTAATCGACCTAAGCCTGTAAGTTTTGTCAAATGTTGCCATAAAAACTTAAACTTAGTACGAAGGACATTTCCGAAAATTGTTTAAATGAACTTTCATTAGTGAACGTATGTCAGATCAAAGGGGGGACATATACTAAGCAGAATTGCTTTACATATACCAATTCGTTAAAATAATATGATCGACAAAAAACTGACTGGGAGCAATCTAATGGAAATTTTCCGGTGATAAAAATTGTGTAAACAAGATTATTACCATTACATTAAAATCTAAGTATTCGTCGATAAATCTTGTCAACCATCTTATTCATCATGATATTGAATCTAAATTGAACCCTTAGAATTTAGTTTACATAACAATGAAAAAAAAATAATTAAAATAAATAAAATACTACACTCGCCACAATGATGCATCTTATTACAGTTAACTACACCGTGAAATTGCCATTCACCTCAATCAAAACCATTCTAAATCGCTGACTCAGCGCTCCATTCATTCATTCAAAACACTGAAAAATATAGAATCAACAGCGTCATTCAAATTAAATTTTGATAGAGAAAAATCGAAATTTCACTGACATAATTCAAATTGTTAGCGTCTGATAGGTTCTTAAAGAAATAGAAAGCTATGTATATAACTTCTGTGAATATTTTATTAAAGGGGGGTAATCAATGTCGCTAATTTTGTTCATCCAGAATTAAATTTGCGATATAGGATTACCTCCCATTAAATTCCCTCAAAACTCGCTCCCCACACTCATTCAATTTCATTCCGTAATCATTCCAAAATCATTCACTTTGTCAATTTCACGATGTTGTTAACTGTAAAAGACGCACGAAGCAGGATCACAGGGAGTCAGCACCTGATGTTATACATGATAGCCCGAAAACATATTTTTGAATGGAAAAATAAATAATTATAGACTAGGGAGTTGAGTACACAGAGGGTCTACCATCACCCGGCGTCTTTCATGCGTCGATTCTCGCTTATTTTAACAGATATTTCTTAAGTGATATGCTCTAGAGCGACCAAAAACATTACCTTGCATGATGCATCCGTGTATTTACCTACGAAATAGATATGTGTATGCGTATCAAACGTCAAACCAAAAATTTATGCCAAATCGGTCACCCGCACACAGATTCACAGATGTATTGCATCTACTTACATGTATTAATGATGTTAAGAAGGTAAACTGTATATTAAGGGATTATTTCATCATATGATTTCTTTTATAGTCCGGTGTGTGATACAGTCCGATCAAAATCATTCTAAATCATTCTCTAAGCGCTCCACTCATTCACTCATTCATTCATTCACTCATTCATTCATTTAAAAACATTCACTCAAATCGATCAAAAACGCCAAAATCATTAGAAAACATTTCGAAAAACATTTAATTCAAATCGATCAAATTATACTTCAATTTTATTGCCTGATTAGTTTTTTTTAGAGTCTGATTGGATAGTGAAGACAAACGGAAAAGTATGTATATTTTATTAAAGGAAGGTAATTAATATAGCTAATTTTGTTCAACTTGAACAAAATTAGCGATATTGGATCACCACCCTTTAATTTCACTCAAAACTCGCCCGATATCCCCATTCAATTTCATCCCAAAATAATTCCAAAATATTCAACTTGTCAAGTTCGCGTTGTTCTTAACTGCATTTAGCGTCACTGCGTTTTAATCAATTGTTAAAATTTATTTTTCAAATATATTTGCGACTGTGATGCGATAAAACATAATTTCAGAAAATAGTGTGTTTGGTTCTTATCTGATAAAATATTTACTTTTTTTTTCGGAATTGTACAAAAATAATATTTGTTAAAATGTTTTTTTAATCAATGTTTCGTGTAGTGCAATGTGCACCGACAGTGTCTTTGTTCTACATTGGGTCGTATTTGTGGCGCAAGATTATTGACTCTAAGGCCCCTTTTCTCGCGATATTAGTTTAATCATTCCAAATTTCAGTAGGATTTATCCTTTTTACCAGACAAACTCGCTGACCTAGACTCGTGAAAATTGGGCGATTTTTGTGAAAACGTAAGTTAAAAACTGAAAATTGCCATTGAGACCCCTTTTTCTATATACACTATACTAAGTAGCTTACATTATACAATTAAAATTATGACCTCATTTAAAGATGTTATTCCTTATTTCAACTTGCCTAGATTCGTAACGGTAAAACTGCCTCATGCTGGTAGCAGAAAATATTGTTTAACAAAAAGTTATAATACTAAAAAAGAGTCCAAATAAATAATAAAACAGTTTGTAATAAAACCCTTTTGAGGCTATGATCACTGTAGAATTGAATAAGAGTTCAATAACTTTAATTGCAT
The DNA here is from genome assembly GCA_948146395.1 of Fragum whitleyi. Classification (NCBI taxonomy): domain Eukaryota; kingdom Metazoa; phylum Mollusca; class Bivalvia; order Cardiida; family Cardiidae; genus Fragum; species Fragum whitleyi. Next base: position 51,819,535 of record OX411549.1, on the reverse strand, counting down.
TTAAATCTATATTTTTCTCTATGGAAAATGAACTGAATTAAAGAAAAAAAAATAACAAAAATGCATTATAGTAAACTATTCTAAGAATTTTGATAGCAGTTACTATGTAAATCTAAGAAAGACCGTTGCTTGATAGTAGAATCAATCACATTTAAAAAAGGAAAAAGACAAGGAATAAATATGTCCTATAAAGAATTAGATTTTCTCTTAATTAGAAACGTGACATCGTAAGTTAAGATTGGATCGATATGTAAATCTTATTTCTAGAACAAAAGATTTTAATGGAACTCTTTCGTTAACCAGACATTTAGATTTTTTCTTCCTTCAAAAAAGAAGAAAGCGTGTACTGACCCAAATACTTTATTGAAGGTATAGCCAGAATGCTGTTTAATTGTTTCTACGATACACTGTTTAATTGTTGAACCTTTGATCGAGTCTGTAATAGAAGTGTTATTAAGCAAGAACATTGACAGAGAGTAAAGAATATGCCAGTATCGTTTGATGACTAATAAATTTTGACTAATGAAAGATCATGCTTTTTTTATTGTTCAATGTTTAGACTAGAGAGGCAAAATTTGCTATTTTCTTGGTATAAAGGTAGAACTGACCTGATATCATTCTATAATCTAATGATTAGTGAAAATTAGTTCATCATAAAAAGTAGCAAGATATATATTTTCAATCATGTCTTTAAGAGATGATAAGTTAAATATTGTACTCTATAGGAACGTTGTAGCTGCAACTCTTCTTTGTTTTTGTATGTTGTATTGTATGTTGTAATATGGGCCGGAGGCCTTTGTTTACAAATAAAATTTTCGTATCGTATCGTATCGTAATGGGCGAGCTTAATATTCTTTCTATTCTTGACGAGCGTAATTCCAACATGATTCAAAACATAGTCAATTAACAAATTAAAAAAAGCTTTGTGTGCCCATTTATACGCATTTTTACTCCCATAAACAAAGAAAGGTTGCGTAAGCGTTAGTCTAGATAACAACATGAAACCATTAGTTTAAGAATGATGTAATGGATGTGTCCTTGGTGGCGTTCGGGTGTAAGGGTAACTATATATGTGGGTAATTTGTTTAACCTTGCCTGGAAGTACAAGTGTTGAGAACGATATTCATCATATCAATATATTTGTTTAATTAAAAATCTAAAAGGTTCGATTTAGATTAAATATCGAGATGAATTAGACGATTAACATGATTTATTGAAGAATACTTAGATTTCAATGTAAAGACAAATGTTTTGTTTACATAATGTATAACATCGGAAAATTGCCTATTAAGGCTTTTTGGTCGACCGTATAAATATTTATCATTTGAATGAATAGGTATAAAGGAATAGGTAAATATTAAGCAATGTTGTTGAATTACTGTCCCACCTTTGATCTGACATGTTAACAAATGAAAGTCCAATTAAGCAACCGATATGCCTCTTTCTAAATCAAATTCAGAGAGATGATAGAAGATTAATTGAACTTGTTCTATTAATAAAACGATTGTTCTACATGAATAAAATATCGTAGGAAAGCAATATATGGAAATAACTTATGAGCTTGGAATGGTAAACGTGTACATGTACGTGCAGGCTCTACCCGTCAACTTCCAGAAATGAACAGTAGTTATCACAGAAAGAAGTACCATTATTTTTCGAAACCCTAAATCGTTTTGTTTGGTTCAATGGGTATAAGACATGTTTCGTTAGTGCTAAACTGCACATGTGCGATATTCATACTGCTGTGAATTTATGTTAAACATAAAAACCTATTTTTAATATGAAACGCGACCTTTGTATAGTTTTGAAATGTCCTTATGACCAAGGAAATTTTTGATGTCATTTCAGTGATGTAATGCGAAATAGATTTGTTTGTTTGAATGGGTTTAACGCCGCTTTCAACAATCTCTCAGTTATATCGCGGCGGCCGGAGCACCTAACAATGGATTCCGGGTATTTCTTTCACCTGTACTACCATTGCACCCTTTCCTAGCCTCCGACTGCTATTTCACATAGGTTTACGATCATCTACCCATTGGTGAAAGACAAACGTCGGAAAGGATATTTGCCGCCACCGGGAATCGAACCCACGACTTCCAGATTGGAAGTCTTATGCTTTACCAACTGCGCTATGGTGGCGGCAATGCGAAATAGAACAAGAGGATCAAGACGGATTGTATCGCTTCACTTCTTGAAACATCTACAGATTTAAAAAAAAGAGATATTCCTAATTATGTTAACTTGAAATAATATGTCAACCTCTCTGCATATACTTATTTTCAAGGGTGATATGATAATTACGCTTACCAAAGAAAGCTTACTTTGGCTGAAAACAACATTTTTAAATCTTTTTTAAATATTTTGTGATAATTTAATTGGTCTGAATCCAATACCACCCTGAACCAATACACCTTTGGCTCATTTTATAAAGGTGATCGCAATAAGATTTATATAAGATATAAGATTTTATTGGCAATTTAGGCCAACGACCCAATATTCCCAAACATAATTATTAACTACATGTAATAGTGATGATAAATAAACAACATGTCAAACGTTATTTAAGATCATATATTTTCAAAATGCAGATGTATTAAATCACAGACATGAATTCACTTCGAGTTTTTAGTGCGCTACCCATGAATTTAGCTATTTTTAGAACATCAGATTCTCTCGAAGAATTTACGATTCTGTAAAAGGAGCCTGTTGTTCTTTTTTCGAACGCTGTTTTTGAAAAATATACAAGTCTTAGATTTTCGTATTGTTGGCATTGGCAAAAGAAGTAAAATTCGTCCTCTACAATAAAAATATTTTAACTATTACAAAAAGGCAAAAACGCTACTGTTTTGGTACATATAAGTGCCTACCTTTTTCAATCATTAGTTCGTGGTTTGAACACCGAACAAAGCCATATATTCTGTGTAAATTTGAAAAAAGAGGACTGTTTAAATAGAGTTCTGTGTCCAGCGATGATTTAAAATCTTTATAGTGATCAGATTTACCTGAACTAGCAACATTAGCAAATCACTGTTGGCCATACCAATCTTATATAAGTGTTTTAAAAGCTTTAAGAAAAGTTTCATCATTGCCAAAATCATGTGGAATCCACACAAAGCAAAAGCCCTGAGCAAATAAAAGATCCCTGATACACGATGAACAAGTTTTTCTGTCCGACTCGTCTACATTTTTACGATTAAATAGAGGATAATCGTTTGTTTAAGTGTAAGATCGATATATATATATATATATATATATATATATATATATATATATATATATATATATATATATATATATATATATATATATATATATATATATATATATATATATATATATATATATATATATATATATATATATATATATATATATATATATATATATATATATATATATATATATATATATATATATATATATATATATAATTTTTTCTATTGAGTGAACAACAAAAGCTATATTTTCACGAAAATATAGCTTTTCTTGTTCACGAAATGAAATATTAATCGATCTTACACGAAAAACAAACGATTATTCTATTTCTTTAATGCACAAATGATACAAAATGTGAAACCTTTAGGACATATTTCCGTAAAGCGCGTCATTTTGCGCGTGATTGCTATTCAACGTTCATTGTGACGTCACTTATTTTGATCCGCATAGATGACGTCAGATAGGATGAAATGCACAAAAGCAGGGTTTTAGCTTTTGATAATTTCACTGCTTTTGCGATGAGATTATTAAGTGATAATCTACCGTTATTTCTCGATAAACCACCGATAAGCATTAAAGAAATAACACTGCTTTGGATACCTTTTGTGTTCCATGCGGACTAGTTTTAGTCAGTATTTAATACAGTTTGGTACAAAATAAGTACATAACCTTTAGGTAGACGACTAGATTCTCCTACAACAAATACATCAGACGTGGTTTTGTATGAATTACAACATTGCTTACAAAATTTAATGTGTGTACTTTCAACTTTCTAATTGCATGTATATGTAAAAGCTAAAATTTGAGAACCAAAGCAAAGAATAGACACCGTTTCGAATTTATAACCCTTAAAAAAACACTGTTCGATGATTCGTATTGGACCTGCATTTCGGAAGACCATATTTTTTGGAGTTTTAAGAAGACCACCCTAAACACATTTTTCAGAAAGAATTTAAGTAGAGGGTCACCAAAGGAACATTCATATCAAAACTAATTGTATTTCGTCAAAACGACAGTTTAAGATTTGAATGCAATTACATTCATAATATTACTTATTATTCATATAATTGTGGATTTAAAGTTGGACCGAAATAAGTTTCTGTATACTGAATATACTATAAATTGAAGTAGATATTAAGAATATAATTCACATATTTAATCTCCGGTGATATTTCATGCATTTTGGGTTGGTTTAACGCATTTATTAGCTTCTACAAAAATGCATCCACTCGATATCATTATGGCAGAAAAACAATTTTTCTCGTAATTAGAAACATGACAATGTTAAATACCTCAAGATATCATTACTTCATCACATTCTCGGCGCCACAAGGAAATATGTTGAAATCATCATAGAATAATTACAAATGCGCCTGTGCGTGGAATTTCCAACATTACCAAATGTGCGCAATGCAAAGGTTCTTGCCAGCCTGTGCAGCCGCACAGTCTGACCAGAATCTTCGCTTTGCGCTATATAGATAGATAAGGTCTAAAAGTATCTTTAGACAGACCGGCAATCTTCTTTCAGCACTGTGTGGATGTCCATACCGCTCAATGTTTGCAACTCACGACATGTGAAATTGATGGAAATGTCACGCACTTGCTCAAATGTCTTAATGCATAACATGTTTTTTAATTGGTCAAGAAACTTGGAATGCAGGACAGACAACTTAATTTCTTAAATTACGGTCAATCTTTCTTTGGAACTTGAACTTGAATGGGTTGCTATAATCGCAGATAGAACACGACTTCAAATTTGATTCCAGATAACTTGGAGGCATTTTACTCTCTCAATTTCCCTTGTGATGTTAAACAAAAAGCCCGATTTACATCTCAATCTTCCCAGGGGTTTACATTGTCACGTTTATAATTGAAGTTAAATCGATTCAGCCTTACAGTAGCTTCGCTATTTTTCTAGATTTAGACCTTAATCTTTTTCATCGTTTTTTTCAGCAATAACATTTCAATCATTTTTTTTTTCATCTTTGAGGTAAAGTTTTATTCAATGAACATTCGGACATAGAAAATATGATAAACCCACCGCTTTCCTATTCATCTTCTTTTTTCTGGCGCTCTGTCTCTTATTTATTTTTTATTTCATTTTAAAATTCGGTACTAAACATGACGCCTAAGAGAGCTTGTATCGATCCACTTGCTTTTAAACAAGAGACATTTCTAAATAAAGGTCAATTTTGGATCATGTTCATTTACGGATTATTCGTGCCTAGTTGTATTTAAAATGACCGGCTGGTTTTGGCGGATATGCATGCAAACTTTTATTGAAATCGGCCCAATGATTCGGGAGGAGAAGATTTTACCGACTTTATAGTTGAAATAAGACGTTTAAAGAAAAGTTTACGCGCGCACGGACGACGGACACAACGCAATGACGATAGGTCGCTTGCCTTCGGCCACTGGAGCTATAAAGTATAAGGATGAATAATTTAAAAGTGTTTTTCATAGTGATAAAGATATTTTCTTTGTGAAGAAATGTAACAAATACATCAAACGTGGTTTTGTATGAATTACAACACTGCTTACAAAATCTAATATGTATACTTTAAACTTTCTTATTGCATGTATATACAAAACTCAACATTTGAGAACCAAAGCAGAGAATAGACACCGTTTCGAATTTATAACCCTTGAAAAACCACTGTTCGGTGCTTCGTATTGGACCTGCTTTTCGGAAGACCATAATTTTGGACTTTCGAAGATTTAAGGAGACCACCCTCAACACATTTGTCAGAGAAGAATTTAAGTAAAGGGTCAATTAAGGAACATTCATATCAAAATTAATTGTATTTCGTCAAAACGACAGTTTAAGATTTGAATGCAATTACATTCATAATATTACTTATTATTCAAATTTAGTGGATTTAAAGTTAAAGACCGAAATTAATTTCTGTTTACTGACTTTACTATAAACTGAGAAGATATTAAGAATATAATTCACATATTTCATCTTCGGTGATATTGCAAGCATAATTTGTTTGGTTTAACGCGTTTATGAGCTTCTGCAAAAATGCATTCACTCGATATCATTATGGCAGAAAAACAATTTTTCTCGTAATTAGAAACATGACATGTTAAATACTTCAAGATATTATTACTTTATCACATTCTGGACGCCACAAGGAAATATGAAGAAATCATCATAGAAAAATTAAAAATGAGCCTGTGCGTGGAATTTCCAACAGTTCCAAATGTACGCAAAGCAAAGGTTCTTGCCAGCCTGTGCAGTCGCACAGTCTGACCAGAATCTTCACTTTGAGCTCTATAGATAGATAAGGTCTAAAAGTATCTTTAGACAGACCGGCAAGCTTCTTTCAGCTCTGTGTGGATGTCCATATCGCTCAGTGTTTGCAACTCACGACATGTCAAATTGTTGAAAATGTCACGCACTGGCTCAAATGTCTTAATGCATAACGTATTTTTTAATTGGTCAAGAAACTTGAAATGCTGGACAGACAACTTAATTTCTTAAATTACGGTCAATCTTACGTGTAAACTTAAATATATAATGGGTTGCTATACTCGCAGATAGAATACGATTTCAAGTTTCATTCCAGATAACTTGGAGGCATTTTACTCTCTCAATTTCCCTTGTGATGTTAAACAAAAAGCCCGATTTACATCTCAATCTTCCCAGGGGTTTACATTGTCACGTTTATAATTGAAGTTAAATCGATTCAGCCTTACAGTAGCTTCGCTATTTTTCTAGATTTAGACCTTAATCTTTTTCATCGTTTTTTTCAGCAATAACATTTCAATCATTTTTTTTTCATCTTTGAGGTAAAGTTTTATTTAATGAACATTCGGACATAGAAAATATGATAAACCCACCGCTTTCCTATTCATCTTCTTTTTTCTGGCGCTCTGTCTCTTATTTATTTTTTATTTCATTTTAAAATTCGGTACTAAACATGACGCCTAAGAGAGCTTGTATCGATCCACTTGCTTTTAAACAAGAGACATTTCTAAATAAAGGTCAATTTTGGATCATGTTCATTTACGGATTATTCGTGCCTAGTTGTATTTAAAATGACCGGCTGGTTTTGGCGGATATGCATGCAAACTTTTATTGAAATCGGCCCAATGATTCGGGAGGAGAAGATTTTACCGACTTTATAGTTGAAATAAGACGTTTAAAGAAAAGTTTACGCGCGCACGGACGACGGACACAACGCAATGATGATAGGTCGCTTGCCTTCGGCCACTGGAGCTATAAAGTATAAGGATGAATAATTTAAAAGTGTTTTTCATAGTGATAAAGATATTTTCTTTGTGAAGAAATGTAACAAATACATCAAACGTGGTTTTGTATGAATTACAACACTGCTTACAAAATCTAATATGTATACTTTAAACTTTCTTATTGCATGTATATACAAAACTCAACATTTGAGAACCAAAGCAGAGAATAGACACCGTTTCGAATTTATAACCCTTGAAAAACCACTGTTCGGTGCTTCGTATTGGACCTGCTTTTCGGAAGACCATAATTTTGGACTTTCAAAGATTTAAGGAGACCACCCTCAACACATTTGTCAGAGAAGAATTTAAGTAAAGGGTCAATTAAGGAACATTCATATCAAAATTAATTGTATTTCGTCAAAACGACAGTTTAAGATTTGAATGCAATTACATTCATAATATTACTTATTATTCAAATTTAGTGGATTTAAAGTTAAAGACCGAAATTAATTTCTGTTTACTGACTTTACTATAAACTGAGAAGATATTAAGAATATAATTCACATATTTCATCTTCGGTGATATTGCAAGCATAATTTGTTTGGTTTAACGCGTTTATGAGCTTCTGCAAAAATGCATTCACTCGATATCATTATGGCAGAAAAACAATTTTTCTCGTAATTAGAAACATGACATGTTAAATACTTCAAGATATTATTACTTTATCACATTCTGGACGCCACAAGGAAATATGAAGAAATCATCATAGAAAAATTAAAAATGAGCCTGTGCGTGGAATTTCCAACAGTTCCAAATGTACGCAAAGCAAAGGTTCTTGCCAGCCTGTGCAGTCGCACAGTCTGACCAGAATCTTCACTTTGCGCTCTATAGATAGATAAGGTCTAAAAGTATCTTTAGACAGACCGGCAAGCTTCTTTCAGCTCTGTGTGGATGTCCATATCGCTCAGTGTTTGCAACTCACGACATGTCAAATTGTTGAAAATGTCACGCACTGGCTCAAATGTCTTAATGCATAACGTATTTTTTAATTGGTCAAGAAACTTGAAATGCTGGACAGACAACTTAATTTCTTAAATTACGGTCAATCTTACGTGTAAACTTAAATATATAATGGGTTGCTATACTCGCAGATAGAATACGATTTCAAGTTTCATTCCAGATAACTTGGAGGCATTTTACTCTCTCAATTTCCCTTGTGATGTTAAACAAAAAGCCCGATTTACATCTCAATCTTCCCAGGGGTTTACATTGTCACGTTTATAATTGAAGTTAAATCGATTCAGCCTAACAGTTATTTCGCTTTTTTTCTAGATTAAGACCATAATCTTTTTCATCGTTTTTTTTTCAGCAATAACATTTCAATCATTTTTTTTATTTTTTTTTTTTTTATCTTTGAAGTAAAGTTTTGTTTAATGAACATTCCGACCGACATAAAAATAAGATAAAACCCCCGCTTTCTTATTCATCTTTTTTTTTCTGACGCTCTATCTCTTATTTACTTTTTATTTCATTTTAAAATTCGGTACTAAACATGAGGTCCAAGAGAGCATGTATCGCTCCATTTGCTTTTAATCAAGCGGTTTTCTAAATAAAAGACAATTTTGGATCATGATCATATACGGATTATTCGTGCCTAGTTGAATTAAAATGACCCACTGGTTTTGGAGGACCTGCATGCAAACTTTTTTTTGAAATTGGCCCAATAGTTCGGGAGGAGAAGATTTTAACGATTTTAAAATGGAAATAAGACGTTTAAAGAAAAGTTTACGCACGCACGGTCGACGGACCCAACGCAATGACGATTAGTCGCTTGCCTTCGGCCAGTAGAGCTATAAAGTATAAGGATGAATAACTTAAAGGTGTTAATCATAGTGATTAAGATATTTTCTTTGTGAAGTAATGACCAATGTCTGTTAGTAGTCCCTAAAAGATATCGTTCTAACAGGGTATTCGTTAATTTCGACGACTAATATCAAATATTGAGCTCCGTTTAATCTTTTTCATAAAACCCTAATCACCGAAACAAATATTTTTAGAGAGTGTTCTTTGTATCAATACACGAAATTCGCAAGGACAAAATACATAATTCAGGAATAAAGATATAGTTGTATAGATTGATTGAATGGAGTTTAACGCCGCTTTCAACGCTTTTCAGTTATATCGTGGAGGCTGGAGCACCTAACAACGGATTCCTGGTATTTCTCTCACCAGTACAACCAACACATCCTTTCCTAGCCTCCAGCTGCTGTCTCACATAGGTCTATGATTATCAAGCCATTGGTGAAAGACAAATAGTCGGAAAGAATGAGTGCCGCCGTCGGGGATTGAACCCGAGACCTTTAAATTGACAGGCCGACGCGCTACCAAGTGGGCTATGACGGCGGCCTAAAGTTGTATAGAATATATTAATCAACTGGTTACATGTATGTCTGGAATGAAAAATATTTCACTCGAATACATCATTAGGCTGTTAGAAAACGTCCCACGGACTCTTTGTAAACGCCTACCAACGCATTTTCGTGAATTAGTTTACATATCAGACATAACTAGTTGATTAGCATCTATTTGATATCAGAAATCCAGACAAAATATATAGTCTGGACACAGAGACTGACACAAATTGTTGTCCTCATTTTTTTCTACACCTAAAGGCAAAGACTTTTCTTCACCTTCTTTGAATTAACACTTTCCTGTTTTACAAAATTTTGGACCTGTCGAAAATTTAAAGTGGATTTAATTTGAAAAAATAACCATTCTGTAGGGTAGAAAATAGTGTGCAAAAAATAGAAATTGCTTGTCAGACGCAATTTCTTCTTTTTTCACAATGCTTTCTCAATCATAAAATCACAGGCACGTAAAAAGCAGGGATTAAACAGCAAAGGGTTAAGAGGAGCCAAATCACGATTCTCCTTCTATTTTCTTTCAGATTCTTATTCTGTCCAATGTACGACTGATAGATCAGCCGAGTCCAATTAAAGGAAGTCTGGACTTTCCTCAACAAGTGATGACAGTCATATATCATAATTACCCGTGGTATAAACGGTGACGATGGGTATTTGTGGCGTCCATGTGGAATAATCAATGTTAGAAATCTGGACGAAAGATGAACACGTCTCGACACAGTCTCACCACCAGACGACAATATTGAAAATATAACAAAGTGGCATAGCTCTAGGCTAACCCAAATAGAACATAGTTTGTTTTTCATACGAGAACATACAGCTGACCTGTCCTGTGTCGTTACGCTACATTTACATGTAGCACGTCAAAAGACTAGAATACACTCAAACATTTCTGTCATATATGCTTGCATTATCCTACCCTATAATTCAGTGCCTTTTAAGCCGTTGTCTATAACGCTGAGGCTTGAGGAATCGAAACCTCTGATGAATGAATTTGAAAATTAAGAGCATCGGACGTGAACCGACTTAAGCTAAACTTACATTTAAAAATATCAAAAAAAAAAAAACATCCATTGAAGAAATCGCCCAAGAATGATTGTAGCATATCTTATATCGCGGAAAAACCTACATTAAACAAGAAACCATAGGGTCCTATATCACTCGATCGGACTTTTTGTTGATCAAATTTTATAGTGTTTGATTCGGGACAACATGGCAAATTTCGCAACAAAATTTGAAAGATATATGAATTGTTTTTTTAGAATATCATTGGTGCTTCCATCTTAATTTCATGTTCGCGTTTGGAGGTGCAGACTTTTTACATTGAGAACGAACGACGGTCAATAGTTTTAGAGGTGAAGACTTTTTACCGATCGCCCTATTTTTTCCTCCAATGAAAGGTCTCTATTTCGTTTGAAATTCAAAAAATATATCCCGTAACCTGACGATCTGCTCGAATAAGTGAGTTACGTGACTTTAGGTCATAAAGGGCGGGGACTACATTCAAAACCAGACAGTGACGTCATAATCTTGTCTGATAAAATGTCCCGAAAGACCCTTAACTTGCAATCGAGTATTTAAAAAAAAAAGTTTTGTGAATGTTTTTTTTTTAATTATAACGTTACTTATACACAATGACTCGATAAAAGTTGGAGAAAGTTCTTAAATAATTTGTCTGTATGTTTATCAAGAGAAGATTTAGCTGATAAATCAATTATTCTGAAAATGAAATATTAATCTACATGGTATACAGCAGTAAGAATGACATCGTTTGCTTGAACCAAACCTTCTGTACTCCACATGTTCACATTGACATATAAAAGAAAAGACGACAGAGTTGAATCGATATAACAACTCAATTCCTTTTTAATTTGAATACTCTTGATCTTTTGAACGATATTTAATTTATTAGTTCTCAAAGTCCCAATCTTAACAAAATGCATTCAAATGTTCCTATGAAAGGTACATGTATACAAATTAATTGTAGAAAAATATAAAATGCCTCGATCTACTTCAATGATCCTAGGTACACGAATATTTGCAGAAAGAAATTGAATCAAAGCATGTTAGGCCTATGAAAGCTGACCAATATCGAAAGCCAACGTGACCCGTTTAACTGTGACTTATGGACCCATAGGTGGGAGACAACTAGTCGGAAAGAATGAGTGCCGCCGTCGGGGATCGAACCCGGGACCATTTGAATGATAGTCCGACTCGCTACCACTGCGTGGCTGAATATTCGATACAAAATCCCAAAAGATAGGCATTTTGTCCGCAAAAAAAACAAACTAATAATAATACGAAACCCACTAACAGCAACAACGAGGTTGTGTTCACTGAACGTTCTCGACTGATTTTGTCTCGCCAAATGACAAAATAATTACAGAAACCCAGTGGAAATTAAATCGCTCCTCCCACTTTTTGTTAACCTCGATTTGATTGAAGAATTTATGACGCAACAAAAATGACTGACATCATTGATTGACGCGAAGTACATTTGACCTGGCGTTATTCGACGAAAAAATAAGTCGATCGGTAAAACAGTTATAGTTCATATTCTGACAATTTACGCGTATAACCTCGCGCTCCGCTAACGCTCCGCTTAGGTTATATCGCGTAAATTGTCAGAAATGAACTATAACTATTACTTACATTGAGAACGTACGACGGGCCTGGCGTTTATCGATTACAACATATCATTTCTAACACTTCTTGCCCAGGAGAGCTAAATATCAAACGGCATCTAGGTAGTAGACCCATAATAGTCCTGCAACGTTTCGGATGTAATGAACTCTAACAGTGTTACCCGAGGTTTCATAATGATTTCATTTGGAAACCTCGGTCACCATTGTGAAAACCACGAGTTCCAAATTGTTGCAGACTGTTGACCCAACTTCCTTAACTTTGAATATAGAAATGTTTTCTACATTCCGACCACAGCACTGTCACTTGTCAATTTTATATACATTTGCATGTTTTGTTTGAGTTAGGTGCCAACATGCATTTCATGGTAAACAGTTAAAAGGAAGTCGGGAAATTGACATCCACCTCGATCAAAATCATTCAGAATGCCAAAAGCAATTCGAAATCGATCAAAACGATTGAAATTTTATTGAAATCGATCAAATTATTCAACTCTTTTGTATTATGCCTAGTTGCTTAGTACATGAAGGCACACAAATTGGAAAGAACGGATATTTTTAAAGGGAGGTAATAACTTATCGCAAAATTCGCCCAATGTAAACGAAATTAACGATGGGATATTACCTCCCTAAAAATCTTTCAAAACTCGCTCCAAACACTCAGTCAATTTCATTCCAACATCAATGCCAAAAACAAAACACTCACCTTATCAACTTTACGATGTTCTTGATAGTATTCTTTGCCTTTTTATTAGTTCGCGTCCTACTGACAGCGGAAAACACACGATTATGTCATGTGTACAGTTAAAAACATCGTGAAATAGACAAGGGGAATAATTTTGGAATGATGAAAAAATGACATTGAATGAGTGTGTGGAGCGAGTTTTGAGTGAATTTTATGGGAGGTACATGTAATCCAATATCGCAAATTTTGTTCATGATGAAAAAATATTTGCGAGATTGATTACCTCCCTTTCAAGAAATATGCATACAAGTTCTATAGATAGCTTCCTATTTCTTTAAAATCTATAAGACGCTTAGAATTTAGATAATGTCAGTGAATTCGCAATTTTTCTCTTTCCAAATTCATTTTGAATGATGTTGTTGCTTCTATATTTTTCGATGGGTTTGAGCGTTTTTGAATGATTTGAGTGAGTGTTTGGAATGAATGAATGGAGCGCTGAGTGAGCGACTTAGAATGGTTTTGATTGAGGCGATTGTCAATTTCACGATGTAACTAACTGTACATTATAAAAAAAACTTAACTATTAAATCTCTCCTTACAAATAGTAGATTTTTTAAAACATGATAGATAAATTTAACAGTAATTATTTCCAGAAATAAAATTTACCCCCAGCTTTGAAAACCAACCGGGAAATAAAGTGGGCAGAGTTACCCTTTACAAATCATTTCAAATTCTAGTAGAGCTAAAAATCGCTTGAAAAACCCGACCATCCATTTCAACCAGAAGCGAACCGAGGACCTTCGTCGGTTCCGTCATAAGAGTAAAACAGTTTCGACTTTGCATGAGATCACTTTATAGTCCGTTTGACTTCTATATGGACCAACCTTTTCATCAATTTCATAAAATTGCGTTTGAATGAAGGATTTGTATGTAGTAAAATCTTAATTTCAGCTTTATACCATTCCAAAAAATATTTTTTGAAAATAAAATGATTTCAAAATAATGATTTTGTCTATCTAGTTAATGTTAATATTTTCGCATTTTCCGCTCTTAAACACGAGGGGTGATAGAGGCTGTTTAATAGTAAGAAATTGTAAGCATGTATAGTAAAAACACGTGGTTTTATACAAAATATTTGACAGATAAAATGTCCATTATCCTTATTTGGACATGCTAATTAGCATATCGACGGTCATGTCATCTTAAACGTAATTTGCACGTGATTTTTACCGTTATTACTCGCCTTCTCATCAAGTTTTCCTCGTGAAATTCCCATCTACTTCGTTTAATAATGCTTTTTGATTGGTCTTAACATGTAAATATAGGGTTCATTTCAGAATAAATAAAAACAATAATCAATTATCTGGTCAAACGGTTTCTGAAGAAAAAGAGAATATACTAAGATTTGATATCCAACGGTAGCAAAAATCTTCGACAAACGTAATTATATTGAAATACTCGATTGTATACTAAAACAATTCACTTAAAATCTTACACTTTTGACTCGGCCCCTATGCAAATCAGTACTATTTTTGGTTATACAATTCGCTGTTCCGTTTAATACAGTCACAAGTAGGTATGAAAGGCTGGAAGTTAACATGTAGACGGACGGACAAAATTTTACATTCAAAAATTCTGAAAAACAAATTTCGTCATGGTATTAGCTGGAAAATATAATATGTCAAGAAAAATATGCGTTTCATCAATTGATTTCTGAGATTATCGGCGAAATGTTGGTCCATATAGAAGTCAAACGGACTATACTTAAAGCTCTTATTAAAGCTGCTCTTTCACAGATTTGGAAAATTTGACTTTTGAAAATTTTCGTAGAATCAATCGGAAGTTACCATCTCATTATGCTGAAGCCTTTAAAATAATAAGATTCAATCTGGAAATGAATGGAAAGAAAGACAGATATTTCTGAATTTATCGAAAATCATTATAAAAAAATAAAGCATCTATTAACGCCTAAAAAATAATTCTTCAATTTCGAGCCAACTATTTATGCATGTGCATTCCACATGTTTGTCTTATTCAATCAAGGATTAAGGTAAGAATATTTTAAAGCTAGAAAGTTCATATCAATACAACCAAAAATGAAAGATTATTCACGGTAGGTAACGATTTTGAAATATATAGACTGGAAATAAAAGTCTGGCTCCTTTACTGATCTTGTTGCTTCGAAGAAATAATCTACAAAATTATTGAAATATGTTAGTTTTAGTGACAATGCCATCTGGCCATTCTTAAAATTCTAGAAATACACGCATTTCCAAATCTAAGAACAAGTTTTGCATTTTTTAATGAAAAACTGTGAAAGAGCAACCTTAAGGTGGTGGATCCGAATAGCTCTGCAACGTTTCGGAAGTTATAAACTTTAACATTGTTAACTGAGGTTTCCTAGTGATTTCCTTTGGAAACTTCAGTTTACACTTTTAACGTTCATGGCTTCTGAAACATTGCAGAACTATCACAGGTCCACTACCTTAATAGTTAAAGTTAATAGTAAAGAGTTAAATACCATTTCTATACTATTTAACAATCTCGTATTTGTATTTTTCTCATGTGTATCGCGTTTGCTCCCAAAATAACCGTATTTGTCGACGGACCGTAAAACACAATTAAGAAGGCTTTAAACAGGCTATAAATAGTATCATGGCTGCAATTGCTACTCAAATGCACTCAAACAACGATTCTTTTTGTCAAGATCAGGAAAAATACGTATTATTGCATAAAATGTGCGTTTTCGGGTCGTTATAGGCATACGCTAACGGACAAAACCCTGGCGTTATCGAAAGAAAACGTGGATTGATAAGTAAATACACATGCCG
Organism: Fragum whitleyi; assembly: GCA_948146395.1. Classification (NCBI taxonomy): domain Eukaryota; kingdom Metazoa; phylum Mollusca; class Bivalvia; order Cardiida; family Cardiidae; genus Fragum; species Fragum whitleyi. Next base: position 51,803,541 of record OX411549.1, on the reverse strand, counting down.
TTAAAGCCCGGCCTTTTTCACTTAAATATTCTCGATTTGGGCCTATACACTTTATCAGTTTCCTTGTCCAGCGTTATTATAGAGCATACCTCATGACGTTGCTCTAAATCCCGCATTAAATTGTGTGACGTCATAAATTTTACCAAGCAACGTCGGTATATACAAAATGGACGGTGTAAAGCATGACGGCATAAGAAGAAGGTTTGTAATGTGTGTGAAGCTGGCACTTCAATCGTCAATCGACATTCAGGTCTACATTGAATGTAGAGCTGAAGAGACCACACCATCTCTACATTCGCAGAACAAAATGTAGACCTAAGAAAGTCTCTTTAAGCACTTCAATCGACATTCAGGTCTACATTCAAACTTTTCCAATGTAGAGCTATTCCATCGACATTCATTTCTACATTCAATTTTTTCAATGTAGAGCTACACAATCGACATTCAGGTCTACATTCAAACTTTCTTAAATGTAGAGCTATTCAATCGATATTCAGGTCTACATTCTATTTTTCAATGTAGAGCTATTCAATCGCCATTCAGGTCTACATTCAAACTTTATCAATGTTGAACTAAACAATCGATATTCAGGTCAACATTCAAACTTCTCAATGTAGAGCTACACAATCGACGTTCAGGTCTACATTGTAACTTTTTCAATGTAGAGCTATTCCATAGACATTCAGGTCTACATTCAAATTTTCCAATGTAGAGCTACGCAGTCAACATTCAGGTCCACATTCAAACTTTCTTAATGTAGAGCTATTCAATCGACATTCCGATCAACATTCAAACTTTTTCAAAATAGAGCTTTTCCATCGACATTCAGGTCTACATTCATTTTTTTCAATGTAGAGCTATTCCATCGAAATCAGGTCTACATTCAAACTTTTTCAATGTAGAGCTATTCCAAAGACATTTAGGTCAACATTAAAATTTTCAAATGTAGAGCTTTTCCATCGACATTCAGGTCTACATTCAATTTTCTCAATGTAGAGCTACACAATCGACATTCAGGTCTACATTCAAATTTTCCAATGTAGAGCTATTTAATCGATATTCAGCTCTACATTTAAATTTTTTTTTCAATGTAGAGCTATTTAATCGTCATTCAGGTCTACATTCAAACTTTATCAATGTTGAACTATACAATCGATATTCAGGTCTACATTCAATTTTCTCAATGTAGAGCTACGCAATGGACATTCAGGTCTACATTCAAACTTGTTTAAATGTAGAATTATTCATTCGACATTCAGTTCTACATTCTATTTTTTAATGTAGAGCTCCGCAATCGACATTCAGGTCTACATTCAAACTTTTTTAATGTAGAGCTATTCCATCGAAATCAGGTCTTCATTCAAACTTTTTCAATGTAGAGCTATTCAATCGACATTCAGGTCTACATTTAAATTTTTTCAATGTAAAGCTATTCCATCGACATTCAGGTCTACATTCAAACTTATTTAAATGTAGAGCTATTCAATCGATATTCAGGTCTACATTCAAACTTTTTCAATGTAGAGCTATTCAATCGACATTAAGATAGACTACATTTAAATTTATCAATGTAGAGCTATTCAATCGACATTCAGGTCTTCATTCAAACTTTTTTAAATGTAGAGCTACGCAATCGACATTCAGGTCTACATTCATACTTTTTCAATGTAGAGCTATTCAATCGACATTCAGGTCTACATTCAAATTTTCCAATGGAGAGCTATTCCATCGACATTCAGGTCTACATTCAATTTTCTCAATGTAGAGCTACACAATCGACATTCAGGTCTTCATTCAAACTTTTTTAAATGTAGAGCTCCGCAATCGACATTCAGGTCTACATTCATACTTTTTCAATGTAGAGCTATTCAATCGACATTCAGGTCTACATTCAAATTTTCCAATGGAGAGCTATTCAATCGACATTCAGGTCTACATTCAAATTTTTTCAATGTAAAGCTATTCCATCGACATTCAGGTCTACATTCAAACTTATTTAAATGTAGAGCTATTCAATCGATATTCAGGTCTACATTCAAACTTTTTCAATGTAGAGCTATTCAATCGACATTAAGATAGACTACATTTAAATTTATCAATGTAGAGATATTCAATCGACATTCAGGTCTTCATTCAAACTTTTTTAAATGTAGAGCTACGCAATCGACATTCAGGTCTACATTCATACTTTTTCAATGTAGAGCTATTCAATCGACATTCAGGTCTACATTCAAATTTTTTCAATGTAAAGCTATTCCATCGACATTCAGGTCTACATTCAAACTTATTTAAATGTAGAGCTATTCAATCGATATTCAGGTCTACATTCAAACTTTTTCAATGTAGAGCTATTCAATCGACATTAAGATAGACTACATTTAAATTTATCAATGTAGAGCTATTCAATCGACATTCAGGTCTTCATTCAAACTTTTTTAAATGTAGAGCTACGCAATCGACATTCAGGTCTACATTCATACTTTTTCAATGTAGAGCTATTCAATCGACATTCAGGTCTACATTCAAATTTTCCAATGGAGAGCTATTCCATCGACATTCAGGTCTACATTCAATTTTCTCAATGTAGAGCTACACAATCGACATTCAGGTCTTCATTCAAACTTTTTTAAATGTAGAGCTACGCAATCGACATTCAGGTCTACATTCATACTTTTTCAATGTAGAGCTATTCAATCGACATTCAGGTCTACATTCAAATTTTCCAATGGAGAGCTATTCAATCGACATTCAGGTCTACATTCAAATTTTTTCAATGTAAAGCTATTCCATCGACATTCAGGTCTACATTCAAACTTATTTAAATGTAGAGCTATTCAATCGATATTCAGGTCTACATTCAAACTTTTTCAATGTAGAGCTATTCAATCGACATTAAGATAGACTACATTTAAATTTATCAATGTAGAGCTATTCAATCGACATTCAGGTCTTCATTCAAACTTTTTTAAATGTAGAGCTACGCAATCGACATTCAGGTCTACATTCATACTTTTTCAATGTAGAGCTATTCAATCGACATTCAGGTCTACATTCAAATTTTCCAATGGAGAGCTATTCCATCGACATTCAGGTCTACATTCAATTTTCTCAATGTAGAGCTACACAATCGACATTCAGGTCTACATTCAAACTTTTTTAAATGTAGAGCTATTCAATCGATATTCAGGTCTACATTCTATTTTTCAATGTAGAGCTATTCAATCGCCATTCAGGTCTACTTTCAAACTTTTTCAATGTTGAACTAAACAATCGATATTCAGGTCAACATTCAAACTTCTCAATGTAGAGCTATTCAATCGAACTTCAGGTCTACATTCAAACTTTTTCAATGTAGAGCTATTCCATAGACATTCAGGTCTACATTCAAATTTTCCAATGTAGAGCTACGCAGTCAACATTCAGGTCCACATTCAAACTTTCTTAATGTAGAGCTATTCAATCGACATTCAGATCAACATTCAAACTTTTTCAATATAGAGCTTTTCCATCGACATTCAGGTCTACATTCATTTTTTTCGATGTAGAGCTATTCCATCGAAATCAGGTCTACATTCAAACTTTTTCAATGTAGAGCTATTCCAAAGACATTTAGGTCAACATTTAAATTTTCAAATGTAGAGCTTTTCCATCGACATTCAGGTCTACATTCAATTTTCTCAATGTAGAGCTACACAATCGACATTCAGGTCTACATTCAAACTTTTTTAAATGTAGAGCTATTTAATCGATATTCAGGTCTGCATTCAAACTTTATCAATGTTGAACTATACAATCGATATTCAGGTCTACATTCAATTTTCTCAATGTAGAGCTACGCAATGGACATTCAGGTCTACATTCAAACTTGTTAAAATGTAGAATTCTTCATTCGACATTCAGTTCTACATTCTATTTTTTAATGTAGAGCTACGCAATCGACATTCAGGTCTACATTCAAACTTTTTCAATGTAGAGCTATTCCATCGAAATCAGGTCTACATTCAAACTTTTTCAATGTAGAGCTATTCAATCGACATTCAGGTCTACATTTAAATTTTTTCAATGTAAAGCTATTCCATCGACATTCAGGTCTACATTCAAACTTATTTAATGTAGAGCTATTCAATCGATATTCAGGTCTACATTCAAACTTTTACAATGTAGAGCTATTCAATCGGCATTCAGATAGACTACATTCAAATTTATCAATGTAGAGCTATTCAATCGACATTCAGGTCTTCATTCAAACTTTTTTAAATGTAGAGCTACGCAATCGACATTCAGGTCTACATTCATACTTTTTCAATGTAGAGCTATTCAATCGACATTCAGGTCTACATTCAAACTTTTTCAATGTAGAGCTATTCCATCGACATTAAGGTCTACATTCAATTTTTTCAATGTAGAGCTACGCAAACGACATTCAGGTCTACATTCAAACTTTTTCAATGTAGAGCTACGCAATCGAAATTTAGGTCTACATTCAAACTTTATCATTGTTGAACTATGCATTCGATATTTAGGTCTACATTCAAACTCCTCAATGTAGAGCTACACAATCGACGTTCAGGTCTACATTGAAACATTTTCAATGAAGAGCTATTCCATCGACATTCAGGTCAACATTCAAATTTTCCAATGTAGAGCTATTCCATCGACATTCAGGTCTACATTAAATTTTCTCAATGTAGAGCTACACAATCGACATTCAGGTCTACATTCAAATTTTCCAATGTAGAGCTATTCCATCGACATTCAGGTCTACATTAAATTTTCTCAATGTAGAACTACACAATCGACATTCAGGTCTACATTCAAACTTTTTTTTGATGTAGAGCTATTCCATCGACTTTCAGATTTATGGGCGACATTTTATGGGCGGAGGTCATTTTCAATATGTTATATAGTGTAAACTTTGGCAATAATTTTCAACATCTGAATAGAACCCAATCGATAAGAAAATGTTTAATTCGCCAAAGCATGAGCTCCCTTATACCCTGACACGAGATTTTATACCTGACTAAGACCACACTTTTCTAGCATGGTCTGTATTTTTTTACCAAGGTTATATAAGGTTTCTCGGGCTCAAATTTCACAAAATTCTAAATTAAAATAAATGTATGAAAGTAAAAGATAATATTAAGAAGTAGTTATTTATAACAACTTATTTATATCTTCTTTTATGTCAATACATTAAATTGAGCAAATAAACAGAATTACGGCTTTAATCTCAAATTGAATTTTGAGAAAAATTAGAAGTGAGCATGAGAAAAGTTTTATAACTCTGGCACTGAACTTATAAACAATTAAAAAAAAAGATACTTAAACTCGCTATGTTACTGTTATTATGTGTAATTATTGTGAAATAACTTATGAATCTATTTCCGTTAATTATTTCAGATCTTTTTTAAGTTGGAATGCGGAGCAATTCCAACTTAGATTTAACAAAACCGCAAAATGAACCCAAGATAAATTCATTTCGGGTTTTTTGAGAACACACATCACGTGAACAGGATGTGAATACACTTCGGCCTATTTTGTATAGCTCAACTTGACATAGACATACAGTTCATTTCATCAAAAGGAAATCATCCCGTACAATTACACAACTATCACTTCATGTATATTATTAACACGCTAATTCATGATTTAACGATACTTATTGAAATTTGCGTACGAATTTACTAGTATCAGATGTTTACATTACTATATTTGGAAATCATGTGATAAGTCAATGCAAATAAGGATAGCTATTGAAAATAGCACTATCAAATCACGTGATCTACTTATTCGGCAATGTCGCGATCAGGTTTCTCAGGACATAGCACAGGCCAATCACGTGATCTGCTTATTTAGTAATGTCGCGACCTATTTTCGTAGAATTATGTTATAGCTTCTTTTAAAGGTATAGTTTCTCTTTCTGAACGACCTTATCACACATTTAACTTATGACAAATTGTTATATTGTACATTTCTGTCTACAGTTACGAAATAAAATCCTTTGGTTTTTCTAAAAGTGAAGATAGACTTTTAAAGTAAATAAATATTTTTGCAACATATTGTCGTTTGTTTTCCGTCATATTGCAGTTATCTACATGAATTTTTCATCGTCAAAGCCAAAAATTTATCTAATAAAATCCTGGCCACCACATCTTTAATAGAATTATGAATATCTTTGCCCAATTGCATTCCATCACCAAAATAATTTGCCATTTGAAACAGACCTACTATTTCAACTAGTTTTCTTCACATTCTTGCACATCAACACGTTTAAGAGCACCATCATACAGTTAGTTTCATCGTGAAATTGGCGTTCATCTCAATCAAAAACATTCTAAATCGCTCACTCAGCGCTCCATTCATTCATTTCCAACACTCACTAAAACCATTCAAATCTCTCAAGATTACTCAATAAATAAGATCAACTTGTATATTCAAAATGAATAAAGCATTTTAGAACCAAATCGCGATTTCACTGACATAATTGAAATTTAAAGCGTCTGATTGGTTCTTGGCGAACTATAAAGCTATTGGTGGAACTCTCATGTATTTTTTACTAAATGGAGGTTTTACATATCGCTAATTTTGTTCATCCTGAACTAAATAAGCGACATTGGATTCCCTTTCTTAAATTTCACTCAAAACTCGCTCCGCTCACTCATTCAACATCATTCCTTAAACATTCCAAAATCGTTCAATTATCAATTTTACGATGTTATTAACTATACCCCCAACTCAGAAGTAGAGGAGCACATATTGATTTCTTCATATTTGTCTGTCAGTCCATTGAACTTCTGTTTTCCGCTAGTTAAACGAAGAAGCAATTGACCAGCAATAACGAAACTTTACACAAATTTGCCCGCGACCCAAAGAAATCCCCTATTGTTTCGGGGTCATACATGTTACGGTCATAAGTTACCTTGAACTGTTAACAGTTTTCACTCAAACTGAACAACCCATTGTCCCAAATCATAAAACTTGGCACAAATGCTGTCAAGAAAGTGCCGAGTTTTGGAGTCACGAAGGTCGAAGTTACAATTTAACTTCGTCCAAGAATTTTCTTGTGATTCCAAATGATGAAGTAAAAGACTGCCCTGCGAAAAAAAGCTTTTCATCAAGGACAAAGCGCTTGTTGAGGTCCACTTTTCGACAATTCAAATTAAAAATGTAATTGATAACTCAAATGGAGCAGAAGTCATTTGAAAAATAACATAGAAACTGTTTTGAGTGTGTAAGTGTCCGCCTCTGCGTCCATTAGTCGGCTGTATGGTCCATATCATTTTCTTCCTTTTTAGCTCACCTGATCACTACGTGCTCAAGGGGAGCTTTTAGGATCACCCTGACTCCGTCGTCCGTCGTCCGTCGTATGTCGTCAACCTTAAGGCTTCTTCTTCTACTAAACCGCCGGGCCGATTTCAATAAAATACTGACAGAATATTCCCTGGATGACCCTCTTCAAAAATTCTTCGCGAAATTCTGATAATCCACAAATATGGGCGTGGTAGGGCGGGGCTTATTTTGAGCCAGAAATCTTTGAACGACTTCTCCTCCTGAACCACTGGGCCGATTTCAATGAAACTTTACCAGAATGTTCCCTGGATGACCCTCTTCAAAAATTCTTCGCTAAATTCTGATAATCCATAAATAAAGGCGTGGTAGCGCGGGGTTTATTTTGAGCCAGAAATCTTTGAACGATATCTCCCCCTTAACCACTGGGCCGATTTCAATGAAACTTTTCCAGAATATTCCTGGGGTGACCCTTTTTAAGAATTGTTCGTGAAATTGAGAATGGCCAATAAATATGCATGTGGTAAAGCGGGGCTTATTTTGATCCTGAAATCATTGAACAACATCTCCTCCTGAACCACTGGCCCCATTTCAATGGAACTTTTCCAGAATGTTCCTATGGTTACCCTTTTAAAAAATTGTTTGCAAAATTTTGATTGGCCCTTAAATATTGACGTAGCAGGTGGGCGTAATTCTGAGCCAGAATTCTTTGAATGAAATCTCCTCCTGAACCACTGGGCCAATGTCTGTGAAACTTTACCAGAATGTTCCTTGGGTATCGCTTTTGGCAAATTGTTAACGAAATTCTGGTTGGTCCATAAATATTGGTTTGGCAGGGCGGGACTTATTTTAGCCCAGGACCTTTGAACGACATCTCCTCCTGAAGCACTTGACCGATTTCAATGAAATTACCAGAACGTCCCTTTGGAGACCATCTTTAAAATTTGTTTGGAAGTTTTGATAAGCCCATAAATATGGGTGGGGCAGGGCAGGGCTAATTTTGAGTCTCCTCTGTAAATAGTGGGTGGGCAGGGCCTATTATCAGCGTTTATTCTTCGTATTATATTTCCTTTCAACAATTAGGCAAATTTGAAAGAAACTTTGCCAGATAGTTTCTTGGATGAGATCCACTGGTCAAATCGGATTCAGGACAGCGGTTATAGGATCATTTTTGGCCCTCTTGTTATCATTTTTCTTCCATCAGTTGCATGTCTGTATAGCGAATCAGGGGTTTAGGCGTATCTCGTTGTTGAAATACATTGATTTATTATATACGCCCATCAAAAGACGAGACGTATTACTGATGTGTGTCGTGTGCGGGAGGCGTGAGCTTCGTTAGTGACTTAGTTTTAGTTTATACTAATTTATTTTATTTCGATTGCGACGAAAGCTTAAGCTTATAGAATCGCTCTCGAACACTCAATCCTGATGTTTTCACGTCCCCGCGAGAGAGGCAGTGGTTTAAACCCACTGCTACCCATTTTTACAGCTGGGTGAACCGGGGCTGGCTATTAAGTGTTTTGACCATTAACACACCCCGGCGACAGTGGGGCTCGAACCACGGACCTCCGGATTACGGGTCGAGCATTAGGCCACCGAGGTAGTCAAGTGGCTTGAGGTCACCGTCTCTTGAACGCATTCCAACTTATCAGTACTTTCAGTACTTTGATCTTTTTTGCGACCAATCAAAGTCTTTTTTCAAAAATCGTTCATATGAACCAATTCGCTTCAAGCGTGGTCTAATGTTATATTAATTCACTAGCGACAAACACTGGAAATATGCCCAATAAACATGTCTTTCAATAGGCGCTTGATGTAAGATCTTTGCATTGCCCAAGCAATCTGCCCGGAACTTTTTCTCCAACATCCTGGGAAACATTCAGCAAATGCTATGATAACCTACATACGAAAGTTGTCATCGTAAACTGTTTTAAATAAGTTTTGACTGTTGATTTAAAGAAAACTTAAATATCAAGCAATTATTTTCGGAGTATAACCCGCCACTGACGGATCGTGTTTTTAGCTCCACTAGCGAGATTTTAGCGAGATATTGTCATGGGCGGTGTGTCCGTCGAGCGTCAGTCCGTCCGTCCGTATACTTTTTCTTTAGTCATCTTCTCAATGTGCTAAGTTTAACGAAGCTATGAAGAATTGTTCCATGGGTGACACTCTTCTAAAATTGTTACAGAAATTGGGATTTAACCCCAAATATGGGCGTGGCATTTTTCACAGTCTGTAAAAACCTTCTCTCAAACCATCGGGCTGATTTCAATGAAACTTGGCATGGATGTTCCTGGTGTGACCTTTACTTTAATTGTCAAAGACATTTTAATTGCCCCCCCCCCCCCCCCCCCCGAATATGGGCGTCGAAGGGCTGGGCTTATTTTCACGTAAAAAAACTTTAACTTCTGCGTGTCAAATATCATATTTTTGAAGAAAATACTGCTGTGTTTCTCACACAAGAATAAAAATACTAAAATGACCCCATCACCACCAATGTTAATTTTGAAAAAAGGAGTACCCTTGAATTCCCTTTCAATTCATTGCCTTTTTTCCAGTTGATGTTAATTGTTGATTCTCATCGATTTATTTTTCTTTAAAAATTCGGCAACTTTCAGATACCACAGAAAAGTAGTTTGAATGTAAACCTGAATGTCGATGGATAAGCTCTACATTGAAAAAGTTTGAATGAAGACCTGAATGTCGATGGAATAGCTCTACATTGAAAAAAATTGAACGTAGACCTGAATGTCGATTGCGTAGCTCTACATTGAAAAAATTGAATGTGGACCTGAATGTCGATGGAAAAGTTCTTCATTGAAAAAGTTTGAATGTAGACCTGAATGTCGATGGAATAGCTCTACATTGAAAAAGTTTGAATGTAGACCTGAATGTCGATTGCGTAGCTCAACATTGAAAAAATTTGAATGTAGACTTGAATGTCGATGGAATAGCTCTACATTGAAAAAGTTTGAATGCAGACCTGAAGTTCGATTGAATAGCTCTACATTTAAAAAAGTTTGAATGTAGACCTGAATGTCGATTGCGTAGCTCTACATTCAGAAAATCGAAATTCGACCTGAATGTCGATGGAAAAGCTCAACATTGATAAAGTTTGAATGTAGACCTGAATGACAATTGAATAGCACTACATTGAAAAAGTTTGAATGTAGACCTGAATGTCGATTGCGTAGCTCTACATTTAAAAAGTTTGAATGTAGACCTGAATGTCGATGGAAAAGCTCTATATTGAAAAAAATTTAAATGTAGACCTGAATGTCGATTGAATAGCTGTACATTGAAAAAGTTGGAATGTAGACCTGAATGTCGATGGAATAGCTCTACATTGAAAAAGTTTGAATGAAGATCTGAATATCGATTGAATAGCTCTACATTTGAAAAAGATTGAATGTAGATATGAATGTTGATTGTGTAGCTCTTCATTGAGAAAATTGAATGTGGACCTGAATGTCGATTGCGTAGCTCTACATTGGAAAATTTGAATGTAGACCTGAATGTCGATTGAAAAGCTCTACATTGAAAAAGTTTGAATGTAGACCTGAATGTCGATTGAAGTGCTCAAAGAGACTTTCTTAGGTCTTCATTTTGCTCCGCGAATTTAGAGGTGGTGTGGTCTCTTCTGCTCTACATTCAATGTAGACCTGAATGTCGATTGACGATTGGAGTGCCAGCTTCACACACATAGTAACTGATTTTATATCGTTTCTGTGAAATCATTTTGCTCTTATCTATCTTTTTATGCAATAATAGCGTCAATTCACGCTTTTTCGGGCGTTAACATTTGCAGAGACCCTCATAATGCTTTAACGCCCTCGTGCTTCGCACTTGGGCGTTTAACCATTTTTCGGGTCTCTGCAAATGTTAACGCCCTCAAGAACGTGAATTCATCCTATATTGATATTTGAGGTGTAATCGGGACATCGCCCGGACTTTTCCGTAAATTTGAAAGAACCTTCGGTTTTTTGGCTTTTGGTGGTACTTAGGTCAAAATGATTGAAGAAAAACAAATTTCTTTATTGGCTTGCTATTGTCTATGAAGATTTTTTGGCATATTATACTTTGATTACATAACACAGTAGACAAAATCAAATCAAATAAATCAAAATCAAAGTATAATTTCCTCAGTATTAATCTCTCGTTGATTTTGTTTTACTCAACGCCATCTTCATGATTCACTATTATGACGTCATATAAAGCCGAGGTCTATTCCGTGAATCACAGAGTCTTGCACGTATAAAACGTGGGCGTGAACTAGGTGGGCGTGAACCTCCTACTCGTAATTATACGGACGCACGTTCAAAAAATGAGGCTGTGCGTAAAGAATTCACGGTTGCACCACAAAATCTGTTCAGGTGGGTACAAAAAGCAGATGCATTCCTAAATTCATGGAATCAGATTGACCTAAAGTAAATAGCTTCACGTCAAATATATTGGACATACTCCCATATACTTTAGGTGTGCGTCTGCAACCGGATACACCAACTTTATGTACGGTTGGCACGTCTTTTAAAGTACGCGGGCTTTTGCAGATATTCGCCCCATACGGTTCTTCGGAAAGTGACCTTTTATTTGTGGCCATCGTGTGATTTTGAGTTATGAAGTCAACATCAAAGGGTATTGGACCAAGGAGAGAATATACAGTATCGGAGTAACGATGAAAAATGACTCGGTATAGAAGAAATGAAAAGTGGCACGCAATCTGGGAATATTTGTGACCCTAATTGTCTACTGGGAGTTTCGCGTCCTTTCTTGTACGATCAAATTTAAGCTTGGCTAATTTTGGAGAAACCTCGAGGTTTTGCTTTTTTTTTACATCAGAATACTTTTGCCCAAGGAAAACGCATGTCGGGGTAAGAGACGACAGGTGAACAGTAGGCTTTATAGTTCGGATCCAATATCGATCTTGACCTTAAGTGTGCGTGATCTTGACTTTGAGATATAGAGCACATTCCTACAAATTACACTTCTACCAATTTAGGAAAAACTTATGTAAAATTATTTTCATATCTATATCAGAGGTGTGTTCCGACAAAACCGGATGACACAAACAATGATATCGATTCTTAAATAGTTAAGAATATCGCGGATTTGATAAAATTAGATGATTTTTGAATGAAATCGAAATGAACTCGAATGATTTTGATGATCGAGTTGTATTCTGCGTAATTAATTAACTGGCAGGGCGGGGCTTAACCGTGACGTAATTTGGCGAGTTTACTTTTCAATAGTTTAGATTCTTTCGAATATTAGTCGGTAATCATCGTCAAAGCGTGTAAATAACTGTATCCTAAAACCTAAAGGATTCACGTGCTTTGAGAGAGTGAACACATTTCATCGTTTGGTTAACAAGGATTTGGTTACAAATCTACGATTTAAGGTCTCGAGTTATTTATGTCGACTCTGTTTAGAAGTAGGTTATATTATTTTCATAATATATAAGCTGATTTCCCTTAACCTTAAGTGCAACGACCCGTTACTTAGGCTCCACCCTGCATGGGCATTAATCATAAATAATAAATTATATTAAAGCAAAAAGTAAACATATCACAAATTAAGTTTGAAATAAGCCATATCATCGGGATCCCCGGCCGCGGCACTTATCCTTTCCGACATTTGTCTTCCACCAATGGGTAGATAATCGTAAACCTATGTGGAATAGCAACTGGAGGCTAGGAAAGGGATGTGGTGGTAGTACTGGTGTGAGAAATACCAGGAATCCATCGTTAGGTGCTCCAGTCGTCGCGATGTAACTGTAGGATTGTTGAAAGCGACGTAAAACCCCAATTCAAATCGGTATTCATTATTTCCCTTTTCTGTGTGTTGGTCTTAAAATAGATAAATGTGGCTTCGATGACCAATCGGGCGCTTCCAATTCGACGTCAGCCTATTAATTTGTGTCATGATTTGATTCAGGTAAAGTTGTAAAGCAATGTGAATCATATCTTACAGTAAGCAACATTGTGAAATTGACAAGATGAATGATTTTGAAATGAGTAACAAATGGAATTCAATGAGTGTTTGGGCCAGTTTTGAATTATTTTCAAGTTCACACCACAAACTTCCGACTTCACACTTCGGCGCACACTTCCGACCTCACAGTTTACACTTACGACTTTTAAAACGCTTCACACTTTCGACTTCAAACTTTAACTTTTCACTTCGCACTTCACACTTCCGATTTTTTCAGATCTAACGTCAAACTTTGCCCTTCTAATTTCAAACCTAATACTACCTACTTCACATATCCGACTCTACAGTTCAGACTTCATACCTTACACTTCTCTTTTCCAACTTCACTCTTCCGAGTTCTTATTTCACACTTCCGACTTCTAAGTAATCACTTCAAACTTCACACTTTCTACTTCGAACTTCACACTTCACACTTCAAAAATTATTTGTCAACGGTGAATTTAAGAACCATTCGACATTTGCATTACGCACATGCGAAACTGTTGATGATTCGTTAGTAATATATTTAGAGAACTATCCTTTTATTTACCTAGGTACTATAGTGCACAACATTGGGTTATTATATACAATTTTCAATCAAAATTCAAAGTTTCCGGTAAGAGTTAGGGAGAGGGAAAGGGGGATAAAGGCATAAGGTTGAACGAAAGAGAAATCAAACAAGAAAGAGACTGGCGAAATAGAGCTTGAGGGAGTTACATATACATAGAAAGATAGATTTCAAGGGGGGAAGACTAGGATCCTGATTTGCTCCTGCAATTTGACCGCATTTTTTACAAATACACAATTAAACAAGTAATTGAGAGCAAGAAGTGATAGCACAGTCGGTTAAGATGCGCGCTCTCAATCATTCAGCTAGGAGTTCACGTCTCCGACACCCTTATAATTATCATTATTCTATTTATATATTTTTGCCCATACTTTTTTCGTCCCTAATACTAGCTCACATTAAGGGAATATTTATTTCTAAATCAGTAAAGGACCGTTTTCAGCTTAATATCATATTGCGAAATCTCGGATGCAACGGAGCCTTTATCTTTTTATAAAAGTGAATTATATACTTTCGTTATGTATCTTAAATCATGATGAAAATTTGTTCCCATTTATTGATAAAGAACACAATTTTCCTATTAAGACTTGTTTCGAGCCAGTTACTAAAATTAAGGGGAAAAAACAATTCCAAAATTACAACAAAGGCACTCAGTAGAGATCTCTTTGTTGTTGTGTTTTAATCAATATACATGTAATTTATGGTAGTTTTAATAGAAGTCGTATTTTTGCTTGTGTGTGCTGGAAGGACCAGTAGTTACTTTTACAATGGAATTTGTTTTTTGGGGTTATTTTTCGAATGAAATTGATAAAGTGTTAAGTAGTTTAAAATGATAACTTTAATAGAAAAAAAGGATAAACTCCAAATTTGAAAAACAAGAAAATTTATCCTATTCGGTTTTAGCCTGTGGTCTCTTCATTCAAGTGCGGATATCTTAACCTCTACACCAAATGTCTGAGTGGTTATTGCATGTATACCCCAAGTAAACAGTTAATTCTTAACGTATTAAGCACACGCGATAACCGCGATAGTGTATATAAACACTGGATCAATCCATGTTATTGTTCATGTCAATTGGCTGTCTTTATTATACTGAAAAAACATGCAGTAGTTTATCCGAGTGGCGTTGTCGAGTGGATAAGGACGACAGAATTTTTACCAAGCGGACCGAGTTCGATTCTGCATTGCGACTAAAAAAATTATCTTTTTCAATTTATACATTTAATGACAATAAAAATTATGTTAAATGTTGTGCTAATTTTGAAACTGCTTCAAATCCGATTTGTATTCTTTGGGTTGAAAAGATATATACTATATTTACTTCACCGTGGGGTTGAATATAAAGGCCAGCTAAAATATAGGCTGAAACTGCGATTTGACTATTCGAAGATTCAACATTTAAAAGATTTCTCTCTTATAAATGGAATGCAATAACCAAAACAATTGTTGACCAAAGGCGATTGTTTCATAAATCGATATTTTGTCACATAGAATCGATAAAGCTTTTTCCGAACTGTATCATCCTGTACATTTAATCCTATGATACATATCTTAAAATAACGAAACACATAGAAAAGGAATTTATCTGCGTGTATTTGATGATGTAAAAAACCATAATTTCTCGGAAAAAAATCTGTCGCTGACAGGATATGAACCTTGAGCGTTTATGTAACAATCAGTCAAAAGTCTAGCATGCGTATCCACTGAGCTATCGCAGTCATTTACATATGTCACGGTATTTTAAATATATTATATCAGGTTCTGTACAGGAAGTTAACATATTCGATAAGTAACCTGCACTACCTATAGAAAATGTCGATACAACCGTTTAAATGTTAACATTATCGCGTGAAATTATAAATAAGCGGCATTCGTCGACCATCGGTGATTTTCCGATTTCAATCACAGAAAATAAACAGGCGAAATTTGCCATGGAATATGGCCTAGTATAATCCACTTGAGGTTAAGGTAAATCAGCCTTTATTCATTATTATTTACTTCCAAAGATAGTCGACCTAATTAACTTGAGACCGTAAAGCGTAGGTTGGTAACAAAACCCTCCTAACTTCAGCTTGTGAGGCTTTGGTAACCCAACGATAAAATGTGTTCACTTTCTCTAAGCACGTGAATCCTTTTGGTTTTTGGATACACTAATTTACACGCGTTCACGATTATTGCCGACTAACTTTTCAATGAACCTAAAATATCTAAAAGTTAACTCGCAAAATTACGTCACGGCTAAGCGCCGCCCTGCCAGTTCATTAATAACACAGGGTAAAGGGTAAAATATACAATGATAAAGTGATCAATAGTGGAGTTCCTTTGTAAGGCAAGGGTCTGGATGAAAAATGTGAGCAACCTTTCTATTCTAATGGATTTCCGGCGTGTTGGTTACTTTAACGAGATCAGCTTTGACAATACCTCGCTTACTTTGTACCACAAATGCAGCCAAATACAGCTTGTAACATGATGAAATTGACACTCACCTCGATCAAAACAAATCTAAATCGCTCCATTCACTCATTTCAAAAATTCATTCAAGTCAATCAAAAAACGCTCCGAAACGCTCGTTAAAAATAATTCAAAACCGTTCATTACTCTCAAAGTTCAGTTCAAATCGTTCAAAGCATAATTCATTGTGGATTTCAAAACGTGTGATAGCAAACATAATACAGAAACAGGAAAATACATTGATCTTTTAAAGGGAGGTAAAAGATATCGTCAATTTCGCTCCATTGGGCGAAATTGCGATATCTTTTACCTCCCTTATTTTCATTCGAGACTCTCTTTTATGATTCTTTCAATATCATTACGAAAACATTCGACTTGTCAGTTTCAAGAAGTTTCTAACTGTATTTACTCTTTAATTTCTAATAGGTTTTTTTTTAATTTTGAAGGATATTCATTAATTAAAGACAAATGTTACTGCTCAGTTTACACATTATCGGAGAGTATTTAACAGCGACAATAAGTTCAAATTTCCTCTGAAGCTCAAATTACTTGATTAATATTTCGGTAAGCCTTTTCGTAAAGTCGTGAAATATTGATTCAATTAATATCCCAATATTAGTGGATCACTCCAATGAAGCGGTCTTAAAGTTAATAACATCGTAAAATTGACAAGATGAATGAATTTTGAATGCTTTTGGGATGAAATTGAATGAGTGCGATGAGCGAGTTTAGAGTGAAATTAAAGGGAGGTAATCCAATTCCGCTAATTTGTTCAGGATGAACAATATAAGCTAAATTAATTACCTCCCTTTAATAAAATATGCATACAAGATAGATCTAAATAGCTTCCTATTTCTTCAAGACCCAATGAGATGCCTTTACCTTCAAGTTTGTCAGCCAAACAAAGATTTCTTTCTGGCTTTATTCATTTTAAATGCAATTGTTTATCTTATCTTCCATCGTCGTTTTGAGCGTTTTTGAACGGTTTGAGTGAGTGTTTGAATGAATAGAGCTATGAGTGAGCGATTTAGAATGGTTTTGATTGAGATGAATGTCAATTTCACGATGTTATTAAACGTAAGATGAATTTACGAATATATACTTACTTCATTCTTTCATTTTGAACTATGGAAATATGTTGCTCGAGTAAACATCAAACCCATTTCACGATTCTTTTTCTTTTCTAAAGTAGGCCTATTGACAGGACACTTTTTTCTGGAACATTATCTGTTCATTTGTCTTTTGTAATTTACATAAGATGACGCATAGATATTAAGATTATTAAAAAGTAATATATTTCAGTTAGAAACCAAAATGCTAGGTTTTGATTTTGCTGTTGTTGTTTTGTTGTTTTAAATACGAATTACGTCATAGAGAGAAAAACATGAAAGTAGAAGTTCCCATCCCTCGTGGCAATTATATAACGCGTAGAAATTGAAATATGTGTTTTAGTTGAAAGACTTTTGTTGACGGATGATACTTATGAGGACAAGTCTTAATTTTATCTATAATCCCGATAAATCACTTCCTACCGTTAAGAACTTTGTAAAATTAAAACCCATTCCGATCAAAGTCATTCTAAATCATTCACTCAGCACTCGATTCATTCATTCCAAACACTCACTCAAGTAGACCAATCACGCACGAATTTCGTTAGAAAACATTTCGAAATCGTTAAAATCGATCACCATTTAATTCAAATCGATGAAATTATTCCATATTTTTTGTGGTCAAAGTGTCAGATTGGTCCACAAAGACTCACAAATCGAAAAGTTCGCATTGAAATATTTTATTAAAAGAGAGGTAATAAATATCGCTTATTTTGTTCACCTTTTACAAAATTAGCGATATTGGATTACTTCCCTTTGATTTCACATCAGACTCGCTCAGCACGCTCTTACGATTTCATTCCAAATCATTCCAAAATCCATCATTTCCTCAATTTCACGGTGGTCTTAAGGTGGCAATGGACAGCAGCCTTCCGACTCTATGAACCGGAAGCGGGTATCCGTTTATTTTACGGCTCTTTAAGCGCGTTGTTTAAAAAGACCCGTTTTCATCAGATTCTGCGAGAATTCTAAGAGAAACTTTCTTGGCAACAGACATTGTGTACATGTATAAGGTCTATCAACATGTATGTGCTTGTATGGCTATCAGCTGGTACTGAGTTTATATTAGACCTAAAACGGATATAAACGTTTCACGGAAAAACGGCCAATACTATTCAAGGGCGAAAACGAGCATGGAAAGGTTCCTTCATTTTTTTTATATAATGAATATATAATGTTAATCTACAGTATATGTGAACAAGAAAAAAAATCATTGGGCAGAAAAAAATGACGCCATGTGTCCATTACTACCTTAACTGTACGTGCCTTGAGCATCATTAATCGAAACTGAAATAGCAGTTTTATAAATGTAATTGGCGTTCGTGTGATTCAAAAAACAAATATATATTGATGCATTCTCGGCGTAGGCAGAATACAAAAATCAGTTTATGTATTGAATTGAAGTATCGGTTGTTTCAAGGAAATCAAATTTGGCCAAAGTTTCTCGAAAACAAATGCATAATTCTATTTCGTATAATACTGCTAATTTTGAACAAATTTTCTTTTATCTTGTTTCTAGATTCTAGATTTCGTTGTATAAAAAGTATTTTGGACTTTTATCCTGGATTTTACTTTTGCAATTGTCCTTAAATGAAATATATCAAAGTGCCTTGTATTAAATGGATTATGGACAAAAACAAAAAAAGGATTCAAGAACACTTATGACAAATGAGTAAAGGTGCACGTATTCTTAGAATCTTCTCGTGTAACGTTTTTATGTAAATTAAAAGAAGAAAATATGCGACCCGGCACGCGAAAAGGGGCCATCTTGGGACCAGCTGGGCAGTGTGAAAAGTTTCAACCTAGTCAGTCTGCGAAACCCGCGCAGTCTGACTAGGGTCGACACTTTTCACACTGCCCAGCTGGTCCCTTTTCGCGCGACGGATCACAATTGTGTATCGTATTTCGATCCTTTTATTAACACAAACAATAAAGCAGGACTTTGATTTCCCTTGAAACGGTATCGTTAAATATAACCGAGTCTGGAAGATGTTATGTCGGTGAATTCGTCCAAATTAAATTTTCTTCTGAATATAACATGCCCAGAAAGCATGACATTCGTCACGTGGGTTATAATGATGGTTGCAGTGCAAATTGTTTCACTTTTTATAAAGACATTGTTATTCAAGCTTTAAAATTGTATTTTATATGAGGAACAAATTGTTTTATTTGAATATATTAAATAGACGCCATGAGTAAGGAACGCTCTTAAAAAAGTTTACACGTTCATTTTGTTTCTGTACGGAAGTTTAAGAGCCCCGAATATTGATATTCTATCTTACTGACCTTCTTCGGGACTGTTCCTCTCCGACTATTTGTCTTACACCAATGGGTTGGTAATCGAAGACCTATGTAGGATAGCAGCTTGTAGCTAGGAAGGAAACAATAGTTGTGCAGGTGTAAGAAATACCAGGAATACATTGTTATGTGCTCCAGCCGCCGAGATGTGACTGCAATATTGTTAAAAGCGGCTATAAAACTCACACATATAAAACACATTTTCAAAGCCAAGACATTAAACCAATTTTTAGCGGCCATTTACAGGATATTTTCGGCAAAAAATATAACCAATATATCTATTGAAAAAAGATATTGATTCCAAAAGAGATTCTACAATAGAGGGACGATGTGATGAAAAAAAAAGGGATTGTTCCCCAAATTACACCGTCGAACGCACCTTTTCTTTTTTTTTTTTTTTTTTTTTTTTTGTTTTTAAGAGAAGCGTTTTGATCATTTCTGCAATCGGATTAATTTTTTAACTCTTTCTTTTATCACTTAGCACAATAAAAACGCCCGAAATAATTGACTTAACATGTAAAACATCTTAAAGATAGTATCTTTCAAGCTTTCATGCTCATATACTTATTCGAATTTCAAATTTGAGAAAATTCTCAGTTTAGAACGAAAAAAGTATCTCCTCGGGCCAAGATACTCGACTGATAATGAAGTTCGGCAGCCTGAGACGATTTTATGCTTCAGTTAACAACATCATGAAATTGACAAGGGGGATGATTTTGGAATGATTCAGAAATGAAATTGAATGATTGCGTGGAGCGAGTTTTGAGTGAAATTAAAAAGGAGGTAGTCCAATATCTCTAATTTTGTTCAGGATGAACAAAATTAGCGATATTGATTACCTCCCTTCAACAAAACATGCATAAAAGTGCTATTTATAGCTGTCTATTTATTCAAGAGTCTATTAGACGCTTACAATTTGAATTATGTCAGTAAAATCGCCAATTTTCTCTTTCAAAATTTATTATGAATGACGTTGTTGATTCTATATTTTCAATGGGTTTGAGCGTTTTTGAATGGTTTGAGTGAGTTTTTGTAATGAGTGAATGGAGCGCTGAGAGAGCGATTTAGAATGGTTTTGAATGAGGTGAATGTCAATTTTACGATGTAATTTACTGTATTTTATGCTACTACGGAGCCGGCAATGGTGAGCTTAAAAGTGAAATAAAAAGACAGATCTGTCTTTTGCTCGAGAATCAAATGTATTCAATCATTCCTTCACAATGACTCACGCCTCACATGAGCTGTTGATTTAAGATTTTTTACGGCGTACAATGTATTTTCCCCGCTGTGTATAGCGAGAAAAAATCCAATTAAGGGACTCAATGGATCCGAACTCTTAGCAGTGTCTTAATGCCTTGGATTGGGCTATAAAATGTCATCGTTTGACATGGCGCCAATTTTCCTTTCCGTACTAACATGTTCCCACTCTGATGTCGAGTTTTCTTTTTTTTTATATTTGTATTTTTTCTTATATGAAATATACTTATTGTATGTTCGTAGTTTTTCAGACAAGGTATACCAATTGACAAGAAAATAATAAGAAAAACTAGCAAGAACAAAACAGGCGCTATCTTTCGATTTATATTTTTAAAGTAAAAAACGGCTAAAAACCTATTTTTTTAGTATAATTTGTCAAAAATTAAGATTCCTCAGGCGTTCTTTAAGAATCTAAGGTTATTTATATAAGGGTACAATGATTTCACGTCAGTAACTTAAGCGAGAAGTGTTAGCGACGTCGAATGATTTCACTCAAAGTTTCG
The DNA here is from genome assembly GCA_948146395.1 of Fragum whitleyi. Taxonomy (NCBI): domain Eukaryota; kingdom Metazoa; phylum Mollusca; class Bivalvia; order Cardiida; family Cardiidae; genus Fragum; species Fragum whitleyi. Next base: position 51,782,098 of record OX411549.1, on the reverse strand, counting down.
AGGGCTAACGCCATATTTACTGACGTCATCGAGTTTTTTCCAAGGATTTCCCGTATCTTTTAAAAATAGTCCGTCTATGTACATCCGAGGTTGATTGTGAGATTGGCCGAGTGGTGTTCCGAATGGGGTATGATATGCTACAAAGTTGAATAAAAGTTTCCCATTCTTTAACAAATGAGTGTACCTACAAATCAAATGTATGTACTTGTTATTTTTTGGCTTACGTCCATATAAGACGCGGACATCACAATTTATTGATGCACCCCCAAAATATTGACGCTACTTTTATCATTATCGTTGTAAACAAATATTTAATTCATATCCGAACATATAAGAAATTTGACGATAATATTCTATCTACACAAAACAAGTACATTTTAAACATGACGAGCATTCCTTCTTATTTCCAGGTGCATGTCCAGAATATTGTAATGCTCCTGAAGGAGTTCTGTACAGTTTGGTTGAGGCTAATTCACATGGTCATTCAAAGCATTGCCCATAGTGAATACCGTGATCAGATTCATGTAAACACGAAAAGCTCAAATGAGTTAAATACTTACTATCTTGCAGGCAGAGTATTCAATATTCTTGAAAACACAAATTGTTTTGCGCATGCATTATTTTCATATAGCAGCAAAGCCTCCGATGACAATTTGCACTCATTGAACTCCGACGAGGCCTAAAAAAAATACGTTTACTTAAGCTGTCAAAGCTGAAGTTTTGCTGGGTATTAAGCAAAGTTACTCAGTTTTCGCCAAGATGTTCCACGTAAAACGCTGAACTTAAGTCATTCCTCTATCTATAAATGAATAAAATATTTTTTATGCAAATAGTGTTAATTAACATGAAGCTAATGAGAAAAGCAAACAATAAACGAACAAAAATACATGTAAAGATTTGTACAAAACGTTAAATATTTAAAGATAATCACACTATGCTGCCCATGAATACATCATCTAGTTACACAACGATAAACAAGAAAGCACAATAAAAAAATTTAAAAATTGCAACAAAGTATTGGAATCAACATAAGAAATACGTAAAATAATATAATAATAAAGAGAACCTTTCCTTGTCAGTCCACTTGTAGTATCAATCTTGAATCAACCTTTTTCCTGCGTATGTGATTTACCATATTTCTTACAATGTTATCCTTGCCGGCCCTGTCTCTATCAATGCGAGGAAGATATAGCTGCTGTTAGGCAAGGATCAGGTGGGGTCATACATCTATCTATTTTCTTATTTGTTTTCTTCTCAGCTTCGCCATAAATTCAAAGATGTCATTTTAATCTTTGTACCAGATTCTGCATGCGTGCACCATTTAAACAAATATGGAAGACGGATTCTTGCGGGGACGATACTCGAAGCAGCTTGAAAACCAATTTTACTTTTAATCTCCATTCCCTTCTGTGATTGCCCCGTTTGTCCTCTTCGTCGAAAACTGACCTGTCGGATTGGTACCAATAGTAAGTATTTTCCGTGTATTTGTTTCACTCGCTTCCATCGTACTCCAACTATGACAATGCGATTATAGCTGGCTACTTGTGCTATTTAAGGCAGGTTTCGACGACAACGAACAACTTAATAAATAGTGCTCGCAAATCGGGAAACCCGATAAAATAGCTGTGTCCTCCTTAATTTGGGTTTAAAAGTTGGTCCAAATAGGTCTGAAGATTTGATGATCTTTAAATTTGTAATAAGATATATCGTATCTGTCGGAGATAATTCGTGGTATGCTCTATGTTATCATAGAAACGTGTGGAGAATATAGAGTAAAACAGTAGTTTCGAAACGCAGAGCCTTTAGATAGAAGTCATTTTCTCCACTTAGCACGAGAGCTTTACAGCATAGTTTGTGCGAAAAGCATGGTTACTACTCCAGATCTTCAAATTCCTTAGATTGGACGATTCCTTTTTCATCATTAAACTGTTTCATCTAGTGGTTGCTGCGTCTGTATTAAAAATGATAACCGGAAAACATACAAAAGGCGAAGTATTTTATGGCTCATCAGCATGAATGATATAACAAGCATGGAGGTATAATGAAGGATTCGGAAGGTCATTAGCTTCTAAATTGGTTACACCAACACATATGTTTGTTCGCTGGTTTGAGAGATAGCTTCTGCATTGTGGTCACCAGGCACGCCTATCTTATTCTGTCACGAAATAATACTTACAATTAAATAGCAATAATTAAGACCAAAAAATCTGAAACAAATGGAGCATGTGTACAAAAGAAACATGTTTTTTTTTAAAAAAAAAACTATAATTTTCTTCTAAAAAATGTTGATCTAAGCAAAACTAACCATATCCAAACATTGTTGAATTTTAAGACATGAAGAGATATTGTTGAATTTACGGAGGTATGAATCTATAAAACAAATCACACAGCACGAATGCACAAAGCATAACTCCACCAAATCAACAAAAACTCTCTTCATCTCTTAAATGAAATGTTATTGTTTAAACGTACAGTTAACAACATCGCGAAATTGACAAGATGCGTGAATTTGGAATTGTTTTGGAATGAAATTGAATGAGTGTGTGGAGCGAGTTTTTGGATAATTTAATGAGAGGTAATCCAATATGGCTAATTTTGTTCATTTTGTTCATTAGCGTTTTTGATCGATTTAAATGAGTATTTGGAATGAATATATAGAGCGCGGAGTGAGCGTTTTAGAATAGTTTTGATTGGAATAAGTGCCAATTCCACGATGTTACAAACTGTACAACGTTCTACAAATTTGTTCTGTTATAAACTAGACATTGATCTATTTCGGCTAGACATACAAGTTAACTGTCATTTGTTGACGGGCGATGATCCAGAGATCAATTATCCAATTGGTCGGGAGATCTAAATACGTCCAGCAAAACATGTAATTTCATTTTCAGGAAACCAGTCATGAGTGATGATCCCTTTTCACGTATTTTGTTTCGTAGATATAAAGATGGACTCTTAGTTGATTCATTATCTTTAACAGAAAAAATGTGTAGCCCTACATTGTATTTATGTACCGAAATCTTGTTTACGATATTTAACCCTCCAAGGTAACTTATCTTGACCCGTTATTATAACGAAGAAATAAATGAGCTCGGTCATATACAATATGTGGAAAACAAAATATCTACTTCTGTTTGCTGATACACATGTATAATATCTATCGCATAGAAATAACTTTTATAAATTGTTGTGTAAAAAAGGCCTTTAAGTTTTCATTTTTCATATCATCTTCGACTTTGCCTCAGTCCATTCCATAAAAATAACTGCGAAATACTTAATTTGACTATAATCCGGATTTGCATAGGCTATTTCTTACTTGCAGCAAAGAAATGGCACACCAACGTTAACCTTTGACAAGACGTAACGTTATTTCAACAAAGGTGAGATGCGTAATGTGATGGAGGTAGGCAGTAAAAAATATTCTGAAAATTTTGCTCAAATTATGTCAGAATTACCTTTATACTTGTTATCATATGAATATTTGCACGTTATCCCTATCCTATCTCCCTTTATACTGTACTTGCAAAAAGAAAAAGGCAGAAAACTAAACGCCATACCTAGCATATGGTTGTGTTTTTTTGACGCTACACAGTAAACAAAATAGTAACGCTATCTATATGGCCACATTATAGGGAAGATTTGTGAGGTTAAATAAATCTGCCCATAGATGAAGTTATATTAACAAGATTAAGACGTACGGGCAGACAGCCGTTCACATAGATAGACGGACGAACAGAAGGAAAAATGCTACCAATATACGCTAACCTTCGGCGGAGTATAAAGAAGTGAATGGAAAAGCATATTTAGCGGTCAATCAAAAGCTGCACAAGCCCATTGTTTTATCGCAACTATCGTTTTTCCTTACATACGAACAAAATGGAGTTAGAACCTTTGTTTTGTTAAAAAAAAATGAAAGAACAACCAACCCACTGTAATAATTTATATTAATCCAAAATGAATCCATTGTTTTGATATGATGGAATAATTCTCAATATTCGGGACCCCTGGAACCCAATGACTCTATTGATTTAAAACCCCGTTATGATAACAATCGTACCAACAATCATACTTGATGATAATCTATAAAACGAGTGGAAAAAAACGAAAACTATTTTGATTTTAACTTGAGTTCTAAGGTCTCTGAAAAGACATATCTTTTCATGCCCCAGCCTAAAGCCAATTTCAGGAGAAATGACAATTCCGCATTCCTGTATCGTCTTTTTACAATTGTCTCTTAAACCGATAACGTAGTTTATTGTACAAATGGATCACCAGACGGGGAGTCTAGGATTCTACTTTCGATTCCCAAAGAGATAATTACACGTCAGCAGCATCTGTTGGGGAAATGGGACGCTGTAGAATAGAATACAAATTGGCTTTATTTAAAGTCCCGACATTTTCGTTTGGGAAATTGAAATTAAAACTGTGAAACCCGAAAGGCGACTCTAAGGGTTGCGTTTTAATATTTTTGAATAACTAAAGTACACTTTACAACATCTGGAATCCTTGACAGGATGATGTTAGAATAAAAAAACGAATGAAATTGAATGACTGTGTAAACCGAGTTACAGCACAGCCTCGTTTTTATCTGTTTATAGATGACTCGTTTAATAAATTCAGTATTCCATGACCACTCATTCAATATCCTCTATATAAAAATTGGATCAATAATTCTAATTGGACGAAATTATCTATATTAGGTCTCCTCCATACTTTTCTTTTTTGTGTGTGTGTCTTCAAGGTCGAATCAGACGCTTAAAAATCTACACCAGCCAATATTGCCGTATAATGATTCATTGGATTTGAAAAAAAACGGGATAGTTTTTAAAGATTTCCATGTATTTTGAACGATTTCGTGGCGTTTTTGTAGGTTGGGGTGAGAGTTTGAAAAGAATGGATGGGTCGGTGGAGCGAGTGATTTGGAACTAACTAATCTTTGCGTCACGTGTATCAAAGAAGAAGTAAAACAGAATAAGTGTTAAACTCGAAAAAGGGGTTGCTTAGGCAAATACAAAACTCAGACAAAAGACAATTTAGGAAACTACTTTTGAATAACACGTGTCAAAGTATACCCTAAATGTACTACCTTCAGAATAAAGACTACCAGAACGAATAGATATAATATCTGCCAATTTTTGTCTTCACTTATATACTATGTTATTGGTACTCATTTGATACGTCTCGTAGAGACGATTCAAATGAGTACCAACAACAAATATTTTCATTGGGAAGAAAAGACCTAAGACTTAATTTACCCTTGTCTCTATATATTTGGAAGGCCCACCGTTATCCTGAGCCAGTATTGCATTTGTCCTTTCATTTTTGATGCCGTCCTACTTTTGCTAAATACACGAAAATACCAGCTCCGATATAGTATTTCACTATTATATCGATTATGACATTTTCATATCACATTTAGAGACCGAAACAATGTAATACGATATGTCACTTTGCATTATTAGCTTGATGATAAATGATTCCCCTTTCCATCGTTTTAATGGTATAAGTGGGGAACTCACCTTAAAAATATCGGATTGCAACATTTAAAACGAACACTACATTGAGTATTTGAAAAGTAGTTCGACATTTTGATGAGGTATTTGCTGATTGTGAATAGCAAATGAATTTTGAACCCATATATCTTTAAAAATACAAAAAGAGTTTGGTCTAGCAGATTACCAAGTTAAATGCAAAGTATGATTCAAGTTTGTTTAAAACAATGCATTTTTCTTTTCTACCATGTTTTTTTTTTTTTTTTTTTTTTTTTAATTAGTTAAAACCTCGATGGCTTTTGCGTGAACGAATGAGACCAATGTAGAAAATAATAGTCTGATTGCTTTCTTTCTCACACAAGCTAAGGATGTAAGATTTGCCCCACCCAATAATGTTAATTTTGAAAGTATGGGATACAATTAAAACCCCTAAAATTTCGTTACTTTTCTTAAATGTTTTCGAGGTATGATTAATTGAAGTTTCTCTCCGAATGATTTTTCCAACCCTTTTGACTATTTTAAAATTCAGATACCAAGTATTACATGTGTATTTTTTCAGTAAAAACCTAGTGGTCATCTAGAAATTCGTTTCAGTGTATGTACTTATTATGATTAAAACATCAACATCAACAACAACAACAATAACAATAACAACAACAAAAAAAGCCCAACAATTGTTTAAGTGCTAAAAAGGGACGCAGTTGGTATAGACTATGATCAGACTATATGCAGACTGATCTTAGAATTTCTTCCAAAGTATGGATATTGCGATTTCAGCATGACAAGAATCTTAATTCTACGTAAGTCTAAACAACAATCGATGAAGAAATTCAGGAAACATATAGATGCATACAACCTTATATAACCAAGAAATAGATTGTCTGATTTACGTATAAAACCTGTCCATACAGAAAAAAAAAAAAAAAAAAAAACGTTTGGTCATACTAGACTTGTGGTGTAAAATTTTATCGTAGATACGCATTTATCATTGGTGGATATTTTGATAATCATGCTGAAAATAAGTTAAAATCACCTTTCTGAAACTTCATTAACTCTTTGCGTTATAAATACGTTACATTTAAAATAAAAATTCGTATTTTATTCTAATGATTCTGCCAGTAATCGGTCATATACATTTTGTACATGTAGCAGTAGGCTGAAATGTTTGTCTATGTGTGTTTAAGTATTTGTTTAAGTTTAGACAAAAAATCACGTGATAAGCTTTTCTAAATAAAGCTCGAAGACGATGCTTTAAGATCGCCTTACAACCGCAAACGCAATTAAGTTTCCGCAAACACAATTAGATCGCCTACACATGCTTTATTTTCTGGATTTAATCCTTTGATAAAGATATTATTGAACCCAGTTATTCAATACTCATAATCAAATTTAGTCAGCAATCAAATGTTTGTTCTTTCTTTTTATTTTTCTTTTTCCTTATTATTTGGTGTTGGAAATACGGTTAATTACATAATAAAATTGACACTCATTCCAATCAAAACCGTTCTAAATCACTCACTCAGTGATCCATTCATTAATTAAAAAACTCACTCAAACCAATAAAAACGCTCCAAAAATCACTAAAAGCGATAAAATCAGCAACTGCATTCAAAATAAAAATTAGTAGGAAAAATCCTAATTTTACTGACATAATTGATTTTTTGTAAGCGTATTATGCGTTCGTGAAAATATAGGAAGTTATTCATAGAACCTGTATGCATATTTTTTTTATTAAAGGGAGATAATCCAACATCGCTTATTTTGTTCAAGATGAACAGAATGAGGCGATGTTGGATTACGTCCCTTTAATTTCACTCAAAACTGGCTCCGCACACTCATTCAATTTTATTCAAAAATCGCTCTAATATCATTCAACCTTGTCATTTTCTCGATGTTTTTTTTTACTGTATATTTATAAAAGACAACAACTACGCTCTACATGTACAAAAATAATTGTATCGCGTGGATTCGATTCTGACATGTGTGGAATAGACGTGTAAAGTTAGGAACATTAAAAAATAGTTAAATGAATGTGACCCATCACGCACAGAGGGACCATCTGGAAACTCTGTAAAATGACTTCTTGAAAAAGAGATTGGGTCCAGCATTGGTCAACCAGAGGTCGCATTTCAAACATTCTTTCACTGGAAGGTAGATTGAATATTCTAGATTCAGAAAATTATCACATTGCGATAAGTTTCGTGCAGTCTGACTCGGGTCTACACTTTACGCACTACCCAGATGGTCCCTTTTTGCGTGACGGGTCACAAATAAATAAAAATCTATGAGGAAACGCACTATAAAAAGGTGAAAAATAGCGTCAAGATTTCCCAGCTAACGCTTGTGGCCTGAGGAAAGGATGCCAAAAATAGACCAAGACTACCGCCGACTACAAGGAATCTTCATTAGTGAGGAAAAAAATCGATATTTGTGGTTTATTGTGGAACCATTCAGAAAGACTGCCGTAGACAGAAAAAAAAGCTACACTAATGACTTAAATCAACTTTACACATTACAAATATTGTGACATTGACATCGCGAATATGATTTTTGAATGAATATTGAAAATACAATTATGTATGGGTTGGGTAGCTAACGGAAGGGTTCCTAAAAAAGAAAAAAAAAAAACAACATTGAGTGGGAATTTGCGTTCAAGCAAGAGGTCAATATAAGAGGAAATGATTTTTGTATGGCTCGTATATGTGTTCAATTCAATTGAATTACTATATTGCCGTTTTTTAATCTTTCCTACTTCTAAACTAAAATATTCTTTAGCCTTGAATAATGGGTGAAACAGATTGATTCCTTAAAGGACATTGATTGGGAAGTTGAGTTTAATCAGGCGGACCATAAAAGGAGAAATGAATTTTTGTATGGATCCCTAAAGACTACTTTCTGATTGAGGGAAACCAACAAATTGTTTTTAATCATTGATGTTTGCACTTCTAGTACTTGGAAGATAACGTGTGTTCCAACTAATTTCGGCCTCGTATTCTACAATCAGGGTTAACAAAAGAAACATATCTAATTTCACACGAAGAAAATATCGTCCTTTTGGTAACTTAACGGATATATTAAATAAAAAAAAAACTAATCATTATTGTATGGGTTGAAATATGTAAGTTAAAATGCTGAGTTTGTCAAGACTTGTTGGTCCTGTAATTGTTATGATATAGACAGTCTAGAAGATGATAAGTGAAATTGATCCCTTGGTAACTGAGAGAAATCAGAGGACGTATTTCAATCATTTGATATTTTCTTTACAGATACTCTTAGAAACTCTTTGGCATGAGTAAATGTATTCAGACAAAAATATTTTGAGTTGTCTTACAGTTTAAACATTGTGAATTCGACAGGGTGAGTGGTTTTGAAATGATTTTTGCATGAAATTGGACGCGTGCGATGAGTGAATAATGAGAGATAATTCGTTATCGCTAATTTGTTTAGGGTGAACAAAATATTAAGCGATTTTTATTGCATCTCTCTTAATCAGATATGCATATAAATTCTGTAAATATCTTGCTTTTCCCTCAAGAACTAATCAGACGCTTATAATTTCAAGTAAGTCAGTGAAAACACATTTTTTTCCAGCGATCACACACTTAAATGTTGTTTTTGATCTTATTATCTTATTATTTTGGAGAGTTTTTTAACAGTTTGAGTGAGTGTTTAGAATGAGTGAATGGATCGCTTACTTCAAAGTGATTTAGAACGGTTTTGCTCGGATTGAGTGTCAATTTAACGATGTTTTTAACTGTAGCGGATGTGATATACATCCGTTCCATACATCCTCCTGACATTTTTGGAGCGTTTTTGACGGTTTGAGGGAGTGTTTGGAATGAAGAAAAGGAAAGATGACTGAGTGATTTGGAACGGTTTTGCTCGGAATGAGTGTCAATTTTACGATGTTTTTAACTGTAGTGGATGTGATTCCCATCGGTTCCATACATTCTCCTGACATTTGTACAGTTAGTTACATCGTGAAATTGACATTCACTTCAATCAAAACCATTCTAAATCACTCACTCATCGCTCAATTCATTCATTCTTAAACACTCACTCCAACCACTCAAAAACGCTCAAACCCATTTAAAAATATAGAACGTCATTCAAAATGCCTTTTGATAGAGAAAAATCGCGATTTCACTGACATAATTCAAATTTTAAGCTTCTCGTTGGTTCTTGAAGAAATAGGAAGCTATGTATAGAACTTGTATGCATATCTTAATAAAGGGAGGTAATCAATATCGCCAATCTTGTTCATCCTGAAAAAATGTGACACAGGATTACCTCCCATAAATTCACTCAAAACTCGCTCCTCAGACTCATTCAATTTCATTCCTAAATCATTCCAAAATCATTCACTTGTCAATTTCACGATCATGTTAACTGTATCCACGATTGGCTGGCTGGATATTTTAGGATGTGGATTGAGTAGCTTCTAAATCGGAGAAGATGTCGTGGAATTCTTGAGAGCTAAATACCGGTAATCCATGGTTGACCAGCCACCATGATTGACCTAAATAATTGCTAAAGCGGTGTTAAGCATCATTCAAACAAACAACAATGTATCTGCTATTTATCTCCAGCTTATGTTACTATCCGCAAAACCTGACTTAACAATTTGTAATCAAACTGTAAGGGTTAACAAGGCTAGACACATATAATATTATTTGTTTGTCTATTGGCCGACGTTAAACGACCTTATTACATGTTAGAATCTCATCTGTCGATTTCGGTACATTTATTTCCATGGAAACCATCGAACAATTAAAAGTACTTTAATCGTAATTGACAATAATGTTTGTTTCTAAAAGAGAAGAATGGCGTCATGCAACTAACAATAAACCAAATAAGGAAATCAAAGGAAGTTTTGGGTATTTGAAGGTGCTTTTGATTACATCATTCATATTTTGCTGAAAGTAGGTTTTGTGCATTATCATTGTAAAGGCATCGATTTCTTTTATACAAACAGTAGCTTTTTTGTGCCATGGATACAAACCTTTTTTGTAAGAATATGAAATCAAATAAAATATTATAACAGAAATGAGTCTATAAGTTTTGCCATTGATAGAAGATGCTTACCACGCATAGGAGCCTGCAGTTGTGCGTGACATTTCCATCCATTTCAAAAGTGAGCAAAGTTAAGACTTTGACAATCCGTGGACAGTCTTTTTTGTGCGTTCAATAGATAGCTAAAGATCTACAGCCTTTGTTATCAATAGTAGAATGGTCTTTATGCACTGTGTTATAGGTAAAATCATCGTGAAATGAACAAGATCAATGATTTTGGGATGCTTTATTAATGAAATTGAATGTGTGTGCGGAGCGAGTTTTGAGTGAAATTAAAGGAGGTAAACCAATATCGCTAATTTTGTTCAAGATGAACAAAATTAGCGATGTATGTTACCTCCCTTTAATAAAATATAACTCCGTTTCTGCTTATGTGTCTTTGTGGACCAACAAGGCACTTTAAATCCACACCATTCAATAAAATCACAGAATAATTCGATCGATTTGAATTAAAGATTAGTCCTATTGAATGATTTTGAAATGTTTTCAAGTGATTTCGGTGCGTCTAAGATCGATTTGAGTGAGTGTTTGGAATGGATGAATGGAGCGCTGAGTAAATGATTTAGAATGAATTTGATCGGAATGAGTGTCAATTTCACAATGTTTTTAACTGTAGTCCAGTCTGTCCATATCTGCTAATCACGCTCACGCGAAATCGTTCGATATTAAACGCAAAATCTAATATTAAACCAACATTCAATTATACAGTATACCACAAATTGTTCAACCCATACAAATAAATGCCCCCCCCCCCCCCCCACACACACACTAACAAAAATCAAAGTTCAGAAAGCAAGTTGTGTCAACCTGTGACACAAAGGGATACTATAGGTCTTTGAAATCCATGCAGTTTAAGCTTCAGTAAATCAACCATTTGACAACCCTAACATATACCAGTAAATCATATTGCAGCCAATAATTAGTCTGTGGTAAAACCATCTTCTGAATCAACAAAACCGTCTGCTGAAGGTTTCGAAATTCGATATCAATCTTGTTGGTTTTTTATAGAAAAAAGAAAGGATATCTTAAGATGAACTTACAAAAATGCTGTGAATTCAACGAAGAAGCATAAACTCACATTCGATAAAAGGAATACGGATACGGAATATCTAAAGCTATGACAACAACAACAATGCACTCGCTCAAGCAACACCACAAACATACGTGCATCCTTATTGGGTTACAAAGAAGATTCCAATTTGAAAGTTTAATTTATTTATTTGGTTCAAAATATTAAATGAACTCCACTCTCTAGTCTCTACCCATTAAAGACGATGAGCAATAACTTATTGCTCTCCTGTTACATTGAAACAACACTTCCCGCCTTAATGATACCTATCAAACGATGGAATGCTGTAATTGTTGGTCTTGCACCAAGTTCCTTCTTATTCCGTAAATGGTCGGAAACGTTTTGCTTACTACATGCAATTAGTAACATATTCATCTAAATAATTCCTCATAATAAGATAAACTTCAATTGACCCATAAATGAAATAGATATGAACTTTTTCAGAGCAATAATCTTTTAAAATCTCTGCTTAGAATATTTATGAAATAGATGCTGAGTAGTACATGTATATTAAAAGAAATATCCATCATTTTGTGATCGAACAAAAAAAGTTGTTATATTTTTATATTTGGAAAAGAATAAGTTGTAAACAAACTGATTTTTTCGTTTGAGATATCTGTATCTTGGGTATAATTCAACATATCGAAAACATATAGGCTGAGGAAAATGGCAAAAAATAACTTTTTTGCATGGAATTTTCCTGGAAACTTTCTTTTGATATTTTTGTTTGAACGTGGCTTTACACCGCTTTCAACAATTTTTCAGTTAAATCGCGGCGACTAGAGCACCTTACAATGGATTCCTCGTATTTCTCACACCATTACTACCATTACACCCTTCCCTAGCCTCAAGCTGCCACCCCACATAGGGTTACGATTATTGAACCATTGATGAGAGACAAATAGTCGGAAAGAATGAGTGCCGCCGTTGGGGATCGAACCCGGGACCTCTAGATTGACAGTCCGACGCGCTACCAACTGCGCTATGGCACATTTGAACAGCATGATATTGATATAGGAAGAGATTCCTTCTGCTTCAAACATTTTTTTCCTGAAATAATGCAAAATCTTCAATGACCTATGTAAACTGTAATTGTCATTTTAGAAATGGGTGTGTACGCATTACTAAGAACTACTATACATATACCGTCTCTGCATAAAGACTCCCCTCATACAGCACACGCACTTACAGATTCATTTGATAATCCCGAAAATCCCCCCTTACATTGTAAATAAAATGTCACTAGAAATTTTAATTTGTAATTAATTGTCTTTCACAGATTTGTAATGAAAAAAAATGCTAATTGTATACTGCGGAACAACGACGCTTTGTTCCGGGAAGGACTGTGCCAAACCCCTGGCAATATTTGGAGACAAATGTCGGAAAGTTTATGCGACCCATTACGCTAAAAAGGGACCATCTGAGTAAGGGGTAAAGTGTCGACCCTAGTCAGTCTGCGCGTACTGCGCAGACTGACAAGGGTCGAAACTTTTCGAAATGTGCTTACTTTCGTATCTAGAATGATCGATCTACCTCCAAGTAAAATAAATTTTAAAATGAGACCTCTTGTAGACCTATGCTGGACCCAATCTCTTTTTCAATTATTCATCTGATTAAGTTCCGAGTTCCCTTTTCGCGTGACGAGTCACATAAATAACGCCGTTGGGAGCCAGTTATAAGATTTGTGATTCTTGCTAAAAGTTAAGGGAAATATGTACAGCTTCTTTTAGAATGAATTTCAATCTTTCCTTTGGTTTTGATATTTGTAAGATCGTTTTGAAAACATAAAGTAAGCAATTCTTGATAGCCTATTCTTACAATACTCTTCGAAAAAGTTCTTTGACAACGATCAATTTTTTCTTAGAAATGACAAAAGAATCGACGACTGTAGGTTGTTTTGCGAACAGCTATTATACCTCAACAAATTCCTTAGATTTGCGATGCATTACTTCATAGCGTTTCCGCATATCAACGTCAACGTAAAATTACCAAAAATGCCCGTCTCAAATAGCACGTGCACTTTAAGATTCATTCGAAAGTCCCAAATGGTCTTCATTGTGTTCTGAAAGAAATGCCTTAATTGCTTTTAGAATGAAACGTTTTTACAGAGATTTAAAATGAAAAATAATTAAATATGCAAAGGAAAAACTCATAATGCTTTAGGTCGCTGTGAGGCAGGCAAATGACATTGATGTTTCGGGACCAACCACCTCCAACATCTGACATCACTTAAACGCAACTCACTGCTCTATGTATACAGTCAGATAGGCCTGGCACGCAAAAACAACGTTCATCCAGTACAGCGAATAACGTAAAATTATTTGGATTATTTCTCTCTTACCACAACTTCAAAGATATTTTTAATCTCTAGACGGCGTAAAACTTCCGGGCAGAAAATGTGAAACAAATTCTGAGAGGCTATGCTTGCAATAGTAAGAGACTTTTGACGTAACAATCTTATTTGACGTCCCCATTGTTAACATTTGACCGAAAAGCAGTAATTCTGTTCAAATTCAGTGGGAAAAAAGACAAAACTTCACTTTCCTTGATAAACATTAGATATGTATAGATAATTTTGTTGTAATTAAAATATGATTCAATGTCAAAAGATCTTTTTTGAAGAGTATATTTCTAAGTATATCGAATTAAAGTTTTCTTATCGAATAACACGATTTTCTCTTTATTACACCTAGAAATAAATGCACTATACATTATATTACATCATGGGGATATTAAATAAAATGATTTATTTTCAGACTGTTGAAGATAGAGAAGGATCGGGATCTATAATAGTTAGAACAAAGATAGTTTAAAGTCGGGTTGGGATTGGACAGTGGCGCGGAATGTCCTGAAAAGTAGCAGTAGAAATCAAAGTATAAATATCATTTAAAAGACCGTTTCATGACTTGTTTAAGACTTAAGCCTACAAAGTATGCGGTTACCACTGCCTCAATAGGCCACAGTTAACATACTTTGGTGGTCCAATTTTCAGGTTAAGCTTAAAAAAGACAAAAAGAAAATAGGACCTTCCTCGTCCTTGGTATAATAACATGCATACAGTTAGTTTCACCGTAAAATTGCCGTTCACCTCAATCAAACCATTCTTAATCGCCATTCATTCCATCCAAACACTCACTCAAACCATTCAAACACGCTCAAACCGATTGAAAAATATAGAATCAACAACGTCATGCAAAATAAAATTTGATAGAGAAAACCACGATTTCACTGACAAAATCCAAATCGTTAGCGTCTCATAGGTTCTTGAAGAAAAAGGGAGCTATGTGCATATTTTCTTAAAGGGCGGTAATCAATATCGCAAATATTGTTCATCCTGAACAAAATTTGCGATATCGGATAACCTCCCATTAACTTCCCTCAAAACTCGCTCCACACGCTCATTCAATTCCATTCCTAAATCATTCCAAAATCATTCACTGTACATACGAAATGATATTAAGGTAGTTGACCCGTAATGGTTCCGCTGCATTTCGAACTCTTAAAATCTTTCACAATCTTAACCGGGGTTTCGTATTGATATTATTAGGAAATCTCGGTTAACACTGTTAAAGTTCATGACTTCCGAAACGTTGCAGAACTAATACGGGTCCACTACCTTAAGGCTCCCTCTAACTCAAGCGTCTTTCTTTCGTGGCGTACATAAATAGAGATTGTTCAGAAAACGGGAAAAAACCTGTACAAGTTTCTGTCTGTCTCGGGAGATTTATGTTACGCGATTTTACTTATTGAAACCTCCAAGGATTCATCGAGATAAACTCTGTCATTTTCTGACAAATATTTGTCTTTTTTCTCCCGCCATTCTTGTCGCTTTATGAGAACGTGTACTGAATACCAGCGCGAATTTTCCTTCCGTAGACATAGCTAATGAGAATTTTAGTTATCCTCGATTCGAGGCATTTGAGAAGGACGCAAAACAATAGATTAAATGAAGTTTAACGCCGCTTTCAACAATTTTTCAGTTAAATCGCGGTGACTGGAGCACCTAACAATGAATTCCCGATATTTCTCTCACCAGTACAACCATCACATCCTTTTCTAGCCTCCAGCTACTATCTCATATAGATCTACGATTATCAACCCATTGGTGAGAGACATATAGAGACATTTTCGAAATATCATACCACAAATATACTACAATACTTATTTATTTATTTTTAATTGTGTCCATCAATATTCGTACTTTCTATTTTGCTGAACAGTTGTTATCATTTCCAAATGAAAACAATTTTGAGTACGCAGTTTTTTTTTTGTAAGCTTTCGCAAAAAGTAGTCCCGGGAGAAATCTGTTTCTGAACTGAAAAATCTTTACATTTTTGCTTCATGATTTTAAATTATAAGATATGAAGATAATATTTGTTGATTTCATTGAGGTATGAAACTAAAAGACTCATCACACTGTATGAATACGCGAATACTCTTTTCATCTCCTACATGAGTGCTTGTCTATCACTGTATTTTGAGATTAGAGAAAGAAGAAAGAAATAGCACGTGTATCTAGTTATACCGAGATCACACGAATGAATTTAAAAAAAATCTGAGTATATTTGTTGCTAATGTACTTGATGAATGCATCTAAAAACTTGAGATGCCTATTGAAATTTTTTCCCGTCTACTGTCAAAGGGTATTTATCTTATAACTATTCAAAAATACGTATGATAACATCCCGTATGATTTTTTTATGAAATCACATAGTTATTGTTAGAACAAATATATAATGAAGTTATTTTTAGAAACTTGCATTTCAGTTTGAAACATCGACGAAAACAAGACAAATAGAGGTTATAACATAAATATAATACATACTTAGTGTATCGTATGAAAAAATATCTTACTCGGTTGTGAGAATTGATAATTGTCTCGGCAGAGCCTCGACAATGTTCAATTCTCCCAACCTCGTTAGATATTTTTTTTCTTATAATACACTTAGTACGTATTATATATTTATATGTATAAAAATCAAATCTTTCCCCCTGACATATTCTTTGGGCTGCATTGTGCAGTTAAAGATATTAATGACGTCGTGAGCTATGTACAGTCATGTGTATCCGACCTCCTGAACGAGTTAAATTAAATTTCGAATACGCGTTGTCCCTTTCTTAAAGTATTTTGTCACATTTATAGTCGAAGTATGAACACCGTAAAACCAGAGAAAGAACGAGGAAACGTCCACGCTTCCGACGAATGACTATGTTACTATGAACGATGACGGTGTATCAACAAATAAAAAACAGCTCCCATAACCATAACTTAATTATATTCTACAGGAAAAAAATCTAGAATTATCCGGAGTATTAAAGAATGATACAATTACATTTTTTGTCCAAATCTTACGTATGAATATCTGTCATAGCATCCTACGATCCTGTCTCGCGGTAAATTCCGTTTAATATAGGGATGGGTGTCTTTTTCACTGCCAAATAAACGCAGTGAAAAAGACACTCGTCCCTTATAATTGCAGTCCCCTAGATCGAAGAAACTATTAAAATTCTCGGTCAAACATTAAAGCTTCAAGTCTACTTTCTGCGCGTATAAATTACACAATCTATTTATAGATCACGTATTTGTTATCTCGCTATCGAAGTGAAATGTCATAAAGTAAACCAAATAATACACAAATAAACGTCAACTTTGAAATTCGAAGAGAAACTTATGACAAAAAACTTGTTTCTGCCAAGTTAGTCTGTATTTTTAAACTAAAATGGCCAGGTCGGTCTTAGTTGAGAGGGTTGCTTGGTGGTCTTCGTCGACTCGCTGTTTTCTAAGTTTAGGTCGGCTCAGAATCAGAACTGCTTGCTTGTAATCGTAAATTCTTTCGAAAATATCTTAATTCATAATAGATTAAATAGCAATATTGCGTTAATGATCGGGAACTAGGTTAATTCGAGTCCCTACAACATGGGACTTCAGATCGAAGGTCGGGGGTTTTCCCGAAAGACCTATTGCATTTTATACAGAAATAAAGTGCAATGGATTTCCCCACGTGATGCGATTTAAACCAATCAGAATTCTTTATTTTATTGGATTGCGATTATAAAGTTGTGAAAATGAGATACGCGTGTATTTCCGTTTATTTATCGTCGCTACCGTAGCACATGCCCATATGAGACGGTTAGTTGTTACGGGGGGTGATGTAAGGATACGTGACGAAACTATTGCTGGGATAAGCCGTGGTTCTTTAACGTGCTCGGTGTAAAGCACCGTCTCGCGGGACCTCGGTTTAACGTCTCATCCGAAAGACAATTAGTTTGTTGGTGTGCCAGCCATGAAATCGAACCCACACGGTCAACTTAAATGGTTTTGAAGTCCGGTGCTCTACAAACTGAGCTAATCGGGCTGACAAAATGATATTCTAACACAGGTCGAACAATCATCGTATTATAGATGCACAATTTCGAGTGAGTGATCAAAGGTCAATTTTGTCTATACGCTGTATAGACAAAATTGACATTCGATCACTCACTTAAGCTTGTTTATCTATATGTAAATATTGATATCGTAAGGCAGAATAAAGTGCTACAGTTAACGACTTTATGAATTTGACAAGGTGAATGAAGGAGCGTTTTTTAATGGTTTGGGTGTGTGTTAGGAAATAATGAATGGGGGGCTTATTGAGTGCTTTAGAATGATTTTGCTCGGAATGAAAGTGAATTTCACGATGTTGTTAAACTGTATAGACCTAATTCACAATTTGACGATGACGAACACGTCACTTGTGAAACCGCGTTGTGTTAACTCGTACCTCGGTGGCAATTCTGAAATACAGGAAGGCGGCCTGGGGCCCGTTTTACTAAACATCTTCGGATCATTTTTTGCGTAAGTCAAAAATTAAGATCGCTTTTACAGTAGTTATTAGATATGGGGTTCTGCCATGCATCATCTCATTGGAATCGTAGAAGACGATTCTAATGAGATTTGTAAGGCAGAATCTAACAATGAATAAAAACACCAGGTACGATTTGTGATTTTGACTTACGATCAACTTTTTCGTAAGACGTTTAGTAAAACGGGCCCCTGATTACACGAAGGACCCGAAGTTGAAATTTTTTGTTGTATTAACCAGAAGTAAAGATGCTTTGACAAGATAGATGTATACTGAAATAAATACGAAAGAATGAAAGAACGAAAAAAGGAAAGACAGAAAGAAGAAATGAAAGCTCGCGTATAAGACAGCAATGCGAAAACAGTTCAAAACATCGTAAAATTGACAAGGTGAATGATTTTGGAACATTTTTTTTAATGAAATCGAATGAGTGTGTATAGCGAGTTTTGAGTAAAATTAAAGGGAGGTAATCCAACATCGCTAATTTTGTTCATTTTGAACAAAATTAACGATGTTGGATGAATTCCCTGTACTAGTAATATGCATACAGATTCCATGAATAACTTCCTTATAAACGCATAATACGCTTACAAAATTCCACCATGTCAGTAAAATCTAGGATTATTCCTACCGATTTTATTTTATTTTTTTGGAATGAACGAATAGATCGCTGAGTAAGTTATTTAGAATGGTTTTGATCGGAATGACAGTCAATTTCACGACGTTATTAACTATTTCATTATTATATTGATGCGAAACCGGCAGGTGCAATACTGAAGAGGTTTTTATTACTTCAATCAAAATTTATGATGAGAATATCATATTGATCCGAATATCTATAAATTGAGTTTTGTGTCGAAGTAGAGAGTCAATGTGCCTCATCTAGCCATCTGAATGATTATGATGATAAAGATGATGATGATGATGATGATAATAATAATAATAATAATAATAATAATAATAATAATAATAATAATAATAATAATAATAAATGATAATAAATATTAATAATAATAATAATAATAATAATAATAATAATAATAATAATGATAATTATTTAGCACATCCTTTCAATCCGCTTGTGCAAAAATAAACACCAGTTTCATTTTTTCCCCTTTTTTATTTTATTTTTTATTTTTTTTGTAATTGAATTTTAAATCTTGTATACGTCCAGATAAACTATTTCAATTAAGAGTATTTTTATAGGGGTAATTCATGTTTTTGAGGGCGTTAACATTTGCAGAGACCCGAAAAATAATTTAACGCCCGAGTGAAAAGCACGAGGGCGTTAAAGCATTATGAGGGTCTCTGCAAATGTTAACGCCCAAAAAAGCGTGAATTGACGCCATTATTGCATAAAAAAAATATTTCATAGAAACGATATAAAAAGAGTTACACACCTACTTATATGCCGTCATGCATTACACCGCCCACTTTGTTTATACCGACGTTGCTTGGTTAATTTATTACGTCACACAATTTAACGCGGGTTTTAGAGCAACGTTTTTTAGGTATGCTCATTGTTGGACAAGGAAACTGAAAAAGGGTATAGGCCCAGACCGAGAATATTTAAGTGAAAAAAGCCGGGCGTCTACGGCACGTGAATTTACTTATTAATCCGCGTTTTCTCTCATTAACGCCCGGGCTTTGTACGTTAACGTATGCCTTTAACGACCCGAAAACGCACATTTTATGCAATAATGTCTTTAAGCCTCTTTTCATATCATTTTTATTCCGATTATCAAGAAATGATAAAACTGTAGATTACATGTTATGAGGTAGAGGGCAACATAAGTCTGAAGTCGTTACATCTTAAAGAAACCTTATATCATGGGTACTCAGTAAAATCAACTTGATGAGATGACATACCCACAACATAGGGCCTTTTTTCAAGTGTTGTTTTATTATTTGAATCTAAAATCGATACAGTTGACTTTCATTCCTATCAAACCATTCTAAATCGCTCACCCAGCACCCCATTCAAAACGCTCACTCATACCGTTCAAAACCGCTCTAAAATCACTAGAGATGAGATCAACAAGTAATTTCAAAGCAAATATCGGTAGATAATGAGTTTTGTAAGCGTATGGTGGCGTTCGTGTAGACGTCGAAAGCTATTCATGGAACCTGTATAGGGAAGTAATAAATATCGCTCGTTTTGTTCATTTTGAACAAAAATGAACACAATTAGCGAAAGGGACTACATCCCCTTAATCTCACTCAAAACTCGTTCCATATAATCATTAAATTTCATTCTGAATCCATTCTAAAATCATTCATATTTTCAATTTCACGATGTTGTTTACTGTAATACTCCCTCTTTATGTACAAAGCCTTGATGGCACGTGCATTCCGCAAATACATATAGTTACATCGTGAATATAACCTTTGACTCAATCAAAACCATTCTAAATCGCCCACAAAGCGCTCCATTCATTCATTCCAAACTCTCACTCAAACAATTTAAAAACGCTCAAACCCATTGAATAATATAAAATCAACAACGTCATTCAAAATAAATTTCGATAGAGAAAAATCGCGATTTCACTGACGTAATTCAAATTGTAAGCGTCTAATAGGTTCCTAAAGAAATAGAAATCTATTTATAGAACTTGTATGCATATTCATTAAAGGGAGGTAATCAATATCGCTAATTTTGTTCATCCTGAACAAAATTTGCAATATTGGATTACCCTCAATAAAATTCACTCAAAACTCGCTCCACACACGTATTCAATGTCATTATTTAATCATTCCAAAATCTGTCATCTTGTCAAATCCACGATGTTTTAAACTGTACCATGTTTTCCAGCCGCCGCGATATGACTAAAACGTCGGTAAATCGGCGTTGATTCCATACAACTAAACAACAACAGCTCTGCAAAATCTATAACTATGTTATTGAAGCGGATAATCGTTGAATAAAGAGTGCGTTTTCATTAAAGAGCCGCAGAACACGACCCTGTTCAAATATAATCACTATTAGTGGAAACCGTTAATTGATACGAACACGAAACAAAAATTAATGACCCCGTCCTTTTGTCAAAGGTAACCATGGCAACACTAATGCAACAACTGTCTGGTGTCCCCGGGGTTAGATTATTGTTACAGCGCGTTAGCAAGGCTGTTTAACTCTTCAAGCGAGGGCGACAAATTCGGAACCGCATTGAGTTGCGAAATATACACCTGCCTTTGGTGGCCAAATTGTCGTAACTGAAGCTTAAATCAAACGATATGAACTATATAAGCTTTGAAAAAATACCTGTAAGTAATTTAACGAGTGTCTTAGGCGACAACACTAAATTGCATGAAAATCTTAGTTCAAGTAAAGCAATTTCCCTTTGAAGAAACTAAATTAATTCCCCTATTTGCTTATCATATTGTATCAAATAGTAAAATTCAAGGTTAAAAAACTTCTCGTTTCTAAAAAAAGCGTTGCGCCTTAGTATTCACAGCAGTCGAGTTCTTTGTTTGGAGCGGAATGCAACTAAACAGAATGCCATTTCCGTGTTAGACACACACACACACACAAAAAAAAAAATCAAATTATACACAAAACTAAATTTGAAATATTTCCTTATTGATTGGACAATTTTTAGTCAGTTTGGTTCTTCGAAGCCCACAGTCGGACAATCGTACAGTTGAAGTAAGAAAACACGAGTCTTTGCTAGATGCGAAAGTGGTTTTGATGGGAATATCACGCGCAGGGTTGATTTGACACTTAAGTTCTCCATAATCCCTCTCCAATTCATATTCATATGGGGTAAAGAGTTAATCATTATAATACCGCAAACGGGGAATATTATATCTGATTTTCTCTTTATTGGATATTTTTGGCGTCCATATTGGTTTATCTGTTTCTATGTACATTGCGACATTTCTGTATGTTGTCATGGAAAAATGACGAACTCGTTTAGATTTGCTGATGTTATTTGTGATATTTCTAAATGTCCGCGATTCTTTTCATTTCGATAAAATTGTTATCTGCCAATCGATTATTGGTGAGAGCCAAATGACGCTTGTCCAAATGGCAATTTATTCAATGTAGAGAGGAAAAGTGGCGGAACCGTTGATTGAACTCACGACCAAAGAAGTGCGGGCCCAACCCAGTAATTACGGACACAGCTAGACGGGCTCGGCAAGCCGCATTTCTGTCGGATCCTTTTTCAATTCAAAGAATTGGAAATATTTCTTATTGCGACATACTAGAATAAAGTTTCTGGTATAAATACATGTACATGTATAACAATTTTGACACTATTTGTATGAGAGAAAAAACGCCAAAAAATGCTTATCTTCACATATTCACATTTGTTGTAGACATGACGCGATATTTCTGGAGAAGTAAACTTTGAGAGAGAAGAAAAAAATAACCCTCGTTTTCATACAAATACCATGAAGAGGTTCAGATAAGAGGGGTAACCCCAGTCTAAAATCTCTGTTTCTCAATGAAACCCTATGATGCGGGTACTCATTTGAATTGTCTTGTCGAGACAATTCCAATGAGTACCCAAAAGATAGGGTTTGAGCAAGGACTAGTGAAATATTTAAATTTGAAATCCAAAATACGCCATCTATCTGTAGCTCTCGTCCAAATATATAGAATGCCAGAGTAATTCCTCTTTACAAGAAAAATGATAAAACGGAGGTAGGTAACTACAGACCTGTGTCAGTTTTGAGCATTATTTCGATGGTTTTTGAAAGGGTTATTTATGATCAGCTGGAAGAGTACTTATCTGCAAACAATATCCTATATAGCTTCCAATCAGGTTTTAGGCGTGGTTTTTCTACTGCCACATCTTTAATTTATCTGTCGGATTTCGTCAAATTTAATATGGACCAGGGTAAATTGGTTGGAATGGTTTTACTTGATTTACAAAAGGCGTTTGATACTGTTAATCATAATATTCTATTAATGAAACTTGAAGCCATTGGACTTACTTCAGATGCTATAAGATGGTTTCAGTCGTATTTTTCTGACAGGACTCAAGTAGTTGAGATTTCTGGGGTATCCTCTAATCAAGATTTTATATCATGTGGTGTTCCACAGGGCTCAATCCTTGGACCTCTCTTATTTCTGATATATGTCAATGACATGTCTGCTGTGGTAAAGAATAAATTACTTTTATATGCTGATGACTCTGGCATCCTTGTCTCTGGTAAAAATACCAGTGAAATTGAGTCGGTTCTATCTGCAGAACTGGAAAGGGTGAGTGAATGGCTTGTTGATAACAAGCTTTCACTTCATCTTGGCAAGACCGAATCAATTCTCTTTGGTTCAAAACCCCGTCTGAAAAGTCATAGTAATTTAAATGTATCATGCAATGGTATAAATATACAAGCTACCAGTTCTGTAAAATATCTTGGTGTTACTTTGGATCAGAATTTAACTTGTGATGAAATTGCTAGGTCACTTGTATCCAAGGCTCATGCACGTTTGAAATTTTTATTTCGCAACAGACATTTCTTTAATCTCCAAACTCGTAAGCTCTTGGTTATGTCCTTAGTCCAGTGTCATTTTGATTATGTTTGTTCCTTCTGGTACCCAAGCTTAAGCCAGTACTGGAAAGATAGGCTCCAGACCACCCAGAACAAATTAGTTCGTTTTGTCTTGGACTTGGGTAGTAGGTCTCATGTAGGAGCCGAGCAATTCAAATCGCTAAATTGGTTACCTGTCAACAGGCGTGTTGAACAATTAACTCTTTGTCATGTTCACAAAATTTATAATGGTATTGCTCCTGATTACCTAAGAGAACATTTTATTCCCCTGAGACAAGTTCATGGTCGTCTTACTAGGTCTAGGGTATCCGCTGTTTCATCTGATTTTTTTGATGGGGATATTGCCTTTAATGACACTGGCCGGTTTGCTTTGCCTAAAGTAAGGTCGTTTGGTAAGAAGACATTTGCATATCAGGGTATTGTCGCCTGGAACTGCCTGCCACAGCAGCTCAGAGACATTGAAAGCACCTGCTTCTTTAAAACTGCCGTGAAAAATATCTTATGGACATATTATAACATCCCTCTTTAAGACCTTTTCGTTATTTTCATTAAAAATTATTATATTTTTGTAACCTCCAGTCTTATGTAGGTGATTCTTTTAAGGACATGCTTTTTTTAACTTTAAAGTACGCCACTGCTTTTTATAACTGTATAGTAAGCCACTGTGATAAGCATGATCTTCTATTACTGTTTGAAGTGTGATACTTTTGTCTGTGATACTCAGATGTGAAATATTTTATTTTTTTCTTTCTTTTAATTTGATACAAATTCATATCTTAAATTATTAAATTATAAACATGACTTTCAGTGTCATGCCTCCATTGCCCGGGACCGCAATGGAAATAAGAAGATTTAAATTTCTTCTTTTTTGTGCTATCCTTGGTAATGGGGCGCATAACATGGTTCTTTTTTTTTTTTTTTTTTTTCCTAATGTAATCTGTGCAATATTGTTGTAATGTTATTCTTATTATACCATGTTCTGTACTCTTTTACCTCAATAAAGTTATTATTATTATTACATTCATAAAATTGAAATAAAACTTATTTGGAATTTATTAAATTTTCCAATTTCTAAGATGTAGAGCAATGAAATAAGATATTTTTATCGTTTATAAGAATGGATTTTCAAAGAAATGTTATGTCAGATATGGTTTTAACGCTGTTTAAGATTTGTATTTCTGTTAAATGGTATCTAAGTACTGTCTGACCCTAAAATATCAACCAGAGCCCAAAAATGAGTGCAATTGACGAATTTTGTATGATTCTTAGAAAAGGTTAAAGTTAAAGTTAGGTTTATAGTCTGTTTCTTTGCCATATTTAACCGACTTCACACTTTAACCCCCGATCATCGAATTGCAAGACGGCTGTTAACAAACGGCGCTCATCAGCAGCCACAGCACTTTGACTTACATTCTCACAGGTACCCATTTATACACCTGGGTGGAGAGGATCAACGTGGAGTTAATTTTTTGCTCAGAAAAATTCCCGTGATCTGGCCAGAATTCGATCCCGGGACCTTTCGATCCCAAAGCCACCGTCCTAACCACTAGACCACGAACTCCACATAAAAACAATCAGTCATATGCTGGAGCACCTAGCCATTGGATCGTGGTATTTCTCTCACATGTGCCACATGCAAATCTAGTTGTATCATGAAATTGGCAATCATTCCGATCAAAATCATTCTAAATCGCTCTCTCAGCGCTCCATTCATTCACTCTAAACACTCATTCAAATCGATAAAAAACTTTTAACATTTAATTCAAATCGATCTAATTATCCCACGATTGTGTTGGCCTGAATGGATTTCTAAGTGTCTAATAGGCCCATGAAGACACACAAACAGAAAATTTCGTATGTTTTATTAAAGAGAGGTAAGCCAATATGGCTTATTTTGCTCAAGATGATGAACAAAATTAGCCATATTGCTTTACCTCTCTTTAATTTCATTTATAACTCGCTCCACACACTCTTTCAATTACATTCCAAAATCATTCCAAAATCACTCATCTTGTTAATTTCACGATGTTGTAAACTGTACTACGGTATCCTTCCCGACCCCTAGCTACCCATCACGTATATAGATATAATTGGACGAAGTATACGGCCAAACGAAAAAAATATGACTAATGCGCATATGGACCGTGGTCCAAGTAAGGAAATAATTTCTCTAAAATGTACAGACTATTTTGTCATCTAAGTACCATTGAACCAGCCCTATGTTCAGAATGAAAAAAAAATCGGTGCGAACTACACGTACACTTGCATGCAAAGCGGGGTATAATTTGAAACAGTTTGCACCGATTGCCATCCTGAATGCAGGACAGGCTAATTTATAAATTTGAACATGTCAGAATATAATTTTATGACCGTAACGTGGTTCGAAAAAGTAAATAATTTCTCAGACTATTTTGACTTATTTATTCAGAGAGTGGCTGTTACAAGCAAACTCGTCTCTTGAAAGAGTACAAAGATTTTACGAGGCATTTCCCTCAAAAGACTGAAGTTGTTCGCAAAAATTGGTATTTAACTTTATTTTGAATGCAATTTCCATTTCCAAGAAATAGCTCAATATAACAAAAGAACGTTTAATCGTTATAAGAATTAGGTTATCAAAGCATTTTTATTGCTGTCATGGTTTAAGATGCGATATTTCTCTCAATGTTATAGCTTAGTACCGTTGCACCAAAATTTCTCTTAGCCTTTGAATAAAGTACATCCGTCTTTAAGAACTACAAATTGCACAATTTGTTGAAAAGAAATTTAAGCCCGTGCTTTTGACGTTTTCAACTATTTCAAGTATTCGTGCTAGAGAGACATTGGGAAGTCTTGACAATCGCAAAGTGATTTGAAAATATTCTAAGATATTGGACAGAGACATCAACCCTACGTTCAGGATGACAAAGCGGGGCAAAATGTTTGCAAATTATACCCCGCTTGGTACGTGCACTTGTGTGCAAAGCGGGGCATAATTAGCGAACATTTTGCACTATTTTGACATCCTAAATGCAGTGGATTTCTGTAGCCATTTATTCAGTGCGAAATGAAGTGAACACTCTGATCAGACCGTGCGATTGAAACTTCTTGCAAACCATATTCGCTGTTTAAGTTCAACTGCACTGTGCATTGTTTCTAAGTGCGACATTCGTGCATAATGAAATTGTCCTTTCAACTTTAATTCGTGACAAACGAAACTCGGGCTGAATCAGTGCCAACAGAAAACGGACATCGTTTGAACGCAAATCTCTGTTTGTGTGTTCTTTCTTTCTTCCTTTCTTTCTTTCTTTCTTTCTTTCTTTCTTTCTTTCTTTCTTTCTTTTTTTCTTTATTTTCTTTCTTTCTTTCTGTCTTTTCTTTCTTTCTTTATGGGAAACAAAAATCGCAGTTACGGACTAACTAACTTTCAAGTGAATGCTTTTGGAATGATTAAGGAGTGAAATTGAATGAGTGTGTGGAGCGAGTTTTGAGTGAATTTAGTGGGAGGCGGTCCAATGTCGCAAATTTTGTTCAGGGTGAACAAAATTAGCTACATTGATTACCTCCCTTTAATAAAACATGCATACAAGTTCTTTAGATAACTTCATATTTCTTCAAGAACCTAATAGACGCTTACAATTTTAATTATGTCAGTGAAATCGTGATTTTTTCTTTCCAATTTTATTTTGCATGACGTTTTTGATTCTATATTTTTCCATGGGTTTGAGCGTTTTTGATCGATTTGAGTGAGTGTTTGGAATGAATGAATGGAGCGCTGAGTGAGTGATTTAGAATGGTTTTGATTGAGATGAATGTCAATTTCACGATGTAACTAACTGTAAGAAACCATTACCTGACTCTTCCGACATACCGCTGAAGATATCATCCATATGGTAGTTGTAGTAATATCACGCGATCTCCGGTTTGACACGTCTTTGAACACAGTAGCAGTTGTTCCACTGTAATGTCCTTCAGTATGTGTTACTCATATGGTGCGCTTATTTCCCTGGGATGCTCTTGGAATAGACTCGGCCATATGCATAATTAATCAAATCAAATTGTATTCCTTTCATATAATCTTTCAGAAACAAGTTTACAGCAAGTACTTCGAAACTTGTGTATTCTCTTAAAATAGAAATAATTACGTTCTTGGTAGGTTTCCCGTAAAAGCAGACAGTTTTTGTAACACACAAACGGGATTAATTATCCAAAATGTCACACAAACGTGTGACTAAATTACACGTCAACGTTTTTCTAGTATCAGCTGACTATTTTCCATGTAATAAATTTAATTTGAAGAGGAATTTCACGGCCTCTAAATAGGAAAACTTCGTTAAAGTTCAATTCTATCGTTTATTTTCACGAATTCCAAGCAAATGAAATTCAGATGCCGAACATTTCCTGTCCTAATTTTGAGGCTTTCAATGGAACTAGAAATTAAATGAACTGTTGCAATCCATTTTGTACAATCAATGCAATAACAGTTTCTATCCAATGACAAATTATTCGAGAGTGAAAATGAATAAGTTTCCTTATAGTGAAATATTATAGCCAAGCACAATGTCGAATAGTTTCAAGCACGAAGCAGCCGTATAAAGGCGAATTTTCCAAATCAGGCACACATATTGGCGATTTTTCTCTCCGATAATTCAGAATCCACTAACGACTCTATCGCAGACTTGATTCCATTCTGGTCTTCTGTTAGAATAATGGTCAGACGACATCAATTTACTTTTATGGCTCTATTGAAAGGAAGCACGTGATCCGTGACGTCACGAATTGTCACTAAACGCTGCGAATAATGTAGAATCATTAGTGAGCGATCTTAATTGGACGGCCTATAGACGAACCAAAGGGGTGTTGCATGTTATGGATAAAATTATTAATATGGTGGCATTGATTTTTCTGGCTTATCTGGGAATTTATAGATTTTCTGCGGAGCGCCAGCAATTAGACTCAACCGTTCTGGAAACGAAATGTGATTAGACGTAAACAATGCACGCACTATTACACACGTTCCCTCATGGGCGCTTTTCTGATTATTTAAAATTCTATGATTTTATCTAGTCTGTTAAAATAGCAGGAGAAAGCGACCCCATTAAATTGATATCGCTTACTACTGATATGTGCTATTGTATATATGCAAGGACCGTCACGAAAAAGAATTTTTGTTTTTCGAAATACTTTGAGAAGAATTTTAGAAAAAAAAGATGTAAATGTCTTTTCGGCTATAAAGAATACGAGCATACTATTACCATGCAAATCTCGAAATAATGGTTGTGATAACAGGATATTACGTGTACTAAAGAGTACGAAAGTGAAACGACGAAAACATGAGGTCCTAACATCGTTATCTAGAGCTATCACCTTCTGAGACTCGTATTCTTACGATCTGGACAAACCATTATCACCGTTTTTTGCGCAGATTACCCGTCACGCGGAAGAGGACCAGGATCACGTTTTACTCAAGATCTTACAAGCATATTTTGCTTAATTCAAAATTTAAAGTTACTTCTACAGTAGTTACTGAATATGGAGTTCTGCTTTGAATCATCTCATTGGAATACGTCTTCTAAAGAGATATTGCAAGACAGATTCTAACAATGAATGAAGACACCAGGTACGATTTGTGAATTTGACTTACGATTATTTTTTGCGTAAGAAGTTTAGTCAAACGGGCACCAGTGTCGAAACTTTTCGTTTTGAGGCAATTTTCTGAGCAAATAATAATTATTTAATCCTTATTTATATACTTTTCGAAATGCTGCCTGTAGTAAGTCTCTAATGAAATCGATTTCTAAAACAAATTTTCAGTTAACGAAAGTTCTATATGGCCCCCTTTTGCTTTACGGGACACATAAGAAGTCCTTCCTGATAAAAAAAAAACTTCAATCCACATTGTATATGTTGTGGGCTGATTAGGATCAACACTTGTTGCATTTGGTAATTTCTGAATCCAAGAAAGATCATTCTACCTTATCGTATAATAATTTTTGAAATGCTACATTGATCTCCATCGGAGACAATGTATTTCAACAATAGATACACACACACATACACACAAACACACACACACATAATATATATAAAACACAAAACTGATAATTACTTATCTCCTTTATTTATATGAATAAATAAATGGGATAAGAAATTATCAGTTTTCAGATTTTACTCTATTTATTCGCGACTGGCATCAATAATAAATTTTCTCAAGTCTTTCAAATACAAAATGTATACTTGTAAGTATTTTTCCTTTTTGATTCCTTGGTTTAGAAATAAGTGCATTTGAAATTTGATATGTGAAATGTTCGAACGTAATCATTGTGCTCAAAAATAATATTTATCACTATGCAAGTAATCAAAACGTGATACCTTGTCGATCTATAATTGGATATTTGTTCTATATATTTAAGTTACAGAATTATGGTCTCATTGCGGAAACCCTTTAATTTAGGGGGAAATACAATTAAGAGACAAAATTGATACTTAAGCACTCACCCAAACTTGTGCATTTATGTAATTTTTTCGTTGTTCACTAACGTATAATAAAAATAATTATTCGACCCTTTATAGCGTATTTTGCCGATAGAATTTTCTTTGTATCCTTGAAATACACACTGCAGAGATTATAGATTTATCTGGAATCAATAAATTAATAACTCTAAAGGATGAACATAATATACGCCGCAGACTCCTTTGTTAACAAACTCGTTATCGGGCTTGATGGTTTCTCTTTCGCCCTTATAGAAGGAATTGGCGCAACCCTACGTTCATGATAGTTAAACACTTCCAGTTAATAACATCATGAAATTGACATTCATTCCAATCGAAACCATTCTAAATCGTCCACTCATCACTCTATTCATTCATTCCAGACACTTATTCAAACCATTCAAAAACGCTCAAAAATTACGAAATTCGATAAGATCAACAACTGCATGCAAATGAAAATATTAAGAAAGAAATCTCGATTTCCCTAACATTATTGAAATTGTAAGCGTCTCATTGGTTCTTGAAGAAATAAGAAGCTATTTATAGAACGTGTATGCATATTTCATTAAAGGGAGGTAATAAATTTCGCTAATTTTGTTAATCCCGAACAAAATTAGCGACATTGGATTACCTCCCTTTACTTCCACTAAAAACTCACACATTGCACTCAATTAAATACATTCAAAAATCATTCTAAAATCATTCACCTTATCAATTACAAGATGTTATTAACTGTAATACTTATTTAGAGAGTGTACAGTGATACGAATTCCTAAACGGCCACTTAGTTTTTAACGAAAAAGTCATACTTCCTTTGGTATCTGAAATTGAAATAGTCAAATTGCGTTAGAAAATCATCCAGAGAAAATCTTCATTTAGTTTTAACCCGAAAAAAATAAGGAAAGCAACGAATTTGAAGGGTATTCAAGGATACACCTGGGCCCGATGTTATAAAACTTTTCTCATTATAATTTCAAAATTTTTTCAAAAATCAATTCGCGATTAAAGCCGTAATTCTGTTGAAATACATGACACTCAATTCAATATATTGACATAAAAGATAGTATTAATAGGTTGTTATACATAACAACTTATTTATATTATCTTTTAATTTCATACATTTATTTACATTTAAAATTTGAGATAATTCTCAGTTAAGCCTGAGAAAAGTTTTATAACCTCGGGCCCTAATTTAAAAATTAACATTGGTTGGAGATTCAATTCAAACATTTTTTTTAACTCATGTGAAAAAGAAAGTTAAATTTTATTTTTACAATAATTTTCTTTCGTACACAGAAAAATCATCGAAGTTTGTCACTTAAGCCTAGTTTACATTTGCCACGGTCGCCATACGATATCGCAGCCTGCGATTTTTTTACAATTTTTTTTGACATCGCAGACAGCTACGGAGTGCGACGTATGTGTTCACAATGCCGCACGGTGACCGTGCGATTTTGAAAATATTTATATATTTATTCTCTGTTCCCAGATACTATATCTAAAAATTAAACAATGCAAGGATATTTCAGGTATAAAGATTGATGATGAGGAATTTTTGATTTCTCAATTTGCTGATGATACCTCACTTCTTTTAGATGGGACCGATAAATCATTGAATGCTGTTCTCGATATTTTGAATAATTTCTCGGAAACATCCGGCCTGAAAGTCAATTTTGACAAAACAAAATTAATATGGATTGGTTGCATGAAGTATAGTACTCGCTCGATCAAAACTAAGTGGAAATTATCTTGGGGAGATACGTCTTTTAAACTACTTGGAATTACCTTTGACGTAAATTTGAAAAATATGATAAGACTCAACTTTGACGACAAATTGAATAATGTAAAAAGAATTATATCATTTTGGAAAAGACGTAAGTTAACGCCATTTGGCAAAATAGTAGTTATCAAATCTCTTATAATACCAATTATGAACCATCTTTTCATAAGCCTGCCAACACCACCGGAAGATTTTCTGAAAACTTGTGAAAATCTTTTCCAAGAATTTATTTGGAACGGAAAGCCAAAAATAAAATCAAAAATTGCGATAAAAGATTATGATGAAGGCGGCCTTAAAATTCCCGATCTTAAGAACTTCATATACTGTATGAAAATAAAATGGTTGAAAAACTTAATACTGCAAAGTGACAGTTCTTGTTATAAATTAGCTAATTTACAAATCAATACGAATAAACTTTTTAACTATGGACCTGCATATTGTGCAAAAATAAAGAAAGAAATTAAAAATGATTTTTGGGTTGACGTATTGGATGCTTATGAATTATATATGAATAAAATCCAAATTGAAAACTGGAATCAATTAATACATCTACCTATTTTTTTTAATAATGAGATATTAATTGGTTCTAAATACATAGTCAACGAATCTCTGTATGATAAAGGAATTAGACTTATAAAAGATCTACTTACAGACACGGGAACTTATATGTCATATCAAATTATACAAGAAATCACGAATGGAAAAATTAATTTCCTACAATACTATAGCATAAGAAATGCAATAAACTCATTCATTAAAAAGAAAAAGATCGAAAGCAATCATTCAGAATTGGCTAAGGTACATAACCCAAGTATGATATTCTACTTAACTCCCTTGTTAACTAGGACAAACTCAAACAGATATATTTACTCAACATTAATAAAAAATAATGAAATACCAACGGGTACATTAAGATGGCAGTCAATATTTAATGACATAAACATCAATTGGAAAATTCTATTTTCAAATGTCTTCAAAATTACATATGACACTTATTTAAGATGGCTTCAGATTAGAATACTTCATAAAATACTCCCAACTAATCGTTTTCTTCATAAAATAGGAATTTCCGACACAAACTTATGCACTTTCTGCAATTCGAGGGAAGAAACGATAATCCATATTTTCTTTGAATGCGATAAAGTTAAACCTCTGTATACAAATATAAACCTTAAATTACGAGAATTTTGCGCTCATTATCAGTTAAAATGTTCAGATATTATCCTAGGTTGTGAAAATCGCCCCCATGTTGATATTTTGTGTTTAATCTTAAAACGATATATATACACGTGTAAACTGAAAAACATAATTCCATCAGTAAAGGGTTTAAAAAGACAGTTAAAATTAACACTAGAAATACAAGAAAAATCTAAATTCTATGAGCCGTTTGATGAAAAATGGGCAATAGTAAAGGGTATGGTACACATGACTGATTGATGAATCCTTTTGTCAAATAATCCACAGAAAAACAATTTCTCTCGTTTCCTTACACACCATGTTCAATTCATTCATTTTTTCGCATTGTTTAGTTTTTTATACCTTACTTTTCTATAAAACTATTCATTTATCCATGATAAATATAAAGTAAGCATATACTAAGGTTCGTTCGATTTATCAAGCTGATTGGCATGCAAAAATCTTAGTTATTTATGCAGTAAACATTGTATTGAGCGACCACATACGGAACCATCAAATAGCGGTCGTTAAAGAGAATGGTCGCTTAGAACACATTTTGTTTACAAATAAGAAAACATAATTTCATTTGAATATGTATGGACTGAGTGCGAATTTCTCAATTATCCTTTGTTGGTAAGAGTCAATAGAATCGTCATAGTGACAATTCTATTGAGTTTTAACAACACATGATTCATTTACAATAAGTTTTAGATAAATTATGTCTTATTGTGAAGATATTTCAATTTAAAGAAGGGGATTTTGAAAGCGGTCGCTTAATACAAACGGTCGCTTAATAGACGTGGTCGCTCGAGCAATATCGACTGTATATTGCTGTCGTATTTAATGCCAAATAATAAAATGAAGTGCGTTTGAAACATTTCACATACTTAAAATCACATCTATCAAAAGTACCGATAGTCGTCTTTCAAAATTAAAAAAAAAACAATCACATTTGGAAAAATTAACCTTAGTATGAAAGACAAAAACGTAAGATCAGATCAAGACATAACACAAAAAAACCAATAAAATATCAATTCTCATGATTCTCATGACACTCAGCTTGATAAAAAATAAATGTTTGCATACAAACTAGGTGTTAAGGATTCTTTATATTGATATAATATTATGAATGTATATGTGTATCATCATGTCATCATGGATGAATTAAAAAAAAAAAAAAAAAAAAAAAGCATATAAAAAAAAAAAAAAAAAAAATATTTGAGGGGGAACACACCTTAATGAGACCGTACGGGTCCCGTGCGATATCGCAAGGTAATCGTGAGATGCCCGTGCGGAGATCGTACGGGTTCCGTACGGATATCGAGAGGATGCCGTGCGGTCATCGCACGATTCTACGGGTTTTATTTTGGATGTTTGATAGTTAAGATATCGTACGATTTCCGCGATATCATCGAAAGGGTTCCGTGAGATGTCCGAGCGGTGTCTTCACGAGGCTACGGGCTTACGATTTTTAAAGATGTGTATAACATTTTCTTAAAAGAGATCGCAGGTGTCTGCGGTGTCCGTAAGATCGTGCGATGATCGCTCGGGCACCGTATTTCACCGCACGAGCACCGCACGATTTTATGCTTACGGCGAGATACGGGCGCCGTACGGGCTCCGTAGGCCAAATGTAAACGAGTCTTTAATTGATTAAGTTTCGAGTTTTTCTGAAACTGAAATTTCGTTTTTCTAAAATGTTCTACATTTGTGACCTTTGTAAAGGACGGTTCTGCCCTGCGTTCAGGATGAAAATGTAAGCGAAGCGCTTTCGAAATAGTATCCCGCTTTGCACGTATGTGCACGTGCAAAGGGGGGTATCATCTTAAAGCGCTTGCGTAACGCTTTTACATCCTGAACACAGGGCTGGTGTTTGACTGTTAACTTCTAACACCATTGACAACATTTCTTATCTATTCTTTCTCTAGGATAAGCCAAATTGAAAAAACAATCGTATATAAAATAAAGAATATCTTATACCATATATTATTGCAAAAAGTCTCCGTTTTATGGTCGTTAAAAGGTATACTATAACGAACAAAACCCGGGCGTTAACGGGAGAAAACGTGGATTAATATAGGGCTAATTCACGCGCCGTTAAATTTTTTAATTGAAATATCCTCTGTCTTGGCCTATATACTTTATCAGTTTCTAGGCCATACATTAATATAAAGCATAAATAAAGACATTGATCTTATTCCCGCGTTAAATATTCTCACTTTATAAATTTACCAAACAACCTCGGTATTAACAAAAGTGGCGGTGTAATGCTTAATGCAATTTTCAGGCACATTTTTAAGTTTGGAGCTTGTTTAAAGGCTTTTCTATAAATCATTTATCATCAATCTTTGAATAAATACAAAAGTCTTTGTTTTTATGCATTAATAGCGTCAATTCACGTTTTTTCGAGCGTTAACATTTGCAGAGACCCGCAACATGCTTTAACGCCCGAGTGCTTCGCACTCGGGCGTTAAACCACTTTTCGAGTCTCTGCAAATATTATACTTAAATATCCTCTGTCTGTGCCTATATACTTTATCAGTTTCTAGGCCATACATTAATATAAAGCATAAATAAAGACATTGATCTTATTCCCGCGTTAAATATTCTCACTTTATAAATTTACCAAACAACCTCGGTATTAACAAAAGTTGCGGTGTAATGCTTAATGCAATTTTCAGACACATTTTTAAGTTTGGAGCTTGTTTAAAGGCTTTTCTATAAATCATTTATCATCAATCTTTGAATAAATACAATAGTCTTTGTTTTTATGTATTAATGGCGTCAATTCACGTTTTTTCGAGCGTTAACATTTGCAGAGACCCGCAACATGCTTTAACGCCCTCGTGCTTCGCACTCGGGCGTTAAACCACTTTTCGAGTCTCTGCAAATATTAACGTCCTCAAAAACGTGAATTAATCCTATATTATAATGTGTTTAAATATCTTATACCATATATTATTGCAAAAAGTCTCCGTTTTATGGTCGTTAAAAGGTATACTATAACGAACAAAACCCGGGCGTTAACGGGAGAAAACGTGGATTAATATAGGGCTAATTCACGCGCCGTTAAATTTTTTAATTGAAATATCCTCTGTCTTGGCCTATATACTTTATCAGTTTCTAGGCCATACATTAATATAAAGCATAAATAAAGACATTGATCTTATTCCCGCGTTAAATATTCTCACTTTATAAATTTACCAAACAACCTCGGTATTAACAAAAGTGGCGGTGTAATGCTTAATGCAATTTTCAGGCACATTTTTAAGTTTGGAGCTTGTTTAAAGGCTTTTCTATAAATCATTTATCATCAATCTTTGAATAAATACAAAAGTCTTTGTTTTTATGCATTAATAGCGTCAATTCACGTTTTTTCGAGCGTTAACATTTGCAGAGACCCGCAACATGCTTTAACGCCCGAGTGCTTCGCACTCGGGCGTTAAACCACTTTTCGAGTCTCTGCAAATATTATACTTAAATATCCTCTGTCTGTGCCTATATACTTTATCAGTTTCTAGGCCATACATTAATATAAAGCATAAATAAAGACATTGATCTTATTCCCGCGTTAAATATTCTCACTTTATAAATTTACCAAACAACCTCGGTATTAACAAAAGTTGCGGTGTAATGCTTAATGCAATTTTCAGACACATTTTTAAGTTTGGAGCTTGTTTAAAGGCTTTTCTATAAATCATTTATCATCAATCTTTGAATAAATACAATAGTCTTTGTTTTTATGTATTAATGGCGTCAATTCACGTTTTTTCGAGCGTTAACATTTGCAGAGACCCGCAACATGCTTTAACGCCCTCGTGCTTCGCACTCGGGCGTTAAACCACTTTTCGAGTCTCTGCAAATATTAACGTCCTCAAAAACGTGAATTAATCCTATATTATAATGTGGCAAATGCAAGGTGGCTGGGAAAGCGATCGCTTACCTTACCCGGCTCTTTTCTTTCGTGCCCTGCGTTCAGGGTCACCAAACAGTACAAATAGTTATCAAATTGAACCCCGCTTTGCACGTGCACTTGCGTGCAAAGCGTGGTACAATTGGAAAACTGTTTGGAACGTTTGGTGATCCTGAACGCAGGGCACTAAAGAAAAGAGCCGGGTAAGGTAAGCAAGCGCTTTCCCAGCCTGAACAATGTGCTTGTTTCGGGTGCTCCGGTACAAACTCTTTGCCAACTACCCCCTATTTTGCACGTGCACTTGCATGCAAATCGGGGTATAATTGGCAATAACTTTGCACAGTTTTGTCATCCTGAACGCAGGATTGGTGACTAGCATTACAAACAAAAATGGCGGATGACTCATCTCTTTACGAGTATTATCCATGATTAATGCCCTGGCAGGGCGGAGCCTAGGTAACGGGTCGTTACACTTAAGGTTAAGGGAAATCAGCTTTTATCTAAAATAACCTACTTCCAAAGAGAGTCGACATGAATAACTCGAGACCTTAAATCGTGGAATTGAAACCAAAACCGCGTAACTTTAGCTTAATCAAGCTGAAGTTACGAGGCATTGGTACCCAAACGATGAAATGTGTTCATTCTCTCAAAGCACGTGAATCCTTTAGGTTTTAGGATATAGTTATTTGCACGCGTTAACGATGATGAACGACTAAAATTTGAAAGAACCCAAACTATTGAAAAGTAAACTCGCCAAATTACGTCACAGTGAAGCCCCGCCCTGTAAGTTCATTAATTACGCAGAATATAAGAAAACACATAATTTTTGTGTTGTTTCCATATTTAATGCCTTTTCTAGTTTAAATGATAAAAGATGTGCTTTCTATAGAATGATTTGATTAAAAAATGGTTCGCAGAAAAAGAGCGTTTCTTTTTTGCATTTGTACGTTAACAAGCCACAATACATGTCAATAAGTAAGGGCCCGAAAATTGAATGAACTGTAGAAAAGTGAATGTTTTTTTTAATAAGTCTGGCATTAATTGTATTGGAGAAAATATCAAAGTACTCCATCAGAGCGTTTTCGTGTTTCAGCCAAATTTTGTATCTTCCTCGATTTATGGTAAAAGATATAATTTTGTCTGTATAATTAAGGCCGACTCTCAATATTCCTCTGATAGGATTGTAGTAATTATTCTGGAGATCTTGATGTATTCAAATGATCCATAAACCTATCTGGGAGTATTAACATTCCGGCCTTTCCATATTGATCTTCTACATAATATGTAAATGAAGTATCAAGAAAAATGGTCCACTGTTCCGAAGACAAGGTTTTCGATGACCTTTTATTATTCATTTTGTAATTTCATCTGCTCACGAAACACGTTCGATGTCGCGGATGAACACATCTCGTATGTTTCTTAGAATCTGTATGAGTTATGTCGTAATTTAAGTCATTCTTAATTTATATTGATGTAGATATGAGCCTGTGCGTGAGATTTCAAACAATTTCGAATGCGGGTAAAGCAAAGACTCTAACCAGCCTGTGCATCTTCGCAGTCTGTCCAGAGTCTTTTCTGTGCGTTTATATTTACAGTATGAGGTTGTCTTTGCTGCTCGATGTTTGTCCCTCACACACATTTCAAATTCTTGAAAACGTCACGCACATGTTCATATTTTATACCGATAGTCATTGGCAACTATGGAAGCTCCGGGAAGCGTGACTTATTGTTTTTTTTTTTTTTTTTTTTTTTTTTTTTTTTAATTTTTTCAATTCCCTTATTTAATTTCAAAATGATGCATCCTGACAGGGCACAAAAGGACCCGAAAAGGAGTAACAGTTAAGGAAATCGTTAAATATTTGAATAAAATCAAATTGACTACTAAAGGAATATAGTGAGATTTGAATTACATTAAAGGTAAATTGAATATCTTCAATTTCGTAAATATCTTATAATATGACCTACGTCGCCGGAGTGAAAAAAACCCTGTTGAATGTTTTTGTATTACACGAGTTTCACACTAGAGGAATAGCTATGCAAATCAGTTCAGAACGGATAGCAACGTAATATTTTCGTTCGGAAAATGACAACATAATGGATTTGCTGACGTCATTTCGCAAACGTCGTTATATGTTTCGCGGAATATCATGAATCGATAAATTTCGTAATATTGAAACATCGACTAAAACAAGACAAAAAGAGGTTATAAGATAAATATAACACGTACTAAGTGTATTGTATGAAAAAATATCTAACTCGGTTGTGAGAATTGATAATTGTATCGACAAAGCCTCGACAATGATCAATTCTCCCAACCTCGTTTGATATTTTTTCTCATACAAGACACTTAGTACGTATTATATATTCATCACAAAAAATCGGTTATTATTATAAACAGAATATTAAATTTGTGATCACCTTATACCGAATTTATTAAACTTATCAACTAAAACTGATAGAAACTCGGCACAGCCTCGTTTTTATCTGTTTTAAAGTTGATGTAAATAAGTTCGGTATACAATGACCACTCATCCTCTAAAAGATTAATTGCAACGCTTACAGAAAAGGTACAGGTATTACAAGTATCTCTTGAAGCCACAAGAGTTCACATGTCCCTATTTACACATCAATTCAGTTAATGCAGTTTGGTAAAATATGTTGCTTTTACGTCGGAAACGGAGAGAAATTATCTAAATAGCCCCCAGCTTTTATTGCTTTGTAAATACGATGCAGTCTGTTTTAATTAAACCCGCATGGATAAAGAGGTCTCTCGTGTAATTTAGGTTGTATTTTAATAACGGACGTTGAAAGGATTGTCGATGACATTTATGAAACATATTTCTAGTTTCAATTTTTGTAATATTTCCGAATTGTGGTTCGCAGCCCTGCGTTCAAATACATTAATAAATAGATAAATAAATAAATAAATAAATAAATAAATAAATAAATAAATAAATAAATAAATAAATAAGGACGAGGAAAAATTGGCAAGTGTCACACACTTGAAGTATGAACTGATTAAGCTTAAAAAGAAAAAAAAATCAAGCGGACCCTGATGGTCCTAGATCGCTCACCTGCGTCTCTTGGACCCCTGGGACATCACATTAATTAAATAAGCAGATGTTTAAAAGAAGATAATTTCTACATAAAATCAATACCATGGAATCATTTCAGCCAAGAGCAAGACAGATATGCCTTTTCGCTCTTTGATTCTTTGTAAAACGGGGTGCACCCGGAGGGGGCCCAAATGTGACCCAAGGGTCTTGATATAAAAACTTGGTAGAGGTCCACTAGATGAAGCTATATTCCAAATATGAAAACTGTCTGTCCTCTGGTTTTGGAGAAGAAGATTTTTGAAGGTTTTCCTATTCTCACCCATCGTGCTCAGATGAGCTAAAAGGGATGCGCCCGGGTGGAGCCCAAATATGACCCCAGGGTCTTGATATGAACAAACTTGGTAGAGGCCCACTAGATGATGCTACATACCAAATATAAAAGCTGTGTGCCCTCTGGTTTCCAAAAGGAGATTTTAAAAGATTTTCGCTCTTTGATTCTATATAAAAAGGGTTGTGCCCGGTTGGCGCCCAAATATGATTCTAGGGTCTTGATATGAACAAACTTGGTAGAGGTCGACTAGATTATGCTACATAAAAAAATTGAAAGCTGTCTGCCTTCTGGTTTCAAAGATGAAGATTTTTCTGAAGATTTTCATTTTTTTACCCTTTGTGCCCAGAAGAGCTAAAAGGGGTGCGAACAGGAAAAGCCCAAATATGACCCCAGGGTCAACAATATGAACAAACTTGGTAGAGGCCCACTAGGTGGTGCCACATTCAAAATATGAAAGCTGACTGCCATCTGGTTTCAGAGAAGAAGATTTTTTAAGATTTTCGCTCTTTGATTCCATGTTAAACGGGTTGCGCCCGGGTGGAGACAAATTTAACCCCAGGGTCTTGATATGAACAAACGTGGTAGAGGTCAACTAGCTGATGCTACATACCTTATACGAAAGCTGTCTACCTTCTTGTTTCAGAGAAGAAAATTTTTGAAGAATTTCAAATGTTCACCCTTTTTGTTAAGGATAAAGGGAAAGTTATGGGTGGATATCATTTATTTGAACAACTTTTGTAGAGCTTGACCAAAGGAATATCCCTGCCAAGTTTCATCAAGATTGGCAAACTTGTTAAGGAGGAGAAGATGTTTAAAGAAATTGTGGACGACGCACGACGCAGGACAGACGCCGGACATTGTACGACACAATAGCTCACCTTTAGCAATTCGTGCTCAGGTGAGCTAAAAAAAATGAAAAGTGCTTGTATCATATTCGAGGTTTGCAGGTCGCTTAATTATCCAAAACGGTTTAGGCAGCGCTCGCTTGAATCGCTTCATGAATTTATGCATAGTAAATACAGTAAAGAACATCGTGAAATTTACTTATGGAATGAATTTGGAATTGGTTCGTAATGATATAAATTGATTGCGTAGAGCACGTTTCGGATGAAATTGAGTGGAGATGATATATTATCGCTAATTTCGTCCAATTTGAACGAAATTAGCTTTAATATATTACTTCCCTTTAAAAAGATCTACGTAATTAGTAATTTGTGTATCTACACGTACGAAGCAAACACTTTACAGTCAATACCAACAAAAAGAAATTGTGAAAAAAATTCGATCTATTTCAATAAAACTCGGATCGTTCAAGCGATTTCGATTTGTCTTTAACAATTTTGATACTTTTCTGAATGGTTTGAGTGAGTCTTTAGAATGATAAAATGGACCGCTGAGTGAGCGATTTTGAATGATTTTGATCGAGATGAGTGTCATTTCACGATGTGATTAACTGCATTGTTATGGAGCTCCCCTGTGCTACCATAAATGAAGGTGTTTGGCCCTTGATTTTATTCGTTCCATTATAGTCCTGAAATGGAAAAACGTAAACAAAACTAATCTTTAGCCTTTTATAGTTTCCAACATGTGTTTTAAAAAGCCAATATTGCATTAATACTTTCATTTTATTTGTTCTACCGATCAATTTTTATTTGCCCAGTATTAAGTACGATCAAACACACCAACATTAATAAAAAAAACCACCAAGATTTGTTTTTTAGTTTCAATGCGGTTTTACGCTTCTTTTAACAACCTTTCATTGATATCGCGGTGGCTGGAGAACAAACAATGAATTCCTGGTATTTCTCACACCAGTACTACAGTTAAAAACATCGTGAAATTGACAAGGTGAATGATCATGGAATGGTTTTGGAATGAAATTGAATGAATGTGTGGGGCGAGTTTTGAGTGAATGTAATGGGAGGTAATCCAGTATTGCAAATTTTGTTCAGGATCAAAAAAAATTAGCAAATTGATTACCTCCCTTTAATAAAACATACATACAAATTCATGAGATAGCTCCTTATTTCTTCAAGAACCTATCAGACGCTTACAATTTCAATTAGTGAAATCCCGATATTTTTCCTAGCTATTATTATTTTGAACGAAGTTGTTGTTATATGTTTTTCAGTGAGTTTGAATGAATGAATGGAGTGCTAAATGATCGATTTAGAATGTTTATGATTGAGTTTAATGTCAATTTCACGATCTAATTAACTATACCATTACATCCTTTGCTAGCGTTCAGCTGCTAATCCGCATACGATTGGTGGGAGACAAATGATCGGAAAGAATAGTTGCCGCCGTCGAGAATAGAACCCCGGACCTTTTGAATGAAAATCCGACGCACTAAAGAACAAGGCACAAAAGCATTTTGTCTACAACGATAAGGAGGTTGTATACTGAGCAAAAATGAAAGCTTTACACTTTTCAATTTCCTATTTTCTCCTTCTATCGAAAAAAGTGTATTTGCGAAAAGTCTCATTTCAAATAGAACTGATGCTGCTTTATGATTCCTTTTAATGTTAAAAGTAACGTGCTTTATGCCATCGTGTAGCCCTTGAAAACGGAAAACAGCGACGGTCTTTGTACAGAAAAAGGTGGTTTTATCCGACAAAGGTTTAGCACAGAATAATTTGAAAGTAGTGAGAAACACTACAGTTAGTAACATCGTGAAATTGACATTCATCTCAATCAAAACCATTCTAAATCGCCCACTCAGCGCTCAATTCATTCATTCCCAACTCTCACTCAAACCCTCAAAACGCTTCAAAATCTCTTTTAAATATAAGATCAACAACGTCATTCAAAATAAATATGGATAGAAAAAAAATCGCGATTTCACTGACATACTTGACATTATAAGAGTCTGGTTCTTGAAGAAATGCAACGCAATTTGTATGCAAACTTTATTAAAGGTGGGTAATAAATTTCGCTATTTTTTTACTCTGAACGAATTAGCGATATTAATTACCTCCCTTTAATTCACTCAAACCTAACTCATCGCACTCAGTTAATTTCATTTCAAAACAATTCCAAAATCAATCACCTTGTTAATTTCACGATCTTCTCAACTGTAACATCAAAAAATTTGAAATTTTCACGTAGACAGTATTGTGAACTTTTATTTCATACCTCAATGAAAAAATACTCTCTTCATCTCTTAAATGGTAGCTCATCTTCATTGACTTTAATTGAGCCTGTGATTGGCATTTCCATCAATTTCCAACAATTTTACCTTCCAAAATTGAGCACCATAGACAGGCACTCAGTGCATTTAGAAGATTGCCTGTCTGCATAAAGACACTTTGATACCTTATCTTTCTACAAATTGCATAGTGAAGACTCTGCACAGATGTACAGGCTGGCCAGAGTCTTTTCTTGGCACACATCTGAAATTGTTGAAAATGTCACGCACAGGCTCATTCGTTAACACAATTTATCGGTGAAAACTTTCTCTGGATTCTACCTGTAAATGAACACCCACCTGGGCAATGGTCTTGGTTCATTGAAATAATAATACTGTTGAAATTTAATGAAAGATTTTGGCGGAGATTTTTGAAGTGTCAAATTGTCATTGTCGCTTAGTATATGCATCTACATTATATGTTTCTGCTTTTGTTTAATTGCTTTTTACTTTGGCCCTACTAATACTTTTATTATTTGTTTTATCATGCAACGGGAAAAAACATGCTGTCCACGGTTCAGCATAAAATAGATAAGGCATTGAATAAGTGTTACTTCGTTCACTGCTTTATCGCCGTTGGAAAGAATTCTCTGTCTTAACCCTTGTCATGCCGAACCCGGAATATTCCTGCTTTTGCAGGAGCTATAGACAAACATCAGCCTGCACATATGTGCAGTCTGATCTTAGTCTACACCACCTGTTTCTCACTTTCAAACAACAATTTAGTTTTTTCAAATAAAAGTTGACCTACAGTTGGTACTTTCAGTGCTTTTTGCCCTTTGATTTTGATGGGAATTTTTAGCCAAAATTTATTCAGCATGACAAGGGTTAAATGTCACCAAGCGTATGTTGAAGTATTTCTGAGTTTCAAGAAATTAACATATGATTCATGCAAATCGTCATCGAGGACTTTATCTCTGGAACGCGAGCCATATTTGTACGTCGCATTTGCATAGTGTGGACACGATCAATAAATCAGATGAAAAATTCAGAGCCGTATGACATTTATGCAGAACATTTGAATATGCCAGAATTCCAAACAGCATAAAGAACTAGGAAATGTCTAAAAACCAGCCCTTGTCATTT
The DNA here is from genome assembly GCA_948146395.1 of Fragum whitleyi. Classification (NCBI taxonomy): domain Eukaryota; kingdom Metazoa; phylum Mollusca; class Bivalvia; order Cardiida; family Cardiidae; genus Fragum; species Fragum whitleyi. Next base: position 51,737,126 of record OX411549.1, on the reverse strand, counting down.
CAATAAAGGCAAAAAAAGTTTAAACAGAAAGCAAGAAAAACGCCGGCTACCCTTAGAGTACAGTGCGATTAGTTCTGTTTAAACAAAAAATGTGAAATTGACGTGATGGAAGGTTTTGGAATGATTTCTGTATCAATAAGTGAGATGAGCGAGTTTCAAGGGAATTGAAAAGGAGGTATATGATTTAGCCCAACTGAATGCAATCAATGTTTGAAAATGTTTGTTTTTTATGGATATTTCAACCAGTCTAGATCACGAGTTTCCTAAAATAATAAAGTTTGAATTAGACAACGTAGTTAGGATAAATTTTTGTTAATGCTGATCTTAGTCTATACAAGTGTTTTTGAGTGGTTTGAATGAGTGTTTGGAATGAGTGAATAAAGCGCTGAGTGAGTGAGTTAGAACGGTTTGGACCGAAATGAGTGTCAATTTCTCGATGTTTTTAATTGTAGCTATTCAACAGTTCGGACAGCAGATTTTTCTAAAACAGGCACATGTTATACGGCCATACAGGAACTAGCCCTGCGTTCAGGGTGAAGAAACGATGCAAACTGATTTCAAATTATACCCCGCTTTGCACGCAAGTACGCGTGCAAAGCGGAGGTAATTTGCAAACAGCTAGCACCATTTTGTCATTCTGAGAACAGAACTGGAGAATGGGTTTTGACTTAAGGACATAATACCTGGGCTTCGTTGTATGATCCAATTTTTGAGACTTTGTCGAATGGTGATTATTGCAAATCAATGATAATTATATAAATTGTCAAATGTAAATTGGGACATTTTTCCGATATATAAAACCATCTCAATCACGTGTATAACAAAATGATAAAATAGATAGGAGACATCTTTTAAATACTGTCTGCAAAATGTTTGTGAACCTCATACATATCAAAGGTGTGTCATTCTTTACATGTAACAGAATGGGGCGTGTATTTCTTCGAACGACAATTAAGCCGAACACAAACACCGAAAATGGACATCTTGTCGTAGGCCCCATGTTCTCATATTTGAACACTTTGTCGCATGATGATAATTGCCAATCAATGACAATTATCTAAATTGCTAAATAGGATATCTCCCCGGAGAAAATGTTGCAAGTTGTGTTCTGTTACAACATCAACGGATGGGTTTGTATTTCGCTTTGAAACAAATGTATCAAATACAAACAGGAAAAAGATATTGAAATTTCTTCTTCGTCACATCTTTCTTTTTCGTGTTTGGTTAAAGAATATTTATTTAACATCGATTAGGAAACAAGTTCTTACAATCAAGATCGAAAAACCGCTCCCGGAAATCGAACTCCGGGTATCTAGGTCAAGAGACCAACCTCTAGACCACAGACACCACTTTCCTGGAATACAATTAAGTAAACTCAGTTACATACAATGGTTTACTTTAATTTTCCAACTTCCATGATTCTAACCAATTCGAAGGCAATTTACCATTGATATCAATGTAAGTTTGTATAAAACATGATTTTATGTAAGTTTTGCATGTTTATGCAAAAACTCAGATGGAAGGGTATCACAATCGAAAGGTATCACGATTGGTCCACATGGCAGCTCCTTTTATTATAATAGATATCAGTTCTGTTGATAAATGTACTATATGGTAGCGTTTAAAGAAAGACTCTTATTTTTGGGTTTTTTTTTAAATGTGCTTTATAGCAAAAATTGGCGTGCGTCAACATAACATGGCTGACCGGTAATTTTTAGATAAACAATTACATGGCTTTATTCAACATGTCACGATTCTTCAAATAATGAACGCAAACAAGCGGATTCTTTGCAATTTTTATAAAAATTATTGATTACTTTTCTGACGTATTTCTTATAACAAGATTATGTCTTTTTTTATTTATTTATTTTATTTGTTTATTGAAGATAAGTTAAGAATGTTATAATGAGTACAACTACAATTGAAATTGAGAAGATGAATGAAATTGGAAAGAGTTGGAAATGAAATTTGATAAGTGCGTAGAGCGAGTTTGGAATTATTAGCAAGGTAGGTAAATCATTATCTCTAATTTCGTCCAATCGGTCGAATAAGCGAAAAAAAAATTTGCCTTTCTTTAAAAAGGAAAGGTTCTTTCCTGATTGTCATTACGTTCAAATCACATCAATTTGATTTCAATTTAGATCATTTTTAACGATTTCGGAGCATGTTCGACAATTTCCAAGCGTTTTCGAGTGATTGGAGGGAGTGTAAAGAATGAATAAATTGATCACGGAGCGAATGATTTTAACGTTTTCGACCGAGGTGAATGTTAATTTCACGATGTTACTTACTGTATTCTACGATGTTGCAGTGAGTACCACAACATTTGAAATTTGAATTTACGCTCAAGTAAGGCGCAGTTTTAATAATGAAATTATTTTTTTAAAAATCCATTATCTATCTACCCCGTTCCGCACAAGCTAATAGTGCAAAGCAAAGCCTTGTACAGGAACTCTGACTTACTATGTGATCGTTTACTCAAAAAGAATTTGGTATGCCGTCTGAAATTTTGTCATGCAAAATGTTGATTGATTGAATGGAGTTTTACGCCGCCTTCAACATTTTTTTCAGTTATATCGCGGCGGCTGGAGCACCCAACAATAGTTTCCTGGTATTTCTCTCCCAGTACAACCACCAAATCCTTTCCCAGCCCCCAGCTGCTATCTCACATAGGTCTACGATTATCAACCACCCATTGGTGAGACAAATAGTCGTAAAGATTGAGTACCGCCGTCGGGGATCGAACCCGGGACCTCTAGATTGACTATCCGACGCGCTACCAACTGCGCTATAACGGCGGCGTCATGCAAAATGTACGGCGGTACGTTGCGAGATTTTCGAAATTCAAAACTGCACACCATCTTTTGGAACTGGAGGTTCTCAACATATATATCTAGAAAAAAATAGGTGGAAATTTTCTTAATTATTGACTTTTCCCTTTTCATATATAAATAATCGAAAAAGGCACGAAAAGAACAAAAAAATGTTCCTTTTCCATCATGGTCTACTTTGCATTTTAAGGGGTTTTTTGTGTGTTTTTTTTTCTTTTTTTTTTCATCCAGCGATCGATTAATTGAATCTGCAAATGGCAAATATTTGCCGAGAAATATCAAATTGACACATGATATTTGCTAAGCAATATGACAAGGCACATGATTTAGATAATTTCTCTCTCTTTGTGACATGAAAGGAACAAATTATCAGAAATGGGATTTTCCCAATTGCTCAACAAACATGAAAAATATGTTCGACAGACCCTTAACAGTATGTTAAGGCCAGCGGTTACCAGAAAAGTAACTTCTGAGGCTAGCTCCTCGAATGAGTTGCATTGCTGTAATTATTTTGAAAGATTAAATTTTATATCATATTTTCTTTAATGCTTTTCGGTGGTTTATTGAGAAATAATAGTAGATTATCACTTGATAATCTCACCGCAAAAGCAGTGAAAAAAAATAAAAAAACTGTTTTTGTGCATTTCATTCTATCTGACGTCATCTATGCGGGGCGAAATAAGTGACGTCACAATGAACGTTGCAAAGAAATTACGCGCAAAATGACGCGCTTTACGAAAATATATCCTAGAAATTTCACATTTTGTCTCATTTTTGCAATTTTCGAGTAAAATCGATTAATTTTTCATGTCGTGAACAACAAAAGCTACATTTTCACTAGTCTAGTGAAAATATAGCTTTTGTTGTTCACAAAATGAATATAAATCGATCTTACACTGAAACAAACGATCATCCTCTATTTTATGCCTAGCCAGGTTAGATAATTCTGTAACCCTTGGAGCCGTCTTTCCCGTAATGGGTCCCCCAACCATAAACCTCTTGCCGACGGTCAAGGGCTCTATTGTCTTGTGTTCAGTAGTTTTTCTCTATGTCCTAAATACGGTCCTTCTTCGCTTAAGGCGTTTCCACTGCGATAATATTGTGTCCCGGTGGCGACCCTCTGCGATCATCAGCGACCCAGCTGTGACTGTGCTACGTCTTCTGTGTTCTTACGGCGACTCTACGTTTGACCGGCTACCGTACTGCGACTGAACGCCGTCCCTACTACGTCCTTTCTTCATCATTGAAAATAATATTTTTTTTTCAAGTGTAATTCATTCTGAGTTGACCTTTTTAAAGTGAAATTCATTCTGAGTCTGACCTTCAACGAGTGAAGCCGTATACATTAAATAAGTATTAAGTTTAATAATCCACATTATGCGAAAGATAAGAGGCGGGCGAGGTAAAAGAGCGAGGGCATCTAAAGTGCTACAAATTGACCTAGTCGCCGATTCAGATATGCAGCCTTGAAGTGGTTCCAAGTGCGTAGCGGCTTCATCCACTGGTGGAAACGCATTGAAACTATCTTACAGTGGATCACAGTCTGATGAAACGGCTGCATCGCTATCAGATAAAGACTCCGAGTCGGACACTCAATCTATCATTGGTGAACAGTGTTACAGTTTTTAAAAGGCCAAAGTTTCTTAGTTGATGATGAGAAGTGACCTCAAAGCTGAAAATGGAGAATCCATGGTTGAGTAATTGGGAGAAAACTTACAACGAAAAGCTTTCAACCTACAAGGATAAAGACAAGAACTACGCTCTCTGGGCCGAATAGGTACAAGTTCTTGGGAAAGACGTAAACTTGTTTGCTTATTATATGGTACAGGTCAATTCGTACACGGTTTGGAAAGCCCACTCGTCCGAAGTTTGGCACTGGAACAGCTGACCGAACCGATCGTGACCAGTGGATTCTGACAAAGCTCGTGTTCCTGAAACAAAATACCCATTTACACACCGATGTTAAAGCACTGTCTGCTGAAAGCGAACTAAAATTCGAGATGTTAAAGCAAAAGTCTAATGAAAATGGTAATCGTACTAGGGTTGCACTACAAACGCAGTGCAGCCGTACAAAAGTCGCCATAGTCGCAGCACAATCACCATAGAGTCGCAATGGACATAGCACTTAGGACGTAGTAAGATCGCATTTTTCTAATTTTCTCTTCTAACAACACTGAAGTCACACCAAGAACGCAAGGCAGGGATGCAGTGGCGTCGCCAAAGTTTTCGAGTATTTTCTTGTAATATCGTCGGCGTCCTAAAAACGAGTGTGCTACGCCTATTGCGTTCTTACAGCGTCCTTTCTACGATGCTGCTGTGACTATGGTGAATCCACGGCGATCTGGCCAGGTCTCAGCAAGAAAGCAGTACTTCTGCGACTTTTGTGAATGTTCTAATAGTCCTGACAGTCTGCGACCTTTTGCGTCCTTGGGTTATTAGCTACGATCTCGCCGCGTGCCTGCTGTGTCCATGACGACTGTGCTGCGTCGTGCGTCGTAGTAAGGTCGCAGTTATGACGCAGAAAGGTCGTAAGGTATGTGGAAGGGCAGTTTAATCGTGAGTTCGACCCTTGCTAGGCTAACTGTCATACGATATTTTGTAAAAGTCAGTGTGATACAAGACATATCATTAAGGCCCATTTCCCTGTCATATCATACGAGTCTTTCCATTTTTTTCAATCCCTCCTTGTGACCTGGCAAATATTCTTAGTTTCATGTAGGTTGTGCCATATTGGTGGCCTCAAGAATTTAAACGTGAAAATTATCATTAACGCATGTTATATCAAATGGTTACATCAAAATTGCAATAGGCTTTATTGAGTTGACCTTACAAACAATCTGACCAAGTTTATCAAGACTTTTCCAATGATATGGCATTGGTCCTTACAATTTTCAATAGGATTCATCCCATTGCCCTCACAAACATTGTAGCCAAATTTCGTGTAAATTGGGTTTTATTGTGACCTCTAGAGTGTAAACAAGAAAATTATCATTAAGATCCATTTTCCCTGTGATATGGCATTAGGTATCTCCATTTCTATAGGGTTCATCCATGTAATCTTACAAGCATTCTGACCCAGTCTCGTAAAAATTGGGCATTATTTTTTTGCGGCATCTGGAGCGTAAAAGCTATTTTATCGATCACCTCTTATACATCAAATCCTGACCACAAATATATCTGCTCTTAATCATTGGACATTAAGTATTGATGATGAGTAATTATTACCATTTTTTTTTTTTTTTTTTGGGGGGGGGGGGGGGGTTATTATTCAAACGGTTTTCAGTGCTTTCCAAATAACTCACCAGTTCACGATGTGATTTAGACTCCAGAGCACTTTGTGCTGTTTAAATACGGAAAATGTAATCAAGCGCAATCACAGAAAATCGATTTGAGCCTTTCAAAGAAACCACTGCATGCAGTGCACTAAAATTTACTTGTTCAAACGGAAACAATGCAGAAGACAATTACGATATCAAGTTTCTTAAAATTAATAATTATATTACAGGTCCTAAATAAAATATGAACTTCATGTAGAATACAAAAAAAAATAGACGAATAAATCAAACCTAAAATTGGCACAATTCTTATGCTCTAAAAATTAGTTGTTATATTTTACTTTTACGATCAGACATATTTCCAATACCCGAAACCTTAAAGAAGTGGCAAATTGTCAATGTCGACCGGAGAGAGGATTTGTATCAAAGTCTTTAATTCAGCAATTGACAATAACTTAAATAGGTTAGGTAGAGTTATTGTTCTTATGCACTGCACTCAATAAAATTATCAAAATGGGACTTTTGCAGGCTAGTAAGGTTTAGTCCAGTCAAACTAAGACCAAAACAGGGTCAACCTGGACAAAATTAGAACAGAAATGAAACCTATGCCATTGTACTCAGGAAGTACCGACCTTTCCACAGAAAAAAAATATTAAACAATCCCTTCGTTGTGATTTGAGTAACTTTGGGTCAAAAAATGGGTTTTTTGAAGAAAAATGTCGAAATTTGTAATTTTGTAGTTTTTTTTAAAAAAATAACGATATTTATGACGTTGAAATGCGAGAAAATGTTACTTAACACATATTTGATGGGTAGACATATGTATGCAGAAAACCAACAAAAAAGTATTTTTCTGATTTTTTTTTGGGGGGGGGGGGGGGAGGGGAGGGTCGAGGCGGGGGGATCATTATTGCTGCCTACAAAGCATTCAATATGTGAATGGATATATTATATTTCAGAATATTCAGATTGATTGAATTGGATGGATAAATGTTGAATGTTCCTTTCAGGAAATTCTAGATTATACATAATCAGGGTGTACCTGACCATATCTTCCTGGTATTGCATGTACTAGTAGAGTAACCATTTTCATTCCGTGTCATCAGCTCCTGCTCCCATGATTATCATTCCTAAATGATGCATCCATTAGAACACAACATCAATGAAAGGTTTTCTTCAAATGAAGTAAATTTAAACAAACTAATATAACATTTTTTGTTAGTTCATATACTACTCAAAGCTTGCTAAGCACCAAACCTTTTTGCTGTCCTGCAGGAGCTGATTAAAAAAAAAACATTCGTGTTAATGTTTAAAATTGTACAATTATGTATTGACAAGATATCTAATGTATTCATTACCAATTTGATACGCAATTTTCTCGCGAGTCTGATGCAAAAAGAGGAACCCCGGTTTCTTACCTGTCCTTTCTCATTTTCTAAATGTACAGGCTTCGTGTAGATGCTTAGTTCTTGTTTTCAGTACTTTATTGACTTCTAAGTCGTTACTCATGGCAAATAAAATCCAAATGTCGCATGACATTTATCTGTCGAACAAGTGTGGCGTTCTGTAGGTATGGTGGAGCAAGGGGCTTCCCACCGAGATGTTGTCATGGTACTGGGGGTACACCATACTGCTGTAACCAGAGCTTGGGTACGATACCAACAGTATGGTACACCTGTAAGGAAACACGGTGGAGGTAGAACTACCTCCGTCGCAGAAGAACGTTTTTTGGTAATTCAAGCCTGAAGGAACAGGTTCGCTACGGCAACTCAGCTACGTTCCGACCTTCAAAACACCTCGGGAGTGCAAGTTTCGACTCAAACCAAACAAACACAGCTGCATGAACATAACCTGAGGTCATGAAGACCATGTATTGGTATTCCGCTGTCCCAAGTTCATTGTCCGTGTCGGTTAACATGGCATTGGACTACGTTTGCTGGCGCATAAGACGCTGGAGCCCCGTCCTATTCATGGATGAGTCCAGGTATTGCCTGGACTACACTGCCAGGCGGGCTAGGGTGTGTTGAAGACCGGAAGAAAGGTTTCATGCAGCAAATATTGCTGGGCACGATCGTTATGGTGATGGGTCCATCATGGTTTGGGTGGCATCAGCTGGGATAGGCGGACTGATCTTGTTATTTTATAAAGAGGTACTCTTACAGCTCGTAGGTACATTGATGAAATCCTCAATACCCACGTAAGATTTTACGCTGGTGCCATTGGGGATGGATTCTTTTTAATGGATGATAATGCCCGTCCACACACAGCCCATATAGTCCATGAGTATCGCCAAGAAGAGGGCATTCCACGTCTGGACTTGCCGGCCTTCTCACGGGCTTAAATCTGATAGAGCATATGTGGAATGTGCCACAGGTCCGACTTTTGGCTCGCCAGGTCCAGCCAAGGACACTCAAGGAGCTCGGCCAGATCCTTAGAGAAGAATGGTCTGTTATTCCCCAAAGAGTAATCCAGAACTTAACCAGGAGTATGCAGAGGTGCTGTCAGGCTGTTATTGACAGTACTGGCCCTCATACTCGTTATTGAACGAAATGCAATTGAAAGAACACCTGATTTGGTCAAATTCGATTTTTTCAATTTTCAAGAAAACAAACCGATTTCTAGGGTCTCCCTATTTGGTCTACACTTTAAGTCTTCTTATCATTATAAAGCTTTATTTTCTTCTTAAGATTTGATAAACTGATAACAATTGACCATTTTCCAACATATTTATCATCAAATTTCATTTTTTCCTGAAATTATAATATAACAAGAGGACCATGATGGTCCTAGATCGCTCACCTGAGTCTATTTGATCCCTAGGACATAACATTAATTAAATCGGCAGATGTTGACAAGGAGACAATTTCTACAGAAGATCAATACCATGAAATGTTTTCAGCAAAGAGCAAGACAAATATGCCTTTTCACTCTTTGATTCTATGTAAAAAGGGTTGCAACCGAGAAGAGCCCAAATGTGACCCAAGGGTCTTGAAATGAACACACTTGGAAAAGGTCCATTAGATGATAATACATACTAAATATGAAAGCTGTCTGCCTTCTGGTTTCAGAGAAGAAGATTTTTGAAGGTTTTCCTATTTTCACCCACCGGGCTCAGATGAGCTAAAAGGGTCTTGATATGAACAGACTTGGAAGGGGCCCACTAGATGATGCTACATACCAATATAAAAGCTGTGTGCCCTCTGGTTTGGGAAAAAAAGATTTTAAAAGATTTTCGCTCATTGATTCTATGTAAAAAGGGTGCAACCGGGTGGAGCTAATATATTATCCTAGGGTCTTGATATGAACAAGCTTTGTAGAGGTCCACTGGATGATGCTACATACCAAATATGAAAACTGTCTGACTTCTGATTTCATAGATGAAGATTTTTGTATATTTTCATTTTTTTACCCTTCGTAATCAGAAGAGCTAAAAGGGATTGCCCGGGCAAAGCCCAGATATGACCCCGGGACTTAGTATGAACAAACTTCGTAGAGGCCCACTAGGTGATGCTAAAAACCAAATATGAAAGCTGTCTGCCATCTGGTTTCAGAGAAGAAGATTCTTTTAAGATTTTCACTCTTTGACTCTATGTAAAACGGGTTGCGCCCGGGTAGAGCCCAAATATGACCCCAGGGTCTTGATTTGAACAAACTTGGTAGAAGTCCACGAGATGATGCTACATACCAAATATGAAAGCTGTCTACCTCCTGGTTTCAGAGAAGAAGATTTTTGTAGATTTTCATATTTCACCCTTTTTGTTAAGGGTAAAGGGAAAGTTAAGGGTGGATTTCTCTTATTTGAACAACCTTGGTAGAACTTGACCCAAGGAAGATCCCTGCCAAGTTTAATCAAGATTGGCCAACAAGTTTAGGAGGTGAAGATGTTTAAAGGAATTGTAGACGACGCGCGAGGCACGACTGACGACGGACATTCTACGATCACAAAAGCTCACCTTGAGCACTTAGTGCTCAGGTGAGCTAAAAAAGTATTGGTGCTTAGCAAACTTTGAATATTATTTATATCTACAACCTTTTCTAAACGACAACATGTTTTTTTTAATTGAAAGCATTTGCAGATGAGGGAGCGGAATTTTGTAAAAACTATTATCAAGGATTCAAATGTAGGAACCAAAACAATTTTAACCCATTAACTTACCAAACGGCAGAATTCCACATTGGTCCAAAAACAAAGTGAAGACGACAATTTCAAGTGAATGAAGTTTTACATCGTTTTGTTCCTTAGTGGTAGAAAACATTGTGGGAAATGAAAATTTGTTTGTGGGATCAATGTCTTCATTCCCATAATGTTTTCCAAAGCTGTTTTTCTTGTGGGGAGTCAAAAAGAGTCATTGTGTGGGAATCGTTAAAGAAAACTTGAAATCCTCTTTCTGATGTAAAGTCGCTTTTTATTCATAGCTTACAATCTAAGCCAACAACAAATTCAAAATCCTTTATTGATTTAAAAAATCAAGTTATAGGATTTTCATCAAGAACATACATACAACAGACATACGAGGCAGAACTAATCAAAAAAGGTATATATCAGCTAGATATATAATCTATGAACCGATAAAAAAATATCAGCGCACATATCAATAGCCAGAGTCAAATCCTGATAGTTTAATTCAAAATCACTAAAACCAGAGCTTTAAGAAAGCTGTTATTGCTACGCTTAAGAATCACAATGACAAAACATGGCCAATGTTAATCATTTTTTTTAATAAAGAAATTTTATAGTATCTATGACTAATTATAAAGGTACTGATGACCCTTAAAACATGCATATCTTATAACATGTTCAATTGTTGTTTTGGTCCCTACATTTGAATTCTTGATAATATTTTCCCAAAACTCCATTCCGTCATCTGCAACAGCTTTCAAATTTAAAAAAAAAAAAAAAAAAAAACAAAAAAAAAAAAAACAAAAAAAACAAGAGGACCATGATGGTCCTAGATCGCTCACCTGAGTCTCTTAGATCCATTGGAAATCACATCAGTTAAATAGGCAGATGTCAACAAGAAGATGATTTCTGAAAATGATCAATACCATTCAGCAAAGACCAAAAAGGATATGCATAGGCAAAGCTCTTATATGAAAAAAAGGGGCATGTAATGAATAAACTTGGTGAAATTCAATTAAATGAAACTATTAAGAAAAGTCCCTTCCTTCAGGTTTCAGATAACAAGTTTTTTTAAGATATTTAATATGATAATTTAGATATGTAAAGAGATGGTGTAGTAACACCGCATAACAAAAAGGCATTTATATATTTTGATCACACAGAATTGCACTTATTAGGAATTCGGACATTTGGAATCTCATTAACCTGGTCATGATCTCGGTATACTAGATATTAAAGATGCAATTGTAATAATATAGCAAGATGAATTGTGTTGAATGGGCATGATATAATTCCTGAATATGAATATGTTAAAATGATACGTCGTGAGACAAAACTTATTGAAATCTCACAATGGGTTTCTTAAGGCCAAATAAAAGTTTCTAAATATTTTGCCATAAATTCTGATTTTTACACCAATAATAGCATTGTCTACAAAAAAGGTCAGAGATATGACTTATGAAAGGTCCTTTCAATTTGTTGACTAAAGTCATACCCATTTTATGGGGCATGCGTCAAACCTTTTCATTATTACGTGTTTTAAATGTCCCCCATACATTTCGTTTAACCTAACCTGAAATCATGTGGTAAGACAAGTTAAATGAATGCTAGGAAAGTAATTGATTTATATTTGATTCTGCCATAGGACGTGAGTTGACCTCTATACTTAGCATGCAATCGCATCGTGGTAAAATGAGCGAATCGTCGAAAAGAGATCCGAGTGGATGTTCCATTCCGCTCCAGTACAAGTATCTATTGATGTCACAATAGGTAAAGAATGTTGGCAAAGAAGTCTGATAAAAAAACAACTCTTTTTTTTTCTATTAAACTACATTATTGAAAGGCTATCGAATAATTGTTGGGATATTATACTTTACAAGACTCTTGAATTTGTCTGCCCGTCTGTCAGTCAGCCTATCTATCTATCTATCTATCTATCTATCTATCTATCTATCTATCTATCTATCTATCTATCTATCTATCTATCTATCTATCTATCTATCTATCTATCTATCTATCTATCTATCTATCTATCTATCTATCTATCTATCTATCTATCTATCTATCTATCTATCTATCTATCTATCTATCTATCTATCTATCTATCTATCTATCTATCTATCTATCTATCTATCTATCTATCTATCTATCTATCTATCTATCTATCTATCTATCTATCTATCTATCTATCTATCTATCTATCTATCTATCTATCTATCTATCTATCTATCTATCTATCTATCTATCTATCTATCCATCCATCCATCCATCCTTCCTTCCTTCCTTCCTTCCATCCATCCATCCATCCTTCCTTCCTTCCTTCCATCCATCCATCCATCCATCCATCCATCCATCCATCCATCCATCCATCCATCCATCCATCCATCCATCCATCCATCCATCCATCCATCCATCCATCCATCCATCCATCCATCCATCCATCTATCTATCTATCTATCTATCTATCTATCTATCTATCTATCTATCTATCTATCTATCTATCTATCTATCTATCTATCTATCCATCCACCCATCCATCCATCCATCCTACCTACCTACCTAACTACTTACCTACGTACCTACTTACTTAGCTACCTACTCACTTACTTACCTACCTACCTACCTACCTACCTACCTACCCCATCCCATTCCATCCCATTCAATTCAATCCATTCCAAAACATTCCATTCCACCCCATTCCAATCTATTCCATTCCTTTGTATCTTTAAATTCAAATACATGTAATTGATTCTGTTTGTTTTTCGCTTTTCTTTCATCTCAATCTATATCTTCCATGTATAGTAGGCCTAATTCATTGTTATTTATAGTAGTTTTATTCGTTACGATATTGATAAAGATTTTTTTCACATTGTCTTTGAACATGCACGGATAAAATGTGGCTGTTCACGTGAATTCTAGAAATCAAAGTAGAAAAAAAGGTTCACAAATTCATCAAAATGCAGATCGCGTTTCTTAAAATAAATTGCCATGCGCTTTTTATGCATCGTATAACCGGCGTGCGGCTCCATGAAGTCTAGATGATACAATAATTACTTCATCTCCACGAACAGCGAGGAAACGAGGCTTAGATCACTCTTGAAGCGATTTGGCCAATAACCGAACGGGTCCCGATTTTGTTGTTTTTCAGCCGGGCCACAATTAGAAACCAGCTTCTATGTTCCGGCTGACAAGATGTTGCGTACCGTTTTCAAATTACACCCCGCTTTGCGCGAGCACATGCGCACAAAACGGGTTTAATTTGAAAACGATTTGCAACATCTTGGCAGCCGGATCATAGAGATGGTTTCTTACAGTGGCCCGGCTGAAAAATGGAACCCGTTCGGGCGCCAAATAAGTTGGCCCCTTAGTGGTGTGTCGTGCACGTGAATCTCGACAGGTTTTACGTGCCGAGTCATTTCAAAAAGATAACGCGCATTTTATAAGAGCGTTTTTTTCAGAAAGACTTTCTACAGTGGCAAACATGCAAAAGATCTGCAATAAGGAACGAAAATAGTATCAGCGTAATTACACATAATTGCATTAATACTACTGCGAGATTTACTTTTTTTTCGTAAAGAAGTTTTTTGGGGGGGGGGGGATACAGACAATGTTAGAAAAGCGTGGTCTAAGTCAGATAGAAAATCTCGTGCCTGGGTATATGGGAAATAAACACTCGCTGACGCTCGTATCTATTTCCCATATACCTCGGCACTCGTTTTCTATCCTAAACTTACTTCACGCATTCACAAAGAAAGTCGTACTCCCCGAACGAGTGAAGACATTACAAATATATAAGTAAGTTGGGAAAACACGATATGGCGATAGGATGTTACATGTATATAGACTACATAGTATGAAAAAGACAAAGACAGACGGGCAGATAGAAAGAAACAGAGGGACTGAGATACAGAATGAAACAGATACAGACAGACACGATAACAAACGATAGACACACACACACACGCAGAAAAACAAGGACCAATAAAGGTAAGAGATACTGATAAAGGTATTCAAATAAAGAGAAAGGTTTATAAAAAGAGACCGAGAAAATTGTAGCATGCAGATATACAATGATAAAGATACAGATAATAGGAGGGAATCATAAACAAGACTCAAATTCTTTAACAGTTTCCAAAACTTCTCACCAACTCTCTCTGCGTCACCTTAATATCCTTGACAGAAAATCACCCGAAGGTATCATGTCTTCTTTATAAATGACCCGTCACGAAAAAAAAAAGAAGAAAAAGGAAGAGAAAACATCTGGAAACTCAAAGAAAAAAAATGAAAAACGACCAGTAATATCAATAACGAAGCTATAAAGTTCTTATACAGGTTGGTTACCATCCTCTGTCACCCACTGTTGGCCATCGGAAACCCTCGGCCAATCTCACGTCCAACCTCGGATGTACATAGACGGACTACTTAGCAAATTACGGGAAACCTGGGAAAAAACTCGATGGCGTCTGATGAAATGACATAGCCCCTCCAATTTTTGTGTGAAAGGATTCGAAGTCGCCAACGCTTCTTCTTTAAGTCGATTTCGGGAAATTTTCTTTTAATTACACGGGCGAAAGACCGGACCGAAGGCCCGGTCTGAAGACCACCTACAGCTTACAGGTAAATATAAAGAAAATAGAATTCAAACTAACAAACAGAAGAAACAGAACTAATATACCGTTCAAGTCAAATCGTTTTTTGTTTGTTTGTGTTCCTCTTTAAAAGCTCCTATTTCAAGCCGCGTCCGTTTATCTCCTTCTGGTCACTCTTTTGACTGTATCCCAAATAGATATTTCGAGTCACATTCTATTCTTTTGCAACAACAACATAGATATTTCGAGTCACAGTCTATTCTTTTGCAACAACAACAACAAGTTTCCGACTGGTAATCAATAATTACTTCAACGATTTAAACTCCTCTATGGACGTACGCAAATGCCATTCATTTATGTAAAATTTCCCAACACTTTTGGACACAAGATTTTGATGGAAACATGCTTGTAGATACATATTCGTCTCAAAACCTAATTAAATCATAACTACGATATAATAAATTTACACCATTAAAACAACCTGATTGACCTTGATATTGACGAAAAGAGCATTATTTGAATAAGAAAATGTCTCTCACAGAACAGTATCTCTCCAAACGACATAGCTGGCCAAAGAATATCAGCTTTTTCTTGGGAATTTTAGACTCGATTGGTAGGGCACCAAGCAAGCCTAAAACAACATCCGACCTGGTTCTAACCTGGAAACCTTGAACCTGTTTTAAGCAAGTTCTGTGTGACCGCTCGATGGTCAAGATATCCTGAGTCGAAAGAGACTGCAAAAGCTCTGTACCAAAAAGCGACCTTGGTAATACAATACTTTTGTATATTTTATAACTGGTTAAGGGATTGAGTCCATTTTGATAAATTCCAATTTTATTATGTCCGAAAAATGAACCTCTTTATTTATGGTACACAGCCTTAACAAGTGAATGTGATTTGTAATACTTGTTACAAATGATACCTAGGTGAACGCATTCTTCCCTTTCCCCGATGCATTCGCCTCCGATAAACCAGGATCCTTTGCTACGTATAAATGAATGTTTCGATTCATCTAAGGTAACAACGTCACATTTAGATTAATTATATTGAAAGTGCAAGAGTCGATAGTAGTTGAAGCAAATATCTATCATGGACTGTAATGCCTCGTTAGAAAGTGAAAGTAGAGCCATATCGCACGCAAAAGACGGCGTACACAAGCTTATGACTTCTATTTGAAAACTTGAGCTACTTTTGACTTACTGATAAATTAAATCATCTATGAAAATTAGGAAAAGAAGGGGGACCACACCCGCTCTCCCTGGTACATTGTACATGTAACACCGGGAACCAAGATGACACGTGACAATTATACAAGACACGACTATACATACTAGAGTGCATTGAAATAGCAGTCCGTAAGAGTTGCGTGCTGATCCCCAAATTATGGAGTTTATAAAAAGCACGTCGTGCCAAATACGATCAAATGCTTGTCTAGCGTCTAGAAAGCAAACAAATAATTTACTTTTTATTTACATTTTCCAAGCTAAATTTAGTACTCTTTGTCAAAAAAAAAAAAAAAAATGATGCCATCGTACTGAACAAATTTTCATGGAACTCTCCTCGGACTGGACAAAGAGGTCGATCAATGAAAATCTTTAGACGAGAAAGTTTCATATAGTTTTAGTAGTGTCGATGCGAGGGTAATAGCTCTGTTACTTGATGGGAAATTGTTTGGTTCACCAACGCCCTTATATAAAGTTATAATCAGACCTTGTTGCAGCTTTTCGGGTAGATCGAAATAGGAGAACACAACAACTATAAGATAACTTTACATGGACCATAGGATAGATTTGTTAAGAAAAACGTCAAGAAAAACATCGTATGGTTACAGTGCAATGTCTCTGTGATGTTTATGATGTGTTCTACATATAACGGTCTTTTTATTAAAGTATTGCAATTTACAAACAAGAGTGCCATCGTCACAAAATACGCCGCCACATTGCTGCTGTTTCACAGAAATTATTGTAGACACTACTTATTTTGACAGAACCAAATTGAAAATGACCAAGTTTCATTTAAATCAAGACAAAAAGTTAGGAGGAGTTGCCTTCACAAGGCTGCAATTTCAATAAGCCCCAGGCACTAAGTTTTAAGGGGGCATAATTCAGGGAAATAAATGAGCCATAAAATCCTTGATCGATGTACATCTTCAAATTATGGTGATGACATTGACCAAGTTTCATTTAAATAAAGACAAATAGTAAGGAGGATTTGTGTTCAAAAGGCTGCGATTTCAATAAGCCCAAGGTACTAATTTTTTAAGGGGCATAACTCAGGCAAAAATCAACAAACCATAAAATCCTTCCTTCATGCACATCTACCAATTGAGGTGATAACATTGACCAAGTTTCAAGAAGATCCAGCCAGAAACTAAGGAGGAGTTGCGTTGACAAGAAAAGTGGACCCAGAGACTAAGTTTTTAAGGAGCATAACTCAGGCAAAAATTAACAAACCATAAAATCCTTCCTTCATGCACATCTACCAATTGAGGTGATAACATTGACCAAGTTTCAAAAAGATCCAGCCAGAAACTTAGGAGGAGTTGCGTTGACAAGAAAAGTGGACCCAGAGACTAAGTTATCAAGGGGCATAACTCAGGCAATAATCAATGAACCGTAAAATCCTTCCTTCATGCACATCTACCAATTGAGGTGATTACATTGACCAAATTTCAAGAAGATCCAGCCAGAAACTTAGGAGGCGTTGCGTTGACAAGAAAAGTGGACCCAGAGATTTCAAAGTTCAAAGTTCAAAGTTTATTCAACAAAAGTAATTTAGGCCTCTGGCCCATAATACAAAACACAATATGTTTTTTAACAATACAGTTTTGAAGAGTAACAGAAAGACATGCTCATATAGTTTTATCGTAATTCTATTTTCTGTGTATTGTTTACTTTTAATTAGTATCGTATTTGAAGGACAACAATTCAGACGAATAATTAAGAATCTAAATCTTAGGGAAAAATAGATATTATGGTTTCTAAAGTTGTTTTCCTCTCGTGGACTGTCATCTCCATTTCAAAGGAAATCGCTCATATTATTATTTTTACATCTTTTTATTATTTCATTGGCAAGTATATACGCACGTATATATGCACAGGGAGGGGGGGGGAGTAAATGCACGTGCACATATATAAACATACATGAACACGTACATCCATCCCTCAAATATCGATTGGGTAAAACTACAATTATTGTTATCAAATTAATATACCTTGGGACGGGCCAAACCCCATTAGCGAAACCTTTCATGAAACGAAATTGAAAAGATCCACTGTCAGGTTATTTCCATCCCTTCCCAAAACGCTAATAATAATAAATAGATAAATAAATTCAACCCGATTTTGGTTTCTCCTATACTGTCCTTGGAAATGATTAATTGTATAGACTAAATGTAACTTTGTTTATTCATTTATTTTATTTGACTGGTCTAATATCATTTCCAAGAATCAGTTGCAGACAAACCTTAAAACCGAGTATTCTAGATGCTATTAAGTGTACACGTTGGATAACATTAAATTTAAATATTGTATTTAATTGTGAAATATGATTAGCTATATGCTAAGGTTAATCAACAATTTCCGAAAGTTAGTAAATAGCAAAATATGTATTAAATCATGTACTGCTAACAACATCGCGAAATTTACAAGATGAGTGACTGGAAATGATTTCCGAATTAAATTAAATGAATTCGTGGAGCGAGTTTTGAACGATTTCCCGTAGAGGTAAAATGTATAAATGATAACTTCGTCGATTTGGACGAAATTTTCGATAATCTATTACCTCCCTTCCTAAATATTCTTCCTAAATGATTTTTTATTAATCTATGACTTTACGGACCAATCAGACGCTTAATAAAATCAACACCAGTCAACAGAACCATATAATTATTTGATCGATTAATTGAAATGATGATCATTTGCAACAATATTGGAGCTTTTGAATAATTTCGCAGCGCTTTGCGTATTCGGACTGGGTGTTGGAATGGATGCATGGAGCGCTGAATGAGTGATTTTGAATGGTTTGATCGTGATGAGTGTCAATTAACGATGCGATCAGCTGTAGTATTTCCGATTTCGACTTAATACAACAAATAGTGTGATATCATCATAAGGGTCGGTTAAAGGATGGATACAATAATGGATTGTGGGTATTTTGCTGCTTTTTCGAAAAACTATTCATTAATTTAGCTTCGTTCTGTTTAAAAGAATATTTGCCAGGAAAGACTTGCTCCCAAACACAACATAAGCCTTTACAAATTTTCAATGAAATTATCTCTTTCTTTAAACGCGTAATGTAGAAAACGTGAAAGAGCTATTATATCGAAAGTGTTTTGGCAGCTCATTATACTGAAGAATGTTTGTTTTGTGGGGAGTCGATTTAACCAGTTTTTGGAAAAGTAGATATTGCGTGTTTCATTATACAATGGACAGATTAATAAGAAATGGTACTCATCTTCAATTGTATAGATGTTGTTTTTAAGACAAAATTTGCAATATCTAAATTGCCGATCAATACCTTCGTGACGTCCCTTTTCAACCGCAAGGTTGTGGCTTGAACACCTAAAGTTCGATAAAAATTTTCTATAGCAGAAAGGCAAGTTTATAGTCAAATATTTTTCGACTTCTAGATTATTTTTCATAGATTTTGTAGTAATTGGCTTTCGGACAATCTTCCATTTTTGATAGCCAATTTTGGAAAGACACATCTTTCAGTCTTTGCTTGAAGAGTTTCAGAAAAGAGTTAATATCGCCAATTTCTTGTGCTATCCACACATAGCCAAAACCGTATTCAAATAAAAGTGATTTTATGTTTGTTGCCCAGGTTATTCTTCCGGCTTCGTCAAGTTTCTTTAACATAATATAGCAATGCTTTGGGTATCTATTATCGGGCATGGTAAGCAGTTTTATCCAATATTTGACGCACTGTGTTATATAGTTTACAGCCAAAGGGTATCTTCCGCATTCTCCTAGTACAAGACAATCGGTAGTGTTTTTATTAAGGTTACAGACACGCTTGCAGAACTCAATATGAACTTTTTCCAAGACATTATAAAATTTGTATCCCCATATGTCTGAGCCAAAACAGAGTATTGGTTGAATCATAGAGTCAAAAATTTTAAAGGCGTCAATTGCATTAAAATATCCGAATCTGTATTGGAATTTAAGGATTGACATACATGATTTCCTTGCTTTCGCCGCCTGTAATCCTAAGCATTTTGACCAATTGAGTCTACTACTAAAGAAAGTTCCAAGATATTTGTAATAACTAACCGTTTCGATAGTTTTCCCCTTGAAATACCATTGTTCTTTTCTGGACACAACCCCTCCGTTTCGAAATACAATGATCTTAGTTTTGTCTATATTAACGCTCATTCCAGTATAGTCACAAAATAGTTCGAGAATTTTGATTTGTTTTTGTAGTCCTTTTATCGTGTCGGATAAACTTGCGATGTCATCGGCAAAAAGTAGACAAAATAAATCTTCAATTTCGTCGTCGATAAAGATACCTTCCTTGCATTTATTTTTGATAAGTTCGACCAAGTCGTTTATGAATAGAGAGAAGATCGTTGTAGAACTTGAACAGCCTTGTCTTGTTCCAACTGAACAATTAAAAGCTTCTGTAAGATATGTTTTATCATTAAAATCGACCTTAACCGATGCTGACAATTTCCGATACATCGATTGAAAAATGTTTAGAAATTTCCCATTTACCCCTTTTCTTATCAAAGTATCCCATAGTTTATCATGATCAATACTATCGAACGCTTTTGAAAAATCAACAAATAAACAGTAAAATCGTCCCTTCCTTTTCGATAAATATTTCTGGGCTACGAATAAAAGAGTGAAGCTTTGGTCAACAACATTATAATTTTTGCGGAAACCTGCTTGTGATTCGTGTATAATGAAATTTCTTTCAGCCCATTGTGTCAAACGCTTCGATAAAACACCTATGAAAATCTTGCTTAGCGTATTTATAAGAGAAATCCCTCTATAGTTGCCAGGATTTAACACAGAGCCATTTTTATGAATTGGAACAATTAAACTGTGGCTCCATTTACTCGGAAAATTTCCACTATCGAATATTTTATTAAAAATATCCGTTAGAAACAATGAGACAGTATATTTTGTATAGATTATCATTTCCGAACAGATACCATCAGGTCCCGGCGATTTGTTTGTATTGAATTTTGCGATTGTTTCTAGAACTTCATTTTGGGTAAAGGGTAAATTAAGCTCGTTACTATTAGCGTTTGAAACAATATCATTTAAAACATTTTCGCGATTGTCTATTTGTTTTTGTTTGAACAAGTTACTAAAATGGTGATACCATGTTGTTGCACCTATTGGTGTGGTGATTCTTGTAATACCTTTAACACATTTTAACTTGCGCCAAAAAGCAACTGCATCTTTTCGTACATTTACTAAATCATCTCTATTACTTTTTTGGAATTGTTTAAAATTTTGTTTGCATTTAGCTTTTAATTGATTTTTCTTTAATTTATAAATCTTGAAATCATCTTCGTTATTTGATTTCCTAAATTTACGTAGTGCGTGTTGTTTTCTAGTTTTTAAGGTTTGGCAATTCTCATCCCACCATTCTGGTTGAACCTTTTTATTTTTATCGTACAATCGTTTGCAATCTTTATGTTTCATATGTTTTCCTGCTATTTTGAATATTTGTTCGAAATTTTCTAGCGTTGTGTCTAGGTCTATGTTTTTTAAATTATCTTTAAAAGAATTAAAATTAGACTCGAATTCGCGTAAAAAGAAATCTTTAGCATTATCATTCCATTTGAATTTGTCATACTTATTACAGGAAAGCTTTTCTTGATTATTGACGAAGACATTTTGTGAGGAGAAATTGAGTGTTAATTCGAGGGGAAAATGGTCTGAAAATGTTTCTTCGCCAATGCGAAAATTCAAAATGTAATCAAATAGTTCGCTCGATGCAATAATGTAATCTACGATGCTCTTACCATTATTTGCATTGCACGTGAATTCCCCATTGTAGTCGCCTTTGCATCTACCATTCAGAATATGAATGTTAAATGATTTGCACATGTCTAAAAGTGCCAAACCAAAATTATTTACTTTAGTATCTTTAGAGACTCTTGATACGTGGAATGAATCTGAAGGATAGTCATATATGTCGGAATTAATGAAAATATGATTCAGATCATCGTTTTCGATAAGGTCAAGTTCGACGCCCACCCTGGCATTTAGGTCACCTGCAAGGAACAGGTATGCATTTGGATACCTGGAGGATAACGTTAACACGTACTCAGATAGAAGATCTATGCCGTTTTGACAGCGATTTTCATAAATTGGTGAATGTTCAGGCGAAATGTATGCGAAAATCATGATGATATCACAATTTGTTAGAAAAAGTTCTTTTTGAAACAGGATCACGACACAGTCGACAAAGTCTTTGTAAATACGCTTGATTTTTTCTGTAGCCATCAAGCTCTCTTTAATATATACTGACACTCCACCCGAATTTCGGAGTGCTTTTGGTTTTTTCTGCCATGTATATTGAAAAGACTGAAAACCTAGTAATTCATATTCATCACCGCTATTCATAGAACTCCATGTTTCACACAGAGAGATAATATCGAAATGCTTTAAATAGTTCGTG
The DNA here is from genome assembly GCA_948146395.1 of Fragum whitleyi. Taxonomy (NCBI): domain Eukaryota; kingdom Metazoa; phylum Mollusca; class Bivalvia; order Cardiida; family Cardiidae; genus Fragum; species Fragum whitleyi. The sequence continues at coordinate 51,714,673 of OX411549.1, read as the reverse complement.
AAGTTGATATTATTGAAATGTTTATTAAGTCCTTGTACATTATAAGAGCATATATTGAGATTTTGTTTCTTTTTTGTTTCACAATATAATGGTTTCTCTAAAGTGTTTGAGTTGCATGAGCCTTGGCCAGCATGCTAAAGAGGGACTGGTCGTTTAGTGTCATAATCGTAAACATGAGGTATGCCATCAATCACGAGCTTATCGTATTTCAGAAACGCCTTTTTCCCATCAGAAATACTATCTTTCATAAAGGGAAGTAATTTTCCTCTCACTTCAGACACTCTTTTGACAAAATCCTCGCTGACGCGCACGTGATTAATGTTTGATCCTATTTGTTGTTGTTGTTGTTGTTGTTGTTGCTCTCTATCGTCCTTCATCTTTTCTCGATATTTTCTCAGCACTAACTCCTTGGTCTTATAAAAGGAAAATTTCACAATTATAGGACGAGGCGTTGTTTTGCTTGGAATTCGGTGTGCCCGTTCAATATCAATGCTATTCGGGTTGATGTTCAGATCTACCGTCAGATAGTCTCTAATAATGTCTTCGGTCTCGTCCCATGTCTCATTCTTTCCAGATTCGCGGACGTTGAAGAATCTTAGGTTATCTCTTCTTGATTGGGCTTCAAGGTGTTCATTTTTCTTTTCGTTCTCACTGACAAGATTCTCTAACCTATCGATCTTTTTTTCCATTTTGCCTATCCTTTCGCTCATTGCTTTATTTTCCTCTTTTAGAACCTTGTTGTCGTTTTTTAGGTCTTTTACACTTTGCTCAAGTCTGTCAAATTTCCTGTTGGTTGATTTTACCTCCTTCCTAATTTCAAGTAGTAGCATTTTCATGTCCATGTCTGTTTCCGATTCTGCTCCTTGCTCCGTTTCCGAACCACTTTCTTCATACGATGTTTCATATTCAATATCACTGCTGGGTTCGTTCTGATCTACCGGTTTACTTTGTTGTGTTTTATGTCTACTTTGATCTTTACTTAGGTAACGACTAATCTTACTCTGATCCGATTTTGATACGGCCCGCGACCGTCTAGTCGGTCTGGAGTATTTTCTTGACTATTTAGTTCTTGTCGGTTTTCTTTCCAAGTTCCAAGATTTAGGCTTTTATCACTTATTGAACGATTTGCGCCTGTCGATTGCTCACATCGTATTGAATCTTGATCTTTTTGTCGTGGAGTGGCTTTACTGTTATTACCTCCCTTTTTTGGGCCTGGGTTAGATTCGATTCCTTGCGTCACTAATAACAGAAAAAAAGTAATTCTAATGCATAGAGATAACTTAGTCGTCAAAGAGGGAATAACCCAGCTCGAACTGTACATTGCTTTGCGTTTAAGCCTTGGCAAAAAGCAGCCAATTCTTGCTCTCCAGCATTCTAGGGTCACTCCCATGATAAAAGGTGTATCTTTTGTATGACGCGGCTTTGATACTAATTGCCTTTATGTATAGTCATTCGATTAAACACTTGTCTTTCCTTTCACTCCTCCCCTATATACAGCCATACATGGTATAGATAGTAAAGCGTTAGTGGGTGGGGTAGATAAACACTGGGTGTCCTTGATCACTTCAGTATTTTATACCGGGAAACAAGTTTTTAGTCCTTATCAAAGTCTTTCCGTATCATTGAATGCATAAATTCGGACCTTGTGTCACCCTCACCTTATAGATGATACTCTGGAGTGTATTAGGAGTATATTATTTACTGTAACCTTCGAACGTTAGTAAAAAGCGGCCATCTCAGGGGACGTTACTCCTCTTTTTTTCAGAGACTAAGTTATCAAGGGGCATAACTCAGGCAAAAATTAACGAACCATAAAATCCTTCCTTCATGCACATCTACCAATTGAGGTGATTACATTGACCAAATTTCAAAAAGATCCAGCCAGAAACTTAGGAGGAGTTGCGTTGACAAGAAAAGTGGACCAAGAGACTAAGTTATCAAGGGGCATAACTCAGGCAAAAATCAACAAACCATAAAATCCTTCCTTCATGCACATCTACCAATTGAGGTGATTACATTGACGAAGTTTCAAGAAGATCCAGCCAGAAACTTAGGAGGAGTTGCGTTGACAAGAAAAGTGGACCCAGAGACTAAGTTATCAAGGGGCATAACTCAGGCAAAAATCAACGAACCATAAAATCCTTCCTTCATGCACATCTACCAATTGAGGTGATAACATTGACCAAGTTTCAAGAAGATCCAGCCAGAAACTTAGGAGGAGTTGTGTTGACAAGAAAAGTGGACCCAGAGACTAAGTTATCAAGGGGCATAACTCAGGCAAAAATCAACGAACCATAAAATCCTTCCTTCATGCACATCTACCAATTGAGGTGATTACATTGACCAAGTTTCAAGAAGATCCAGCCAGAAACTTAGGAGGAGTTGCGTTTACAAGAAAAGTGGACCCAGAGACTAAGTTTTTAAGGAGCATAACTCAGGCAAAAATTAACAAACCATAAAATCCTTCCTTCATGCACATCTACCAATTGAGGTGATAACATTGACCAAGTTTCAAAAAGATCCAGCCAGAAACTTAGGAGGAGTTGCGTTGAAAAGAAAAGTGGACCCAGAGACTAAGTTATCAAGGGGCATAACTCAGGCAATAATCAATGAACCGTAAAATCCTTCCTTCATGCACATCTACCAATTGAGGTGATTACATTGACCAAGTTTCAAGAAGATCCAGCCAGTAGTTTAGGAGGAGTTGCGTTGACAAGAAAAGTGGACGGACAGAGACTAAGTTATCAAGGGGCATAACTCAGGCAAAAATTAACGAACCATAAAATCCTCCCTTCATGCACATCTACCAATTGAGGTGATAACATTGACCAAGTTTCAAGAAGATCCAGCCAGAAACTTAGGAGGAGTTGTGTTGACAAGAAAAGTGGACCCAGAGACTAAGTTATCAAGGGGCATAACTCAGGCAAAAATCAATGAACCATAAAATCCTTCCTTCATGCACATCTACCAATTGAGGTGATTACATTGACCAAGTTTCAAGAAGATCCAGCCAGAAACTTAGGAGGAGTTACGTTGATAAGAAAAGTGGACCCAGAGACTAAGTTATCAAGGGGCATAACTCAGGCAAAAATCAACGAACCGTAAAATCCTTCCTTCATGCACATATACCAATTGAGGTGATTACATTGACCAAGTTTCAAGAAGATCCAGCCAGTAGTTTAGGAGGAGTTGCGTTGACAAGAAAAGTGGACGGACGTACGGACGTACGGACGGATGGACGGACGGACGGACGGATGGACGGATGGACGGACGGACGGACAGACGGAGAAGATGACGCCAATATACGTCCGCCTCCGGCGTCGTATAAAAAGTGCTTCTTTAAATTGAACTAAATTAGGCCTAAATGTCAAAGTCTACAAGTATTACACCAGTAAAACTGTGTGATAATTCAATGGACACTGCTAGCTGCCGCATAGACACCACCTGGCTTTGTGGATATGATACGTTGAGTCGATAGGGATCCTTACAAGAGAAAATAAAAGAAAAACACAAGGCCTACTGGCTGGAGAGTACATTCTATTTCTGAATCAGTTTTATTTGCAAGAAAAAGTATGCGGCAAGAATTGGTTACCAGCCAGTAAATGTCTCAATGCATTTTTTCCTTTCATCCGTTTTCTAGGCTTTGTCTAATTTCATATTATTAATACCTTGAGATTTCGAAATAACGACTGAATTTTTTTTATCTTTCATAATGATTCGTCTCTTTAGAGTCTCAATTCTGCTCTAAAAATAAAAAATTTAAAGATAGAGTCTGTTGTCCTGTGCTAGTTTATCTTACACTGTTTCCGCCTAACAAAAAGTACAATTTGTTACATACCCATCCGGGGTGACCGGATCTGTTGCAGTTTACGGAAATGGTCGAGCGATGTTTCGAATGGCAATAGACCATGGGAATAAAACAGACGCAGACATGAAAGCGCGTCATTTTTGCATGTGGGCTTATAAAACACCACAAGCATCAACGATCCTGCTAATTATGACGTTTAGTAAAAACAAAATCAACGAAATTATCAAAGTGGGCTTGTCATGGTTTGGTATCAAAACGTAGTGTTTTGCTACGTTTTATCCTAAAATTATAATGTGCCCTGCACAGGCGATCGGAAAGAATTAACAGAATGGTATTTTTTTCATGCGTATTAGATAACCGAAGTACCAACAGAAGCCGGATTACCTAACATATAACACAAAATTACTACACTTACATGTACGTCCGAGGTAATTTCCAGTCTATGGAAAAGTCCGAGCGATGATCCGAATGGAAACCCAGAAGAAGAAACACGAAGCGCTTTGGTAATGAATGATAATCCAAATTTCCAACTGATAGATTGAAATTATTTCTTATTTTTATTTCATCATTCTACTGTTCTTGCATCCATTAGGATCTAATACTTCAGAAAGTGCATTGGTATCGCTCGTATGTTGAGAAAATCGGGATATTGACAAGATGAATGGTTTGGAATGATTTGGGAATAATATTGAAAGAGTGCGCGAAGCAAGATTTGAGTGAAATTCAAGGGAGGTAATCCGAAATCGCTAATTTTGTTCCGGATTAACATAATTAGCTATATTGATAACCTCCCTCAAATGAAATATGCATAAAAGTTCTATAAATTGCATTTATTTCTTTCCGAAACAATTAGACGGCTAGAATAAAATAGTTGATGAAATTGTGGATAAATTCTACCACTTTTTTGTTGAGTTTGGTTTTTGATTTCAATTTCACTATGTTACTAATTGTAACATGATGCGTGTCCCATTTTATCAGAGTTAAATTGCGCATTGTACCATGGTCGTTCTAGACAAAGAAAATCCTCTTAAAAATACCGACTCTGCCCCTCGCTCAGGATAATAAAACAATGCAAAGTCTTTTCAAATAAACACTGCTTTGCATGCAAATGCACTTGCAAGGCGGATTTAACTTTCAATCAGTTTGCACCGTTTATCACTATGAACGATGGCCAGATCTGCCAGCTTGATAGGTCAATGCAGTCAAACTGGGATCTATGCCATATCACTTCCAAGATTGCCCCTTTTAGCGCGATGGTTAACTTAACGGGATATTTTGAGAGAGAATCTTTATTGTCTGGATGATCAATATCTGTCCCCAGGTCATGAATATGCACAATATAAGAATGACAGAGTAGTATCCCACCCTTTTCTTTACTTCCATGTTCTTGGTATGGTGGCAATGAAGCATGAATATCCTTTTCAAGATTTGCACTACTTTTATTATATATTTCGGGTAGTGTGGTTAAGGGGTGGTTTACTCTAGTATGTTATTTTTGGTTGAAAAATATTCAAACATAATTTAAGAATTTCTAGAGTGTGAGTGAATGTAACGCACAAACATCATGCATTTCTTTGGAATGAAGGGAAGGACATCGCCTTAGATCCCCATCTGTATTACAAACGAAATAGAGCAAGACGTATAGGATAGAAAACGAGAGCCGTGGTACATGGGAAATAGACACGAGCTTTAGCGAGTGTCTATTTCCCATATACCGCGGCACGAGATTTTCTATCCGACTTAGACCACGCTTCAGTAACACTGTCTGCTTTTTTATCCGAATCTTTTAACAAAGAAAGAAAGTAAAACCTGTTGTGTTTTAACTGTTAAATGTGTTATTTTTCTGAAATGACTGTCTGTCTGTCCCCTTTACTTATTGCAGATCTTTTGCACTTTTGCTACTATAGGAGCCTTTTAGAAAACAGCACCCTTATAATGCTTGTCATTTATTTGAAATGACGCGACGAGATTCACGTGCACGACATAATACCATCGTATATCTGTAAATACCACGCTTGGAGTTGTATCTGTGATTTATACTTTTCATATACTCTTCTCTGATTGGCCAATTCGCTTCAAGCGTAGTCTAAAGATGGTATTTTATATATTCAATCATTGTAAGAAACTTAGAATAATCGATATACATAATATTTTAATGTTATCTTAAATAATGCCTTAAGTTTGTATTATTATGATAATTCTATTGGATATGATCACTCAAATAATACAATATACCATTAAAGACTGTAGCCATGTTATTTCTACTGCTGGTTTTGCCATTTCCAGAATTGTTATAAAATGCATTTTTACTAACGATCTAGTGATATAAAACTTGAATTAATAAATATGTCCTGAGAGATAAGGCCTAAAAGGTTTGTCTTTGTAAACAATCCCGTCTGCTATTGTTCAATCAACTTGTCAAACACAGGGGCTCGTTTCTCAATTACCCTCGATATCGAACTAATAGACTAAATACCCCACAGGCACGGAATCCAGACTAGATTTATTAATGAAAAACAAAGCATGTGATTGTTATCTAATAACTGCGGACTACTTTTTGTCTTGAAATATTGACTTGCCAACGGGAATATTTATCGATACTTGATACCAGAAGTAAACGTTGACTTTTACCCAAGAAAGGTCTGCAATATCATCATACTATCTAATGAATATCGTAGATGAAATTCAAAAATCTCATTACTACAGCTTCGTTAAAGCTGTAGCTATGAGGTTTCGGAATTACATCGACGATGTGTATAAGACGAATATACCATGTGAATGATCGTACGCCGCTGTCAAAGCACAGTTGGTTGCGCACCGGATTACAATTAAGAGGACAAGCACTGCGTCCAGGATGATAAAACGTTGAAAACTGTCTGCACAGTTTTGTCATCCTGACAGAATGGCCGAATTTGATCCCAGACAGCGACACTCATCCTATTCGACAATAAATCTCCCGCCAATGGGTAGATAATCATAAACGTATGTTGGAGAGCAGCTGGAGGCGAAGAAAGGATGTGATGGTAGTACTGATTTGAGAAATACTAGGGATCCATTGTTAGGCGCTCCAGCCTCCGCGATATGACACATATTACATGTACTTGCACAGTTAATGTAAAGGAGTCAGGTTTAATTCCCATTATACTTTATATATGTGTATTCAAAACTGAGCTGTGACGTAGTAGCCGAGTCCATTTCGTTGGTATTTTGGGTATATATGCCCAAAAAAACAATGTAAATGGACTCGGTTACTACGTCAGTGCTCAGTTTTGAAAATAAGCCCAAATTAGTTTTGTGGGGAAAAAAGAACTGCATTGCGTTCAGGATACAAAAGCGCTCGCCGCGAACAGTTTTTATATCGGACAGTCTTTCTTGATTGTACCGCTGGCGCTTTCTAAAAATTATTGGTTGCTACGTTAAAAAAGTGACTCGTTTGAAGGTCTATCCACCCAAAACCAATAGGATACATTCTTAGATTTACACAATGAAGCGAAAATATTTAATTTTCGTAGATCCCGCCCTTCAGATGAAAACAAAATGAAAAGCACGAGCTCTTCGTGAAAATCGATAAGAGTCGTGTATTCCGCAATTTTTGTTCGCTTTGCTTATTCTCTCGTGACGTTGTGACGTTATTGCAAGCGCCCCAAGCAAGCCCAATGTTCACTGTTCAGGATAGGATAGGGAGGTTATACGATATCGCTAATTTCGAAACGATTTCGTTTACCGCCCTTTAATGAAATATAACTACTTTTTATGTTTGTGTGTCTTCACAGACCAATCAAACGCTTTAAAATTCACACCAGATAATAAAATATCGGAAGAATTTATTGGACATTAATGAAATGTTGATCTTATTAAACCAATTCGAAGCTTTTTCTTTGTGAGTGAGTGTGTTTTCTCTGTGTGTAATTTTCTTAGCGTTTTTGAGTGATTTGAGCGTGTGTTTGGAATGCATTAAAAGGAACGCTGATCGGGCGATTTAAGATGGGTTTGATCGAGGTGAATGGCAATTTCATAATATTAATTACTGTACTGATAGAAAGTATGTGGATCATCTTTATCACGGAAATGTATATTTGGAATGAAATGTAGAATGACAGTTTAAAAAAATAATCTCAAAATTGACAAGGTGATATTTCTGAACGCATTTTGAAAAAAGAAAAGTGAATGAGTGAAATGGGCAAGTTTTGTTTGATATTAAGGGCAGGAAATTAAATATCGCTAATTTCGTTCAAATCGGGTCTAAATGATGATTTTGTCTTTAAAGACTAACCAGACGCTTCCAAAAATTAATCACGGCGTACAGTTAATAACATCGTGAAATTGACATTCATCTCAACCATAACTATTTTTAATGGCTCACTCATCGCTCTATTCATTCATTCTAAAATCTTACTCAAACCATTCAAAAACGCCCAAAATGACGAACAAAATATGGGAACAGCAACTGCATTCAAAATGATAATAGCTAGAAAGAAATTCTCGATTTCACTGGTATAAATTAAGTTATAAGCGTCTCATTGGTTCTTGAAGAAATACGAAGCCTTCAAAGAAATTGTTTGCGTAAGTCATTAAAGGGAGGTAGTTAATTTCGCTAATTTTGTTTATCCCGAACAAAATTAGCGACATCGGATTACTTCCCTTTAATTCAACTCAAAACACACTCATCGCACTCATCAAATTACATTCCAAAATCATTCGCCTTGTCAATTCCACGTTGACGTTTACTCTAGCACTCGAGTACCTGGGTAAGGTAGCGTTCCTACCCGGGCCCTGAATCATTACCCCTTAAACGACTGTTGTAAAAGCACTATGCACCTTCAGAAAGGAATCGAGACTGTTTAAAGCGGTCTTCAATTCTTTTCCGAAGTTGTGGTCCAAGTGGTCCTACGGACTAAAATCGAATAGTTTTGAAAGTCAAGCCCTGCGTTCAGGATCACAAAACGGTACAAACAGTTTTCAAATTATACCCCGCTTTGCACGCAAGTGCGCGTGCAAAGCCGGGTATAATTGGATAACTGTTTGCACCATTTTTTTTTTCATCCTAAACGCAGAGCTGGCAACTTACTCGTAGACTTACAACACCATCATCCCTTAAAATCATGTCGGAATCAGTTGATTTGAACCAACCCATTTACCACAATTATTGATCCGGCTCAGTATACATGTATTTGGACAGTTATCATCGAGCACTCGAGTACTCGCGGGTTAAGAGATTTCGAGTACCCTGGTTAAAAAAACCTTTACGTCCCAGCTCTACGCATTGCTAAGACATAATGCACTGAATATGTACGCAGGATTTTTACAACAATTGGTTTCAATGAAGGCGAGTAATCTCATATAGTTATGATTCACGAATTGTTTCGAAATGATTCACAAATTTCATAAATAACGAAATACGACGCTGATTTGCCATTATAGTGCGTGTCTCTTTACAAAAAGAAATTTTAGTATTTTATATTCTGAGAAATTCGCTCAGAACAGAGAAAATCTTTTCAGTTTTTACAGATTAAAAATAAACAGTGAAAGCAATGTATTGCTTATTTACAAAGAAAATTTAATAAAAAGATAAATGAGTTTGCATTTTTGCTCAGTTTATTTGGATCCTCTTTGGGTAAAGCCCCTATCTACCTTTCACATTTGAGCTTTATATATCGAAAAGTATTCCACATTCGAGCCTTAAAAGATGTGCCAATTTCCGAATAAAAAGAAAGGAAAAATCCGAAATGCACTCAAAAATCACTGAGAGAACATTCTTTATATAGTCTTCATGGTTAAAGTGACCGCATTACAGTTAGTTACATCGTACATCGTTACACCATCAACCCAATCAAAACAATTCTAAATCGCTCACTCAGGGCTCCACTCATTCATTCTAAACACTCACTCAAACCATTCAAAAACACTCAAACCCATTGAAAAATATAGAATCAACATCATTCATAATAAATTTTGAAAGAGAAAAAAACGCGGGTTCACTCACATGATTCAAATTGTTCGCGTCTCATATGTTCTGAAAGAAATAGGAAGTAATTTATATAACTTGTATGCATATTTTATTAAGGGAGGATATCAATATCGCTAATTTTGTTCATCCTGGACAAAGTTTGCGATATAGGATTACCTCCCATTAAATTCACTCAAAACTCGATCCACACACTCATTCATTTTCATTCCTAAATCATTCCAAAATCATTCACCTTTTCAATTTCACGATGTTGTTAACTGTAGTGACCACCGTTTCGGTACATTTCTTGTTTTGTCATTAACAGGTAATCGGATAAAGCGCCCGCTGTTTACAGGTTGGATTTCTTCCGACGTTGAAACTGCTTTACAACGGGAATAGGTTGCGTGTTGCGTAGGATTTAGTCATATTCTTATCGAAAAGTGTGGTTCTACTTCAATGAGAAGATTGGCCCGTCGACGATTCAATTTTCAAAATTTTCAAACGGAGAAATCACCATGCATCGATGTAAGGCTGAATTTAGTAACTTTGTATGGTTGAATTACTGTCTGAATTGGTTTAACATTTTCCTGTTTTACAAAATTTTGGACCTGTCCAAATTCAAAGGTTTTGCAGACGAAAATTTAAAGAGGATTTAATTTGAAAAATAACAATTCAGTAGGGTAGAAAATAGTGTGGAAAAAGAAGAAATTGCTTGTCAGAAGCAATTTCTTCTTTTTTCACAATGTTTTCTGAATCATAAAATCACATGCTCGTAAAAAGCAGGGATTAAACAGCAAAGGGTTAAGGCCACAGACGACATTGGCATAGGTTGAAACAAGAAATTTCTCATTGGTAATCTGTTTTGACAAAAAAACTTCGATAGAGTCGAGGTACCATTAAAAATCGAATCATTAAAAATTCGTCAAAGGATGCACTTATGTTACTCAGTGTTTAATTTGCGGCCTGAATAAGCAATTTTCACAGCTGAAACGGTCTCAATCCAACATGAGACCTCTCTACTTTTAAATGTTGATGTAAAAATCTTTCTCAAAAGTTGCCGTAATCTTATTGCAGTACCGTTTCAACGTGACGTCATTAGCGTCGCGCCAAAGCTCGCTTTGCAAAGAAAAAACTCTCAGATATTTGCTTTGAATCGCTGCAACGCCTGCAATTGAACATCTTTCATTATAATATGTCAGCGAAAAAATCGTTTATAGACCTACAAATCCAAAACTTCTCCAAAACGTGTTCTCATTTTCATTTGAAATTTCAACTTGTTTCTCTTTTTATCCCACTCTATTTATTTTTAATAGTATTATTATATTCATACAGTAGCTTTCAGCGGCACAGCCGCCTTCATCAGGTGTATAAATATAATATTATTATTAAAAGAAGAGAACTTTTTATTCGTCCACTTTATTTAGGTAATTCTATGCTTAGCGTTTGTGAGATCAAAACCCCGTTTTTGGTGTACATGGGGCGTAAACGTTTTCCGCTTTCGGGGGATACACATTGACGTAAAGCACGGGGCCTTCAAACTTAACGGAATTCTTGCAGTCAAATCGGATCTTCTTAAAATGACACGTTTTGCATTACACATTTTTATGATGGAAGCGAAAAGTAGGAAATTCAAAAGTGCGAAATGTTTCATTTTGCTCAGTATATTGTCTTTACAAGAAGACCCGTTTTCATGAAGCGATTTAACGTTGTTCCGATATCTATACTAAAAGCTGATACCATAAGAGGCATGCCCCTCGAGTTCTGACATGAATTTTCCATTAAAGGCACTTGATTATCTAACGTAGTGGCCTTCACTGCAATGATGTAATTGAGCAGCCGGCGGCTTTGTATTACTCTATTGACCTCAATAAATCGATTATCTACTGAATCAAATGATGAGTTTTGTGGAATCTAAGAGTCTATTAGGGTAGAAATGGACACATTGAGACAATTTTTCAGCCAAATGAAATTTTTCCTTGTTTTCATTTGTTGTAGACTAACATTGTATAGTCATTGTATCAAAATTTGAAGGTACCTTTCAATGCTCGTTTTTATGCTAGAGTTATCTGCCCTTGGGTGATACTGTAAATGTTTATATTCGTTTTAGGTCTAGTATTAACTTAGTACCAGCTGATAGCTATAAAACATAGTACATCTCGATAGAACTTATAAATGTACACAATGGCTCTTGTCATGAAAATTTCTCTTTGATCAAACGCATTTGCATAATTGTGTTTTCAAAAAATAGAAATGTGTTAATTTTGGTGATTTAAAGGGGGGGAAATTGCCACAACCCCCCCTTTTTTTCTAAAGAAATTATCCAATGATTTTTTTTTTAATTTCCGATATACTCAAAACCCATATTTTTCCTTTATTTGGTAAAAAAAATCAACATATCTTTCCATGCAAATAAGAAAGTTTTTCGTTATTTATTATTGGCCCATCCTAATCGAATGACTCTTATTTTCATTGTTAAATTCAATGATCCGTCATTTATTTTATATCAAATGTTGAAAAAAACTAGGTTATGAACTTTTACCCTCATTATTCTACGTAATTTTCACAAGCAGAATCTTATGTAAACCGTTATTTTCTAGACAACGCGCAAAAAGAGCCGAAAAGAAATGAAACGCCACTTCCGGTTTATACAATCGGAAGGCCGCTGTCCATTGTCACCTTAAATATAGAAAACAAAAGAATAAAGCATGACGCTCCATTTTATATTTTCAGATCAACCATTATCCTACTACAATGTTTTTAGCCTACGACACATTACTACTGCGCATAATGCTACGAAAGACATTATTACTCATATTCTGACATAATCTGACTTCAGTCTATACTGCATGCTTCCTACTGAACATTTGTGAAAAAAAGGTAATACATGTACATATATAGTCAAGATTTGAAATGTTATTACAAAACTTTTTATTCTAGACGAGGTTAAGATCAGCTTATATCAAGAAATATCGAGGAACAAATTCTTTTTCTGACATAAACGATCTTTTGTACGTTAAATTCCAATGTATTGAAAGATAAAATGACAGAAAGGTCCTTCTTTTAATCCTGATCGGGCTGATAACTCGTATTTTACAGGCTGCTGTGTCACCCCAAAATGGTCCTATATGGTAGAATAAAAAAATGAAAAATCTCCTCAGAACCAAATGGTTAGTATTGAACCATATTTAACAGGAATGAAATTTAAGAATTAAATGCTCTCTTAGATTTCTTCTGAAATTATTTTTGGGGTAAAACATCCATTTTGTGGTGTTTTCCAGTCAGCTAAAAAAGGTGCCGTATGACAAAATATAAGAAATGATTGATGACAGGATTATTCTTTCGATAGACACCTCTCTCTCATTTCTTGGTGAATATGTTGCAGTGTCATCGAAAAAGGGGCTTTTGTGATGCGACATTTCTTGTATATGTAACTATAACCTGTACATTTTTTGACAGATTTCATGAAACCTTCATATATGTTACTTATCATGTGACTATGTACACATTTAACCTCTTTGAAATGTTATTCTGTGTCATAGAAAAGAGGGACTTTCGTGTAAGATTATTTATTGACTTAAGATTTTTACATTTCATGCATTAATCAATCTTGGCCCTAGATGATTATCTACTTACAAATACATTATGGTTAACCTTATTACTTTTAATGTAATTTATAAATGAATTTTCATAAATCATTAAGTCATTTAGTTCCAATGGATCAAAACTGGCGGCCGTCTTGGGCCTCTTGTTTTATCATATGATGAAATGGATATAAAGCTACATTAAAGCAAGATAAGTAAAGTTTGCAATATTTTTTGAAAGGTGAAGAACTCAATATTTCTTTATATTTTTACAATGTTTAATAAATACATGTGGATAGAAAATTATGAGGCCAAACAAAATGCAAACATAAAGCTTTTCAAAATGTATTTCGAGTTTTAAAAAAAGGATGGTCAAAATTTCACAATAGAATCACTGATACTGCTCATTTGAAATCATTAGTATTTATTCTCTTCATGAAGAATGTCGTGGTACAATATACATTTATTGTTCTATATATACGTTTCCTTGCCGGGGTATATTACGATTTATTCCCGGCTGCAAAAATGATGCCACCCGACCTGCAGGCTTTTTAAACACATTTTTTTCAAAATTTCAGTTAAACTTGGCACGGATATTTTTTGCGAGCCCCATAATAAATTGGTCTTGAAATTTTGACTTTGAAATCTCAGAAAAAAAATGTTCCCGCCCTATAAATTGAATTAATTTGATCGAATCTTTGTATGAATGTCTCCTGAATGAACCATTACTAAAATGTTTCCTGGAAATGTGTCTAGAATGGTCTACTTATTGCAATCACCTTTATGTTGTAATAAGATGGGTAAAGGGTATGCAGGTTAATGGTGATTGAGTATTTGATGCAATGTGGGCCAGGCCGAGTAATCATTACAAATATCTGAGCGACTTTTAAAAAACGCAATTCTTAAAAAACTTCACTAAAATGCAAATATAAGTGAACAGACTCGGACTGAGATATACTTATTTTGTTACCTTAACAAGTTATCTTTGATCCACATCAATTTCTTTTTGAAACATTCTCTTGTATTCATAAAACGGTGTAAATCTTAAACATACCCACAAAACTTAAAGTTTCTCCATAGCCCTACTGTTGGAACGATATTTTCTTTTCAAATGAAACAAAAGCCAAACAAATTTTAGAGTTTAGTTGAATGAATCAAGAGGGCAAAAAAATTATCAATACTTCTTTTTAGCACGTTTTGTCCAAAGACGACACCAGAACGTCGTCTTTTTGACCAGAAATGACGTAACTTACATGCGTTTCCATTCCTTTCGTAGAACAACAAACGTTGTTCATTTAAATAAGGTTTTGGCAAACAAAGCCTGTTAGCACTTCTTACCCCTTAGCAGACATGTCGTTTAGAACTGAAGTGACATTTTGAGCGTGTTTACGGCATGGCATTAACGTCATTTTAACACGTAAAGTCTTCTGAAACTCCCTATTGGTAAGGTCCAACCTTACAGATGTTCAAATATTGCTGGAATAAATCAATATTCTTTTAGTCTAATCTAGGTTAACCCCGTTCCGATTCCAAAGAACAACTTCTCTTTTGACATACTCGATTCGGAGTACAGTTTCTACAAAGTGAGTGAGTTTATATAATTTCTTTCAATGGTTTTTGAAATGTCTATCGTTAATTACCTTCCACACTTCTAATTTGTTAAATCAATCAACCATGAAAAGTGCAATGACAAAGAAAGAGTGGACAGTAGATTGCTATGCCGAAACTAGCCAAGGCGTCAGATCAAAAAAAGATTTAGTCGATTCAACAGAGTATCTCCTTTGTATGATTTTAATTGAATTTAGTTAAAACAAATCTTTTTTCATTGCTCAAATAGAAAATTTACTTTGTTGTGTTTTTAAGAGGTGTCAAAGTGTTATTCTCAGTCAAAGTAAGCTCTTGAGATGTTAGGGACAGTGGAGCGATACAGGTCCTCTTGGGCATCTTATGTTTATCCGAAGTTTGGTTAATTTTTATTTTTTAGACTAGCTCAGTGGGTTGGTATCTGTAAGAAGATGAACAATACCTTTGAAGCGTTACTTACATTAAGATGATATATATATATGATTTGATCATCTCGTATTTCCATATTTTCAGGATTTTATTATCTTTATTGTTTAACGGCTCTACTTAGGAGTAAAAACTAGATGTTTACAATGCTATGCATCAAATTTAAAAATTGATTATGGATCGGTGTGCTAAAACGTTAATTCCTAGCTATAAACAAAACAAATTTCCGAATAAAAATATTCGACAAGCCATTGTAAGGAACAGTAATCAAATTTCCTAGTATTTATACAAACATGCAACAAAATAAGTCCCGGGAAGTTCCATCTGTCTTGCTTCATTTAGTTTGTAATTGACATCCGAGATTTCCTGGAGACCGAGTCATTAATGCAGACAATCATCCATTTATGAATATGCATATTCATGATCCAGGGACAGTTATGGATTTGTCTGACATATGACACTTGTCGGCAATATGGAAGACGCATTTCTTATGTTGTTGACTTGTTAAGTATATTACAAGCTATGTGTTGTTAGCATGTATTAGCCAGCAACAAATATGTCACTTGAAATATCTTTTTATAATGATATAATAATAATTGACGACAATACATTAATAATGGTACAAAGCGATACTTTTGTGTTGAGACTCAAAACTAGTCCCTATTCCAATTAAAAACAGTACCTGACCCACTATTTTTTTTTTCAAACATTCAATCTAAGAAACACAAAAATGTTATTTTTTCGGCTGACAATTTATAGAAACTTATGAATCCGAAATTCTTAAGGCGTTACCTTTTCAATAAAATATCATAGAATTTTCTTCAATTTTTTCTCACGACAAGATCACAGGGTATAACGTGCCACGCAGACACCAGAAGGTTCGTGGACACCTGATTGATTTTTTCGTAACCGAACTGACGGTGCAGTAAGTATTTTACTGATTTGTAAACCAAAATAATCATTTTCATTTCAACTTTTAGTATCACTGTCGAGATGAATGTTTCTTCTTTTAGGAAATAAAAGTAGAGGGTAACGTCTAAGCAAAATTAGCGAGTTCTTGCCCTAGGAGTGATGACCTTTGCTTGTTTTTTAGGTTTGTCACTAATTTATTGTCAAACAACCGGACCATTTTTCATTATTTGCGTTTGTATAAGAGCATTTATGTATCCTCTGCACGCATGCCAAATTTCTCGGCGAAAGAGCAATCTAAGGCGAAGATATACGTACCTTTATGGGCCTGGGTAGAGAAAAATATGATAACAATACACCCCGTGAATTTTCGGCGATGGGAAATAGACACCAGAGTTCGAAGAATTTGAGATAACGCGACACCTACCTTTAAATCATCCATATTCCCCCCTAAACGCTGGTTAACTGACCGTATACCGTGTAGTTTATGTACATTTCAGATTACGGAGGCTTGATGACTAATTTAAGAGCATATTCAAACCAATCTCAACTCACATTAAGTTTTTTTTTTCTTTTTTCAGATTAGGTGAAATAGAAATGGAACAAAGGCCAAAATATCGGTGCTATTACTGCCATCAAGCATTTAATCAATATAAGGGCATGATTGATCATATGGTATCAAACCACCCACTACACGTTTTGAAGTACCAAGAGTTGGAATTGAATAGTGAAAATGGTCTGATTGGATACAGAACAAAAGCTCATGAAAATATAATACCCAAAAACTGTGAAGTATTTGTTACTGGTGACGAAAGATTGGGTATTTACAAAAATGCGGAAAAGGCAAAGAAGACAAAGTTGAATACACCAGTCAAATATCAGGAACAACTTACCTACGAAAATGACAAATATTCAGAAGATGCTATAGAAAAAAATATTACTTTTGATATATCAAGGACACTATCGGAATTGGAAATAGGATCAATAATAACAAACAATGATGATAGCGATAACAGTGATTGTCATAGTGATGAAGACTTTTCACAACTTATGGCTTGTTTACCATCAGTCATGGAAAATTTGAAGGAGTCTGGTCATTTAGAGACATACAGTAAATGGTGTGACCTAATCGTGAAAAGGCAATTTCCGATGGAAAACATTGGTTTTTTGTTGTTCCTAGATATCGTTGACTGGTATTCTAGCAATACGACATCTGGAATGAGGTACACCCGCCCAGAAACAAAACAATTTTGGGAAATTGGATATCGACTATTCAAAGGGAAATTCCTTCGATTTATGGCAGGTCCAAGAAATATTGGCCAAGTGGTAGATGGATCTGATAGCCGAGGATCAAGTTTCTCTGAGGATTCGAAAATAAACTTTGCAGTCCCATCGTTACCAATCCTAAGTGAAAATAAAATCGAACCAATTAAACCGGGTATAATAGCTGAAAATATATCCATCTTAGCAAAACACTTGAAATCCAAGATGATTAAAATTGGAGTTGATGGTAAAAAAATATCAAGGGGTAAAGGGAAAAATATGGGCGACATTGATTGTTGGGGGTATGAATCTGCCCCATCACTTAAAGACAGAACTGAACGTTTCGATTCCGAACAAATCACAATCTCACAGTTATTACACTTAGTACAGGAGTTAGATGAGTCGGGTAGAACGGTGATTCCAGATCATGCTAAAGGTATTATCTGTGAACAAATGAGGAATATAATTGTTTTGATAAGTGAGCGGATTAAAGATCTTCGCATTACTCTTGTTCGTCTGCATTTGGGAATAGAAAAGTTCATGTCTTTGGGTGACACTGCGGCAAAACATTGGTCCAAATCAAAATATGTACCAGTTATCAGCAGCTTAAAAGTCTCTAAATATGATGCCGAGAAATGTATTGAAAAAGCACTCCATTTCATCAATGAAATATGTTATGTTTGTGCGATACTTTGTAACAGAGAAGAAGATTATTGCTACGATGGCAAACTTCACATTCAGAATCATAACAAATTCCACCAGCTTAAGTCAAATATTCCTTATGAAAACACAAGGCTTGTAAAACAAAAATCTCCAGAGTGGTATGGTATTCGTTCACAGGCAAAGGTTACAGGGAGTACATGTAATTCAGCTCTTGGTCTTCGCAGACTGAAGGACCAACAAGCACATTTTGATAAAGTAATACTCAATAAAGGTTATGAAGATTTTACACCTGCACAAGTTGAGAACATGGAATATGGTAACGCACATGAAATTGACGGCATAGCCACAGTCGTCGGTCGGGTTCTTCCTGCCCTTTTTCCAAATCTGGAGTACTATGAGGAAGGTTGTGTCAAACTGTCAAACGGTGTGCAAGATTGCTTTATGGTTGTAAGTCCAGATGGAAGTCTTCGGGATAATGAAGAGAACGTTCCCGCCATGATGTTTGAAAATAAATGTAAGATACACCAACCTTATACAACACCAGTATACTACGAAATACCGAAGTACTATATTCCACAACTGATGTGTGAAATGAAAGGTTACAGTTGCAATTCCTTATTGTTTACATGTTGGTCAAAAGATTCAACAACTGTTTTCAAAGTAAGATTTGATGAAGATCTTTGGACAGTTATATGGGAGGAGCTTAACGATATTTATGGTATTGAATACCCTAAACGTCCTGTCAAATTTAGACCAAATAAAGCCAAACTAGAAAAAATGATTGGAGAATGTAAAACGCAATGTGTGGAATTTGTAGGAGAATTTCCATCGTGTATAATACAGTCTCCAGTTGATGATGTGACCTTCGACGAATGTACACCATACACTTCCTCAGTTCCAAAAACAGACTCATACAGCGACGTCGCTTGCGAACACGTCTTAAAACAATGCCGTGGATTAAAACAATGGAATGAAGAGGTGTATAACTTGTGTAGAACATCTGCGACGGAAATCCTTTTATTCATGGCAAATGACTTGGATCGACATTACCATAATGAATTAAATAATGCACACCCTATAGCATATGCAATGAAGGGTTCAAGTTTAACAACAAAAGTTTTCGGCAAAATGCTTGACGCAGTAGTTGCTGCTTGTGAGGATGAGGGATTAAAAGTGATTGCAACATCTTTTGATGGCCAATGGCACAGATACGGGATCAGAGGTTTAGATGATAGGGCATTGACAATATATCAGCTGCAACGCGATGTTTGGACTGAACAACGTACGCGATCAAAATCGGAAATACTTAAACAGATAAAAAACACATGTAAAGTAGGTGATCTTGCCGATGTGAAATTTCATAGAACAGCAATGGGATCTGTTATTGTTGAGGGGCACATAAGTGATAAACCACTTAGAATCTTTAGATCAAGCAATTTGAAATGGACCAGTCTTGAGCAATATCGAGATAAAGAAACTAATGATCTTGGTACAGACAATTCGATTAACGAATGCGATGCGATATCCGTTCTAGAGACTTACGGACGTGGAATAGAAATTGATAATAATCTACGCGAAGAGATCATTAGTGCTGGTTCAGTTCAGTACCCACGTCAATGCTCTGAATTCGATGCATCATATGGTCACTTTATGCAGGATCTTTTCGCAGAGGGAAATGATTGTGAAAGCAATATGAATAATATTCAGGACAATTTTCAATCTCGAAATGATGTTCATGAATTTCACCTGTCTTCAAACAACGAGGTCAACTCGAACGACGACATTTCCAGCAGTGAAATAATGTCATCTGCATTATCTGTACTTTACTCTGCAGATGATAGCATCTTATCTTTTGAAAAAACTGATTCTTATGAAAACAATATACCAGATTGCACCCAATGTGTGTTGTCTGATGACCATGGCATGACAAATGATAATATGATAAGAGATATTGAAGCTGATATTCATCATCCTGAACAAGATGTTCAATCGTATGTTTCACAAAGTGACGAAAGTATAGAGACCAATCATGAGAAACGTTTGTTATTACAACATGTTTTGGACAAATTAAAAATAAGTTCAAACAAACGTTCTCACATTTTTCACTCAATAAACATTTCTGAGTTCATAGGCACTATTGAGAGTAAGGAGAAGGCTTGTATACTGTTTCAAAAGAAAGAAATTATTTCGTGTATTGAAGAGATATGTAAATTGAAGCAAATAAGCACAAAAGTCAGTAATTCCTGGAATAAATCGCGATTGCACGAGTATTTATTGCAATGTTTGTCGTGTCATCAAAATGAGCAGTGGCGGTCCGCTCAGTCTACGAAGAGAAAACGCAATCCAGAAAAATTACAAAAGATGGTTCTACGAATCTTAAACAGAACACCAAAGGAAACATTGTGTATAGTGTTGTGCGAAGGCAAATGGATAGATCGTTACAATAATTGGTCAGCAAATTCTCCCGTCTTGTGTAATGAGCTAATCAAAGGGACAAAAAATAGTGCGTGGTTTTCCGTTCCATATAAAGACAATAAGGCATCAGTTAAATATCATTTCGACGACTGTTGTCACATGCTGACATGTCTGAGAACAAAAATATGTACGACAGGTATCTCAGGTTTGCGTAAAAAAGCATGGGAAATGGCAGCTATAAGTGACAATACCCAGCTCAACATTGCAATTGTAAAGGAATGTATAGACAAACAAAGTGTTTCTTTTGCAAAGAGGGTGTTTGCCGAGGATATATCAGGTTTTATGAGTGAAAATGGGTTTGAACCCGAGGCACACTTTGTTTCTCTTATTCGACGGTGGTTTGAAGCTGAGGATGAACCTGGAATACCCGCAAACGACCGATGTTTCCGTCGATTACAATTAAGAGAATGGTTACTCGAAGGTGTTAAGTTTGGACAGTTTCCGCCCAGTACTCAGTATATAAAAGGTATCCCTATTGTAACGTATGAGGCGTTGTTAGTAAATATTGAAAGAAAATTACAATTATACCAGTTCTTACCAGACAGATGTTACAACCCAAGAGCACTTGGTACACAAGAAGTAGAACAGTTTTTTTCGACTATGAGAGATCTAGATCCATCTGGATTGGGAACGCCAAAACCTGACGATATCCCTGATATGATAGCAACGACGTCATTTCTAGACAACGCTAGAATGAATCCTGACAGGTAAAGACCGACTGTTTGTATGTCAATAATTCCATTCCACCGGTTTCTAGCATACTTTTATCAACATGAATCTTCAAAATTTAAAATAAGACACAGCAACATCACATTTACCGATAATATATGTCTCCTGTGAACATTTCAAAGGTAGACATATAGTTTAAAATGATTTATCTTACCTGGTAGATTTGTGACCTGGGATGTAGATATATGAACTAAATCTGTCTTCAAAAACCGAGGTCGAAGATTATTACAAGCATCTACGAGACCTTGAAAATTTTCAAAATGTTTATGACTTCAAAAATAAACTTCTCTTTGGGATATCATAGGTGAAATGACTTATAAACGATCAATTTTATTGACAAAAAAACTATATCAATAATATTGTCAATGTTTGAGACTAACAAATGTTATTTGCAATGCTCGTATGATGACGAATATTGATTAATAATTCAATATCATTGGTTTCCATTAATTTTCTTGCCTCCTGATTTTCTGAAAAATTGACTTTATACATCCTATATGAAAACAATTTTTAGTACGCAGCAAATTTTTAAGCTTGTGTGCAAAGTAGTCCCGTAAGAAACATGTTTAATTATGGAGCAGAACTTTCATCTTGCTTCCTGAATTTAAATGATAAGATATGAAGAGAGTTTTTTTTTAATTTCATTGATGTATAAAACTAAAAACCCTAACCATACTCATGTATGAGTCCGCCTCGCGTTTTCAAACAGTGTGATTAGGGTTTAAGTTTCATACCTCAATGAAATCGTAAAATAATCTCTTCATCTCTGAAATAGACATTGATTCAGTATGTTACTAAATTATTTTTGATTGAGTTTCGTCGAGTTAAAAATTCTTCCTTGTACCTCTTCATTTTTTAAAAAATAAACTTATTCCATGCTATTTATCAGCGTAATATGGCAGATTTATTAAAATATGATTTTTCAAGACACTACAAAGCATTTCTCACTTTTCCACGTGGCTATCAAAACCATTGAAGTGCTAAGCCTAGAATGTCTCTACTTTAGCCGGAGGTAAAGACAAAGATGTGTATTGTCCTATGCAGTCTGAACTTAGTCTTTACCATCCTTTTGAAAGTTAAACGCATAAATTTGAAAATAATAGCTCGAAAGTAAATACTCACACTTACTACATCAAGTACATTCAGTACTTTGATTTTTAATGCAATTATGCGAAGGCTTTTATTTAGCATGGCAAGGTTTAAATAATAAAGAAAAGAGAAACACGTATGGAAAAAGGTATGATAATTGTTTTTTTATTCAAATTACTCAACATCTAAATAATCGAACATCAAGTCGTGTTTAATTAAGAAAGCACATACACTTCGAACATTTTTGATATTTCTCCAACACACATCATACTATGCAAAACTTAATTTGAAATGAAAAGAAAGAGATATCCTTAGTCAAAAGTATTAGAGAAAAAAATAATAATTTTGCAACAAAGGATTAATTTTACCTATATGTGTCAATACAAAACTTATATTTGGTTATGTACGTAAGGTAGTGGACCCATAAAAGTTCCAAACGTTTTGGGATTAATGAACTTTAACAGTGTTAACCGAGGTTTCCTAGTGATTTTCATTAGGAAACTTCGGTCAACATTTTGAACGATCATGAGTTCTAAAAAGTTGCGGAACTATTACGGGACCACTACCTTAATTTTATCCATTTATGATAGCATAAATCACAATTACTAATTCATAGATGGTTAAGGAACATTTGGATGAATGTTGTTTTAAGGAATGATTAATTTCTTTCGAACACAATTTCTTTTATCCTTTTAGGGCGTTTTTTATGCGGACCTCAAAAGCTCCTGTTTATCCAAATAGAACTATGGAATGTGACGAATACAATGAACCTGATATGGAATCCAAAGCCACTGTAAGGTATTGATATTGCCTACTTATTCTCTTTTTTTTTTCCAAGTTTTACCTGACCTATGGTCGAATAAAACGTTATTTTGAATGAACTGAGTATGCGACCATACTCCTTCTGTCAATAAAACACTTCTTAAAAACGATATTTTAAAATGCTGTTTTTACATTTGGTTTTTATGTATAACAAGAACGGAACAAAAGTGTCCTGCATAAAGAAATACGAATGTTTGAGGGAACACAGGCTACATCGCACGATCAATTGATAATCTGAACATATAACCCGATGCAGTAACAACTTGGAGGCTAAGGTGTTTTAACAATTGATCATATTTTGGTGTCTTAAAGTATGTTCCTACTGTCAAGGTCAAGAATAAGACAAACCGGATCAATTCGTGACAAAGCAACTCGTTATTCACAATTGCTATTTTATTATTTTCTCCTTAGTAAAACATTTGGGTTGAGGTTTAAGCTTACAATGAAAAGTATGAGTCATTGCATTATCAAGTCACTGTATTATCTCCAAACATTTTCATCTCATGAAAATAAATCAATATTCATATAATTTTGTGACTCAATCATACATATAAAAAGACTCGTGTTCCAGAACATATATTTTAAATATCTCCCAAATGTTTTTTCTACCAAAAATAAACACTTTAAAAAATATTAGCCCTCATTTGTAATGACATGATGATTATTATTACTTTTTTTCAGAAATCACTTCTTCGACTCCTCAGAACGCTGTCGAGTGAAGAAGAATAGAAAGAAAGGGGTCATTTCAACACCAAGCAAACCAGCCCACGGCCAAAGGGGTGTCAGACAGTATCATTCTTGTGACGAATCGAAAATTCTGGCACATCAAAGAAAAGGCTTTGAAGACATTTAATCCTTAACCGGTTAAAGTTACTTTTTAAAATGTAAATTTTTGGTACATTTAAAGTTGAGTGCAGATTTTATTTCTGCAAAAACGAAGCAGAAAACAGACAGTGTACGGTATGATCAGTTTGTGCGTCTATTCAGGCCTACCATGGTCTAAATTAAGTGCTTTTTAGTGTTGGAAGTAGGGACTTGTAGCCCTTCATTTGGAGGAAAACATCAAAATGGGGAAGTTAACTTTTTGGTATTTTGATAGAAAGCTCTTAAGTTTTCCAAAAATAAATTACGAAGTGAATTTGATATTAAAATATCACTTACAGATGTAATTGTTGGAATAAAAAGAAAAAAATAAACCCTGACAGTTGAATTATTCTTAGAAGAGCGATTCTAAATTTCTGAAATTGAACTAGAAGATTACTTTACTGGCTGGGTGCCAATTCGCGCCGTGTACTTGTTCTTGCCACCTTACCATTCTCACAATAAAGATGCAATATCCATTTACAATAAATAATTTCATGAATAAAGAAAAGTTATTGTCAACATAGCATGTAACTAAGAAGGGTTTCCTTTCCGTCTTTACTGTGAACCGTGGTAGTTGGCGAGGACTAGTACTTGGCGAGAATTGGTCTCTTACCAGTGCAGCCTTTTAAAGTAAAAATAACATATAAATATATTTACCAAAGATGCATTAAAAAGTCACGCAAAAAAGGACCATCTGGAAACCCTCATAATTCAATGTTAAGAAAAAATTGACACATATAGATATCAACCAGAGATCGCATTTCAAAGATCAGAAAAAAAGTGTGAAAAGTATAAACCTTAATCAATTTATGCAATGCATAAATCCTGATCAGGGGCATCAGTTTTCGCAATAATTAGATAGTCCCTTTCGGCGAGACGTTAAATTCCTGCAAAACACACACTCACACACACACACACAGAGAGAGAGAGAGAGACAAACAATATGCAATGCATATGTACTACCTAGTACCTTCTAGTCTCATTAGTAGCATTTCCAAAAAAAACATGAAAAACATAATAGAATAAGCAACGAATAGTAATTAATACCCAGGACAGATGTTAAAAGGCTTATGATTACTAAACTTGTATACCAATCTTGAAGTAGTTTTAAATTTAAATATTATTTGCCAATGTCAAACGACTCGTACCTACAGTTAACGTTGCTGCTTTTGACGTCATATAACCCACTCGCTAAATGACGCGCTTCGTTTTCTGTGAAATTCAACTAACATCAATATCATTACTTACTTATTAAGTTTACAGCCAGAAAAGAATTACTTTTTACACACATAAAAAGGACAAAATAACTAATTTAAGAATTGATATCTTGAAATAATGGATGCAATTCCATTTTCGCGTTTATGTTTCCATGACTGAAGTCTGGTATGGGTAGGAGTTATATGCAAAGCAAAATCCGCGCTCGGATTTGACCTTTTGCATATAACTCCTCCTTCATCAGACTTAGTTCATTGACACATCGACGCGAAAAAATAAAATTGTTTCATAGATCTTCAACCTCTCTAATACACTATAGTTAATATACCGTAAAGACTATAATTAAGTCCGATGCTTAAAATTCAAACACAACCCTCTTTGGCAATTGTCAAAATTGAATATGTTTGTTCCAAGTTTTTAATTCTTGAAGCCTCTAATAAAAGTACCTTCCATATCAAATCAATACATTGGTCGTTTCAAGAAGGGTCTATGCAACTTTTTTCGAACACAAAAGCGTACCATATTTCCGAACAAACGATAATTATTAATTACTGATCGAGTATTGCATCTATTCACGTTTTCTTAGTTTTTTCTCAGTTTTTTTATTTGTTTGATTGGATTTTACGCCGCTTTCATCAATCTTTCAGTTAAAATGCGGAGGATGAAGCACCTAACGATAGAGTCCTGGTAATTCTCACACAAGTACAACAATCACATCCTTTTCTAGCCTCCAGCTGGTATTCCACATACGTCCCATTGGTGGAAGGCAAATAGTCGGAAAGAATGAGTGCCGCCGTCGGGATATGGAACCCGGGACCTTTTGAATGCAAGTTCAGCGCGCTATCACTGCGCTATGACGGCAGTTGGTTTTGGTGAGGACTAGTTAATCCATAGTATTTGGCTTATTGGCAAAATTTTCAACGTCTTAACAAATCTGTAACCTATAATAAACGCCCATCCCCTACTTTTAAAAACGTGCTGATTCTAATTATAGCCCGAGGTTGTATTAAAGCTTTTGTGGTACTCTATAAACGATATTGTCAATATCGTTGATATAGATTATGGTTGAGAATTTATCAATAAACTGGTTCAATATTATTATCATTCAGTTCAATATTATTATCAATCAGTTCAATAGTGTATGGATAACGTATAATTGTACTGCAAGTTCGAATGAAAGAGGTATGATTCGGCCTTCACTGATATTTAAATATACTTAAGGTAGTGGACCCGTAATAGTCCCAAAATGTTAAGGAAGTAGTGAACTTTAACAGTTTAACCAAAGTTTCCGAAAAACTGATATTTAAAAGCTACCATGGGCTATCACCAAGTCTATAATGTCCAATTCTAATCTGAATGGTTAATCAAAAACGCAAAATTATCAAAAATTACAACAAGTTCTTTTCAAATATGATTAAAACAATGTCTATGTAGAGGAAAATTCTTACTGAGATGCTTATCAAATATTAATTGAACACTTTCACCTACCACCAGTGTTTATGATGAATGAATTTTCTTGTGCCGAATTAAGTTGGATTCATATTTAAACTTTTTACCACAGACACAGTCATAGGTTGTGTGCTCATGTTGAGCCTCTTTATGGCGCCTCAGCGAGGTTGGATCGCACAACGTTGCATTGCAGAAGTCGCATTGGATTATAATTTCTCCTGCACAGGCTCTTTGGTGACGGTTTCTGTTGTACCTATTCATGAAAGACTTGGAACAAATTCCACATGAATGTGGTTTAATGCCAGAATGGGTACATAGGTGGTCTTGGTATTTTGTTTTGTGAATAAACGAACGGTTACAACCGTCGACCGGACATGTTGTGGGATTCTTTAAGCCGTTGAGAGAGTCTGTGTGCTGTATTCGCCTATGCTTATTCAGATTCGTTCTTGAGGCAAACTGTTTACCACAATCGTTACAAAGATGTGATTCCCTGTGAGCTAAAGCCATGTGGTCTTTGAGAGCTTCATTGCTTCCCAAGATTACAGTGCACTTGTCACACTGAAATACTTCATTGTCTGCATGCACCTTTTCGTGACGTTTTAGGTTCGATCTTGTAGAGTAAGATTTATGGCACTTTCCACACTCAAACTCGCCCCTGTATGTAACTTCTACTAGGTTGTGATTCAGGTCCATGTTATCAGTTTGGGAAGTGTCCGATGTTACCACTTCTTCTGCTGCCACAAAAGAACCATCGAGAGGAGCATCCATGCTCATAATCATGGCATCCAACAATATTTGTTGACCGTCATCCTCCACGGGAACACTACTTTGGTCCTCCTCCATATTACAACCAGATCTGCAATTGTAAAAGATGGAACAAATTAAACGCGAAATTTGAAAAAAAAAATATTTTGAATGGTTAAAAATTGTATTTTCTGCATACAATTAAAAATGTCACAGAAGGGCGTCGGTTATTGATTTCTTTCTATAGTGAAGATAACGATTAGTTCAACGAAAAATTACGACTGATATCTTTAAAATGCTTTGCCAAATACATGTAGATAGTTATCTAAAATTTATGCAACGATCCTATATACACAGTTTTATTACAATACCTACGATTTCAGAGATGATTTATTCCAAATCGCAATGCTTATATTGCAGTGACATTTACGTTTTCGGTCAGTAAATACATGTATACCTGGCAGATCACGATTAAAAGAATTGTTTATATTGAAGTAAATCAAAACAAGGATAGATAATCGAAGACCTATGTGTGCTAGCACCTTGGGGCTAGGAAAGGATGAAATGGTATGCTGTATGAATTCCTAGAAATATGAAAACAACACAATACAATGACACGAATGTCTGCGTATTTAATCGATCTTTCACTGTAAAACGAACCATAAAACTTGTTATGCCCCCGTATCGAGAGATCGGGGGCGTATTGTTTTACTCATGTCCGTCTGTCTGTCCATCCGTCTGTCTGTCCGTCGGTCTGTCCGTCTGTCCGTCCGTCTGTCCGAAAACTTAACCTTTGCCTTTTCTCCAAAAGTATTTGACATACAAAGCTGTACACCAAAGTCAAGGTCATGTGACAAGGTCAAGGTCATGTGACAAGGTCAAGGTAATCTGTCAAGGTCAAACTTTAAAAAAATGCTGTTCCGGGGGCATTCGTGTTTCACAAACACATCTTGTTCTTCAATGCATTATAAGACAATAAGTAAATACTTTAGAATGAATTGCCTTGGATAGTCTCATTTCGCGCATGATATTGTGGTATGGGATAACACCGTCGGTATGCTAGTACCCGCTTAGATGATGCCTCATACCACTTTTTCTGTCAACCTGGATTCAAATTGATATTTTCACTGTTTAGCGGTGAAATCACCATGTGATATACCTACAAATCTCCATTATACACTGAAAAGCGTCATAAAAAATATGTTGCTCATTCGAATTTAGCTTAATCGGAATTCTGCAAAATATGAAATTAAACTTACAAACAAACAAAAAATATTACGAATATTTAAGTCAATATACTAATTTGAACGCCTTTTATGTGTAGTGTCTGTGGTCTAGAGGTTGGTCTAGAGGTAGAGCGTCGGCCTCTTGACCCAGAGGTCATGAGTTCGATTCCCGGGAGCGGCTTTCGATCTTGGCCCAAACATTCGGCGCCAGTACTGGTGAATTTTCCAGGCAGCAGAATCGAGAAGGATAAAGAATTGTTTCCTAATCGATGTAAAGATAAATAGGTTCAAACCAATTCATTTTGAAATATAAGTAGAAAGAAGTCGATCGAGGTATAATTGCTATGACCCAAGTAGGGTCATTGGAGAGAAATATACCGGTCTGCAATCAATCAAAACAACCTGGCAAAGATTTTATATTTGCCAATCTATATCTTCTAGCTCAATTAGTAATCAAATGTGTAGTAAGGCGCGAACAACTTTTATATGACCATTGTGTTACCCGCAGATTAATATTCGACTCACTCGGGATTTGATTGATTTGATTTGAATTGGGGTTTTACGTCGCTTTCAACAATCTCTCAGTTATATCGCGACGACTGGAGCACCTAACGATGGATTCCTGGTATTTATCACACCAGTACTACCACCACATCCCTTTCCTAGCCTCCAGTTGCTATTCCACATAGGTTTACGATTATCTACCCATTGGTGGAAGACAAATGTCGGAAAGGATAATTGCCGCGGCCGGGGATCGAACCCGTGCGAATTTGACCCCTGGTTTAGAAGTCCGGCGCGCTACCAACTGCGCTATTGCCGCGGCACTTACTCGGGATTGGAACCCAGGACCTCTACATCCCAAAGCGAGTGCTCTACCACGTCGCTAGCTTGTACGGCAAGGCAGTATGTCTGACGGACTCCTAAAAAACCTTCAAAGTTGCCATCTAATTGTAAACAAATCGATGTAAGGCGATTAAAATCCGAAACTACAGCTTAAATAAGCTTTTGATCGGCCTCTGACGAAATGTAAGCTATAACGACGCTGTGTGACAAACATGTTACACACGTAGGGATGCTGAATGTATAATGTGTAGGTCAACCACTTACATTTTTTCCTCATTCAGCCGCCTATTTTAGACACAGAAAAGTATACATGTTACAGTAACAGAGCGTAGGGAAAAGCTTTAAACCCGATATTGTACTAGAGCGGGAAATACGATTTCACGAGATTCGACTAACTATGAATGTTTCACAGATCGCTTTTATGACACAATATTCAATGTAAGATGGGCAGAACATTAAAAATACGTGCTATAAGTAACGGGATTGGTTTGAATATGCTCTTAAATTAGTCATCGAGCCTCCGTAAGCTGAAATGTACATAAACTACACGGTATTCGGTCATTTAACCAGCGTTTAGGGAGGAATATAGATGATTTAAAGGTAGGTGTCGCGTTATCTCAAATTCTTCGAACTCTGGTGTCTATTTCCCATCCGCGAAAATTCACGGGGTGTATTGTTATCATATTTTTCTCTACCCAGGCCCATAAAGGTACGTATATCTTCGCCTTAGATTGCTCTTTCGCCGAGAAATTTGGCATGCGTACAGAGGATACATAAATGCTCTTATACAAACGCAAATAATGAACAATGGTCCGGTTGTTTGACAATAAATTAGTGACAAACCTAAAAAACAAGCAAAGGTCATCACTCCTAGGGCAAGAACTCGCTAATTTTGCTTAGACGTTACCCTCTACTTTTATTTCCTAAAAGAAGAAACATTCATCTCGACAGTGATACTAAAAGTTGAAATGAAAATGATTATTTTGGTTTACAAATCAGTAAAATACTTACTGCACCGTCAGTTCGGTTACGAAAAAATCAATCAGGTGTCCACGAACCTTCTGGTGTCTGCGTGGCACGTTATACCCTGTGCACAGGGTATAACGTGCCACGCAGACACCAGAAGGTTCGTGGACACCTGATTGATTTTTTCGTAACCGAACTGACGGTGCAGTAAGTATTTTACTGATTTGTAAACCAAAATAATCATTTTCATTTCAACTTTTAGTATCACTGTCGAGATGAATGTTTCTTCTTTTAGGAAATAAAAGTAGAGGGTAACGTCTAAGCAAAATTAGCGAGTTCTTGCCCTAGGAGTGATGACCTTTGCTTGTTTTTTAGGTTTGTCACTAATTTATTGTCAAACAACCGGACCATTGTTCATTATTTGCGTTTGTATAAGAGCATTTATGTATCCTCTGCACGCATGCCAAATTTCTCGGCGAAAGAGCAATCTAAGGCGAAGATATACGTACCTTTATGGGCCTGGGTAGAGAAAAATATGATAACAATACACCCCGTGAATTTTCGGCGATGGGAAATAGACACCAGAGTTCGAAGAATTTGAGATAACGCGACACCTACCTTTAAATCATCCATATTCCCCCCTAAACGCTGGTTAACTGACCGTATACCGTGTAGTTTATGTACATTTCAGATTACGGAGGCTTGATGACTAATTTAAGAGCATATTCAAACCAATCTCAACTCACATTAAGTTTTTTTTTTCTTTTTTCAGATTAGGTGAAATAGAAATGGAACAAAGGCCAAAATATCGGTGCTATTACTGCCATCAAGCATTTAATCAATATAAGGGCATGATTGATCATATGGTATCAAACCACCCACTACACGTTTTGAAGTACCAAGAGTTGGAATTGAATAGTGAAAATGGTCTGATTGGATACAGAACAAAAGCTCATGAAAATATAATACCCAAAAACTGTGAAGTATTTGTTACTGGTGACGAAAGATTGGGTATTTACAAAAATGCGGAAAAGGCAAAGAAGACAAAGTTGAATACACCAGTCAAATATCAGGAACAACTTACCTACGAAAATGACAAATATTCAGAAGATGCTATAGAAAAAAATATTACTTTTGATATATCAAGGACACTATCGGAATTGGAAATAGGATCAATAATAACAAACAATGATGATAGCGATAACAGTGATTGTCATAGTGATGAAGACTTTTCACAACTTATGGCTTGTTTACCATCAGTCATGGAAAATTTGAAGGAGTCTGGTCATTTAGAGACATACAGTAAATGGTGTGACCTAATCGTGAAAAGGCAATTTCCGATGGAAAACATTGGTTTTTTGTTGTTCCTAGATATCGTTGACTGGTATTCTAGCAATACGACATCTGGAATGAGGTACACCCGCCCAGAAACAAAACAATTTTGGGAAATTGGATATCGACTATTCAAAGGGAAATTCCTTCGATTTATGGCAGGTCCAAGAAATATTGGCCAAGTGGTAGATGGATCTGATAGCCGAGGATCAAGTTTCTCTGAGGATTCGAAAATAAACTTTGCAGTCCCATCGTTACCAATCCTAAGTGAAAATAAAATCGAACCATTTAAACCGGGTATAATAGCTGAAAATATATCCATCTTAGCAAAACACTTGAAATCCAAGATGATTAAAATTGGAGTTGATGGTAAAAAAATATCAAGGGGTAAAGGGAAAAATATGGGCGACATTGATTGTTGGGGGTATGAATCTGCCCCATCACTTAAAGACAGAACTGAACGTTTCGATTCCGAACAAATCACAATCTCACAGTTATTACACTTAGTACAGGAGTTAGATGAGTCGGGTAGAACGGTGATTCCAGATCATGCTAAAGGTATTATCTGTGAACAAATGAGGAATATAATTGTTTTGATAAGTGAGCGGATTAAAGATCTTCGCATTACTCTTGTTCGTCTGCATTTGGGAATAGAAAAGTTCATGTCTTTGGGTGACACTGCGGCAAAACATTGGTCCAAATCAAAATATGTACCAGTTATCAGCAGCTTAAAAGTCTCTAAATATGATGCCGAGAAATGTATTGAAAAAGCACTCCATTTCATCAATGAAATATGTTATGTTTGTGCGATACTTTGTAACAGAGAAGAAGATTATTGCTACGATGGCAAACTTCACATTCAGAATCATAACAAATTCCACCAGCTTAAGTCAAATATTCCTTATGAAAACACAAGGCTTGTAAAACAAAAATCTCCAGAGTGGTATGGTATTCGTTCACAGGCAAAGGTTACAGGGAGTACATGTAATTCAGCTCTTGGTCTTCGCAGACTGAAGGACCAACAAGCACATTTTGATAAAGTAATACTCAATAAAGGTTATGAAGATTTTACACCTGCACAAGTTGAGAACATGGAATATGGTAACGCACATGAAATTGACGGCATAGCCACAGTCGTCGGTCGGGTTCTTCCTGCCCTTTTTCCAAATCTGGAGTACTATGAGGAAGGTTGTGTCAAACTGTCAAACGGTGTGCAAGATTGCTTTATGGTTGTAAGTCCAGATGGAAGTCTTCGGGATAATGAAGAGAACGTTCCCGCCATGATGTTTGAAAATAAATGTAAGATACACCAACCTTATACAACACCAGTATACTACGAAATACCGAAGTACTATATTCCACAACTGATGTGTGAAATGAAAGGTTACAGTTGCAATTCCTTATTGTTTACATGTTGGTCAAAAGATTCAACAACTGTTTTCAAAGTAAGATTTGATGAAGATCTTTGGACAGTTATATGGGAGGAGCTTAACGATATTTATGGTATTGAATACCCTAAACGTCCTGTCAAATTTAGACCAAATAAAGCCAAACTAGAAAAAATGATTGGAGAATGTAAAACGCAATGTGTGGAATTTGTAGGAGAATTTCCATCGTGTATAATACAGTCTCCAGTTGATGATGTGACCTTCGACGAATGTACACCATACACTTCCTCAGTTCCAAAAACAGACTCATACAGCGACGTCGCTTGCGAACACGTCTTAAAACAATGCCGTGGATTAAAACAATGGAATGAAGAGGTGTATAACTTGTGTAGAACATCTGCGACGGAAATCCTTTTATTCATGGCAAATGACTTGGATCGACATTACCATAATGAATTAAATAATGCACACCCTATAGCATATGCAATGAAGGGTTCAAGTTTAACAACAAAAGTTTTCGGCAAAATGCTTGACGCAGTAGTTGCTGCTTGTGAGGATGAGGGATTAAAAGTGATTGCAACATCTTCTGATGGCCAATGGCACAGATACGGGATCAGAGGTTTAGATGATAGGGCATTGACAATATATCAGCTGCAACGCGATGTTTGGACTGAACAACGTACGCGATCAAAATCGGAAATACTTAAACAGATAAAAAACACATGTAAAGTAGGTGATCTTGCCGATGTGAAATTTCATAGAACAGCAATGGGATCTGTTATTGTTGAGGGGCACATAAGTGATAAACCACTTAGAATCTTTAGATCAAGCAATTTGAAATGGACCAGTCTTGAGCAATATCGAGATAAAGAAACTAATGATCTTGGTACAGACAATTCGATTAACGAATGCGATGCGATATCCGTTCTAGAGACTTACGGACGTGGAATAGAAATTGATAATAATCTACGCGAAGAGATCATTAGTGCTGGTTCAGTTCAGTACCCACGTCAATGCTCTGAATTCGATGCATCATATGGTCACTTTATGCAGGATCTTTTCGCAGAGGGAAATGATTGTGAAAGCAATATGAATAATATTCAGGACAATTTTCAATCTCGAAATGATGTTCATGAATTTCACCTGTCTTCAAACAACGAGGTCAACTCGAACGACGACATTTCCAGCAGTGAAATAATGTCATCTGCATTATCTGTACTTTACTCTGCAGATGATAGCATCTTATCTTTTGAAAAAACTGATTCTTATGAAAACAATATACCAGATTGCACCCAATGTGTGTTGTCTGATGACCATGGCATGACAAATGATAATATGATAAGAGATATTGAAGCTGATATTCATCATCCTGAACAAGATGTTCAATCGTATGTTTCACAAAGTGACGAAAGTATAGAGACCAATCATGAGAAACGTTTGTTATTACAACATGTTTTGGACAAATTAAAAATAAGTTCAAACAAACGTTCTCACATTTTTCACTCAATAAACATTTCTGAGTTCATAGGCACTATTGAGAGTAAGGAGAAGGCTTGTATACTGTTTCAAAAGAAAGAAATTATTTCGTGTATTGAAGAGATATGTAAATTGAAGCAAATAAGCACAAAAGTCAGTAATTCCTGGAATAAATCGCGATTGCACGAGTATTTATTGCAATGTTTGTCGTGTCATCAAAATGAGCAGTGGCGGTCCGCTCAGTCTACGAAGAGAAAACGCAATCCAGAAAAATTACAAAAGATGGTTCTACGAATCTTAAACAGAACACCAAAGGAAACATTGTGTATAGTGTTGTGCGAAGGCAAATGGATAGATCGTTACAATAATTGGTCAGCAAATTCTCCCGTCTTGTGTAATGAGCTAATCAAAGGGACAAAAAATAGTGCGTGGTTTTCCGTTCCATATAAAGACAATAAGGCATCAGTTAAATATCATTTCGACGACTGTTGTCACATGCTGACATGTCTGAGAACAAAAATATGTACGACAGGTATCTCAGGTTTGCGTAAAAAAGCATGGGAAATGGCAGCTATAAGTGACAATACCCAGCTCAACATTGCAATTGTAAAGGAATGTATAGACAAACAAAGTGTTTCTTTTGCAAAGAGGGTGTTTGCCGAGGATATATCAGGTTTTATGAGTGAAAATGGGTTTGAACCCGAGGCACACTTTGTTTCTCTTATTCGACGGTGGTTTGAAGCTGAGGATGAACCTGGAATACCCGCAAACGACCGATGTTTCCGTCGATTACAATTAAGAGAATGGTTACTCGAAGGTGTTAAGTTTGGACAGTTTCCGCCCAGTACTCAGTATATAAAAGGTATCCCTATTGTAACGTATGAGGCGTTGTTAGTAAATATTGAAAGAAAATTACAATTATACCAGTTCTTACCAGACAGATGTTACAACCCAAGAGCACTTGGTACACAAGAAGTAGAACAGTTTTTTTCGACTATGAGAGATCTAGATCCATCTGGATTGGGAACGCCAAAACCTGACGATATCCCTGATATGATAGCAACGACGTCATTTCTAGACAACGCTAGAATGAATCCTGACAGGTAAAGACCGACTGTTTGTATGTCAATAATTCCATTCCACCGGTTTCTAGCATACTTTTATCAACATGAATCTTCAAAATTTAAAATAAGACACAGCAACATCACATTTACCGATAATATATGTCTCCTGTGAACATTTCAAAGGTAGACCTATAGTTTAAAATGATTTATCTTACCTGGT
Organism: Fragum whitleyi; assembly: GCA_948146395.1. Classification (NCBI taxonomy): domain Eukaryota; kingdom Metazoa; phylum Mollusca; class Bivalvia; order Cardiida; family Cardiidae; genus Fragum; species Fragum whitleyi. The sequence continues at coordinate 51,678,590 of OX411549.1, read as the reverse complement.
AGATTTGTGACCTGGGATGTAGATATATGAACTAAATCTGTCTTCAAAAACCGAGGTCGAAGATTATTACAAGCATCTACGAGACCTTGAAAATTTTCAAAATGTTTATGACTTCAAAAATAAACTTCTCTTTGGGATATCATAGGTGAAATGACTTATAAACGATCAATTTTATTGACAAAAAAACTATATCAATAATATTGTCAATGTTTGAGACTAACAAATGTTATTTGCAATGCTCGTATGATGACGAATATTGATTAATAATTCAATATCATTGGTTTCCATTAATTTTCTTGCCTCCTGATTTTCTGAAAAATTGACTTTATACATCCTATATGAAAACAATTTTTAGTACGCAGCAAATTTTTAAGCTTGTGTGCAAAGTAGTCCCGTAAGAAACATGTTTAATTATGGAGCAGAACTTTCATCTTGCTTCCTGAATTTAAATGATAAGATATGAAGAGAGTTTTTTTTTAATTTCATTGATGTATAAAACTAAAAACCCTAACCATACTCATGTATGAGTCCGCCTCGCGTTTTCAAACAGTGTGATTAGGGTTTAAGTTTCATACCTCAATGAAATCGTAAAATAATCTCTTCATCTCTGAAATAGACATTGATTCAGTATGTTACTAAATTATTTTTGATTGAGTTTCGTCGAGTTAAAAATTCTTCCTTGTACCTCTTCATTTTTTAAAAATAAACTTATTCCATGCTATTTATCAGCGTAATATGGCAGATTTATTAAAATATGATTTTTCAAGACACTACAAAGCATTTCTCACTTTTCCACGTGGCTATCAAAACCATTGAAGTGCTAAGCCTAGAATGTCTCTACTTTAGCCGGAGGTAAAGACAAAGATGTGTATTGTCCTATGCAGTCTGAACTTAGTCTTTACCATCCTTTTGAAAGTTAAACGCATAAATTTGAAAATAATAGCTCGAAAGTAAATACTCACACTTACTACATCAAGTACATTCAGTACTTTGATTTTTAATGCAATTATGCGAAGGCTTTTATTTAGCATGGCAAGGTTTAAATAATAAAGAAAAGAGAAACACGTATGGAAAAAGGTATGATAATTGTTTTTTTATTCAAATTACTCAACATCTAAATAATCGAACATCAAGTCGTGTTTAATTAAGAAAGCACATACACTTCGAACATTTTTGATATTTCTCCAACACACATCATACTATGCAAAACTTAATTTGAAATGAAAAGAAAGAGATATCCTTAGTCAAAAGTATTAGAGAAAAAAATAATAATTTTGCAACAAAGGATTAATTTTACCTATATGTGTCAATACAAAACTTATATTTGGTTATGTACGTAAGGTAGTGGACCCATAAAAGTTCCAAACGTTTTGGGATTAATGAACTTTAACAGTGTTAACCGAGGTTTCCTAGTGATTTTCATTAGGAAACTTCGGTCAACATTTTGAACGATCATGAGTTCTAAAAAGTTGCGGAACTATTACGGGACCACTACCTTAATTTTATCCATTTATGATAGCATAAATCACAATTACTAATTCATAGATGGTTAAGGAACATTTGGATGAATGTTGTTTTAAGGAATGATTAATTTCTTTCGAACACAATTTCTTTTATCCTTTTAGGGCGTTTTTTATGCGGACCTCAAAAGCTCCTGTTTATCCAAATAGAACTATGGAATGTGACGAATACAATGAACCTGATATGGAATCCAAAGCCACTGTAAGGTATTGATATTGCCTACTTATTCTCTTTTTTTTTTCCAAGTTTTACCTGACCTATGGTCGAATAAAACGTTATTTTGAATGAACTGAGTATGCGACCATACTCCTTCTGTCAATAAAACACTTCTTAAAAACGATATTTTAAAATGCTGTTTTTACATTTGGTTTTTATGTATAACAAGAACGGAACAAAAGTGTCCTGCATAAAGAAATACGAATGTTTGAGGGAACACAGGCTACATCGCACGATCAATTGATAATCTGAACATATAACCCGATGCAGTAACAACTTGGAGGCTAAGGTGTTTTAACAATTGATCATATTTTGGTGTCTTAAAGTATGTTCCTACTGTCAAGGTCAAGAATAAGACAAACCGGATCAATTCGTGACAAAGCAACTCGTTATTCACAATTGCTATTTTATTATTTTCTCCTTAGTAAAACATTTGGGTTGAGGTTTAAGCTTACAATGAAAAGTATGAGTCATTGCATTATCAAGTCACTGTATTATCTCCAAACATTTTCATCTCATGAAAATAAATCAATATTCATATAATTTTGTGACTCAATCATACATATAAAAAGACTCGTGTTCCAGAACATATATTTTAAATATCTCCCAAATGTTTTTTCTACCAAAAATAAACACTTTAAAAAATATTAGCCCTCATTTGTAATGACATGATGATTATTATTACTTTTTTTCAGAAATCACTTCTTCGACTCCTCAGAACGCTGTCGAGTGAAGAAGAATAGAAAGAAAGGGGTCATTTCAACACCAAGCAAACCAGCCCACGGCCAAAGGGGTGTCAGACAGTATCATTCTTGTGACGAATCGAAAATTCTGGCACATCAAAGAAAAGGCTTGAAGACATTTAATCCTTAACCGGTTAAAGTTACTTTTTAAAATGTAAATTTTTGGTACATTTAAAGTTGAGTGCAGATTTTATTTCTGCAAAAACGAAGCAGAAAACAGACAGTGTACGGTATGATCAGTTTGTGCGTCTATTCAGGCCTACCATGGTCTAAATTAAGTGCTTTTTAGTGTTGGAAGTAGGGACTTGTAGCCCTTCATTTGGAGGAAAACATCAAAATGGGGAAGTTAACTTTTTGGTATTTTGATAGAAAGCTCTTAAGTTTTCCAAAAATAAATTACGAAGTGAATTTGATATTAAAATATCACTTACAGATGTAATTGTTGGAATAAAAAGAAAAAAATAAACCCTGACAGTTGAATTATTCTTAGAAGAGCGATTCTAAATTTCTGAAATTGAACTAGAAGATTACTTTACTGGCTGGGTGCCAATTCGCGCCGTGTACTTGTTCTTGCCACCTTACCATTCTCACAATAAAGATGCAATATCCATTTACAATAAATAATTTCATGAATAAAGAAAAGTTATTGTCAACATAGCATGTAACTAAGAAGGGTTTCCTTTCCGTCTTTACTGTGAACCGTGGTAGTTGGCGAGGACTAGTACTTGGCGAGAATTGGTCTCTTACCAGTGCAGCCTTTTAAAGTAAAAATAACATATAAATATATTTACCAAAGATGCATTAAAAAGTCACGCAAAAAAGGACCATCTGGAAACCCTCATAATTCAATGTTAAGAAAAAATTGACACATATAGATATCAACCAGAGATCGCATTTCAAAGATCAGAAAAAAAGTGTGAAAAGTATAAACCTTAATCAATTTATGCAATGCATAAATCCTGATCAGGGGCATCAGTTTTCGCAATAATTAGATAGTCCCTTTCGGCGAGACGTTAAATTCCTGCAAAACTGAAAACACACACTCACACACACACACACAGAGAGAGAGAGAGAGACAAACAATATGCAATGCATATGTACTACCTAGTACCTTCTAGTCTCATTAGTAGCATTTCCAAAAAAAACATGAAAAACATAATAGAATAAGCAACGAATAGTAATTAATACCCAGGACAGATGTTAAAAGGCTTATGATTACTAAACTTGTATACCAATCTTGAAGTAGTTTTAAATTTAAATATTATTTGCCAATGTCAAACGACTCGTACCTACAGTTAACGTTGCTGCTTTTGACGTCATATAACCCACTCGCTAAATGACGCGCTTCGTTTTCTGTGAAATTCAACTAACATCAATATCATTACTTACTTATTAAGTTTACAGCCAGAAAAGAATTACTTTTTACACACATAAAAAGGACAAAATAACTAATTTAAGAATTGATATCTTGAAATAATGGATGCAATTCCATTTTCGCGTTTATGTTTCCATGACTGAAGTCTGGTATGGGTAGGAGTTATATGCAAAGCAAAATCCGCGCTCGGATTTGACCTTTTGCATATAACTCCTCCTTCATCAGACTTAGTTCATTGACACATCGACGCGAAAAAATAAAATTGTTTCATAGATCTTCAACCTCTCTAATACACTATAGTTAATATACCGTAAAGACTATAATTAAGTCCGATGCTTAAAATTCAAACACAACCCTCTTTGGCAATTGTCAAAATTGAATATGTTTGTTCCAAGTTTTTAATTCTTGAAGCCTCTAATAAAAGTACCTTCCATATCAAATCAATACATTGGTCGTTTCAAGAAGGGTCTATGCAACTTTTTTCGAACACAAAAGCGTACCATATTTCCGAACAAACGATAATTATTAATTACTGATCGAGTATTGCATCTATTCACGTTTTCTTAGTTTTTTCTCAGTTTTTTTATTTGTTTGATTGGATTTTACGCCGCTTTCATCAATCTTTCAGTTAAAATGCGGAGGATGAAGCACCTAACGATAGAGTCCTGGTAATTCTCACACAAGTACAACAATCACATCCTTTTCTAGCCTCCAGCTGGTATTCCACATACGTCCCATTGGTGGAAGGCAAATAGTCGGAAAGAATGAGTGCCGCCGTCGGGATATGGAACCCGGGACCTTTTGAATGCAAGTTCAGCGCGCTATCACTGCGCTATGACGGCAGTTGGTTTTGGTGAGGACTAGTTAATCCATAGTATTTGGCTTATTGGCAAAATTTTCAACGTCTTAACAAATCTGTAACCTATAATAAACGCCCATCCCCTACTTTTAAAAACGTGCTGATTCTAATTATAGCCCGAGGTTGTATTAAAGCTTTTGTGGTACTCTATAAACGATATTGTCAATATCGTTGATATAGATTATGGTTGAGAATTTATCAATAAACTGGTTCAATATTATTATCATTCAGTTCAATATTATTATCAATCAGTTCAATAGTGTATGGATAACGTATAATTGTACTGCAAGTTCGAATGAAAGAGGTATGATTCGGCCTTCACTGATATTTAAATATACTTAAGGTAGTGGACCCGTAATAGTCCCAAAATGTTAAGGAAGTAGTGAACTTTAACAGTTTAACCAAAGTTTCCGAAAAACTGATATTTAAAAGCTACCATGGGCTATCACCAAGTCTATAATGTCCAATTCTAATCTGAATGGTTAATCAAAAACGCAAAATTATCAAAAATTACAACAAGTTCTTTTCAAATATGATTAAAACAATGTCTATGTAGAGGAAAATTCTTACTGAGATGCTTATCAAATATTAATTGAACACTTTCACCTACCACCAGTGTTTATGATGAATGAATTTTCTTGTGCCGAATTAAGTTGGATTCATATTTAAACTTTTTACCACAGACACAGTCATAGGTTGTGTGCTCATGTTGAGCCTCTTTATGGCGCCTCAGCGAGGTTGGATCGCACAACGTTGCATTGCAGAAGTCGCATTGGATTATAATTTCTCCTGCACAGGCTCTTTGGTGACGGTTTCTGTTGTACCTATTCATGAAAGACTTGGAACAAATTCCACATGAATGTGGTTTAATGCCAGAATGGGTACATAGGTGGTCTTGGTATTTTGTTTTGTGAATAAACGAACGGTTACAACCGTCGACCGGACATGTTGTGGGATTCTTTAAGCCGTTGAGAGAGTCTGTGTGCTGTATTCGCCTATGCTTATTCAGATTCGTTCTTGAGGCAAACTGTTTACCACAATCGTTACAAAGATGTGATTCCCTGTGAGCTAAAGCCATGTGGTCTTTGAGAGCTTCATTGCTTCCCAAGATTACAGTGCACTTGTCACACTGAAATACTTCATTGTCTGCATGCACCTTTTCGTGACGTTTTAGGTTCGATCTTGTAGAGTAAGATTTATGGCACTTTCCACACTCAAACTCGCCCCTGTATGTAACTTCTACTAGGTTGTGATTCAGGTCCATGTTATCAGTTTGGGAAGTGTCCGATGTTACCACTTCTTCTGCTGCCACAAAAGAACCATCGAGAGGAGCATCCATGCTCATAATCATGGCATCCAACAATATTTGTTGACCGTCATCCTCCACGGGAACACTACTTTGGTCCTCCTCCATATTACAACCAGATCTGCAATTGTAAAAGATGGAACAAATTAAACGCGAAATTTGAAAAAAAAAATATTTTGAATGGTTAAAAATTGTATTTTCTGCATACAATTAAAAATGTCACAGAAGGGCGTCGGTTATTGATTTCTTTCTATAGTGAAGATAACGATTAGTTCAACGAAAAATTACGACTGATATCTTTAAAATGCTTTGCCAAATACATGTAGATAGTTATATAAATTTATGCAACGATCCTATATACACAGTTTTATTACAATACCTACGATTTCAGAGATGATTTATTCCAAATCGCAATGCTTATATTGCAGTGACATTTACGTTTTCGGTCAGTAAATACATGTATACCTGGCAGATCACGATTAAAAGAATTGTTTATATTGAAGTAAATCAAAACAAGGATAGATAATCGAAGACCTATGTGTGCTAGCACCTTGGGGCTAGGAAAGGATGAAATGGTATGCTGTATGAATTCCTAGAAATATGAAAACAACACAATACAATGACACGAATGTCTGCGTATTTAATCGATCTTTCACTGTAAAACGAACCATAAAACTTGTTATGCCCCCGTATCGAGAGATCGGGGGCGTATTGTTTTACTCATGTCCGTCTGTCTGTCCATCCGTCTGTCTGTCCGTCGGTCTGTCCGTCTGTCCGTCCGTCTGTCCGAAAACTTAACCTTTGCCTTTTCTCCAAAAGTATTTGACATACAAAGCTGTACACCAAAGTCAAGGTCATGTGACAAGGTCAAGGTCATGTGACAAGGTCAAGGTAATCTGTCAAGGTCAAACTTTAAAAAAATGCTGTTCCGGGGGCATTCGTGTTTCACAAACACATCTTGTTCTTCAATGCATTATAAGACAATAAGTAAATACTTTAGAATGAATTGCCTTGGATAGTCTCATTTCGCGCATGATATTGTGGTATGGGATAACACCGTCGGTATGCTAGTACCCGCTTAGATGATGCCTCATACCACTTTTTCTGTCAACCTGGATTCAAATTGGTATTTTCACTGTTTAGCGGTGAAATCACCATGTGATATACCTACAAATCTCCATTATACACTGAAAAGCGTCATAAAAAATATGTTGCTCATTCGAATTTAGCTTAATCGGAATTCTGCAAAATATGAAATTAAACTTACAAACAAACAAAAAATATTACGAATATTTAAGTCAATATACTAATTTGAACGCCTTTTATGTGTAGTGTCTGTGGTCTAGAGGTTGGTCTAGAGGTAGAGCGTCGGCCTCTTGACCCAGAGGTCATGAGTTCGATTCCCGGGAGCGGCTTTCGATCTTGGCCCAAACATTCGGCGCCAGTACTGGTGAATTTTCCAGGCAGCAGAATCGAGAAGGATAAAGAATTGTTTCCTAATCGATGTAAAGATAAATAGGTTCAAACCAATTCATTTTGAAATATAAGTAGAAAGAAGTCGATCGAGGTATAATTGCTATGACCCAAGTAGGGTCATTGGAGAGAAATATACCGGTCTGCAATCAATCAAAACAACCTGGCAAAGATTTTATATTTGCCAATCTATATCTTCTAGCTCAATTAGTAATCAAATGTGTAGTAAGGCGCGAACAACTTTTATATGACCATTGTGTTACCCGCAGATTAATATTCGACTCACTCGGGATTTGATTGATTTGATTTGAATTGGGGTTTTACGTCGCTTTCAACAATCTCTCAGTTATATCGCGACGACTGGAGCACCTAACGATGGATTCCTGGTATTTATCACACCAGTACTACCACCACATCCCTTTCCTAGCCTCCAGTTGCTATTCCACATAGGTTTACGATTATCTACCCATTGGTGGAAGACAAATGTCGGAAAGGATAATTGCCGCGGCCGGGGATCGAACCCGTGCGAATTTGACCCCTGGTTTAGAAGTCCGGCGCGCTACCAACTGCGCTATTGCCGCGGCACTTACTCGGGATTGGAACCCAGGACCTCTACATCCCAAAGCGAGTGCTCTACCACGTCGCTAGCTTGTACGGCAAGGCAGTATGTCTGACGGACTCCTAAAAAACCTTCAAAGTTGCCATCTAATTGTAAACAAATCGATGTAAGGCGATTAAAATCCGAAACTACAGCTTAAATAAGCTTTTGATCGGCCTCTGACGAAATGTAAGCTATAACGACGCTGTGTGACAAACATGTTACACACGTAGGGATGCTGAATGTATAATGTGTAGGTCAACCACTTACATTTTTTCCTCATTCAGCCGCCTATTTTAGACACAGAAAAGTATACATGTTACAGTAACAGAGCGTAGGGAAAAGCTTTAAACCCGATATTGTACTAGAGCGGGAAATACGATTTCACGAGATTCGACTAACTATGAATGTTTCACAGATCGCTTTTATGACACAATATTCAATGTAAGATGGGCAGAACATTAAAAATACGTGCTATAAGTAACGGGATTGGTTTGAATATGCTCTTAAATTAGTCATCGAGCCTCCGTAAGCTGAAATGTACATAAACTACACGGTATTCGGTCATTTAACCAGCGTTTAGGGAGGAATATAGATGATTTAAAGGTAGGTGTCGCGTTATCTCAAATTCTTCGAACTCTGGTGTCTATTTCCCATCCGCGAAAATTCACGGGGTGTATTGTTATCATATTTTTCTCTACCCAGGCCCATAAAGGTACGTATATCTTCGCCTTAGATTGCTCTTTCGCCGAGAAATTTGGCATGCGTACAGAGGATACATAAATGCTCTTATACAAACGCAAATAATGAACAATGGTCCGGTTGTTTGACAATAAATTAGTGACAAACCTAAAAAACAAGCAAAGGTCATCACTCCTAGGGCAAGAACTCGCTAATTTTGCTTAGACGTTACCCTCTACTTTTATTTCCTAAAAGAAGAAACATTCATCTCGACAGTGATACTAAAAGTTGAAATGAAAATGATTATTTTGGTTTACAAATCAGTAAAATACTTACTGCACCGTCAGTTCGGTTACGAAAAAATCAATCAGGTGTCCACGAACCCTCTGGTGTCTGCGTGGCACGTTATACCCTGTGAAGATGTGCTGATGCTTGCAGTTATGATTCCTAATGGTTCTAATCTTTCTCTACGGATCTCATTAAATCACTTAGGCCATACTCAGTACTAAAATAGATAGGAGTGATTTCACTGGTTAAGGGCAAATTTTACATGCTTATATTGAGTATTTTTCATTCATCTAAATTAAGAGATTAAGTTTTTTTATTCTGAAAAGAAGCGAGAAAAGTTATAATTTTAGTAAAGAGTTCACCTGAGTATACTGTGCTGAAGTCGAGCATGTGTGATTACATGTATGTTTGTCTATCGTCCGTCGTCTGCCGCTCGTCGTCACCTTTGTAATAAACTTTGTATTAACATTCTGGCTGCTCTTGAATAACACATAATATTCACGAAAATTGGTCAGGATGATTTAAAAATAATCGGACGAAAGCTTTTGAAATGTGCATAAAAAAACGAATACACAAACGATGAGTGCTCATACTGAAGCTTGCTTATAGATAACACTGCAGACAGGAGTTGGAATACAGTTAGCAACATCATAAAATAGACTCTCATTCCGCCCAAAACCAATCTAAATTGCTCAATCAACGCTCCATTCATTCAATCCAAACACCCAATGAAACCATTCAAAACGCAAAATGCCTAAAAAAAAACCAGTCAACAACTACATTAAAATCAGAATCGCTAGAAAAAATCAACAAATTCACTGATTCAATTGAAATTGTAATCGTCTGATTGGTTCGTGAAGATACAGTAAAATATTTACAGAGCTTTTTTTTGTACATTGTATTAGAGGGAGGTTATACACCTAACTAATCTTGAAAAATATATATAAGCTCTCCTTAATTTTATTCAAAACTCGTTCTCTACTTATTCAATTTCATTCCTAAATCATTCGCCTTGTCAATTTCATAATGGTGTTAAGTGTATTGTAATGGCTTTACTTGATTTCAAGGTATTGAAGGGGATTTTACTCATCATGCCTTTTGTTTAAGGCTTCTTGCCTTAAGACATCAGTCTGGCATTGTCCCTTATAGTGATCTAAATAAGATCAAATGACTGTTTCTATCGTGATAAATGCACCAAGAAGTCTAGAACCTATATATAAACACGCAATGCAAGATATGTAATGGTGTATTAGTGTATTATATTTCAGTTGTATATGTCCCAAAGCAAGGTTTATATTTGTAAAATAATCTATTTGTTGTTCAAATTTGCAGACTGTGGGCAAAAAAGTCTCACATCTTGTTCCTATTTCGCTTACTAGACCTGCTAACCACAGTCATTATTTTATTAAGCTGAACATCGTTCACTAGAAGATCCAGTATTCCATAACGGGGGTTCAAACATACAAATTCCGACAAGCTATAAGGAGACACAGGTTTCAACCAGAAACCCTAAAATTATCTCTTACTAGGCAGGACCATCCGGAAATAAACATTAGGAAAGAATTGAAGACTGTTTAAGAAGGGGTTAAACAAAAGATAAGTGGATAATAATTAATAGATCCTGGCTATACTGATTGACTATGTTGTATCAGAAGCATGCTTACAGGAGACCACTATCCAATATGAATCTCGTATGAGGACACAAGGGACCCTATCAATCTTTATCTTCATGGTAATATCGCAGATGCTTGTTCTCCTACCCATGGCCTCATAAAGTTTCCATCACAGGAACACATTGCTCATCTATTTCATTCGTCAATTTAGTGAGAGTAAAATAAAGCGCATCTAAAATATCAGATGTCACTTGGTCGAGCCAGAGAAATCATGGCTCAGGATTTCTTGTCAAACGTATAACCGAATAAACTAACCATACTCGACCAGGTATATTGGAGGCGGACACATGAAAATGGCAAAAAGTATTGACATGAACTATAAAAGATAAGGAAATGTTAGTCAATTGATAAAAGGTATTGATTTTGACCAATATCTTTCTAATGGTCGCGATTCTAATTATATCGGTTGGTATTTTAATTGGGTTTATTGGAGTAAAAACTTTAATTGCGTAATCAAACGACTTAAATACAACTACACAATTATTCTTAAAATTGTGTCATTCTCAAATTACTATGTGTTCTTTTTGTGAGATTTACCAGAAGCTCTTATTCTACATGTGCTGTCATATATTTACTTAATATGTATTTATTGTCCGTATTGTACCTTCCATGTTGTAGTTGGGCGTAACAAAGGATATGTTCTGTTCTGTTCTGTTCTGTTCTGTTATTTGCCATTCGATTAAAATTATATTGATCTAATATTGATTTGATTGATCTAATATTGATTTATATCAAAACTCCTTTTTACTTTAGCATCGTATTGTCAAAGGAATCTAGCATCAGATAAAAGCATCCCGAGTTACTAGCTATTCACATGCAAAATGGTTATAATTTAGTTTCCATTGGTCGTAAAGCAGCGAATCATTCAAGTATCCCTTGAATCCAAATAACCTCACGCAAGCTTTTACTGACCGCGGTTTAAAACAGATGAAATCGCAAATGGTCGTGTTTTCTGAAAAGCTCTACAAATATAACTTACGTAAGATAAAAGTTAAAGGTTTAGTTAGTGTAATGATTAATTTCCAAACAAAAATGTAACCCCAGAATAAATATCATGATTACTGATGTGAATGCCATCTTCATTACAATTCAAATATTTGATTTAAAATAGGGATGGGAACGAGTATTCGATTAATCGAGTACTCGATCGAACATCCGATTATCGATTACCAATTTCATTAATCGATTAATCGGTAAAAAAATGAAATAATAGCAAATTCGTTTCCAATTTCATATATTTTTTCTTATTTTCTCAAAATATCGATCTTTCATATGAAAATATGTTCAGCTAAGAATAATGTATGCAACACCTGGGCGCCTGCCGAATGTCTTATCCATCGATCTTTTTTTCGAATTTGCAATCAAGTGTCAACTGTCATTTTTCTTGTTGTCAAACAATACACGTCATTCGCACCTTCGTATTTTGGTACTCTTATCAGGGACATTGCGATTTACTTGGAACTTCGGATCAACGAAATGTAGCAGCGTCGTTCCAAAACCTTGTAAAGAAATCTCATCGACGTTGCAGTTACTTGGTCTTTCTCAACCGAAAGTTATATATAAAACCGATGAATATCGCCTTGAAATATTACCGAGAGATGACACTCATTAAGCATGCACTTTACAATTTTCTGTTTCTTAAAATAAATTAGAAATCATATGTCATTTCGACTTCCCCCTTCGACCGAAAATATGCAGCAAATACCGTATATCTTTACGTTTGAAGACACAGAATGAATGAATGTCCTCAATTCTATCCGAGTACTCGATCGGAAAGGTGAACGAGTAATCGATTAGTAAAATTGGTACTCGTAACCATCCCTAATTTAAAACATAAGTACATGTATACTATTCTTTGATAAAAAAAATACCCATATAATAATTTGTAGTTAAAAATAGACCTAACAGCGACAAATGTGTTTTGGTGTCTCATGAATGGTACTGGATAACACTTTTGCGCCCAGCCAGGGACAATATTTGAGTTTTTTTTTACCTGAATGTTGCTTTTGTTATTGACAGTAATTAGAAAAAGTGAGATTAAAATGCAGAGAGGGTTGAATTTTATTTTTTTTTAATTTATAAACCATACGTGAAGGGGGTAGGGCATATTAAAGGCCAACATTTAGTACGACAAAACCATAAGAGGACGTCGGACAGTTAACAACATGGTGAAGTTCACAATGTGAGTGATTTTAGAAAGGTTTTGGAAATAAATTGAATGAGCGGGAGGAGCCAGTTAAGAGTTGAATTAAAGGGAGGTAATCCAAAATCGCTAATTTTATTCCGGACGAACCAAATTAGCTATTTTTCTTATCTCCATTTAGGAAAAACAGCCATACAAGTTCTATATATGGCTATTGAAGTTCACATTTCTTCAAAAACTTTCAGACGCTCATAATTTCAATTATTTCAGTTAAATCTGATTTTTCTTTCTCTAGCTATATGAATAATATATAAATATAATATAAATTTTGATGAATTTGTTATGTTATCTTTTTGGATTTATTTTGGAGCATTTTTGAATAGTTTCAGTGAGTGTTTGGAATAAAGCGCTGAGTGATCGATTTAGCATGGTTAGATTGAGATGAATATCAATTTCACGTTGTTTTGAACTGTGGATGTAAGACAATCCATTTCGTTGTCATTCCATACAGAAAACAGCATCATGTAAATGACTGCGTAAATTATTTTTCAATGCAAATGATTCAATAACAAAATTGAAATTAAAAAAAAGTATAATTATATAAAAAAAAATAGACGAAATTAGCTATATCATATACCTCCCATACAGTTAAGAAAATCGTGAAATTGACAAGGTGAATGCTTTAGGAATGATTTCGGAATGAAAATGAATTAGTGTGTGGAGCGAGTTTTGAGTGAAATTAAAAGGAGGTTATCCAATATTGCTAATTTTGTTCGAGATGAACAAAATTAGCGATATTAATTACCTCCCTTTAATGAGATATACATTTTGTTTTCTGTTTGTATGTCTTCGTGGACCAATCAGGCACTTGAAACTTCACGCTAAATAATACAATCGTAGAATAAATAGATCGATTATAATTGAAGTTGAAAGTCTTGAACGATTTTAAAATGTTTTCTAACGATTTTGGAGCGTTTTTGATCGATTTGAGTGAGTGTTTGGAATGAATGAATGGAGCGTTGAGTGAATGATTAAGAATGGTTTTGATCGGAATGAGTGTCAATTTCACGATGTTTCTAACTGTATCATATGCCTCCCTTTCAAGAAATCTGCGTTCTTTTCTTTTTTTGAAGTCTTCTTTGATAAGTTTGGTGCTGTGCAATCCAAACCAGCCAATAAAATCGTGCAATTATTTGATCAAATTGAATTTGCGATGTTGATCGTTTTGAGCGATGTTGATGCATTATTTGAAAAGGTTACTATCATTTTTAATGTTGTTGGAGTGTTTTGTATCGTGTAAATGTCAATTTCAAGATTTAATCATTTAACAGAAAACAGACAGATCGTAAGCGGTTCATAATTTGGGAAAATATTCAAATGTTATTATAAGCACAAACCTTATACTAATAGTAATGGTAATTTTATTTCAAAATGACTTTATTATCGCCTTTTTGAAAAAATGGCTTGTCTTTGATGAATAACAAAGTTTTAGTTGCCTTAGATAACATGTATAATGGTTAATTTCCGGTAATTTCTATAATAGAACTGTTCAAACACTGTCAATGGAGCAGATACTAGATTACCAAATCGAAGGTTCGGTGCAAGACCGTAGTAAGTGTATATACATTGTATATACACTTACTACAGTATTGCACCAAAGCCATGAAATAATTAAAACTTTAGCGACTGACGGGAAAAGCACAGCTGCTCTGGTTTTATTGCTTGTTCCATGCCTAGCTACGGTCAATAAATTAATGACACAGTTAATTGTGAGTCATTACAAGAGCCCCCATGACTGGTATTTAGAACAAGTCGCAGTAATTAGGTCCGCAGGGATTTTTTGATTTCTAGTTTCCGCACCATATGATTTTTCGACTCTCGTTGTATTGATTTGGTGAAGCTCTTTCAACTTCCATTGTGAACATTGAATGGAGCTAAACTCCAAAATTACATGAAAAACAGGAAAAAATCATTACTTACACTTATCAGCTCTCGTGATCGCAAGAGCTGATCACACGGTGCGCAATATATATATATACGACATTGAATAAAACAAAACAGATTTTATTTTATGTCAATGAAGTAGGCTCTGTTAGTTGGGAAATGAATACAGTGATGTGAAGATTAACCGGTGTTGCTACGATATCTATACTAAAAGCTGATACAGTTAGTTAAATCGTGAAATTGACATTTATCTCAATCAAAACCATTCTAAATCGTTCACTCAGCGCTCCATTCATTCATTCCAAACACTCACTCAAACCACTCAAAAGCGCTCACACCCATTGAAAAATATAGAATCAGCAACGCCATACAAAAGAAATTTTGATAGAGAACAATCGCGATTTCACTGACATAATTTAAAGTGTTAGTTTCTCATAGGTTCTTGAAGAAATAGGAATCTATGTATAGAACTTGTATACATATTTTGTTAAAGGGAGGGAATCAATATCGCCAATTTAGTTCATCCTGAACAAAATTGGCGATATATGATTACCTCCCATTAATTTCACTCAAAACTCGCTCCACACCCTCATTCAATTTCATTCCAAAACCAATCTGAAAACCATTCACCTTGTCGATTTCACGATTTAACTTACTGTACCATAATAGGCATGCCCCTCGAGTTCTGACATGAATCTATTTTCCATTAAAGGTACTTGATTATCTAAGATAGCACTGGCCTTCAATACGATGATGTAATTGAGCAGCCGACAGCTATGTATAACTCTATTGACCTCTTTGAAATTGATTATAGACAGAATGAATCAAATGTTATTGTCAACGATGTAATTCTTTGTAATAGTTTATACAAACGGAATGGGCGCTGAAGGAGTTTTACTTCTTTGCAGCATACTAAATGTATGTAAATAATTTGAGTTGCATCTTTATAAGTTCTGGTAAATGACGTTTAGCTAAGTGAATGTCAAATAAACAGCTGCAATCAATTTAACAAACAAGTGAAAGCACAGTTCTCATTAAATTTGTACATGTATAATGAAATGACTTTCTTTAATTCCGCTTACTCTTTTATAGCGCCACTTCAACATCTAACACCTACGTCGATTTCTCTCCATAAAACCCTATGTTTTAGTGTTAGAAATCATTCTGTATCGACATATACCTTTTGACGAATATATAATTAATATTTGGTTGCAACGGCCCAGCCCTCGAATTTTACCATTTGCATACAATTCCTCTCCAAAAGACTTTATCCCTTTATACACATCAACGCGAATAAGAGGATATTGAATGAGTGGCCATTGAATACCGAATTTATTAAACGAGTCAACTATAAACAGATAAAAACGAGGCTGCGCCGAGTTTTTATCTGTTTTAGATGACGAGTTTAATAAATTCGGTATTTTATGAGCACAAATTTGATATTCTATTTATAATATGACCCGAATTTTTGCGAAAAGTCGTCAAATTCTTAAAATTCAACATTTCAATTTTCCGCGAAACTTATAACGTCGTTTAAAACTGTCGTCACAAAACATAGATTATGACGTCATTTTCGCAGTAACAAAATAGCGTTGCAATTCGCTCTGAGCTCATTTGCAAATTTATTCCACTAATGTAATAACACCCGTGTAATAACAAAATTTTTCAACGGGGTTATTTCACTTTCGCGACGTAGGTCATATTATAAAATGAAATTATTTCATAATAAATCAACTCTTCAACATTTTTGTGACGGTATAATTTCTGGTTTATATTTTCTAAGACATTTAGATATATATTGAACATACTTCTATTTTGATGTTTATGAAAGACTAAACAATGACTGATTTAGTTGGCTGTAACATTTTCTAATCGGAACTAAGTCGTAAAATGAATCACGTTGAAAACTCAGAATATTTTACATTTATATTCATCTTCTCTTGACTAAGAATTATCTTGATGCCAAGTCATGTCTGACTAGATGGTAATTTGTCATTATTCATTATCGGACATGATTGGAGAAAATAAATTTGCCAGACTAATTTTTGTAGGAAAAGATAAACTTACCACCTTAAGGCTAGTCTGTTTCTTTCCCTTTCAACTATTTCCCTTTTTTTGTGTGACACTCACGCATCAGTTTGTATGTGTGTGTCTGTGTCTTTGTTTTATTTTCTGGGTGTATGTAGGTCGGCAATGCCTTTGTCTGGGAACGTTCTCGAAAAAAAAATGAATAATACTGTCTCTTCTTTCTCAGTGCATATTCTTTGGACATCAACATAATGTTTCGATGAAAAAACAATTATTTCTAATTCTTACGTTGTTCTCTATTACTTTAAACACAGCTGTTAAACTTTATAACAGGATTGTTCCTCTTTGATTCATTTGGTGATCCATGAAGAAAACACCACTGGTATAGATCTAATATTTTACGCGACCCAATTTTACAAGATTGGTTTTGATCTATTTGGAATCATGGAGGACTCAATGAAAGAGCTGTAATTTTTAGTTTCCATGACGTGTAAATGCATATCATTGAATAAATGTATGTTTTCAGGTCGTTATAGACATACTTCGCGGACGAAACCCACGTGGTTGGGGAAACCGGACCTTTTCAGGCCTGGGCGCATGTTCGGTAGGCGGCTTTATCTGGACACTCGAAAAAGATAGAGGGTTGGGAATAGACATTGAAATTAAGTTATGGAAATTCTATTTACTTCAAAAAAGTATAGTTCGCTTAGAATGGTATATAAGGATTTTGGAAACACAATTTATGAATTGTTGCTTTCAACACAGGCAAGAAAAATGAATTTACTTGCTACTTTAAAGGAGATGCTGCTTATTATATTTACAAAATATTTTTTGGGGCAAGTTCGACCCTTTGGGTCGGGGCAGGATCGATCCGGAAAACAAGCTCAGTCCTGCGTTTAAATTTTAATGTATTTCCTCGAGCTGAGGGTTTCCCACTTTTTTGAAATCTATCGGATCCTCTCCGGTCTTGAATTACCAGGTCTTTGTATCCTAAAATAGTCCGGTTAGAAAAAAATGACGTGCTCCTTTTGCAACAATTGTTTAATGTTTAATAACAGTAAAACCCAAATGCACTGTCTACTGGAGATGATATTCAAGCACGTAGACGCTTCTTAAGCCGCAAATTAGTTTTGTTAAGTAGCTACAAACTGTCAAAATGTGTTAATTTACTATGAATTTAACACGGCCCATATTGACAGGAGTGCAACCTATCGTTTGCTTCCGGAAATTAGCCTATTCTTATATATTACATCATTAGCGCTTAATCTACATTCAGAGGTCTATCTTTTGATACTAAACACTGGCCCGTCAATTGAGGTTTATATTTCGGCTATGCAGAGTATAAGCACCGTCTGTTTTTTTCCAACCTATGGAGAGGACTGTTAGTTCGGGTCGTCAATGGTCACTTATTAGTCCTCCCGGAAAGGAAATAGTGCACAAAAAACATCGGATCGATTTATATTAAAGGAGAGAAGCAAAACTACCAAAAACTCAAATAACTCAAATATTTTGCACGTGGATCACTGTTCTCCTCTTCCAAATGCCAATGTTAAACCGATCTCTTTTTTGTACTATCTACTTGACTTTGAATTGTCGTGAATCCCACTGAGGCTATTTTTTTTGTTTTCATTTCGATAATTTATAGGTTTAATGAAAGTGCTGTCAGCGCTGTTAATCGGGCATCATTGAGATGCTGGGATAATGCAATAGTTCGTCAATCAAAAGGGCTCAAATTTGGAAATAAAAGTTGGTAAGATATTTGCCCAATTTGTGAGGTTTTTGTCTTAATACTCCATCTTTTCGAGGAGATCACCAGCTTTTCCAACTGGAGTTTACAGAATTATATCCACACAACTTGAGAGATATGTCACAAAACATTTCCATTCAACTTGGGACTGAACCCAGTTCAACTAAGATTTATTATCCAACATGCTACCAACTGCGCTATAAGGCCAGACGTCAAGAGGTAGAACCGGCATCAATTTGATGCCTGAGGGAAGCATTTATATAGAGGCAGATAATGGCAAATCCCGGTCATGTATCTGCAGTGTATAGGCACAGTAACAGTAGAGATGCCAAAATTGCACATGAAATTTCAACAAAATTATTTAGCCTTGGTCCAGTGGACTGGAAAAACCCATTTTCGCGCAGAGAGCTAAAAGATAGAACACGATGGGGAACGATTTTATCCGGTTAACAATGACGCAATATCGGACAAACAATATTTCTTAAGTGTTGTTATAAATCTCGTAACTAAAGCCGTAGTTGCGATATTTTATAAGAGCACCGACGGTTTATCAAAACGTAACGCTAATCCTAGGCCTTAGCGCAGTTTGTAACGCGCTTGCCTCTCGTTCGAAAGGTCCCGGGTTCGATTCTCGGCCGCGGCAAATACCCTTTCAGACAAAGTTGTCGTCCATCATGGTTTAATATCGCGAACCTATGTGATGGAGCAGCTGGAGGCTAGGTAAGGGTGTTGTAGTAGTACTGGTATAAGAAACAATAGGAATCCATGGTTAGTTGCTCCAGCCGCTAAATATGACCACATCAGTCGAAAACGGCGTAAACCGTAATAAACCGATCAAAATCAACGCAATGGCAAAGAAATCTGTGCTAAAAAAGATTAAGTTTAAACCATGTAAACTTTATGAGCAGACGATTCCAACAGACGACAAAACTCGAGACGAAGGAAAACGGAGAGGAAGGAGGAGTAAGGAATTGTTGTTGTTGTTCTTTAATAAAATATAAGAAGTTGTTTCCCCTTTTTCACAATGAATCCCCCCGCAGGGATAGACATTGATCACATTAAACAGTTTTTAGAACAAATTAGAACAGCACGAAGATAATTTCAATTCCTTTACTCAACCGAAAAGCTTGTAAAAAACACTGAAATACTAATTGGTAATTACTAAAAACGAAAATGACATCAAATTATGTATAAGCCTCTTCCTTTTTTGTCGCAAAAGTAAAAGAGATTAAACAAAAATGTAGATTGTAACTGAAAAGACCATTTCTGCGTTGTTTGTCTTGAACAAATAGCTCAGTGGATAACACGCAAAATGTAAGTGTCCAGCCTCGGTAAGCGTGGGTTTTGACCACGTGATAATCATTACAGAATTTGATTGGTTGTCAGCCCTTCAACTGGTAAATGACCGTTCGAGAAAAAATCAAAGTAGTAATATTGTAACTGCTACAAATTTATTATACAGTTAACCTATTGTACGTTTAAACTCCTGTACTCAACCGAAAATCTTGTTATAAAGACTGAAAATACTAACTGGTAATTACTAAAAGCGAAAGTTTCATCAAATTTTGTATTAGCCTTTTCTTTATTTATCGCAAAGGTAAATAAGATAAAAAAAAAGTTTGTAGACTGTGACTGAAAAGGCCGTTTCTTCGGTGTTTGAAAACACATAGTTTGGTTTGAACACATTGCTCAGAAGATAAAGGTAAAAATGTAGTGTGTCCAACAGGTTGGATGTCTGGAAAATGGCTTCACAGCCCGATTTAAAAACTTGTGTCTTTGTTAAGTGTTGTCCTTGAGGGAATACCCATACAATTAAATGAATTTGGACACAAAGTAAATTTAGTTATAGGCCTAAAACATATAGTGAGAAAGGAATGATTTGATTGTAATCTCGCCTATCATTTCATTGAAAAAAGTATACTATTTTGTCATTTATGTATGGTCATCATTAAAGCATTGAATTTTAGGTTGGAATTGCTTATAACGGAGCCTCTCTTAAACTTTGCAAATTCTTATCTTTTGTCATTCGGTCGACTGAGAAATGAAAGTAGTAACTTTAACGCTGTGCGATTTTCACATTTACTGACATTCGGAGATTGTCGTTTTTCAACCTTGACGATGAGATTAGATTTGATCGCCGATTCTAAACAAGTCGTTCTGAAGTATTTTTTGATAATTATGAAAACTATACGATGGCTGGAGCTATTTCGTCGTTCCATTTGTGTTCGAGCTATCGCGAGACAATTGTTTTTGAACTTTCTTTGGCAAAGATGGACTAATATCACATGAAAAAAGTCATTTCTCTACATTTCCTCCTTGATATCAGATGATTCTAAATCAAACATTGCAAACAGACTATGCAACAAGTGTGCGTTTCTCAGGATAAGATATTTTACGGATTATTCTGTCGCGACATATGTAAATATTTATCAATCTGTAATAGATTTGATAAAAGTTGGGTCCGATAGGGAGAATTATATGGCTTGTCAATATCAGTCGAATCGGTAGACACTCTGGTGAATTCTTTTAACCCTTATCATGCTGAATAGAAAAAAGCGTTGACAAAATTATATCAAAATGAGAGAGCTGAAATCAACTGCGAGTCCGTTTTTTACATTGGAAAGAAAATTTATTGAATATTTCTGAATTATTAAGGAAAATCAGGTGGTAAATACAAAAATTATTTGAAAATTTGTATATATTAATCTTTGTCTATACCTACTGCCACAGCAGAATTATTAAACGTATTCCAGATACAGTTTGAGAAGGATAAATGACCTTTACCGAAAGATTTTATAGCAAAGTATTTAAAACCGCATTGTTGTTTTTAATAGCATATCGGTTTAGTGAAAAAGTCTTATATGCACAAATCTTAAATTTATGATTTGCTGTAATCAAATTGAGTTTCAATTAAAGCCTCCGAATGCGTTTAGATTGAAAAAATCGCATGTTCCTTGTAATTTTTATCAATATCAAGTATTCGTACAGTCTTATGAAGGTTGAGTTACTTAAAAAATAAAAATCGATAAGCCAACGGGGTTATTTTCTGGGTACGAATTATATTGGTAAGCTGAATCTCATGCAAATGAGAAACCGGTCACGTGGGATATGCACACGCCCAGAAGTAGTATTGCGCAGACTCCGAACAGATTCCAATCGCGTGGATCTATTTATAAACAGACAACAATGGCGACACGAAATAGACGAAAAAGCATACATTCGGGGTCTATCACCAGCGTCTACTTGAATTTTGCGAGAAAAGAAGGCTGTCATTCGAGGACCTGTCCCTTGTATTGAATTGACGGATGATGGGCAGATCTTCGATCGTCGATGAACTTATCCACGCTCGGTGAATTGGCTGCAAAGCTCATCGACAAATGGTAAGGATTAATTTGGAAATATGATAATCGGCGAATTATGAACTATGCACATGATCTGATAAGAAATATTGTTCTCAGGAAATCCTAATTTCATCTTCGATTTCACAAAATCGTAAATTGAAAAATCTGAATTTGTCAATGTTCTCAGGACGCACGCATTCGTTTCATATAGTGGGGCCCCAAGTGGGGAAAAATAAAAGAACTGAAATTTTATACTATAGATCCACAAGTTTAAATAAGTAATCAAATGTCATTTTTTTTACACTGTATACACATTATGATTTATGAAAGATTGCGTTTAGGAGGCCAAGTCTATAGAGTTCTCGCTTTGTATGCAGTCCCTGGTTCAAACTCTGGACTGGCTGTATGTTTTTCTCTCACATGTGACATTTAACACCAACCTCTGCTTTGGTTATATGACATTAATTGGTTTGTTGAATGGGGTTTTACACCGCTTTCAACATTTTTTCGGTCATAATACGGAGGCTTGAGCACCTAACAATTGATTCCTGGTATTTCTCACACAAGTACTACTATCCTAGCCTCTAGAGCTCTGCTATCCCACATAGTTCTATGATTATCGACCAATTGGTGGGAGACAAATAGTCCGAAAGAATGACTGCCAGGGGTTGATACTAAGAGATTTAGGAGTCAATTTGACGCCTAACACATAAAAACAAGGAGGCCATTAGCACAAAGTAAGGAGTTCAAATTTTCATAATGGGAGAACTTTGAGGAAAAGAAGAAATTTCGTGTTATAAGCAATTTCTTCTTTTCTACAATATTCATGATAATATTCCAAAGAAGAGTTTGTTTCTCAAAACACTACACAGGATGCAAGCAAATGTTTTCTTCTACACTAAACTTTTGTAGTGAAAAGATCTACAGTTTTGGCAAGCGTTATTCACCTTCCAGTAATACCTGAAAAGAGAGTTGGGCAGTATATATAGATAGATATTTAGTTTTTCAAAATATTCTCATATGACCCTTGGAGTCCATGGGACTAGTTACTTGTAAATGGAAGGAGTCCCAACTTGTAAACAAGGAGTCTCATTCTCCTGGACTCCCTATGATCAAAGTCACAACTCAAACACAACTCAAACATTGAAGTCTTGTTATGAAAAGATCTTCAAAGTGACAAGGAACTATTGTCCCCCACACGACGGGATGTGCTTTTTAGCTCACCTGATTGTTTGATTCGTTGTCAGTCAGCTCTGAGTTCAAGGTGGCACAGCTCAATTCAGTGTTCCCAAAAACCCTCAAATGGGGTGATTTACCCCCAAATTGAAGCTTGTACCCCCTATTTTTGCAAGCAGCCTTCTTTGTCTCATATAGGGGGAGTTCATGCATGCTGTAAAATACCCATATTTACCCCCAGATTGAATCAGCAGTGGGAATACTGTCAATTAATTTAAAATGTAAAAAATCAAGCTTATCTAGGTTATAGTTGCTATCTAATTTAAAAAAAAATTTTTTGACACAATGTTAATTTCTCCCACATTTCACTAGGCAAAAATATTGCAGTATGAAAATGTAAAGTAAGTTGATTCTTTGCAGGGGCTCTATACCAATGAATACAGCCTTCTACAGGAGAGATGACATTAATGCAGAAATATCACCCTCAACATATATTTGCACCTCAACCTCTATCCATGCCAGAGAGAGTTTACTCATTTATTTAGAGGATTCAGATATTTTTGAGAGGTATGTTTTCAAATTCATCATTTTTTTTCAAATGATTACCATTTTGGTGTAGTAGTTATATCATATCAAGGATTTTGTTTACATATTTTGTCCTTGGACAAAGAAGAATTTCTCTTGCACAACTTGGAGATAAAGGGTTTGTGGTTTGAAGAATTTCAGCTGTGTCATGGATAAAGGAGTCTTCCTGTTAAAATTCTTTTTCAAAGAAACTCCTCCTCAATTTATGGACCTACTTCAATGAATCTTTCACAAAATGTACCTAGTCACCTGACCTTTTGTGTATTAATGTGATTTAGTGAATCTCCACTTGGTCATTGAAAAAGTAGTCTTCTTGTAAAAATTTTTGTGAACACAATTCCTCTTCCATTTATTGACTGGTCTGGATGATCTTTCACAAAATTTTCCCAGTCACCTGACCTTGTGCATATTGTCGGGGTTTGGTTGTTTTCAGCTTCATGGTCAAAAAAGGAGCCTTCTTACAGCGAGCCGACTTCTGTCATATACCCTTTATTTGTCCTGTATTTTGATGGTTGTCCTATATTGTCCTATATTTCAAAGGTGTCCTATATAGTGAACACTTTTGCTATATTTGCAGGAGATATTATAGTGGGGAAAAATGAGATGGTCATTTATGCACTAGCTACAGCTACAGAATATGCTCTACCAAACTTGTTAAAATAAAGTATAATCCATCCTTTAGTCTGGTTACCATGGCAACTAAAATTGCTATGGAAATCTTCTCCCCTGAATCCAGACAGCTTCCTTCTGTTAAAAGCATCATCTAGTGGCCAAGTTTGTTTATATCATGTCTTTGGGGTAATATTTTTTCTCTGCCCGGGCACAACCCATATTATACAGAAATAAAGGCGAAAATCTTAAAAAAAATTCTTCTCTGAAATTAAAAGGCAGACAGATTTTGTATTTAGTATGTAAGCATCATCTAGTAGACCTCTACCAAGTATATTCATATCATGCCCTTTGGGTCAAATCTGGGCTCCAGCCTGGGGCATCCCATTTTATATAGATATAAAGGAGAACTTTAGTCTTATTCTCTGAAACCTGAAGGCAGACAGCTTTCATATTTATCTGTTGGACCACTACCAAGTATTTAATGAAAGCCAACCAAACTCTCTTTCATTTATGGACCTATTTTGATGAAACTTGATTATAGTGTTCCTTGTCACCCAACATTGTGCATATTGTCACTGTTTGAGAAAATTTAGGCGTGTAATGGAAAAAGGGGCCATGTGCATATTGTCCTGATTTAGTGAACCGTGTCACGCAAAAAAAGTGGCTTCATTTTGCAATTGGAAGGAACCAACTCTGTATTTAAGTATTTATTTGGTTGATACTTTCAAAGGTTATTCTTCATCTTGAAGAATAACCCTTTCATTCCTAAGATGCATAATCACAGTAAATGATAATGATAAATCCTTTTGGCGGCCTATTTTGTGTTACAGTACTCTTGAACATTCGCAATGTCATTATTTTCTATTTCCGTAAGACTTAGTTATCCTTTTTCTTGAACCACTTTTTTAACGGTTGCCTGCAAAATCTTTAAATCTCAGCTGTAATGAGTTTTGTTGCTATGATAATAGAATAATAAGTAATAATCTGTACCTGACCGTTTGCTGTAAAGCAAAAAATCTACAAAATCAAGATATTAGTGAAGATTCTGGTTGAACCTTTTTATCAACCACCCTTGTGGTTGGTTTAGACAATTGAAGTAATGAGAGCTCGGTATCATTGCATCTGGGTCAGTCAATCTGTCAACCAGTCTGGTCCATTTTGTCAAAACACTCAGTCCCTGCATTTATGATTAGATTTCAAAATAACCTTGCACAATTGCTGCTCTCCATCTTGAGAAGATGTGCAATTTTAAAGAAGTTATATGAAATTCTGAGGTGAAAAGTCTAGATAAAACACAACAATTACTAAGTAAGAACTCATTGCCACAATGATAATACTGGATATCACAGCCTGTTTTATTAAACAATTGGGTATTCATTATGGACTATAGGTAGCACTTATCCCTTATCATGCTGAACTCTGGATATAGTCCTGTTTTTGACATGATTATAGACAAGGATTAACCTGCACACATGTACACCATGATGTTAGAATGTATCAGCTGTATGTTCCTAATTAACCAGATTGTCATTATAATTGATTTCAATTGAATTAATGACCAAAAAATATTTTCAGTTCCTAGATTTAATTCTGTATAGAAAAGGTAAAGATAATATACAATGTACAAATCTCAAGATAGTTTTTGGCTATAAATAGTATCCAATTAAATAAAAGTAATGTAAATGTACTGTATTTTAGAATTTCATCTGACATTGGAGAAAGTTACATATTGAAGACACAGCAGGCTTAAGAGACAGCAAGATTATTTAAGAGGTGAGTGTGTTCTTGACAAATATAATAATATTATATTTATTTATATGATAAAGGATTTTGTGTAAAGCTTAGTTTGAATTTGATTTTACTCCACTTTCAACTGTATGATATGTACGTCATAGGGTCTGGTACATATGGTGCCCCATTGTTTTGGCTCATTTTCTTGCTCATAATGGGCTATGGTAATTCAGCTGTGTCTGTCCTCTATTGTGTATTAATTATGTGTCAAGATCCTGTCTGCACTTACAAGGTCACATTTTGGTTTTCAAATGTTTTGAAATAAGATCGGAATAAATATCTATCAGATCAGGTACGAGCTTGAAATTTGGCCGTCTAGGATCCAAAACTAGATTGATCCCCAACAATGGCTCTTAATCTATCCTACTATTTGTCTTCCACCAATGGGTTGATAATAGTAGACGCATGAGGGATAGCAGCTGGTGACTAGGAAAGAGTGTACTAGGAGTAATGGTGTGAGAAATACTATACATCAAATGTAACATGCTGCAATATGACTGAAAAATTGTTGAAAGCAGTGTAAAAAAAGTTATACAAACAAACAAAGCCACCTTTGTGAACATTTCCTCATGTAACAGAAAATGGCCCTCTTGTTGATCTTTAGCAAGAGTCCAGTGGGAGTATTAATAATGCATAAAAACTCTTCAACCTGATTGTTTCATAATAATGTTACATTCATCTTATTGTTTCAGACTTATCCAAAAGAGCCTACCCAAAAGGAGCTAGAACACTATAAGTATCAGCCTTCCATCCACACAATACCTTTTAGTAAGAAGAAGTCACATTTCTGAAGAATGAAAGATTACTGCATACCACATCACTTGGAAGGACAATCAATAGAGCCGAAAGTTATTTCTAGTTAATTGTTTTAATTCCTAAACAGAAAATTCAATGAATAAACGGTTAAGTCTGCACCGCGCAACCACTCAATGAACTACCTAAGACTAGAGAAATATCACTAGTGTGTGTTTCTACCAGATTTCTACACCATTTCTAATGAAACCTCTAGGAGTTCTACATATGCAAGAATATATGAGTTTTAATGGTAATTTGTGTTTGTCTGAAGAACTTGATAATGATTGCTTCATGTAAATGCCACTTTCATTAAGCGATCAAAGTGGTCTCTAAATAGAGGTAGTAAATTTGAAATTGACTGTAAGCTCATGCTTTTGTCACAATCAACTTATATGAATTAGTAGGAACTAAGGTCATTAGAGCGTCTGACCTACAGCAATGGTGTGTTTCTTGTCCACAAACTTTTTAGCTCACCTGAGCACACTGTGCTCAAGGTGAGCTATTAGGATCACCACGAGTCTGTTGTGCATCGTCCGTTGTCAACAATGCTAAAACTTCTTCTTCTGAACCTTTTGGCGGAATGCAATGAAACCTTGCCAGAATGTTCCTTTGGTGACCCTCTTTAAGAATTGTTCGCGAAATTTTGATTTGGCTGTAAATATGGGCATGGATTATGTTGAGCCTGAAATCTTTGATCAACATTTCCTCCTGAACCACAAACTTTCCGCCACAAAATTTTAAGCTCACCTGAGCATAACGTGCTGAAGGTGAGCTATTAGGACCAGCAATGAGTCCGTCGTGCATCGTCTGTTGTCAACAACGTTAAAAACTTCTTCTCCTGAACCTTAGGCCGATTTCTATAAAACCTTGCCAGAATGTTTCTTAGGTGACCCTTTTCAGAAATTCTTTTGCGAAATTTTGATTGGCCCATAAATAAGGGCTTGGCAGGGCAGGGCTTATTTTGAGCCCAAAATCTTTGAACAACATCTCCTGAACCACTGGGCAGATTTCATTCATAATGTTCCTTTGATGACCTTTTTCAAATTATTTTGGAAAAAATTGATTTTCCAATAAATATGGGCATGGCAGGGCGGGGCTTATTTTGAGTTGCCTCAGTAAAGAATTGGTGGACAGGGTCTATTTTCACTTAAAATTCTTGGAATTACATCTTCTCTTCAACAATATGGCAAATGTGAATGAAACTTTGTCAGAAATTTTTTGAATGGGTTCCACTGGACCATTCTTGCCCTCTTGTTAGCTCACCTGAGCACGAAGTGCTCAAGGTGAGCTATTGTGATCGTAGAACGTCCGTCGTCAGTCTTGCGTTGTCCATTGTCCACAATTTCTTTAAACATCTTCTCCTCCTAAACCAGTGGGCCAATCTTGATGAAACTTGGCAGGGATGTTCCTTGGATCAAGCTCTACCAAAGTTGTTCAAATAAATGAAATCCACCCTTAACTTTTGCCTTTACCCTTAACAAAAAGGGTGAAAATATGAAAATCTTTAAAAATCTTCTTCTCTGAAACCAGAAGGCAGACAGCTTTCATATTTGGTATGTAGCATCATCTAGTGGACCTCTACCAAGTTTGTTCATATCAAGACCCTGAGGTCATATTTGAGCTTTGCCCGGGCCCAATCCTTTTTACATAGAATCAAAGAGCGAACATCTTTAAAAATCTTCTTCTCTGAAACCAGATGGCAGACAGCTTTCATATTTGGTATGTAGCATCACCTAGTGGGCCTCTACCAAGTTTGTTCATATCAAGACCCTTGGGTCATATTTGGGCTTTGCACGGGTGCATCCCTTTATCTCTTTTGAGCACGAAGGGTAAAAAAATGAAAATCTTTAAAAATCTTCTATGAAACCAGAAGGCAGACAGCTTTCATATTTGGTATGTAGCATCATCTAGTAGACCTCTACCAAGTTTGTTAATATCAAGACCCTAGGATCATATTTGGGCTCCAACCGGGCGCAACCCTTTTTACATAGAATCAAAGAGCGAAAACCTTTTAAAATCTTCTTTAATCGAAACCAGAGGGCACACTGCTTTCATTTTTAGCTCCACTGGCCGAAAGGCCAGCGGGCTATTGTCATGGCGAGGTGTCCGTCATCCGTGCGTGTGTGCTTCCGTCCGTAAACTTTTACTTTAAAAATCTTCTCCTCATAAAGTACTGGATGGATTTCAATCAAATTTCACAGGAATGTTCCTTAGGTGACCCTCTATCAGATTCCTTCAAAGATTTGTAATCGGTTGAAAATCATGGCTGTAGTGGGCGTGGCTAATTTCCATATATGGTAATAGGTGGCTTTTCTCAGAAACTAATCAATGGATATTTACCAAACTTCACATGAATTATCCTTGAGGGGCCCTCTATCAGCCTACAAAAAATCAATGTGATCAGATGAAAAATATGTATTTTATGGGCGGGGGTCATTTCTCTATATGTTATATAGTGAAAACTTTGAAAATCATTTTCACAGATCCTAATCAATAGATATCAACCAAATTTTACATGAATGATACTTTAGTGACCCTTTATCAGTATAGCAAAAATTATTGTGATCTGATAAAAAATATATATTTTATATGCGGAGGTCATTTCCCTATATGTTATATAGTGTAAACTTTGAAAATCATTTTCTCAGAACCTTATTGATAGATATCAACCAAATTTTACTAGAATGATTTTTTAGTGATCCTTTATCAGTCTATTATAAAATATTGTGATTAGATCAAAAATATGTCTCTTATGGGCAGAGGTCATTTCTTCATATATAGGATAAAACAAACTATCCTGAAAGGTTAAACAGATGGATTAGATATCATGGAAATTTTATTTCTGTGAAGTTGTATCAGTCTGCAAAAAAATATTTGATTAGATGAACAGCATTATACTATCATTAGTTAGAATTTTGTTTTGATGACAAACAATTGTGAAGTAACATCTTTTAGTTGTGTTTAATTAAAAGTGGAAAGATCTACAATCTAAATTTTGCAGACCAACACCAGTATATTGTGCAGTAACATTCTGTTAATTTTGAAATTCTTATATTTGGATTTTAACAAAATCTCACTAGAATGATCCTTGGGTGACCCATTATCAGACTGCACAAAATTATTGTAATTAAATGAAAAATATTTGTGTAACAGGTAGAGGTCAATTTTGTTATTCACTGATCATGAGTTTTTTATGCAGAAATATTTCAGCATATGACCCTTATTTACTTGAAATAAACATTCACTCATTCATTCACTTCAATTCTCATTTAAACAGCTTTATCATCCTCTAATATAGTCATTATTTGGATATTCAGGCCTGTGGAGCGAATCAGGCGCTCAAGCGCCTCTAGTTATTATGTAGTATCATCTAGTGGGCCCCTACCAAGTTTGTTCATATCAAGACCCTTGGGTCATATTTGGGCTCCACCAAGGCGCATCCCTTTCAGCTCATCTGAGCACAAAGGGTGAAAAAATGAAAACCTTCAAAAATCTTCTTTTTTGAAACCAGAAGGCAGACAGCTTTCATATTTAGAATGTAGCATCATCTAATGGACCTCTTCCAAGTTTGTTCATATCAATACCCTGGGGTCACTTTTGGGGTCCACCCGAGTGCATCCCTTTTTACATAGAATCAAAGAGCAAAAAGGCATATCTGTCTTGCTCTTTGCTGAAAACATTCCATGGTATTGATTTTAGGCAATTATCTTCTTTTTGTCATCTGCCTATCTAATTAATGTGATGTCCCAGGGGTCATAGAGACTCAAGAGCGATCTAGGACCATCTTGGTCCTCTTGTTGAGTTATTGCCCTTTGTTGTTTTTTAGCCTTACATTCTTGGCCGGATCATATCTCCTAAACTATAAGTGCTAGCAACTTCAAGCTTGGTACACTTATAGATCTTATTGAGGACAAGTGTCTTGTTCAAGAACCATTATTCTGCCACGCCCACTTTTTGAGTTATTGCCCTTTGTTGTTTTTAGCCTTACATTCTTGTCAGGATCATATCTTTAAACCATAAGTGCTAGCAACTCCAAACTTTATACACTGATATATCTTATCGAGGACATGTGTCATGTACAAGAACTGTTACTCTGCCACACCCACTTTTTGAGTTATTGCCCTTTGTTGTTTTTAGCCTTACTTTATTGTCCGGATCATATCTCCTAAACTATAAGTGCTAGCAACTTCAAGCTTGGTACACTTATAGATCTTATTGCGGACAAGTGTCTTGTTCAAGAACTGTTATTCTGCCACGCCCACTTTTTGAGTTATTGCCCTTTGTTGTTTTTACCTTTACATTTTTGTCCGGAACATATCTTTAAACCATAAGTGCTAGCAACTCCAAACTTTATACACTGATAGATCTTATCGAGGACATGTGTCATGTACAAGAACTGTTACTCTGCCACACCCACTTTTTGAGTTATTGCCCTTTGTTGTTTTTAACCTTACATTTTTGTCCGGAACATATAATCTAAACTATAAGTGCTAGAAACTTCAAACTTGCTACACTTATTGATATCATTGAGGACAAGTGTCATGTACAAGAACTGTCACTCTACCATGTCCACTTTTTGAGTAATTGCCCTTTGTTGTTTCTATCCTTACATTTTTGTCCTGTACTTATCTCCTTAACCATAAGCCCTAGCAACTTCGAACTTTGTACACTGGTAGATCTCATTGAGAAGAAGTGTAATGCACAAGAACTGTTACTCTGCCACATCCACTTTTTATACGCCCGTCGAAGACGGGACGTATTATGGGATCACCCGTGATGTCCGGCGTCCGGTGTCCGGGCGTCCGGCGGCGTCCACTTCTTTGTCCGGAGCATAACTCTGTCACTTGAGGTCCGATGGACTTCAAACTTGGCAATTGTATTCTTCTCATCATTGCGGAGTGCAGTGCACAAGAACCATAACTCTACCTGGCCTATTTTTTGAGTTATTGCCCTTTGTTGTTTTTCATACTAGAATCTTGTCCGGAGTATATCTCTAAAAGTATAATAGCTAGGATCATGAAACTTCATGGGTGTATAGATCT
This sequence comes from Fragum whitleyi, assembly GCA_948146395.1. Classification (NCBI taxonomy): domain Eukaryota; kingdom Metazoa; phylum Mollusca; class Bivalvia; order Cardiida; family Cardiidae; genus Fragum; species Fragum whitleyi. Next base: position 51,646,653 of record OX411549.1, on the reverse strand, counting down.
CAACAAGGGGGAGTGCAGTGCACAAGAACCATAACTCTACCTGGCCTACTTTTTGAGTTATTGCCCTTTGTTATTTTTTAGACTTAAATCTTGTCCGGAGTATATCTCTTAAAGTATAATAGCTAGGATCATGAAACTTCATGGGTGTATAGATCTCACCAAGGGGGAGTGCAGTGCACAAGAACCATAACTCTACCTGGCCTTTTTTTTTAGTTATTGCCCTTTGTTGTTTTTCAGACTTGAATCTTGTCCGGAGTATATCTCTTAAAGTATGATATCTAGGATCATGAAACATCATGGGTGTATAGATCTCACCAAGGGGAAGTGCAGTGCACAAGAACCATAACTCTACCTGGCCTATTTTTTGAGTTATTGCCCTTTGTTGTTTTTCAGACTTGAAACTTGTCCGGAGTATCTCTTAAAGTATAATAGCTAGGATCATGAAACTTCATGGGTGTATAGATCTCACCAAGGGGGAGTGCAGTGCACATGAACCATAACTCAACCTGGTCTATTTTTTGAGTTATTGCCCTTTGTTGTTTTTCATACTAGAATCTTGAAGGAGAATATCTCTTAAAGTATAATAGCTAGGATCATGAAACTTCATGGGTGTATAGATCTCACCAAGGGGGAGTGCAGTGCACAAGAACCATAACTCTACCTGGCCTATTTTTTGAGTTATTGCCCTTTGTTGTTTTTCAGACTTGAATCTTGTCAGGAGTATATCTCTTAAAGTATAATAGCTAGGATCATGAAACTTCATGGGTGTATAGATCTCACCAAGGAGGAGTGCAGTGCACAAGAACCATAACTCTACCTGGCCTATTTTTTGAGTTATTGCCCTTTGTTGTTTTTCAGACTTGAATCTTGTCCAGAATATATCTCTAAAAGTATAATAGCTAGGATCATGAAACTTCATGGGTGTATAGATCTCACCAAGGAGGAGTGCAGTGCACAAGAACCATAACTCTACCTGGCCTACTTTTTGAGTTATTGCCCTTTGTTATTTTTTAGACTTAAATCTTGTCCGGAGTATATCTCTTAAAGTATAATAGCTAGGATCATGAAACTTCATGGGTGTATAGATCTCACCAAGGGGGAGTGCAGTGCACAAGAACCATAACTCTACCTGGCCTATTTTTTGAGTTATTGCCCTTTGTTGTTTTTCAGACTTGAATCTTGTCCGGAGTATATCTCTTAAAGTATGATATCTAGGATCATGAAACATCATGGGTGTATAGATCTCACCAAGCGGAAGTGCAATGCACAAGAACCATAACTCTACCTGGCCTATTTTTTGAGTTATTGCCCTTTGTTGTTTTTCAGACTTGAAACTTGTCCGGAGTATCTCTTAAAGTATAATAGCTAGGATCATGAAACTTCATGGGTGTATAGATCTCACCAAGGGGGAGTGCAGTGCACATGAACCATAACTCAACCTGGTCTATTTTTTTAGTTATTGCCCTTTGTTGTTTTTCATACTAGAATCTTGTCCGGAGAATATCTCTAAAAGTATAATAGCTAGGATCATGAAACTTCATGGGTGTATAGATCTCACCAAGGGGGAGTGCAGTGCACAAGAACCATAACTCTACCTGGCCTATTTTTTGAGTTATTGCCCTTTGTTGTTTTTCAGACTTGAATCTTGTCAGGAGTATATCTCTTAAAGTATAATAGCTAGGATCATGAAACTTCATGGGTGTATAGATCTCACCAAGGGGGAGTGCAGTGCACAAGAACCATAACTCTACCTGGCCTATTTTTTGAGTTATTGCCCTTTGTTGTTTTTCAGACTTGAATCTTGTCCAGAGTATATCTCTAAAAGTATAATAGCAAGGATCATGAAACTTCATGGGTGTATAGATCTCACCAAGGAGGAGTGCAGTGCACAAGAACCATAACTCAACCTGGCCTACTTTTTGAGTTATTGCCCTCTGTTGTTTTTCAGACTTGAATCTTGTCAGGCGTATATCTCTAATAGTATAATATCTAGGATCATGAAACTTCATGGGTGCAAAAAATATTCATTCAAAATAACCTCAGTTCTATTCAAACCCCCAGTTAAAACTAAGCAGTGTGACGGGCGTATCTTGTGACAATTTGGCACCTTGTTTAGTTATTGTCCGTTGTTGTTTTTTATCCTGACATTTTTGTCCAGACCATATCTCCTGAGCCATCAGTGCTAGCAACTTCAAACTTGGTACACTTATAGATCTCATTGAGGACAAGTGGCATGTACAAGAATCATTCTTCTCCGCCCACTTTTGGAGTTTTTGCCATTGGTTGTTTTTACTCTTATTTTTTTGTTTGGGACATTTTGTTCAAAACCTAATGTGCTAGCAACTTCAAATTTTATATACAGTTATAGATCTAGTAAGTAGGCGATATATTATAAGAAAGGATTTTTTGTTATCCGATGGGGGACTCCTGTATTGCATCGCAATACGACATGCACTTGTTGAAATAGTCAAATCTATAGTATACAGATATATCATGCTGTAGGCTTTCAAAGGAGTCATGCACTGTGTAATTGTTTGAGAAAATTTGAATTTGTGTTTGATACAGCTTTAAAAACTTGATGGTTAACTGAAGCTAGGAAGATTTATGATTCTTGTCAAATGCATTATTCTCCATGAGTTATATATACCCAAGAAATTCCAATAACCCAAAATAGGCAAGAGTTGTTGATCTTGTGCATTATACTTCGTCTTTATAGGATTTATCCACCTATGAAGTTACATAGCTGTTATACTTTTGCAGATCAACTTCAGACAAAATCTTTTGCAGATCAACTTCAGGCAAAATCTTAGTCTTTAAAATTTCAAAGGGCAATAAATCTAAAATTATGCAAGAAAGAGTTTTTTTATTCTTGTGCACTGCACTTCTCCTAAGGGAGATCTATCTACTTTAGTTGAAGTTTCAAGCTGGTAGCTGTTAAAACTTTAGAAATATGCTCTAAGTCTCTAAGTTTACAAGGGGGCAATAACTCCAAATTTAGGCAGGTATGCTCAGGACATTTATACTGGCGGAAGGACTGATAAGAGACCAATACTAATTCCTCTTTGCAGAAACAACAGGGGTGGTTATTATCATTGACTCATAATATGAAGTTTACTAAGCATGTGCTTCTGGGGCTATAATCAGTACTAGGCTAGGATTCTTAATGCCTTGCTCAAGGACATGCCAATATTACTTGTGCCAGGGTCAGGATTTTTCTAAGCCGCTTTCAACAATCTTTCAGTTAAATCATGGCAAATGGAGCATGTAACAATCGATTCCTATTATTACACTCACCAGTACTACCATAACACCCTTACCTAGCCTCCAACTGCTATCTCACATAGGTCTACTATTATTGGTGAAAGACAATCAAACCTGAGACCTCTTGACAGTCCGGCGTGCTACCAACTGCAATTTGTCAGGATTTGAAATAACAACCTTCAATTCCTTTAAGATCATAGTAGCCTGACCACTAAGCCAAAAACTACCCAATTTCTTGAAAGTAAGGCATTGATAATTGACCTTGTCAAATGACCTTCACCTTGACCTTCACAGATGCAGATCGAAGCAGGAATCTTTCTGAGGTGGACAGCCCATGGCCAACAGATTTCTTGTTTCATCAAACTAGTTATGCATAGGTTATCCATGCTTTGGCTAAACCAAGCATTTAAAATTTGATCTGGCAGAGGTCAAAGTATTTTAATCAATAATTCACGAATAACAGAGACTGTAGTCTTTATAGATGAACTTGACCTTTTAGCATGACCTTGACCTTGCTACCTATATATGTACATCACTGGATCTTCCATCATGCCAGTTATGAGACAGGGCATCTTTAATATGCTTGAATAAATATGAAAAACAAGAGGCCCAAGAGGGCCTGTATCGCTCCACTGGCTTTAAAATCTTTAGACTTTCATTAAATAAAGCTTTCTTTAAAATGAATACATTAACACTCCGTAATTTCCTAAGACCTATTTGATAATAATTAACTGGTTCTGGTCCATATTGCATCAAAATACTCAATCACAATGAACCTGCAACCCTTTACCCATCTTATTGAAACATAAGTTTCAAAGATTTTGGGCTCAAAAAAGGACCTGCCTGCCACGCCAATATTTATCGACCAATCAAAATTTCTTGAACAATTTAAGTAAATAGTCACCAAAAAAACATTCTGGTAAAGTTTCATTGAAATTGGCTAAGTGGTTCCGGAGGAGATAATGTTCAAAGATTTTGGCCTCAAAATAAGCCCCGCCCAGCCACGCCCATATTCATGGGCCACTCAAAATTTAGCAAATATTTTTTGAAAAGAGACACTCAAGGAACATTCTGGTAAAGTTTCATTGAAATCAGCCAAGTGGTTCAGGAGAAAATATCGTTAAAAAATTTTGGGCTCAAAATAGGCCCCGCCCTGCCACGCCCATATTAATGGACCAATCAAAAGTTCTTGAACAATTTCAGTAAAGGGTCACCCAAGGAACATTCTGTTAAAGTTTCATTGAAATCTGCCCAGTGGTTCAGGAGGAGATGTTGTTCAAAGATTTCGGGCTCAAAATAAGCCCCGCCCTGCCACGCCCATATTTATGGGCCAATCAAAATTTCTTGAACAACTTAAGTAAAGGGTCACCCTAGGAACATGCATGCCAAGTTTCATTGAAATCGGCCCAATGGTTTTGGAGGAGAAGATTTTTAAAGATTTCAAAGTGAAAAAATGCCACACACATATTTGGGGGCCAATCAAAATTCTTTGAACAATTTAAGAAGAGGGCCATCCAAGGGTCATTTCTACCAAGTTTTGTAAAATCTGCCCATAGGTTTGGGAGGAGAAGATGTTTAAAGAAAAGGTTTACTCACGGACACATGTACGCATGCAGGACACTCCGCCATGACAATAGCTCGCTGGCCTTCGGCCAGTGGAGCTAATAAAAACCTGAACAATGAAAGGTTCTTGGTTATGTTCTTCAGAAGTTTGACCTTGACTGATGACCTTCACATTGTAACATGACCTTGACTTCAGAACCAGCAGATGCAGATCATTGAGATCTATCACCATGCCAAATATTAGCCTTGTATCTTGAAGTTTTTTGGTTAAGTTTTTTGATTTATCAACCTTGACAGATGACCTTGACCTTGTCACATGACCTTGACTTTGGTACCAGCAGATGCAAATCATTGAGATCTTTACCATGCCAAATATGAGCCTTGTATGTTGAATAGTCTTGAAGATATTGGCAATGTTAAGCTTTTTGGTAAACTTTTGCAGATAGACGGACAATGGTAAAACAATATGCCCCCAATCTTTCGAATAGGGGCATAAAAATATTCAGTCATACACCAAAGCTGTACTTGGAGATTCCCTATTTGCATGACAGATATCATTTGAGCCAGTGTTTAAATTTACAAGCAATTTCTTATGTGCGTGAGGCATTGGTCGGTCTAAACAACCACACAAATAAATCAGATTATTTGTTGACCTCCTAAGGAAGAGCTAACCCTTGTCTTTCTACATAGGGCTTGGGTCAGACCTTGTGGATTCACTTACTAGCCAGAGGCTTTGCTTTGCATACATGGAATTGATAGAAAGTCAAGAACATTATCATTTCGATGGCTCCTTGCGAAAAAAAGTTGAAACTTCCTACATGTTTATAGGGAGTTAAAACGTTTTTTCGATAGTCTTTATGACAATTAATACCATTTTCTCTGGGCAATAATCTTATTCTTTTATGAAAACTCATATGTACTTTTTTGTTTATACATTTTATTTTCAATCCAAGATAAATGAATATCGGTAAAATTGGTCGTGTGAAAATAATTCTTCCATGTAATTAGCTATTTCATTGCCTAAAAGAAATGTGATACTAGAAAAGATAATCAATTAAGAATGATAAATGAATAAATACTTAAAACAAACATTGCTTGTTTATTCAATATGATTTCTTTGCTAAGCAAAATCCCCCTTCTATTTTTAACTTGGCTGTTTTCAAAGGAATTTTCTACAGCCCTGGTGTTGTTGTTGGAAGTTTCTTATTCTTTGGTGCGATTTGCATATGAACAATCCGATTCTTCATGAATGTTGTCCAGAATAATTTTCTGGTCTCAAGGATAATCTGTATAGAAATTTGGAATCTTCTGTTTGAAATCATGGGAAAAAAGGTCTTAATATGAATATCCTTGTTAGCGCTCTAAATTTTGTTTAGAAAGTCTTCATGCTAATTACAAATAAAATTTACTGAACATATTAAGAAGATGGCAACCCAAAGAAAATTTCTGCCCAGTTTGAATGAAATTTGCCCATTGTTTTCTTAGATCTTGCATTTAGTTAACCCTTAGATGTAGTGGCTAACTAAAGTTATAGAGAAAGCACATGTCATGTTCCAAGAGTTATCTTGAATAATAACTGAAAACGTTTGATAGGCTGTCAACTCCTAGGCCTAAATAATTGACAAATGTTAAAAACAGCCAAGCTAAAAAAAATTGTACAAATAAACCTATTTCAACAATATTTCAGTTCTATAGTACAGCTACCTATAATTTTCTGTTATTAATTACACATTTTTCTAACTTCCATCGTACCATTAGGGTTTGCTGCAAATTCGACTTTGTATGCAAATTAGTTCTCTCGCAAACAGTTTGCCGCAAATTTGCAGCAAATATTTGGGAGAGGCAATATATTTTGGTAAAGGATGCTGTTGACAGCTTAAGAAGGATTAAGGCAAATATCAGATTGAAATCAGCAGAATTCAGGATTCACTTTAGGGTTGTTAGTCTTGTGCTTTATTGATGGTGCTAACCAGATTTGATGTTAATGTTAACAGAAATGTAACCAGGTGGCAAATTGCAACAAGGTATATGCCTTTCACACTGTTTGATGAAGAGTATGACAGGGGATTTAAATTAAAGTCTTGAAATCAACAGAGGCTAAAACTTGAAAAACAAGGGGACCGTTGACCCTGGATCACTCACCTGAGGTTAAAGCTCTATACCCTAGATCAGTATAAGCAATCCCAGAAAGAGATTTCACATATTTAATCATCCAGCTCTGTGAATTTAAACTCTTCAAAACCAATTGGGAAAATTTGGCAATATGATTTCTCATTTTAACCCTGCCTACCTAATTGCGTTAAATTGGCAATTTGATTTCTATCATCTCATCTTTACCAAATAAAGGCTGTTGGAGCTCTGGTTGAGATGAAGAAATTTTGAAGATTTCTAAATTGATACCTGAGAACTACCCCCTCCCCTTATTAAACCTGATGACAAAAGAGACATGATTTTAGCTATCTAAATAAAGGTCAATGAACTGATGAATCGTGTCAAATATACAGGCTGTTGGGGACCTGGTTTAGAAAGAGAAGAATAATTTTGAAGATGTCTTATTTGGTCAGAGTCCTACCAACTCTCACCTGTTGCTCTGCCCCTGGTGGTAACCCTGTCATGCTTTTAGCTATTTGATAATAATGAGCTGATTATCCATGACAAATTCTAAGCCTGTAGGGGTCATGGTTCAGTAGAAGCAGATATCATAAAGATTTCTAGTTTGATCCAACATGCTCCCCCTCCCCAAAATGCTCTGCCCCTGCCTGTCCAAAACTCATGATTCAAGCTCTTTTAATAAAGGTTATTGAGCTGATGATCCATGCCAAATTTCAAGGTTGTTCGGCTTCTGGTTCATTAGAAGAAGAATTTGGAATTAGCTAATTTGATCAAAGTTCTACCCCCCTCCCCCCCCCCCCTGGTGCTCTGCCTCTGGTGGCCCAACATTAATGATTTTAGTTATTTTGATGAAGGTCCATGAGCTGATAATCTATACCACATTGTAGGGCTTCTGGTTCAGATCAAGATGAATTTTAAAGATTTTTTTTTAAAAAAAAATCACTTTTGTTGCCATGGCATACAGTTTTCAACCAATTTTAATTCTTTTAGTTATTCTGGGGAACATTCCTTTGAAAGTTGGTGTAAATTGGCCTAGATGTAAAGGAAGAGTTTTTGTTTAAAAATTTTTGATAGACAACAGACGAACAGCGGGTGATCATAATAGCTAACGAGCACTTTGCGCTCAGGTGAGCTGAAATGCTAGGTAGATTTATGATCCATTTGCACTGCACTCTAACCATGAGAGGAATATAATTGCCAGATTTCTTGTCAGGATGAAAGACTAATGGTCTGGACAAAGAAGTGGTCACCACCTGAAAGACACTGAATGCTACGGGTGATCACATTATATGTCCCATCTTTCATTGGGCATATAAAAATGTACAACAAACTGTCCACAACAGCTGCCTCAAACACATCACAGCTATTTACACCTACAGAACTAACAAATATGAAAGTCCCAGAGATATCTGATTGGAAAAAGAGAACGCCTACGGGTGCCTACGCTCGGTTGTTGAGTGCTGGATGGGAAAAAAATCTAAGTTGAAAAAGGGTCATTTTTTGCACAAAATGCATCTAGAGTTATTCCCCTTAATAGTATAGTTTGATCTTTTGATGGTGAACATGTGTACCAAGTTTCAAGTCAATACCTTCAGTAGAGCTAGAGATACACAAAATTTCAAAGTATTCGCACAACAACGACACCTAAGACAACAACACCAAGGCTATAGCAATACCTCCGGTTTTCTCTGAAATCAACGAGCTATTAAATCTTTTGTAAAAGGTATCTGGCTTGCAACAGTCATTGGAACAATAAAACTTTCGATATTTTCTTTCACACTGAATTTAACCTTGTGTCCTGTTTTCTTTATGCCTCAATTTTTTATCTATAACTTTCCCTGACCAGCCAACATGTCATATAGTTCAAGTGGATTATCTGAATCTAAGGTCCTGAAATAAGCCTCTTCTCCTCCTGCAAATAGAAATAGGGGTATCCACTAATCCTCATTTCATTCTGGTTTAGTCTTAACATTACATCACTTATCCTTTTCACAGAAACATGTATTGCCAGTTGTTGACTTATTGCCAAACAGAATCTTTCATAGATTTTCCAAATATATGATGGTCATTCTACCATGCTATATTTTCATATTCATATTTTCTTAGGTCTATTACAGACATCATAACATAGTTTTTAATATGAACTAGAAAGCCATGAATGGCTTGAGTCGCTCCACAGGCTTGAAATTCTTGAAATAGCAAATCTAAGGTTTGACTAGATTTTAAGATATTTTGGGTTTTACTGATGTTGAAATGATTTTCAAATTTTCCACTTTATAACATAAAGAGAAATGACCTCTGCCCATAAAATACATATTTTTCATCAGATCACAATAATTTTTGGTAGACTGATAAAGGTTCACTCAAGGATCATTCCAGTGAAATTTGGCTGATATCCATAAATTACATTCTGAGAAAATGATTTTTAAAGTTTCCACTATATATTATATAGAGAAATGACCTCCGCCAATAAAATCCATATTTATCATCCAATCACAATAATTTTTGGTAGACTGATAAAGGTTCACTCAAGGATCATTTAAGTGAAATTTGGTTGATATCCATCAATAATATTCTGAGAAAATGATTTTCAAATTTTCCACTATATAACATATAGAGAAATGACCTCCGCCCATAAAATACATATTTTTCATCCAATCACAATAATTTTTGGTAGACTGATAAAGGTTCACTTTAGAATCATTTAAGTGAAATTTGGTTGATATCCATCAATAATATTCTGAGAAAATGATTTTCAAATTTTCCACTATATAACATATAGAGAAATGACCTCCGCCCATAAGATCCATATTCATCATCCAATCACAATAATTTTTGGTAGACTAATAAAGGGTCAGCCAAGGATTATCCATGTAAAATATAATTGGAATCCATCAATTAGAATCTGAGAAAACTGTCTTTTTACCATATTTGGAAATTAGCCACGCCCATTAAATCCATGTTTTTCATTGGATCAAAATTTCTTGAACAACTTTGAAAGAGGGTCACCCAAGGATCATTCCTGTGAAGTTTGGTTGAAATTCATCCAATAGTTTCTGAGGAGAAGATTCTTAAAGAAAAAGTTTACGACCGGACGGACGCACGCACGCACGGACGGACGGACGCACGACGGACACAACGCCATGACAATAGCCCCAGTGGCTTTCAGCCAGTGGAGCTAAAAATGAGTGCATGTGCGTGTCTGTCAGCTCCTAAGCGAAAGATCTAAATGAAATTGCTTAATTGAGTCAGGATTAAATGGGCTAGACAATTTCTCCTTGAACTTAAAGCACTTGAGAATATGGCAAAGGTTTGGAAATTATTTTCCAAATCTGTACTAAAATAAATACCGAAGGACCAACAAGTGCAAAGCAATATACCCCCCTCTTTTCGAAGGGGGGCATTATAATAGAATACCCCAGATAATCAATATTTTAGTGATAACCCTTCTTCTGCAACCTTGCTATTTGAGGTATAAATCTTCATATTTGCTTCAAAGTGTATATTTTGATGCAGAATGAATATAGTACAATTGAAATCCATTTTTAATTGGAGGTGATATACTTCAGATTGGCTGAATTTTGATGTTTGTTTGTCTTGGCGGGGTTTTACGACGCTTTTACCGGTAACAAAAATTTCAGACATGATGCGGTTGCTGGAGCACCTAAAAATGGATTCATGGTATTTCTCACACTTGTACTACCATTACATCCTTTTCTAGCCTCCAGCTGCTATCACACAACAAAGGTCTACAATTATCAACCAATTGGTGGTGATACAAACAGAGTGAAAGTATAAGTGCTGTTATTGGGGACCTAACCCAAGACCTCTAGATTGACAGTCAGGCGCACTAACAACTGCGCTATGATGGCTGCTAGCCAAATTTCTACAATTGACCTTGAGCTTCAACTTTCAGCTACACAAAAGTTTACAATACATCCGAAGGTTTCCATTTGAATTAGCAAATCTTCCCATGACCGTGTTCTATTCGAGCTTTCGAGGTATTTGTTCAAAATCTATTCATAAATGTATAGATTATAGTCTGGACAAAGTTGGAAGTGAAGACTACCCATTCAAATACTTACCCAAATATACCCATATATATAGAGGTTTGTCATGTTGGACTTGGAACAGGCCCTGGTGGTGACTCAGCAGGCTCTTTCTTTCCGGCAGGAAATCAAACAATAAGCCTTTTCCTGGTATGCATCTGCCATTTGTCAGTGTAGCCTTTCATCTGGATATGTGTTCTTTATGTGTTCTTGAAAAAGAATGTTAAGAACATCAAAATGAAGGATGAGAAATTTGTTATATTTCTTGATGAAATAGATAAAATGTTACACCATTATTTGAGTATTTTTATTGATTGAAAAAATTGATTTCATACCTCCTTGAAAAGAAAATGGGTATACAGCCATTTTTAGCTTGAGCACTGTAGTCCCAAGAGATTTCTGTCATAAAAGTAAAATCTTTTATTTTTTACCTTGATGATATTAGATTAGAAGAAATTCAAATTTATTACAAGACACTAAAAACCAAATCAAACTTGTGTTTGAATCTGCTTTGCATGTAAATACAGTGAGATACGGTTTTTAATTTCATTTCTACATAAATTAAAAAAAGTTTCCTAGTGAGTATTAGTTTTTTTTTTAAATTGGGAGTATCCAGTGAATAATCAATTCAGTTTGATAGCTGTAAACAGAAAATAACAATCATGACTCATTGAGTAAATGAGTAAGTTCAATGGATTTTTTATACTAGTATAAATTTGGTATTGTAAAATACCAATAAATATATATTTATTAAAAATCCTCTATTTAAGAGAAACAGAATTTTTTGTGTGAATGGAAAAAAAAGCACATCATTAAAGTGCCAAGATAAATCTATCGTTCAGGGTTCGACACTAAGGGGAGTCCGGGAGTCCGAGACTCCTTGTTTACCAGATGGTTATCCTTCCATTTGCAAGTAAGGAGTCTGATTGACTCCAAGGATCATATGAGAATATTCTGAAAAACAAATGAAAGAGTACTGTCGTTTCCTACACTTGCCAAAACTGTAGACCTTTTCACTACAAAAATTGGTGAAGAAAATATTTGCTTGCATCCTGTAGTATTTTGAAAAAGAAACCCTCCTCTTTTAAAGCACATTGTAGAAAAGAAAAAATTGCCTATAACAAGCAATTTCTTCTTTTCCACAATGTTCTCCCATTTTGAAAATTGGGACTCCTTATTTTGAGCTTGGACTCATTGATTTCATGTGTTAGGAGTCCAATTAACTCCTTAATCTCAGGAGTTAGTGTCAACCCCTGTCGTTTAAGATAAAATATAAGAAATGAAAAGAAAATATTGCATTAATCTCTGTATGTATTAGATAATTTAGTCTCTTATCACTCACCCTCCTTTCAGCCTGTTTCTGCCTACTGACTTCAACACTTTATTTTTCCCTTGGTTATGGCATTCATTACTACTTGCTCCTAGAGAAATAAGTAAAAAAAATATGCATGGATAAAATGCAACCCTATTCATTTTTCTGGGTTTCATGGGGTCATGCTAGGCACAGACTTCAGGGTTTTTACCCAGCTCTCAACAATATGTGTTATACATGTATCAAGGGGCTTGAGCATCTAACATCAGTTTTCTGGTATTTCTCAAACAAGTTTTAGCATAATTGTCAACTCTCATTTATCATACATACCTCTATACCTCTGCATGGACCTAAATGAGCCTCATTGAGCTTGATTGGCGTAACTTTTTTTCATTTTATGTTTTATTATTGTGCCCCAATAATGGTGCAGTGGGAAAAACTGAAACCATATTGCACAAAATTTAAAGTCTAACATAGGCTGGTTTAAGCTTTGCATAAGAAAATTCAGAACTAGATTTTACCTAAATGAATATATGGAATAAGCTGACTTAAGCAGTGGTAGGTGACACCAAAAGATAAAGTTATAATTTTGCTTCTTTTTTGTTGCTAGGGAGTTTTCTTCCAGATGCATGATAACTAAGGAGTCAATCCATTTTTTTAAGGTAAAATAGCACTTGATGAACACAAATTTCAAGATGATGTTTTCAACGGATTTGAACCAAATTTTATTGATAGGTTCGTGAAATATTAATTAATAGAAAATTGATATTAAATGGTATGAAAGTCTGCCTTTCAGAGTACGGGAAGGGTCAAAAGGCTTACATGCACAATAATTGAGGTGAAGAGGATACATCCTTTTTAAGCCAGCTGCTATCCCACATTATAAGTCTATGATTATCCGTGCTATTATGATTATAGCATCCATGCCTCTGACCGGAACCATACCCAGGACCTTTTGAATGATAATCCAATGTGCTACCACTGTGCTATGAAGGCTGCTCAGTTATAAAGCAGTTTCAATTTTAAATAAAGATATATCAATTAATCACATTTATTTCTAACCACATCAAGGGTGTAGCTCCCATTATGCAAATTACGCAAGTGCGTAATAAAAATAAATCCTCTTTCGAAAAATCTTGTTGATCAGATGAATCATCATAACATGGAAACTACAGCTTATTTAAGCTTTTTTCAAGATGTTTTTATTATTGATCAATGCTCAATTCATAAAAAGAGCCTGGAGAGGGGGAGGCAGACGGATGACATTCATCTTTTGTCACACTCCAAACATGGCCTATAATTTGGTGGTTGCCTTCCTGAGTGAGTATAAATTTCAAAATCCATGTTACGCCTATGCACACAACTGATTTTGGATACTATATAATTAGCTTGAGCATTCAGAGATTTACTCTGACATAGCAAATTTCGTATATTTTTGCAGGAATATCTTTTAGTAATTGTTAACCTTTTTTCAAATGTCTGTATTATCATATGCCCTTTTTTTTGTTTCATAAGTGTTTGATCCAAGACATGACAAAATCGGAAAATATTTCAAATTATTGTTTTCTTAAACAGCATAAATGAGATGGATAGAATGGTCCAATAGCGAACTGGAAGAGAATCAAACTGGAATAGGTACGAACGGACACGGGGCGAATTATGTTTCGAGCGAAATACGTTCGAAGATTCGGTCAAAGCGACGTTCAGCGACTCAAAACATAAAATGATTTCAATTTTCAGAACGAAAAATGAATGATTGAATGAGTAATGACAAAAAAATGAGAAAAACGCATTGATCAGAAGTGCTCAAGTTTTCTCCCATCGGGGCCCCTTTCCTCATTTTGTTGTAAAAATGCGTCTTTTCTGCAACGAAATCTAGCGAATCATTAATTCGCAGGCAAAGATCGCATTGGAAACAACCATTGAAAGATTTGCTGTTTAATAAATTCGTTTCACAATCGCCTTACCTCAGAATTTCAACTTATGCTTCCGTCCGATTCGCTCGCAGTGCTTATAGACTCCATCTTTGTTTTCAATGGTAGTCTGAAACGTTGCGTGAAAATAAATATTCATGAAGTTCGGCCTAAATTTAGATTATCGCGTCATACTCATTTGCATTTCGAAATTTTAGAAGGGCAAATTCAAGATAATCTTTAATAAATCAAGTTTACTTTTCTTGTACATATTCGTTTAAGATAACTATCTTGCCTTTGAGAAACGTTCACGAACGCATTTGTAAGTTTTATTTATGTACATAGAAGCAACTGCCTTTTCTAAGCACTGTAATTGTACACCAGGGGCCTGTTAACATCTTACGATCATTTTTGCGTTAGTCAAAACCAAAGTTGCTTCTATATAAACAGTAGTAACTAGAAATGGAGTTCCGCTGTGCATCATCTTATTGGATTCGTATTCAAAATACGATTCCAATGAGATATAGTCCGGCAGATATTAAGCTTAACCTAGTAGTGTAGTATAAAGTCTTTTTCTTGATTGATTCTGGTAGCCAAGACATTGCACATGAAGAATCTGACTGATGACATCCTGTCATCATTGAGCATTTTGAAAAAATGGAGATGGCAGCCAGGGCTATAGTAAAATATGCGAAATGGTCATTATTTTGATATATTTATATTTGTGAACCTATTTTTCACATATTCTTGTCACTACGATGCTAATTAGAAATCACAAAATAAATAAACCCCTGAATTTAAATTTGAATCTAGAACTGAAATCAAGATGGCAGCCAAGTGGAATTCTGGATGAGTAAACAATGTAAAAAGCCATGCTGTGACAGACTTTAACCTCAGAATACATTGTAGTTGCAAACATTTTGTTCGACGGCTGAAACCATTTCCTTTTTGAAAAACAGATAAAGCAATCTCATCATCCGATTCAATCTTTTTTCAGAAATTGAACTTGGCAGCCAGGAAAGTAGAAATGCGGATTTCTGCTCAAAATAAAGTGTTATTTCTGACAGTTTTTTTCAGACCAGTTATGCAGTTTTCATTGATTGATTCTTGTAGCCAAAGCATTACATATCAATGATACTGATAATACCCTGTAATCATTGATTTCTTTTCAAAAATGAAGATGGCAGTCAGGGCTTTCATATAATATTCAAGCTTAGCATAAGCATGCTATCTACATATTTTTTTACACATCGTTTCACCTTTTCTTAGCTCTTAAGAACTAGAGAAAAAAATGCTCCAATTCGAATATAAATCTGGAATTGTAATCAAGATGGTAGCCAATCGGGATTCTGAAAGTCATGTTAAGGCAACTTGAACTCTTGAATAACTTTTAACATTCAGTTCCACGAAATTTGAACTGGAAATCAATTTTGAAAATAGGCTCAAAAAGCCTACCACCAATTTGAATTTCTTTATGAAATTGGATATGGAACAATGCAATGTGGATTTGCACTAAACAACAAATCAACCTAATAACTAATAAGAATTTTACTCGCAAGTTTTGCTGTTAACATGCGCTGCCGAAATAGGTGACAAAAAAGACTACCTTAAATAAAACTAAAATTGATTATGATAATAAGAATGGCTTCCAAGTGTAAGTTTTGCTCTTTATAAAAATTAAAGGTCATTACCCTAAAAGAACTGATGATATATGCAAGCGATTGAATAATGGAAATGTTTTGTTCTTATGTGAATGTACATCTGAGATCATGCTTATTTGAAACTTTGATTGATGACAGCCTGTATTATGTGTAATTTTTTCTAAAACCCAAGATAGAAGTCAGAAATGTGCAAAATAATATATTTCTTTAAATGAAACAAAATAATAACAAAAAAGTACTTTGCTTTTTCATATTCAAGATAGCAGCCACATATGAAAAATATAAAACATTTTTGGGTATCAGTTTATTTCAAACCTTATACATTGTATTTGCTGTAGAGCTTCGGTTTTAAAGATGCATACCTTTTAACGGAATCTTGTAATCATGTTGAATACAGTGCAAGCTATTTTAAGTATAATGACACATCTGAACAGAGGAAAAGTTTCATATGTTTATCACAGTTGATTTTTTGGACCTAGACCATTGCACAGTGTTAGACTCTCAACCATAGGCATCGTGGTTCAATCTCCGACCGAGGTAAATATCGTACGAGCATAAGCACCATAAGGGCATCATACAATGCGAGATGATAGCCGGTTTTAAAAACAAAATTTGTTTATATCCAAATACATGTATAATCATTGGATCAGGAAAGGGCATCATACATGCCTCAAAGCAATCTCGCAAAATAAGGTATAGAATAATTCATTTGACCTCTGTTAAGCAGATCCAAGACGTCATTATGCGTTATCTCTGGACCGTATGTCATTTAAGGGCAAATTTCAAGATGGCAGCCTAAATATCTTATGTGCGAAACGTTATTATAGACATCCTTAAACCTTTTGTATCTAAATTTTATTATGACTTATACATCATTCTTTCGTTCAGTACCCCATCCTTATCAATCATAATCCATTAGAAAATAATGACATCCTACTAACAAGATGGCAGCCAGATTAAACATTGTCTCTCTTTTTCTTTTAGTCTTTCGATCAGTAAGAGTCACCATTGTCAAAGAGTGACATTAATTTGTGCATTAGACCTCTCTGAGCCAGAATAAGGATGCTTACATTATGTATATGGGAGTATAACTTCATACCAAATTACAAATCTAAAGGAAAACAAGTGGGAATTTAAATAAAAATTAGCTTAAAGATAGGGTAAATAATGCCGTTTTTCCAGTGGCTGCCATCTCAAACTAAGAAAAAGATGCATAAAAAAAGACAGATACATAACCCTAGATGAAAAGAGGATGAAAATAGGATAAAATTTGGTATTAATTACAAAGAATTTAGAAAAAAATTCCAACTCCTATTCACAGACCAATGTTGCCCAACAAGCAAAAATTCTGTTTGGCAGTCAGCTTAACTGGTAACCTTATTTTTTATTATCGGTTTTAGTATTTGCTTTATATGAAGCCACCAAAGTAGTAGATTATTAGTAATACTAAGTATAAATGTCTCTAATTTGTTATTAACCAAATGGTATTATTCTAAATTCTGCATTCCTGGCTGCCATCTCTAAATTAAGAAGTCAATTTACCATTGTTGATGGCGCTTTAAATCTTATTTTAAGTATGCAGGAACGCAGCTTAAATTATGTGACAAAAATGTAATTGAAATAATTGAAGTGTGATTCGTCAAACAGAATCCATTGTTTACTAAATGCCATGTGACATTACTATTTTGGCTGCCATGTTGCCTACGATAGTTAATACTTATTTCATTTTATGGGTCTATTTTATCATAATACTAAAAAGTAGAATCTTTACATCAAAATTAATCTCAAAATCACATAAAATCTTATCATCAAGACAAGTCAAGTGGTTACTTATATTCGTTCAAGGGGTCCTGGCTGCCATCTCGATTTTCTCAAAATGCTCAATGATGACAAAGTGTCATCAGCCAGATTCTTGATAAGTAAGGCATGGGCTACAAGAATCAGCCAAGAAAAAAACTTTATACCACACTACTAGGTTCAAGCAAAATATGCCATTTTTCTGCCGGACTAATATTGCAAGGTAGAATCTTACAATAAAGGAAAACACCAGGTACGATTTGTGTTTTGATTAACGATGAATGTTTTCGTAAGGGTCCCTGGTCGTATCTGTATAGTTTGGCAACAAATAGTGTAGACCTGAGAAACATCTACAAATGCTGATTGACAAACATGAAAAATACCTCAACAGGGTAAAACTTTTGGCTTTGTGCTATCAAAATAAGACAAGAATAATTTTAATGTTTTTTCCTAAGAGGTTCTAATCACATATGTTTTAATGTGTTATCTTTTCTAAACCACAAGGAAATCGTTTCTTCCACAACAAAAATATGAAAACTATTTTCTCAAGCTCTTAAGTGGTAAAATGAGGACTGTTATGATAATACAAAATGTGTGTAAAACAATGAAAGGATAAAATGATATGACTGTAACACAATGCGAATAACTATTCACACGTCCTCTTAAATTGATATATCTCTACAAAAAGTCCGAGTTGATCTAATCCAAATAGAATCGGAAGGGTCGAAGATAAAAAATACAAATCAAATGACATGTTGACATGATGTATTTGTGCTAGCTAGAGCCTTATATTTCATTCAATGGTTTCAATCGCTTTTTGTGTAATTCAAAAAGATCAAATGAATGTGAAGATAATCAAATTTCCTAGTATTTATGCAAACATGCAACAAAATAAGTCCCGGGAAGTTCCATATGTCTTGCTTCATTTAGCTTGTATTGGACATCCGAGATTTCCTGGAGACCGAGTCATTAATGCAGACAATCAACCATTTATGAATATGCATATTTATGATCCAGGGACAGTTATGGATTTGTCTGACATATGAGACATATAGAATCTGCCATGAGATTTTGTTGAGCTGATAGTTACCGAGTCTAGAATAGACATGTTATCAAGACTTAATAACTTTCTAAATATAGAAGAGGTTAAGATCACCAAATCGAGGTGCATTTTTGTTTTTGTTGCAGGTTGTTGTTTTGTTTTCAAATGAACATCAGTTTCGTATTTTGAAATGAAATTGAGTGTTTGGAATTATAAGTATAATACGTCTAAGGGGTGGGGTGGGGATGGGGGTGTAAGAAGGCCTTTTTCGCCATTTTTGTTTAAGATATATGGTTTTATCATAAAAAAAGGTTGATATAATACTTAAGTTGTTGTTGTTGTTGTTGATGATGAGAATGATGATGATGATGATGCCGATGATGATGATGACGATGATGATAATGTTAATGATGCTGTTGCTGATGCTGTTGTTTTTTGCTTTTTCTTTTTACAGAAAGAATATTGGAAGCTTCATTTTTGCGTTTTTAGCATCACTGGCCGAAGGTCAACGAGCTATTGTGATGGCGGAATGTCCGTCGTGTATCCTTGATTCCATGCGATAACTTTTTCTTTAAACATCTTCTACTCCCAAACCAATGAGCGGATTTTAACGAAACTAAGTAGAATTGATCCTTTGGTGACCCTTTACTGAAAGTGTTAAAGAAATTATGATTGACCTCCAATTATTGGTGTGGCAGGGCGGGGTATTTTTTTCACGTTATAGAATTCTCCTCCCAAACCATTTGGCCGACATCAATAAAACTTGGCATGTATGTTCCACTGAATTATTGAAGAAATTTTGATTGAACCCAAATATGGGCATGGCAGGGCATTTTTTTTATTATTAATCTTTAAAAATCTTTTTCTCCAAAACTGTTTGGCTGACTTCAATGTAACATGACATGGATGTTCCTTTGGTGACCCTTTACCTTAATTGTAAAAAAAAATGGTTGACCCCAAAATGTAGTAGAGGCAGGACGGGGCTTATTTTCACTATAAAATCTTTAAAGATTTTCTCCTCCCGAACCGTTGGGCCGATGTCAATTTTACTTGGCATGAATGTTCCTTGGATGACCCTTTACTTAAATTGTTAAATAATTTTTATTGACCCCCAAATAAGGAGTGGCATGTTGGGGCTATTTTTCACCTTGAAATTCCTCTCCTCCCAAAAAGTGTGGCTGATTGCAACCAAACATTGCAAGGTTGTTACTTGTGTGACCCTTTACTAAGATTGTTAAAAAGTTTTAGTTGATCACAAATATGGATGTGTCATGGCGGAGTTTATTTTCACTTTTATATTTTTAAGGATCTTCTCCTCATAAACAATTGGGCTGATTTTAATGAAAATTAGCATGGATACCTTGAAAAATATTTTCCTCCCAATCAATTGGACTTTCAATTTGAATGTTCCTTTATTTAAACTGTTCCTGTAAATGATTTACTTTTTGTAATCCCCTTTATATTCGTTACATATAATGGGTCTGCGTGTTTATGGTGAGTAACATCGTGAAATTTACATTCATCGCGATCAAAACTATTCTAAATCACTCGCTCAGCGCCCCATTTGTTCATTTCAAGCACTCACTCAAACCAGTCAATAACGCTCAAACCATTGAAAAATATAGAACCAACAACGTCATTCAAAATAAATTTTGATATAATTATATCACGATTTCACCGACATAATTCAAATTGATAGCGTCTCATAGGTTCTTGAAGAAATAGGAAGTTATGTGTAGAACCTGTATGCATATTTTGTATTAAAGGGTGGTAATCAATATCGCTCATTTTGTTCATCCTGAACAAAATTTGCGATATAGGATTACCTCCCATTAAATTCACCCAAAACTCGCTCCACACACTCATTCAATATCATTCCAAAATCAATCATTCGCTCAGCGCTCCATTTGTTCATTTCAAGCACTCACTCGAACCATTCAAAAACGTTCAAACCTTTGAAAAATATAGAACCAACAACGTCATTCAAAATAAATTTTGATAGAGATAAATCACGATTTCACCGACATAATTCAAATTGATAGCGTCTCATAGGTTCTTGAAGAAATAGGAAGTTATGTGAAGAACCTGTATGCATATTTTGTATTAAAGGGTGGTAATCAATATCGCTCATTTTGTTCATCCTGAACAAAATTTGCGATATAGGATTACCTCCCATTAAATTCACCCAAAACTCGCTCCACACACTCATTCAATATCATTCCAAAATCAATCACTCGCTCAGCGCTCCATTTGTTCATTTCAAGCACTCACTCGAACCATTCAAAAACGTTCAAACCCAATGAAAATATAGAACCAACAACGTCATTCAAAATAAATTTTGATATAATTATATCACGATTTCACCGACATAATTCAAATTGATAGCGTCTCATAGGTTCTTGAAGAAATAGGAAGTTTTGTATAGAACCTGTATGCATATTTTTTCTTAAAGGGTGGTAATCAATATTGCTCATTTGGTTCATCCTGAACAAAATTTGCGATATAGGATTACCTCCCATTAAATTCACCCAAAAATGCTGTTTACTGTTATAGTTAATAAGTATATTTGTGCAATATTGGCCAGACAAGTAAATCATAACAAAATAGTTCTAAAGAGACTTCAAAGTGTTGTTTTAAGTAAGAGTAAGATTCAAAAGTCTAGGGATATTAAAGCCAGTGGGACGATACAGGCCTTCTTGGGCCTCTTGTTTAAATGAATGAGGCAAAAAAGCTGTCCCTTTTTCAAAAATTATTCTTGATATTATCATTAGTATTTTTTTTGGTTAGTTTGTCCGTTTTCCAAAGACACTGCCAGTGAAAGGCCAGCTATTTTTACCATAGTAACCTTTTTTTAGATATATTTTGGATTTTACATTTAGGAGCAACGTGAATTTACCAAGGTGAAGGATAATCGAATGGTTCCGGATTGATGTGGAGCGATATTTTTTATGATTTTCAAGGAATTTTAAACATTATCGATAACTTATTCCGATTGCACGACTACCCGAATAGCCAATAAGGAAACAGATCCAATGTTTTATTACGTCGTGAAATTGACATTTTACTCAATCAAAACCATTCTTAATCGCTCAATTAGCGCTCCATTTATTCATTCCAGACACTCACTCAAACTATTCAAAAACGCTCCAAAATCACTGAAAAACATATAACAACAACTTCGTTCAAAATAAAGATAGCTTGGAAAAAAATTGGGATTTCCTTCAATTTATTGAAACCTTAAGCGTCTGATAGGTTCTTTAAGTAATAAAAAGCTATCTATAGAACTTGTATGCATATTTCATTAAAGGAAGGTAATCAATAATGCTAATTTTGTTCACCCTGAACAAAATTTGCAATACTGGATTACCTCCCATTAAATTCACTCCAAAGTCGCTCCACACATTCATTCAATTTCATTCCTAAATCATTCCATAATCGTTCACCTTGTCAATTTCACGATGCTGTTAACCCTTTGCTGTTTAATCCCTGCTTTTTACGTGCCTAAGAATTTATGATTGAGAAAACATTGTGAAAAAAGAAGAAATTGCTTCTGACAAGCAAATTTCTACTTTTTCCACACTGTTTTCCACCCTACTGCATGGTTATTTTTCAAATTAAATCCACTTAAATTTTCGTCTGCAAAACCTTTGAATTTGGACAGGTCCAAAATTTTGTAAAACAGGAAAGGGTTAAGCGTACACAACAAACGAAAAATCAATCAGCTACATCGTTTCTAAGTGGTGTATTCCAAGGCGAACGTTTTTGCGTCACGATTTTTCAGGACTTACAGAATTACATAATCAGAGACAAATGGCTCGCGTGACTCTTAATTTGATGTAGACATTTTGTGTTGTTTGTGTCGTTTCTTTGGTAACAAGATCCATTAATTATTGCAGAAGCATTAAGATTTAAGGAAAGAGTACATAAATAATCCAACCGACCGTCAATAGGAGAACGATTACAAACCGTTTCATAAATGTGACCCGTCACGCGAAAAGGGACCATCCGGGAATTCTGTAAAATGAAGTATTGAAAAAGAGATTTGATCCGGCATAGGTTAACCAGATGTCGTATTTCCAAAAATTCTTTCACTGGAAGGAAAATTGATCATTCTAGATTCAGAAAATAAGCGAGGTGATAAAAGTTTTGACCCTAGTCAGTCTGCGCAATCCGCGCAGTCTAACTTGGGTAGACACTTTACGAACTTCCCAGACGGTCCCTTTTCGCGTGGCGGGTCACAAATGTATTCAGTTTTTCACGTGCAACTTTAAAGGCATAAAAAGATGTTCACCTTGTTGTTTAGAAAGAGAAGATTTTTGGTACTTCCCTTTCGGTGTCAATGAAAATCCAGGGGGCCACACTACAGGGCATATTTTCAAGTAGAGGCAGTAAATTGAATTCGATAACGAACGCAAAGTATGTGGCATGAAAGGTTTTAAGCCAAATGAAATAGAGAGGAGAACATTTGTTAAAAAATGTCATAGTTGATTATTATGTAAAACCCGGGAATCTACATCATTCGCTCAACAAGAAGGTTTTGTATCTTTTAGGAATCCCCTTGAGTACATTGTAATAAAAGTAATGGATATAGCTTCAGGCAAACAAATAGCGGCCGTCGAAGAAGGGAAGTATTATGGGTTCACCCGTGGCGTCAAGTGTACGGTAAACGAGCGTCGGGCCGGCGTACACTCCTTTGTCTAGAGAATTACTCTGTAATCTAATGTCCCGTTTTCTTGAAAATTAGTACTCATTCTTTAATGCTTTTCGGTGGTTTATCGAGAAATAACGGTATATTATCACTTGATAATCTCACCGCAAAAGCAGTGAAATTATTAGAAAACTTTTACCCTGCTTTTATGCATTTCACCCTATCTGACGTCATCTATGCGGGGCGAAATAAGTGACGTCACAATGAACGTTGCATAGCAATCACGTGCAAAATGACGCGCTTTACGAAAATATGTCCTAGAAATATCACATTTTGTTCATTTTTGCATTAAAGAAATGGAATAATCGTTTCTTTTTCGAGTAAGGTCGATTAGTATTTCATTTCGTGAACAACAAAAGATATATTTTCACTCGTGGCTCATCCACTCGTGAAAATATAGCTTTTGTTGTTCACTCAATGAAATATAAATCGATCTTACACTTAAAAAAACGATTATCCTCTATTAGTCTTCTCCTCATTACAGAGTACAGTGAAGAAGAACCATCACTCTACCTGGCTTATTTTTTTTAGTAATTGCCCTTTGTCGTTTGTCATGCTTGCATCTTTTTTTGAAACACATTTCTAAAAGTATGGTAGCTATGATCACAAAACTTCAACTTTGATCTTGTCCGGAGCATATCTCTTTAAGTATAGGAGCTATTATTAATTGGTGGGTAGATAGATCTCATCAAGGGAAAAGCTTGTCTCTCACCAATGGGTAGATAATCGTAAACCTATGTGAGATAGTAGACGGAGGCTAGGAAAGGGTGTAATGGTAGTACAGGTGAAAGAAATACCAGGAATCCATTGTGAGTGCTTCGGCCGCCTCGATATAACTGCGAGATTGTTGAAAGCGGCGATAAACCCATTCAAACAAACAAACAAACTCATCAAGGGAAAGTGCAGTGCAGAGAAACCATAACTCTATCTGGCTTACATTTTTGAGTTTTTAACCTTTGTTGTTTTCCATACTTGGATCTTGTCCGGAACATATCTCTAAATGATCGTGAAACTTGATGGGTAAAAAGATCTCATCAAGGGGGAGTGCAGTGCAAAAGAATTTTAAATCTACCTAGCTTTTTTTGTGCTATTGTCCATTGATAGATTTTCACACTTGAATCATGTCCGGAGGATATATCTAAAAAATATTTGAGCAATGATCATGAAACTTCATTGTTAGATACATATAGTACTCATCAAGGGAAAAAGCATTGCAAAAGAGCCGCAACTCCACATGGCTTATTTCACGAGTCACTACCCTTCGTAGTTTTTCATCTTGTCCGCAGCACATCTCTAACAGAATTTGAGCTATGGTCATGAAACTTCATAGGTAGATAGATCTCATCAAGGGAAAGTGCAGTACAACATAACCATTAATCTACCTGGCTTAGCTTTTGGGCTATTGTCCTGCGTTTTTTACACTTGTATATGAGCTTTGATAATAATAATAAAATACTCCTAATACAATTATTCATCTGTCTGTCTACACACATCTTCACAAGCCAATGGGTATCGAATCGATAGCTTCTTCTCAATAACCGTTCTGTGACGTCACACGTACAGGAATTACCCATTCAATCAGCCAAGGGTAAGACCGTAACTCTTAGTTCGACAAGATGGTCTTCACAGAATGATATTCAAAGTTATATCAAGATGTTTGAGGGGCGCATCTTGTGACAATTTAGCACCACGTTGTCATTGAATTGAATACGAACTCCGACAAGGTCACGTTTTACGGGACGCATATTTTATAAGTCTGGGACTCAAAAGTAAGCAACAGGGATTCTTGAAATTATCTGATACCCTCTGGGAACCACCTTCAGAGAATAATTGAAGACTGTTTTTAACAGTCTTCAATTCACTTTCTGGAGATGATCCCTAAAGTTACATATCTATCCAACAGCTTGTTTAGCTTTATCCATAGAACATTTCAATGTTGTTATCCGACACGGACTGGACCAAATATGAAATCTATGAGTTTATCGGGTTATGGAGGAGATTATTTTTTTTAAAGTTTTGTACACTTTGTTGCCATAGCAACCATAATTCTACATAGATTTGAATACTTTTCCTTAGCAGTAATAAGGATAATTCTTGTTTGTGTTGGAGATGATCTCTTAAAAGTGTGTACGAACAGGCAGACAGACGGACGGATGTCGAACATTAATCAATCACAAAAGTCACCTTGAGCTATCCGTGCTCAGGAGAGGTGAAACGAGTTCATTACAATTGTTGTAAATTGTTGTAAATTTTTGGTTTCAAATGAGATGTGGATAGATCTTCTAGATAAATATCCTTAATAATCAAATTAAGATTTCCTCCGATGAGGAAATTTTATTCGATAAATAAGATCTTTAATTTTTCTACAATTTTGTTTATAGAACCGAAGTTTGTATTTAGCTTTGAAAAAAGCGAGGAACGTTTGACAACGTCAAATGTTTTCATACACAATATTGAAAATCGTTCTTTAAAGCACCCTTTCAAATCTGGTTTGTTTAGAATTTCTGCCTTAATATAAAATGCACACCCTTGTTATATCTCAATTGAATACATTTACATGTATCACCAAAACAAATTTCCTGCATTTCACAACACGTTCCGGTTGTACTCAAAGCTTAGGCAGGCAACATATCAAGCTTTTATCAAGCTTTATTAAATAAGCATCCAGAAGGTCTTAACAACCCATGAGGACAATACAATACAGCATATTAACAATGTTTGTAATATGGCGGACATTATACAACAATATAAAACTATATAATTATCATGTTCAATTACAATACAGTTATATATTACTTAATTTTTGGTTATTTTATCATTGGACATTTTTTATGAGACCGTAATAATGGATGATCCAAATCTTACAATACTAGTTCATCAAAACTGTAATTATAACATTCTGATCTCCAAACGACTTCTAACTATTTTATTTTTATTCTAATTCATTTACATAGCTATTCAGATACAGTTTCATGATTGAACTCGAAATGACCGAAGATATACATTTATATAGTGAGAGAGAGATAGAGAGAAAAAAAAGAGTTTTTTCTTTCTCTGTTTTTTTTTTCATTGTGCTAAGAAAAAGAATGCGATACATCTACAGTTATTAGTCTTTTGCATAATGCTTGAGTATGTTTTATATTATTCAATTCGGCGAAGACCAAGTCCTCGCGAACACAGCCTATTTAGACTGTATTTGCGAGTATTCGGCCTTCGAATTCTTAGTCATAGGATTAAAGTAACTCTCCGCTTTTTTTCCCAGCTTATTCGAAACGAAAAAATAAGCTAGAAAAGCAGACAAGCGAAAAAATGCCAAAAATAATTTACAGATGAAGAAAGCACCAGCTGACACCACGGGTCAAAAAAAAAAAAAAATAAATAAATAATAACAATGATAATAATAAAAACAATACATATACGCATACATACACATATATATGTATACATATATACACACACACATATATACATACATATACATACATACACATACACACACACATACAATCATTATTATTATGTTCTGTCGATGCAGAAAACAAACTAATATAAATTTGATTCGTAAGTGCACGATAATACAACAATTTGTCCCAAAAAAAAAAAAAAAAAAAAAAAAAAAAAAAAAATGGAAGAATAGTAAGTAAGGGAGGTAATCAAAATATTTTTTTTTGCATTCCAATATATTTGCGTTATTCCCCTTTGACGCCGATATCCATCGATGAAGGGCAATAATCCGATTTTAAAGATCTTCATATAAACATAATAGCTCCATTCGCGCTCCAAATCATTTTCATTGAGAAGTACAAATAATATTTTAGCCAATCAAAATGTACGAATTTTGATGGAATCGTTTACAAATAAGATATTATTGAATCAATCAATTAATTGGTCCCTAATAATCTAATTTTTCTGAAAAAGAGTTTAGTAGAATAGGTAACAACAGCCTTAGCGAAAACTATTATACAACATTTAATACATCGATGATGTTCGTTTTATCAATTAGAATACATGATCTCGTTCCTTAACGTGAATGCTTTATTAATAAAATTGCTTAGCCGTCTAATCAGGTTCAGTTTTTCACTTTTCATTAGTTCGATGAACTTATACATGTTCGGGGCCTTCCAAAAGTATTGCGGTAAAAATTCTTTTCTCAATTGTGCATAACGACTACATTCAATAACAAAGTGATATTCATCCTCTAATTTATGGCATTGTGAACATTTTCGTTCATTTAATGGTGTACTTGTAGGTCTTTTCTACCTACCTGTCTCGACACACAACCTGTGCGACGATACACGAAGCTGGGAAAGACTTATTCTATATTTTTCTATTTTTACGCACTCAAGATACGGCTGAAATTTGAATTCAGCTATTCTACCATAAAAGAGGGCACGGCTTGATTCACTTAATCGGCTTGTCCAGTTTTGGAGAAATTGATCATTAATTCGTTGCTTCACTAAAAGTAAAAAACTTTTGTTGTCGCCTACCGTTTGTTGTATCCAGGCATCACCAAAGCCCAAAGAATTTAATAAATCGCGACATAGAGAACACCAGTTTTTACAGTTTGGTTTATCTAGTAAATCTTGATAAAGAGTGTTGTATGTAATTTTGATAAACTTTTTGTCGTCTGCTGCTAAAATTTTTGTCCAAAATTTTATGATGTTATAAAATCTATAATTTTGAAGTGGTACTCTGCCTAATTCACCGTAGATAAAGTCATTTTGACATGTTTTCTTAACTCCAAGTAACCTTTTGCAGAATTGCAAATGGACTCTATCTAATGTTTGCCCGGATTGAAAACCCCAAACTTCGCTTCCGTAGTTCACTATAGGTAGAACTAGTTTGTCAAAAAGATCTAATTTATGCTTTATGGATAAGTTTGTAAATTTTTGTAAGTATTTATTCAATTTGAAAATAGCCTTTAGTGCCTGTCCAGCTAAAGTGCATTGAGCATTAGTAAAAGAACCCCCTGAGGAAAATACGATGCCCAAATATACAAACTTTTCAACTATTTCAATTGGAGTACCTCCATAATTAAAATTTATGGTATTTGACAATCTGCCGCCTTTTCTAAAAATCATAACTTTGGTTTTAGCACTATTTACTAACAATTTCCATTTAGAACAATATTCAAATAACAAGTCAAGGTTTTTTTTGTAGCTCAGAAGCATTATTTGCAAACACAACAATGTCATCAGCATACAAAATGAGAAAAAATTTAAACATATACATATCTATACCATTACAACCATTTCTAATGTATTCCTCTTCAATGTCGTTAACGAACATTGAAAAAAGAAAGGGAGACAGGCACTCGCCCTGTCTTACACCTAGAGAGCAACCAAAGCTATCACTAAGGCAATTCAGGTACCTTACCCTTGATTTTACATTGTCATATATAGATTTGATTATATTGAAAATATTTCCTCTTATGCCTAACTTTATCAATTTCATCCAAAGATTATCTCTATTAACATAATCGAACGCCTTACTAAAATCGATGAAAGCACAATGCAATTGTTTTCCGTTATTTATCATATGGTTTATTATTCCATGTAAGACAAAGATATTATCAACAGTTCCCATATTTTTTCTGAAACCTGCCTGGGATTCAATGTAAACACTGTAAAGTTCTGCCCAGTCGCATAATCTATTATTTAACATGCGTGTAAACAGTTTGCCGAGAGTACTAAGTAGTGTTATGCCTCTATAATTGTTTACATCGTTTAAGCTACCTTTTTTATGGAGGGGAATAACAAACCCCTCAGACCAGGATTCTGGAAAGTATCCTATTTCAAAGACTTTATTAAAAAATGTTAATAACATAGGAGAAAGTTCATTTTTACCATTCTTGAAAAATTCGTTGATGTACATATCAGGTCCCGCAGATTTGTTGTTACTAAGTTGGTTTATGGCATTCGTTAATTCATTTTGGCTAAAGGGTACATTTAGTTCACTGAACATGATGTTAAATTCATTTTTTTCATATCGTTCGATAAAGTCTAATACTTCCTCGTCTGGTGAAAAAAAGTTACTCTCTGGATTGTTAACTGCCTTAAAATAGGTTTCAAATGTGTCTAAAGATATGTTAGATTGTTTTATTCCACATGATTGTTTGAGCAACTTCCAGTATAGCCTTGCATTGCTTTCCCTTGCTTTTAGTAATTTATTAGTTTCTCTGTTATCATATTCATATTTTGCTTTTCTTATAGTGCTTTTGTATTGTGATCGAGATTTAACCATTTCTATTCTATTTACTTCAGATTTATTTTGCCTGTAACTATTTAGCATTTTATAAAACTGTTTTCGTTTTCCATCACATTCTGGTGTAAACCATTTTTGGTAACTCTGATCATTATCGGTATGAAGGTTGTGATTTATTTTGCGCTTGAAAATAGGGGATACTACTTTGTCAATAATTTGTGAACATGTTTTTACGCATGAATCAACATCGCTTTTCGAACTACAAGATCTAACGGTATTCAAAAAATCCTCAAGATCTGTTCTAAAGACATTAGATGACAAACGTTCGTGGAATACTTGGCATTTACTTTCGTCCCATACATATTTGTATTCCATTTTTTCTCCTTCAGATAACCTTACCCGATCATTATTTGGACATGATGTAAAATTGAAGCTAAAATCAATAATACAATGGTCAGATAAAATATTAGGATCTTGGACGTTGAAAGATCTTACAAATGGAAAAAGATTCTGAGTAGTAATCACATAATCAACCACACTCGATCCCCTATTACCCACAAACGTATAGCGACCGAGGTCTTTATCATTTCCGACTCTACCATTCAATATACGTAGCCCAGTCTGCTTACATAAATCCAACAGCATATTACCATAATTATTTAATCGACCTTTATCCATAGAAGTGCGTTTAAGATTTAAATCAATACAGTAATCATCCGGTAAAACATCTACATTTGAAAATGTGTCATCTGGTACAAAATCCGGCAAATCCGACGTATGTGAATTAAAATCCCCACATAGGATAAAATTCAAATTTTCAGGGTTTTTACTTTCTAGCTCTAATATAAAATTATATAATCTATCATATGTATGAGTATCAAAAAAAGCCTGTCTACTACTGTTTTCGGGTATGACATAAGCCAAGCATATATACAAATCGGTTTCTAAATTCAAAATATTATTATCTATTCGGACGCATATAATGTCATCAGAACTTTTGAAGACAAGAGTCTTTTCATTTACTAAAGTGCTTTTTATATAGACGATAATACCACCAGAAGCGCGCTTGCAACTTGATTTCTTTTCTAACCTATGTAAAGAAAAATATTCAAATCCTTCAACCTCTAAATCTGAAAACTCATCAGTCCAGGTTTCGGTTAAACATATTATGTCATTTTCACAAAACAATTGTTTTAATTCTGGAGTAAAAAGTTTGTTTACTCGCTTCGTACATAGACACTGTACATTTAACAAAATACAACGAAGCGAGACCTTCTCAGCGTCTTCCTACGCCGTTGACTCAGTGTTCTGTTCTGTCGATTTTTTCGAGCTAACGTCTCTATTTATATCACGGGGTAAACCCGTATTCAATGCCTGGCTATTTTTAGACATGGGTAAGTCCTGTTTATCCACTTCGCAGCTATTTTTAGACTTGGGTAAAACCTGATTATCACAAAGCTGTATATTTATAGTACCTGGTTTACTTTTCGATATATTTCTGTTTCTATGATAAGGGCGTGCTGACTCGGATCTTTGCAATGAGCGAGAGGTTGCACGAGAGTTCCGTGCAAGGCCTCTAACTGGAGAGTTGAGCATTTTCAAAACCGCGTCTCTAAGCTGTGTAGGATTGTTTTGTGGTTCTCTTTCAGAATATTGAGACAATGTCTGTGGTGTCTGTTTTAAAGAACTCTCAACAGAAATATGAACATACATATTCAATAAAGCAACATTGCATTACCTGTAAGAAGCAGTTGCTAAATGACGTCTTTTTTCAGACCTATTTCTACGTTATATATGTTATATATTTAGACAGAACTAGCAGTAATGCCGATACTTAAAGCTTCAAATTGACACTAATAATGGACTTGATTTATAGAACGTCAGTTTGTATGTCTAGTGTCATATATCGAAATTATTCGTCTTTGGTGGTATTTTGTCTGTGTGTGTGACATTTTCTTTGACTTCTTGCACCGTCAAAGCGCAGTTAGCATCGCGTCGGACTAACAATCGTGGAGTCTCGGGTTTAATCAACGGCGGCTACATACATCTGTTAAACATTTATCGAGATACTTGTCTCTAACCACTTCTTGGATAAGGGAAAAACCTAGTACATTCAGAACATCGCTCGGATTTTTCGATAAAATTGAGAGTTGTAAATTTGGGTCATATTTAGGGAACTCGGCATCTGGTGGTACGTTGGTCAATACGCTTGAAGAAAAACACACGTTTGGTATCGCTTTCCAATCGTCTTTGCATATATTTTGTGCATACTATAATCTGATAACAAAAACTGCGTTTTGTTGATTTTGTTTCTCCCAAGGTCACCTTGATGCCTTTGACGTCATGTAAACCCACGTGCGAAATGACGCGCTTTCATGGATGGTTGGCAGTATTCTCATTATTCCAGAAGTCTTTTCGGATGAATCGCCGAGATTTACCTATGTACATGTATGATCAGTAGGGGATTAGGAATGGGTCCCGAGTTTGTATTTGTGAGAGAAGTGCCATGTATGGATGTGTGCTGCAGCCCTCATTTTAAGATGGAAAACTGTTATACGCTGCAATAGTCCTTATTCAAACAAATAAACAAACAAACAAAACAAATTAAAAAATGTTTCATATGTTATGAGGATGACTCAGACTCAAGGAAAAACACACAGTTCAGAATTAATGTCCAGAGAAAGTTATGTTATGCGACTTCTTACTGGGCCACCAAGGAACAATCAACTAAAAGAAAGGGTCGCTTAGTCGTTTAGTTTTTAATTTTTTACGAAACATAATTTTGACTCTAGCAAGATTGAATGCACGTTCAATGTCTAAAATAGCTATCTCCAGATTTCACAGTGAAGTCCCTATCTGACTGCGCCGCCAAAGACTAATCTGAGTCTTAATTTGTGCACAATTTTAGAGGATGTCATACAGATACACAAGTTAAAAGGCATTGCAACATCTAAATTATGAAGCTATCAAGGTACTTTCAATTTTATAGCTTTAAGCACGTCGCTTTTGTCGAAAACTACATCTAATTGTTTCATTGTCCGATTTTCGCATAAAATGTCATTTAAAAGTTATATGGCCTTTATGACAAAAATCAGACAGTATAACAATCCCCCGTATCGAAAACCCTAGCCTGGGAGAACAGTAGTAACAAAATTTTAACGTTCGCTACAGTTACTTACATCGTTAAAATGACATTCATCTTAATCAAAACCATTCTAAATCGCTCACTCAGCGCTCCATTCATTCATTCCAAACACTCACTCAAACCATTCAAAAACGCTCCAAACTAACTGAAAAACATATAACAACAACTAAGTTAAAAATTAAAATAACTGGAAAAATGATCGGGATTTCGCTGAATTAATTGAAATTGTAAGCGTCTTATTAGATCTTGAAGAAATAGGACGCTATTTATTGAACCTATATGCAATTTTTTTTAAAAAGAGGTATCATCCTGAACAAAATTTGCGATATTGGATTACCTCCCATTAAATTCATTCAAAACTCGATTACAAAAATGATTCCATAATCATTCATCTTTTCAATTTTACGATGTTCTTAATTGTACAACAACACCCTTTCGGAATGTAAATTAGCAATATTCCTGGATATAACGTTCTGATTCCTTTGGATAAAGTTATCTCACTGGTTGGATCGAACCGATTATAGACGTTCTACAGCTGATTTTTCATACTGAGTTTATCAGAGAACAGTTAAGAAATTTGTCACACTCTATCGTATTTCCTTTTCTTTAGTCAACTTGTCAATTGGAGCCATTTCGTCTGAGACAATCTCACAATTATAGATTTGCATTCTAATTTGGGCATTTTATGGCTTTAGCAATATCCTGTTGCATTGAAAGGCGAATCGTTGCCGCGGAACAAATTTTACAATTGGGATTCACTACACAATGCGTCATTTTCGAATTTCATTTACAACTAATTCAGGTGAAAATTCTTAACGTGCTTCAGATTGGAACATAATGAAATCGACACAAAACCTTTATCTCACTCAACTCTCCATTCATCCATTACCGAACACTTAGTCAAACCATTCAGAAACGCTACAAAACAATTCGAAAATGCCTGATAATCGTTCACAATACTTTGCAATTTCGCTCAGATCAAACAGATCCTTTTTTTTATTCACTAGTGTTGATTTAGAAGTGCCGGTAAAGCCAACTTTTGTATGTAGAAAAGTGCGTATACTTTCTTAAAGAGAGGTAATACAATAATATTCATTTTGTCCTATTCAGACGAAATCTGCGATAACGTATTATCCCCCTTAAATTTCACTCAAAAGTTGCTCCACACACTCAATTTAAAGCATTTCAAAATAATTCCAAAATCATCTAACTTGTCAATTTCACGTTGTGCCTAATTACACATACACATACGATGTAAGCTCAAAATGGCAAATTAAGTTGCGGTTGATTAATGTACTTCCAGGTAAAATAATGGTGGGTAGAGTACATGTACGTAGATTTTAATAAAAGAATGGATTCACATTAAAATATCGTTCATTACGTCAATTGTGAATAAAAGTAGCGATATTCATATACATTCATCTTTAGTTTCAAAACTCGATCAACCCACTCAATCTATTAGGCCAATATAATTGAATCATTCTTAGACCACTCGCTTCGTACAATAAAGAACATCGTGAAATTGACAAGGCGAATGATTTTTGATTTTTTTTAAAGAATGAAATTGGATGAGTGTGTGGATCGCATTTTGAGTAAAATTAAATTGATTGATTGAATGGAGTTTTACGCCACTTTCAACATTTTTTCAGTTACATCGGGGCGGCTGGAGCACCTAACAATGGTTTCCTGGTATTTCTCTCACCAGTACAACCACCACATCATTTCATAGCCTCCAGCTGATATCACACATAGGTCTACGATTATCAACCCATTTGGTGAGAGACAAATAGTCGGAAAGAATGAGTGCCGCCGGAGTGAAATTAAAGGAAGGTAATTCAATATTGCTAATTTTGTTCATACTGAACAAAATAAGCTATATCTATTAACTCCCTGTTGTAAGATATACCTTATTTTCTGCTAGTGTGTCTTCGTTGACCAATCAGACACTTTAAAATTCACATCAGCTAATAAAATCGAAGATTAATTCTATCGGTTTAGGTTAAAAAATTGATCGCCTTGAACGGTATCGAAATGTTTTCTTAATATTTCGTATGGTTTTCGATCAACTCAACGGGGGGTGAGTGTTTGGAATGAATGAATGGAGCACTGAGTGAGTGATTAAGAATGGCTTTGATCGGAATGGCAGACAATTTCATGATATTCTTAACTGTATATCAAACCATGGTCTAACCTACCGTATTATGCCTTATTTAAGAAGAAAAAGATAGGAGTAATCACGGGTCTATTTTCTCATCTATTTGTGGACTTTCTAATGAAATAAAAAATGAATAGAAATGTGATATTGTGATTAATTTTATTGTAGATAAATGCCTTAAATAAAAGAATTGTAATTTTACGACAAAAGTGAAGAAAAAAATCAAAACTGCAAAATGTTGCAAAATTAGCCATTTTACTTTTTAAATGGGTTTTTAACATTTAGACTTATTTTTCAATCCTTCAAAAAACTTTATCTTAGTGGTAATGAATTTTCAAAAAGATATGCGCTACTGGATTTATTTTTCTGCGAAACAGATTCTGTATTTTTTAAGACACAACAAGTATGTTATACGAAAGAAGCAAATTATTACAAGTGACATGTAAGATACTGTGAGAGAACTATGGAGTTATCAATAAAAAAGATACAAATAAGGCTGCGTCGAGTTTTTATCAGTTTGTAGATGACCAGTTTGATAAATTCGGTATTTAAGAAGCACAAATTTGATATTCCATTTATTATAGAATCTTGGGCCTCTTTCAAGAAAACAAATCGTACGATTGATCTTATAATTATCGTACGATTATATTTAAGATGGTCGTAAATGGCTTTCACAAAACATCTTTGAAAATCGTAGACAACTTGGTCATCGTAATATAGATCTTTTGAATCTGCACGTGCAGGTCATCTGATAAAAACTTCCGCGTTAGTGGGTAAATTGTCCGCTACGTACAATACGGAACATAAAATCTCCATACTGACAAAAGAAAAGATCTTTACTATCGTGTCCTAATACAAATATGTATGTTCAAATATGAATATTTCATCGGGAGAACAACGACTCAGTGCTTTCGAACCAAATGTTTAGAGCATTGAATGACTGATTGAACCTGACACCTCCTAAAAAATGGGCATCCATCACATGTACCTAGTTGTGAGTGTTTTGAGGTGTTGGCTTTTCATCATTTATTATTTGGCATTATATTCTATTATAATTTCTGTTCTTTCACTGGATAAAAAATTTTTACTTACATTTTCATTCAAAATTCTAAAAAAAGATAGATCCAAAAACAGAGACCCTAATTTCGTATCTCATTGTCTATTACCTTTTTTCGTGTTTTCAAGTATGGCACATACTTCCTCTTATCTATGAAGCCTTGCGCATGAATGGAACATATTGTAACAATTTTTGATTATCCTTTTCTAACGCTTGCAGATGAAAGTATTTGAGCCAATATCAGATTTGGCCGAAATCTGGAAGTCTACTTTTTAGAAAAATATACTTATGATTTTGCCCCGTTTCTTTGCTTAGATCGGAAGGCTAGCATCTTAGACAGCTGAATATCATACTGGTCACTTCGGGATTGACATAGAAATACTTCAGGTTGCAAGCATTTATCATGTTGTATCAACACATGTCCTCTCAGTAACACAGACATTTTTTTCTTTACTTGCAATATGCAAGTTTTTAAATGATTTTTAGTTCGCTGTAATCTAATAAGACATATTATGTAATTGACAGGTGTAAATTTTGATTTCATGAAGTAATTAGTGGAGCTCATATGATGTTCTACGTTACCTTTACGAATTTAGTGGTAAATTTACACTTTTTCAAATGTGATCCAATGTATCACTCTCACAAGAAAACGTTGTTTTGTTCCAAATGCGACAGAATATTAATTTTCCTTTGTATTGAGCTGTTCACTTAAGATATGATAACATTTTTGTCTGAAAAAATTGACTAAAAGTTATATGTTATACCGAGGACAAATAAGTTATTGGGATGACACATAACGTTATTGAAACGACAAAAAAACCTAGAATTGTAGTTTGAACTTTTACTTCTCCCTTTCAACAATCAAAATTTTATTTAAGAGTTGTGTATTTGAGTAAAAATCTAAACGTAACATCAAAACATACAATTTCATATTCATCAATTCTACATTTTCTATTTCAAATCATCATTGTTACTCGGAGGAAGTATAACGTTATTGGAAGGAAAAGAAAGACTTTTTATAGAAATAGAATCATTATCATACAGTATCGTTGACCGCATGCCATGCTTAATGAATGTTAAATTCTTCTAAATATAAGATAAAGCGTTTTTAGAAAATAAATCTTGTCACATGGATCTTTATTTAATTACGTTATTGCAATGACTGATTTTGCTACTGGAAAGACATTGTTCGTTGTGGTCTTTCGTTAATCAAGAAAAAAGCTTATTTGCAATTTTAGAGTTATTATTTTATCCATCTTAACGTTTGAAAATAAGTGGATTTCCTCATTTATATTTTTTTTTAAAGATGAATTAAAAGTATGTAAACGAACCAAACTCGGTAACTTTGCACAACGTTTCCTCATTTTTTTTTTTCGAAAATACCAAATAAATTTCCGTTATCTATTTATCAGATCCCATCCTATTAAATTATTCCAAGAAATGCAAAAAATGGAATTAGCTGAATAACACATGGGTCGACAGGGCGTTCTGCAATACGTCTTAAGACATAAGTTTGATATTGAGACGCATCACTCAATATCACATAATTCAATGTTACCCTACTTAACCGTATAAACTGCCTCTACCACTGAATCAGACGTTGTCTGTGACGTTATTGTAAGATTACGCATATCACAGGGCCCTAGGATTGGAACTCCTTATAATCTACCTTATTTCAAACTTACCTTTTTCTGAAATGCCAGATTAACCATCAACATCAACATGGGAGTCATAACAGATTTTGATGTTGCCAGTTGAAAAAAAAAAGTTCTTATTCTTAGGATGGTGAACCGAAATAGATGTCTTGATAGATGGTTACGTTCTGAAAAGTTGCAGGTCGCAATTTTACCACGATATTTAAACGGTCTCTACAGAGCCGATATGAACGTCACCTCACATCGTGATCTCTCCACTGCACCTTTATTGTCTGAATGGAACCCATGGCATGTTCGATTAAACACACACCTTGTTTCAGTTCAAGCTAACATATGAATGCAATTTCTAATCAGCGAGAAGGATATCAACAGCTTTCATTTCAAACAAAAAAACGCCTAATAGCAACTAAACATTAAAACAATACTTTAAATCATATTGATGATTAAGTAACTGTTTAACTCCCTTTTTTTATCAAGCCTATCTTATCACACTAGTATTCTCAAAAGTTTCATGCATTGTTACTTTATTCAATTAGTTTATCATTTTAAGTCAAATAAATACATGCAATTCCACCGGTATTCCTTAATTAATCCTGCGTTTAAAGAAAATATTTCCTGAAACAATTGAGAAATGCTTTAAGATTTTTATCCAAACTACGTCTGGTCGTTTGTCATAAAATATAACTAGCTACTCGTATGCTGAATGAGATTAGGAGATTACTATCAACGAATTAATTAAGGATACGTGTATTTCAAAATCCAGACCGTTTCCAAGCTGAAAACCATCTAAATTCGTTGTTCAAGGAGAGACGTTAACTCTAAGAAACAATTAAATATCATGAAACCAATAAAGAAATGGTTTGGTTCTTTTACAACATGAATTCAACTTTTACAAAATATTATCCTTGCACCATTTGTTTATAAATCAAGGCTTGACGCCAAATGGTACTTTGAGTAATAGCACAGAAAATGGTTTTCAAACAAAGTTCATTTGTATGATAGAATTTTTGAACTCAGTGACCTTAGTAAATGGATTTATTTCAGTTACATGTACGACCAAAACGTATAAGCAGTTTCGTGATCTTCGTCTAATCAAATGGCTTACACGTTATCTAGGACAAAATCTGTCTCGTTTACACATGATCTATCGGTCCTTGCAACAATACGTCAATACCCTAGGCCATTTACAAAATATGTACATAGTTGAGGGCCAATTGCTCTTGTGTTCAAAGATGGAAGTGGTTTTCATCGAAGTTCCATTATGACCTTGACCTATGAATGTCGTAACCAAATTGAACAAAAGGGCCGTTTCTTTTGTCGTTAGCAAAATAACGTTTCGAGGTTCTAGGCCAAGTGCTTACAAAATTAAGAGCACAGAAACAAATAGATTTTTGCTTTCTCATATCTTGATAGATAGATATAACTCTGACTCCTAGTGAGCTAAAAGAAGAAGGGTAGAAATTTGATTCATAAACAACTTTTGTATGGTTTGACTTTTCTTTGACAAATCGGTGCCATTTAAGAGCTTGAAACTTAAGGCTAACAGACGTACGGGATATCGAAAGTTTCAAATATAAAGGCATAGGGGCATAATACAACTTTAAAACAATGTTCAACTCGTTCGCATGTAAGATACATAACTTTGTAACAAAGTAGAATATCGTTTAAGATTAGGGTAATGTACCAGTCAAATCAGATCGATACTAATTCCAAATCAAAGATAATTATCTTCCCTTGATATGTAAGAAAAGGGTGTTCATGTACAATTTTATTGTACATGTATTTGGACCGAGTCTTTTTTTTTCTCTCCTAAAATAAACTAATCATTATATACTCAATTTATTTACTAAACAAATTAAAATTGTACACCCTCTAAATCGGGGTTGTTGTCTGAATTGATGAAGATCAAAATGTGAAAAAACCCCCAAATTTTGCAGATCAACAACCGAAGTAAATAGTTTGTAATTTGAACACTCCAACAAAATGGTTGACGGTGTACACCTACAAACAATTAGATAAGTGTATCATGTCTTTCCAGTAACGAAGAATCTCCTCAAAGTAACGTACTCATAAAAAACTTAAAATGATGAGATTTTGTTGTTCATACTCCTATATTTTAACGTATGATGTTTCAAACTGTAAATTTGGATTAAGCCCATGGAATAATTGTCTGACTGAGATCAGCCTCTTTATAAAACTGTAAAATTTTTCCTAAAATATCCTTCACATAACGATCATTAGTCATTCCAGTAACAACAAACTAGATTAAATGTGTAAGGCAGTTTCTTTTTTAAAAACGGTTTAGGGGATGCTTATTATTTTCGTAATCACGTTTAGATATTTACTCATTGACATTTCATTTGTTATCAAAGCTCTGAAATTCTCAATTAAATGTAAATTTGTCCTTGCAAACACAATTTCCGTACTTCCAATAACGAAAAAGGCCGTTATTGAAAAGACGGTTATTGCGAAGACCTACGCTACCATTTTTGCTGGATAGAGCACGCAATCAAAAAGAGAGACAAGCTGTTGCCCAAAGATAATAATGTGTTGTTAATCCCGAACAAGTAAAGCTTGAAATGTAATAGATTTAGTCAACATGACCTTGGTAAATGCGTTACATAATGGACAGAAAATAAAATCTACGCTGTCAGAGGCTTAC
Organism: Fragum whitleyi; assembly: GCA_948146395.1. NCBI lineage: Eukaryota > Metazoa > Mollusca > Bivalvia > Cardiida > Cardiidae > Fragum > Fragum whitleyi. The sequence goes on along the minus strand of OX411549.1, from coordinate 51,606,357 downwards.
CTTATTTTCATCTTTTTTCACTAACTACCCATACAAAGTTTATGTATCAACCGCCATGGCTTCCTTCAATGTTAAGGCATTCGTTTACAAAGACTTGTGTGTAAAACTGACCAAAAGTAATATTATTACGCGCATGTAAGTTATTGCGAGGACATTATCATGTCCAAATCTAGGGACAAACTTTGAACAGCGAAATTTTTATGTTCTTCTTTAATTTTCCGAAATCTGAGTGTTTATATTTCATTTTAAGATATGAAATAGATTTGAAATCATGAAATAAATTATAAAAATGAACCATTATTAATCAAAATACATAGCAGAATCAGAAAAATCTACCTTAGGACACGCGAATATGGGTATTTTGGGACACAACAAATGCAAAATTCTTGAGAAAGTAATGATTTACAAGATTATGTTATCGTCTTAATTCGAGAAAAAGATCATCTTTGCACAACTGACAAACGAAAACAATTTCACTTTTACTCATTTCCGAGAAAATTGGCCTGGACAGAAATTTCGGCGAAATGAAATATTGGCTCATTTATAATCAATGTTTCATGCATAAATTGTTATCAGATCCATGTTACTACAGTAGCAAACTTTGATACATTGAAATTTGATTCATCCGAGAATGCCGTTCTATTATATCACTGTTGGAAACAGTGTTTCAAACTTTGCGTTAACTTAAGAGGAAATGGGCTAATTTATCATGTTTGCGACTTTGCAGCTCTATATAATGATTTTGTTTTTACCTAATATACTGGAATTGTCAAATAGTCAAAGTTTTGCCTCAAGCATGGAACAACGGAATCTTAACTGTGACATTTTACAATCTTTTTTTTTACAGTTTTATTTAATGAAAATTTTCTAATAAATCTTTATCCTCGCTTTCTTGATTTCCCTAAAACAAGGAAGGTTAAGCAAACGATTTTAGCCATGATCATAAAAGAGTTAGTTCTAACGGTAGATATAACAATACAGGGAAAAAAGTAGCAGGGGCCCAGTCGCCCATGGCCCCAAGATTTTGGGCTGGGCCCTAGATTTCTGGAGAAAATGCCCATATCCCTAATGTAAAATATTGAATTGTGGCAGCCTTGGCCCCTAAGTTAAAATTGTTAGTCTTTATCCCTGCAATATAACACCACTATGTAAACATTCTACGATAATCGTACGATTATCGTAGAGGAAAATAAATTTAATAAATGAGGATGCATCCAATCTTTTCGGTATACATGTATCTTGTTTTTTGCACGATATTGTACTTGGAAAATTAGCATGTACAAAGTTAAATGATCGGAGAAACCACTATAAGAGCTAAAATGAAATCCGAGAAAATATTAAACCTGCACAGACAAAATCGTAAAATTTACGCCTAGTTAATAGGTGTCGCAAATTTGATCGTAAATTCCACGATACGACATGTTTCTTGAAAGCCAAAAAATTTCTTGAGAGCCAATTTTAATCGTACGATTGCTATACGATCAAATTTCGGTCGTGCGACCTTTCTTGAAAGAGACCCTGATCTTTTGCAATAAATCGAGGAAATTCTAGATATTTTTGAATTATAGAATAACAAAGTCTTACCGTTGTTTATTGAAAATTTAACCACGCTTCTGAGTTCTATGACTCAATAAATAATCCACGAAAGCTTTAGCTCGAATGTATTATTCATTGAGCCTTAGAACTCAGAAGCGTGGTTAAATTTTCAATAAATAACGGTTAGAATTTGTTATTATAATTCTACCATGACTAAATCTTACTATTCCATGGGAAATAATCGCGAAGATACCACGTCTACAAAAACTGCGGATTATTTTTATTTGATAATTCATGCTATTCTTTTTCACCAAAGTAAGCGACGGTAAGCAATAATAAGGTCTCGATTCTTTTAAATTTAGCCCTAAATTTGAATAAGAAAAATAAACAAAATTACATACATCATTATTCTTAATTCGTTTTTGTCAATATTAGCATACAATCATATGCATCTAACCCGCTATCGCCTATCTAAAATTTCAAGTGGGCCAGGGATTCATTTTTTTCAGCATCAAGTGAACTTCAGTGGGTGCGTAGGTAAGAGGTAGGATTAAGCCTAAATTCTTACGGCTAAGAACCTCAAATGCCTAAATAAGAAAGAGTATATAACAATCAAATAATATATCAAACGAAGTTGACATACCTTAAGGATTAAAAACAAATGCGATGGATTTTCTTGTCGATCGCCCATCCCCACTTTATTTTCACGATTTCGTTGTTGTGAATTTAAAAGCAAACACCAATTCGATGTCATCCTGGTTATTTATCACAAAATGAACATAGATTACGACTAACGTTAGGTTCAAAGTTTCTGTCTCTAAAAATACTCCTCAGTCGCGTTAAATACAATTTTTATCTTTCAATATATCCGGATAAAGTAAACTTGTGTAAACAATACTCGTCATAATTTTGAACTACGTCAAAAACTACGTCATCGATGAAATATAATTCGTCCAAGTTAATTTGAGAGTCTTGTAAAGTATAATACCCCTACACTTATTTGACAGCCATTAAATATTTTCGTAATATAGACAAAAATGAGGGATTTTTGCATCATGTGGCCTTACCAACATTCCTTACCTAATATTACATCAATGAAGATTTGTACATGGGAGGAATGGAACAACCACTCGGAACTTATTTCGACGATTGGCACCCAAAACCACGATGCGACTGCATGCTTTGTACAGACATAAAATCACGGGCCATGATGTAATTCAATTTATTCCGCGAAACATAAAAAGTCGATTGCAGATTTACGTCATTAAATCATTCTGACGTCATTTTTTCAACGAAAACAAAACGTTGCAATACGTTCCTAGCTAATTTGCATAGTTATTCTACTAGTGTAATAACACCCGTGTAATATAAAAAAAATTCGAAGCGTTTGTATCACTCCCGGGACGTTGGTCATATTATAAATCTAATTACGCTTCCCGTTAAACATAGTGTTAAAACGTACATTGTTTACAGTTTTTATAATATATTGATGTAATCGGAGTTGCTTGAAGAAAGATAACATACAATTTGAATTTTGCGATTATTTATTGAATTAAATGCGTTGTATTTGAAAATAAACCATTACTTTAGTTCGAGAAATAAAAATTCGTTAAAGCATTGGAGACTTACAAGGGTTTGAACGTTTCACACTTCCGAGATGGCCCCATATAGAAGTTATAGATTTGCACTTTTGAAGCGATATTATATAGAAAACACCTCTTTCATAAAATGGAGATAATGTTTTTAGTAAAATGTCCATGTTTAGCTCTGATGACCAAACACCATCATCGCAGTGGGCAAAATCGCGTTTCAGGACTTTCAGTCCTTTGATTATGACTATGGAACCGATTGTTCAGTGTTAGTGTGTGTGATTTTCTTTCTTTTTTCTGTCTTTGTTGATGTTATTTTTTTGAAGTTGTCTCTTTTGCTTTGTCGCTTTTATTTTATTTTTTCTACTTAAAGAAACACCGATAACTAAAGGTTTTAATAGCCCAAATGAAAAATCTTGATTTGTTCAACGCTTAGATAATTCGGACTTGGTATTGATTTTGGCCCCAATAATCCATAAAAAAGAGTGATTACTTCCAGATAAGAACGTCGGAGTCGTAAAGAGGTTTTATTATCCGCGGGTTGTCAACATAATTAATATATGTCCTCTGTTTTACTTCATATCGATGAAGTTTGTGTGTCCTTTCTTAATGTCGTACGCTGAGGGAAAGATTGGCTGGTTTATAACGGAAGCGTGTACAAACTTATGTATCTAAGGAAGTGTGTGTGTGTGAGTACGGTACATACACGCTTCTGTATGTTTTTACCTGTCGAAATGATTATTTTAAGGGTTAATTTGCGTTTTTGAGGACGTAAACACTTTCAGAGACCCGAAAATGATTTACGGCTCAAGTGAAAAGCACGAGGGCGTTAAAGCATTTTGAAGGTGTATATAAATGTTAACGCTCGAACAAACGTGAATTGACGCTATTATTGCTTACTTTTAAAGACTGTATCATTCATTCAAATAGAAGTTGTAAAATGATTCGTCAGGAACGCTTTTCTAGTATCAAACATTCTTATGTGCCAGAAAATTGCGTTATACATTACATCGTCACTTTTGTTTATAATGACGTTGCTTGGTAAATTAATGACGTCATAAAATCTAAGGTGGGAATAGGATGAAAGTCTTTATTTATGCTCTTTGTTAATGTTACACAAAGAAGCTGATAAAATGTTTAGGTATGGCGTGTGGTGTGTTGCAAAAGTGTATAAAAACATTTTGTTCAATCAAAAATAATTTTTGACTAAAATGAATTATTTATATTGTATAAAAAATATTAACGCGGTATAGAAAAATGTATTTGTTAACAAAATATCTTTTTGTATAATTTTTTTTTCAATAGATACAAATTAATTTGTTTTAAAAAATAAGTATTTTTGGGGTAGAAATTCATATTTTTTATATAAAAAATATCTATGGGCTTTAATTAGGGTTGTGGCATAGCTACCTGAGAATTTAGAAGCATATGATTTTTTTGTATCTTTCAACATGGTGGACCACAAAAAGTCAACGCAAGAAAGAATTGAATGCCGGTAATTAGATAAATACACGCGTGTTGCCTTAAAACGATAAACATATATGTTAATTGAATTTATGTACAGTTATTTTGAAAAGCTTAGTTTCTAATTGAAAGCAAGTTTTGGCAAAACTGTTGTGGCGCTGCTTAAACCGGAAATAGAGAAACTACTGGCTTACGAACTCGTCTTTTAGCGAATCTGGTCATTTCTTGACAAACGCCGAAAAGTAAAGTTCTTTGACCAGCTCTAAGAAGAACCACGAACGTTGTGAACAACACCCAGTTGTATTGTATTTGTACAGCTGACAGTTACTGATAAACTTGGGTAATAACCCCTTTCCCTGAATTCACCAACTAAGCTTCGGTTCAAGTTTTGTTAAGAGCATCTCAAGCCAGACTTTTGTTTGTTTGAGCCAGTTCCTGGAAAGGAGATTTTTCTTTCATGTCAGTTCGGAGCAATGTACTCTGCAAGTTTCAGTAAAAAATAATGCCAGTCCAAGGTCTTTTTTTTTGTCCATGTCAGTTATCTAAGTTAAGAAAAATATTTTTTTTTACTTTGTCAGTTAAGAGTTTCACTCTGTCGGTTTCAGGTTTCAGTATGTTCCTGTTAGTATAACTTAATTCAGCCAGTTTGTCTGTCAAATATTCGCCAGTTCTGAATTTAATTCAAGTTCATGGTTTAAGGACATGAAAGGTCAAGTATTAGCTTAAGGTGATTGAATGTCAGTTCGCCAATCACATTATTTTGTACTTGTACCCCAATAATGTTGAAAGTAAGGTAAATCAGATCAGGTGCTCTAGGTAACTTGCTTAAACAGACTGATTATGAAATTTTGCACTTAAAACAGTTGCTTAGAGATAAGGAGGAAATGAAAAAGCTTGTCGATCATAAAATCATTCAAAGGACGCCGGCTTTAAGCCGCTCTCAAGATTCAGATTCACCCTCAATTTGACACCAGGTCGATGAAATTGAAAGCAATTATAGTGGCATTTCTGGCAAAGATGATTTTGATCAGGGGCGGGCCCGTAGACTTGCCAATTCTGGATTTTATCCGAATGAGGACGAGTCTGTTTTCGGTCGAAATAAGAAAAACTCCTATCATAGACAGGCAATTTTAAACAGGAGTTAGTTGACATCAACATCCGCAGCGGGAATACGGATAAGAGACCGAAGAACCCGTGATTCAATCGCAAGACAAATTGGTTATCCTTCAAGAGTAATTTTGAAAGTTACCGGTCTGTATTGCAATGGGGGGGGGGGGGACCAGGAGAGTAAAGATTATCTCATTTGGAGTCTGGAAGATTAGGCAATCGACTATATCGCTGAAGCAACCAGCATGGGCGAAAATTATTCATTTTATCCCTTGATGAAAACTTTAGAGAGTAGATTTGGTACAGGGGAACTGGTTGAAACTGCAAGGGTTTATTTGCAACAGGCATTTCAGTCCCTCGATGATTGGGCTGATCGGGTGATGACTTTAGCCACGTCAGCCCATAGAGACTTGCCTGAGTATTACAGAATTTCAGAGGCGGTTGCTAATTTCTGCCAGGGCTGTGCGGAGAGGGATGCTTTTTGAGAGACCTCAAGAGGCTTTAAACTCTATTAAACACCACAACTACATAACACAATCATTTGATGGACATAAAAGCCTCCGCAGGCAAAAGAATGATTTGTCCAGAAGCTCTATAACAATAGAGGATGTAAAAAAGTGTTACTGAAGACCTTTCAGTAACCAGGACCAATAAAACTCCGTCAAGCCCAAAGAAAAAAAATGAAGGTCAGGTAGACAATAATTGCTTCCTTTGTAAACAACATGGCCACTAAAAAAGAGATTGCAAACATTTTAAAGCTATCAATGAAAAATTGGAAAAGGAAAATAAGCAATTAGGCAATTAGAAAGCTTTAAACGAGTAAAGGCTGAGGTTTCTGACCACAAATCTCGGTCTACTGCACAAGTACAAAGTGGTCCAAGTAAGTTGGAAAATGTAATTTCAAAGGGTAAAAATCACATTTGGAGGAGGGGCGTTCTTTAAGTTCGGTGGCTTTTAGCCCTAATGAGGGGCTTTCCAATAATTCTGGTATGTTCATGTCCGAGGATCATTAAGTGGCTTTTAGCCCTGTCGAGGGACAATCTAAAAGTTCAGAACCAGCAATCTCTAAGAATCTTTCCGTAAGTACAATGGCTATAAGCCTTGATACGGGGCGTCCAATAATTCCAGGAATTTCAATCTCCAAATATGGTACGACAGATACAGTGGCATTTTAGCCCTGTTGAGGGTCATTCCAACTGTTCAGTAGATCCTGTGGCTTTCAGCCCGGGTGAAGAACAATTAATCAATTCTTCAAAGCGTATTAAAACCCCGGTTCAGGACAAATATTATGGACCAGCCTATAAAATGAAAAGGATTTTAGTGTCCATCAGGTATGTGCAGGCTTTTCTTTTTTATTAATTTCAATTGGGAGGAAGGATGTTAGAGCAAGGATTGATTCAGGATAAGAAATTACATTATTACCGTCTCAAATTTAAAATGAGTTAAGTCAGAAGCCAGGTTAAAGTAAGGGATGTTTCTATGCAAATGGCCGACAAAACTAACATTTACCCAGCTAGTTCAGCTACATCTTGGTTCACAGATATTTCAAGAAAGGCTGTATGCTGCCTCATTTTCAGATGATTTGTTCAAAGGGCATGATTTAATGCATCATTTAAGCGTTCTACATGACCAGCAGTCAGACACCCTCATTGTAAATGGTGAACGGATCCCAATTCCTACATACTTTCAAGATACAAAAACATCAATTGCAAGAGTCTCTTTAAGTAAATTCCAAATTCCGCCAAATTCTGTAGTTAGGATGCAAGGCAAGGTGGATTGTTCACTGAAAAAAAAATTTCGTAGAACTTATGAAAATAGTTTACAAACAAAAAAACGCAGGTGTTAATGCCTCATACAATAAGGTCCTCAGGAACCAGGCCTGTTATCTGTTTTGTCAATCCATCAAATAGATTAAAGACCTTCAAAAAATGACATTATTGCCTTTGCATACACCTTTTGCCGAGTTTTTGGTCAGGACCCTACTTCTGACTCAGCTGGCGATCAAATATTTTGTCAGGATCTCCTATCTGGCATGGTTTTTAACCTGTCCGAAAGTGAGAATAAACTACCTGAGCATATTCAAGGTATGTTTGAAGCGCCCTCCAAGGAACTCAGTGGAGAGCAAGCACACCAGTAAGCCTGCGTTTGACGTGACTATTCTGAAATTTGCAGAAACTGATTTTGATTTGGGAAGTTTTACGACTATAGAGCACGAAATAGATGCATGCGACGCAAAGCCAATAAAACAGATATTGCGTCGAACACCAGCTTGTTTTGTTAATGAGGAAGCTCATCTGAAAATAATGATTGAAGCTGGTTTGATCAAGGAGTCTATCTCGGAATGGGCGTCGTCTCCAGTATTTTAAAATATTTGACTCTTAACAATGAGTTGATAATCGTAGACCTATGCGAGATAGCAGCTGCATGCTAGGAAAGAATGTGATGGTTTTATTGGTGAGAGGAATACTAGGAATCCATTGTTAGGTACTCCAGCCGACGCGATATAACGGAAAAATGTTGAAAGCGGCGTTAAACTCCATTCAATCAATCAATCAACCTGTATAAATACGAAAACGAGATGGCTCAGTCCGATGGTCCATAGACTATAGAGCTTTAAATGACGTAACACGAAAGGATACTTTCCCTTTAACTCTAGTTGAAGGAAAAGGCTTTCTTTCAGACGCATCGCCCACTCAGATTAGCAAAACCGTATTTTAGATGTAAGCTCTGGTTGGACATAAAAGAAACATTCGGATTTTCCGTTCGGGAGTATTGATGAACTGGGTCCCTTAGAAAGTCATATCGACATCGTGGCGTCCTGTAGCAGTAGGGATAGTGAAAGTCGGCATAAGGATGAAAATTTAACAGTACTTATAGCATGGTTGGAAAAGAAGATAGAACCATAGATATATATATGGAGCAGGAACAGGAAGAATAAGATTTATGGCAAAGTCCTTTTGACTGAGTACCAAGCGTGTGCTCAATACAGCGTGATCATCTCAATTTTATGGGACCCTTATCTAAGACGGCTAGGGAAAATGTACCCTGCCTAATGATTGTTGATCAATTCACAAAGTGGGTTGAGTGTATCCCTTTACCAACTCAGCAAGCCGAGAAATCTGTCAGAGCTGCAATAGACAACTTCTTTTCATGTGTCGGTTTTCCTTTACACATTTTCTCTGATCAGGGCAGGACTTTTGACAATCGGCTTTATAAAGCTTTATGAAACGTTTAAGATATTCACAAAGGTCGCACAACCTCGCATCGGTCATTTGCTAACGGGCAAAATGTACGCTTTAAACCGCACCCTTATGGATGCTGTTAGGTGTTTTATAGGAAGGTCTTAAGAAAAACGGGATCTGAATGTACAGCAGATAGCAATGGTCATTCGAGCGTCTGTAAAAAGGAGTGTCGGTTTTGCTCCAAATATGCTCATATTGGGCTGCGAAGTGAATTCTCCGGCTCAACTGATGTTCAAAAAAGTGCACAAAACAAATCTGAAGGCTATGTTGAGTATGTGTCTGATTCGGTAAAAGGCATAGGTAAGGCACATAGCACGTTCATCTCTGAAAGCTTCACTCAAACGTATGAAGCGAACTTATGATCTGAAAGTGTTGCTTAGCCCTGCAAGGAGAAAGACATAGTGTATCTCTTAGATATTGCAGTCACACAAGGTAAGTCAAAGAAACGATGCTCACCTGGGAAATGGCCTGCCATCATAGTCAAGAAGCTAACCCCATACTTCTATAGGATTAAATTGAACAATTGGGTATTCGTGGTATATCATGACCGTATGGTGCCTTGGAGGGATAGGAACCTACCTAATTGGATTATAAAGTTCAGGAAAGTATCTTCTTTATCTTCACCCCAAAACATTCCATGGCGAAAATATAGGTGGAGATGATTCCAAATATTGTATTTGTCGTGACCAATAGAATTGGAAGTTAATGATCCACTTCGATCATTGAAATTAATGATTTCATGGTTCCAGCATTAATGTGAGTACATCTGATGCACTTGACATTGATGAATTTGAATGTAATCGCTGCAAGTGAAAGTAAGTTGAATTTGTGAATTTGGAGTTCAATACTTGTTGACATTTGTTTTCTATCTTTTCGGTACGCTTGGAACCCCAGTAAAGGAGAAAGATGCGGCTTTAAGCCCAGAAGCCTAGGACCACACCGAGGATGCGGCTTCTAGCCTATCCTCAAGTCAGGTGAGGCCCTCTTGAGATCAACGGGGGAAAGAACTCCAACTCCACCGGAACCAGCGCGCACAAACAATGGCACTGAGACGCATTAAGGCCCAGCGTGAGGCTACTGAGGCTCTATCTCCTATGGCAGCTTTAATCCGAAAAATCAAAACTGGTCGTGGGAAGGGAGTGGCTTTTAGACGCAACTTTAAACGTGAGGTAACAACGCACTCTTGGGCATTTATGCAGATCACTGTGACTTCGACCATAGTCTGCCCGGGTAAGCGCGCGCCAAGCGCTCCCCTTCCTTATCTGCAGCCAGTCTGGCTAAAAAGCCAAAAGTAAGTGACATATCACAAAATGTCAAAGGGGTCAGGGAGTTGAGGCGCTGTAAGTCAGTATTGTTCATTGGTGCAGTTTTGAAGAAATAAAGTTCATTTAACCCCACGTATTCAATGAACGCATTCCCTCCGTCTTTGGGGAATCGCTACCTCTAACTCCCAGTCTTAACGGCAGGTGTTTAAAAGCCTTAGAGCAAGCTGCTTGGTGGCTGTTGGGCAGACCAGCAACTGTATGTGACCTTGTTTTTCTCAAATTTCAACATCTTCTGGATTCTGTTTAAGACAGCAATATTGAGCCTTCCCCATCCCACCCCGCAGCAAGAAGCGATGCAGGAAATTTGTAATTTCACCAATAATCCTGCACCTAGTCGTTTTAAGCCTGTCCACAGCAATTTGCCCGGGGGTTTTTGTCCACTGGAAAATCATTTTGCTGATAGCCTCCACCTTAAGTGCAGAAAAGCGGGAAAACCGGAGAAGGAATTTCCAGGAAAATCGAGCAGCCGTGGCAGGGTACTAGTGGCATGAGAAATCCCTTTGCCTGTATTATTTCTGCCCCTGAGTATCCTTTATCGATAGATTCACACCTCCAAATATATTGTGTCATAAGTAGACTCGGGTTTCCCTCCAATTGAAGTCTAAATGACGTCTTGGCCGTTACTCCAGTGGATCAGGACAACCGTATTTCTTTGGTCGGCTCTGTGGCTGTGTATTGCGACCCGGACACATATCCTTCAAAGAGACGTCTTTTAGACGCCAACGAGGATATGTTGTTCGCGGTTGGTTTACATCCCATGGCATGCATCCCATTTTACTGATAGAAAGATGGAAGCCAGTCTAAAATCTTTGGCAACTCAACATCGCGGGTCGAATGGTTGTCTAGCCAACCTATCCCGCTAGAGAGATCGTTACAAATGCTGAAGAGGGTACACGTCCTCGTGATGCACTGCTTGGGGATCCAGGGTGATTGTGGCACTGAGGCCTACCTGCAGATTCTTTGCTTTGCAAGGTGGTATGTATGGTCCAATCATCGCATCCATCTGCATTGCTTCAAGGGGCATATGTACGTTATTCAGCAGTGGTTAGCTGCTTTCCAAAAATATACTTTGGGTTCACCAACATGGTCAGAGGGTTTGATAGTAAGCAGGAAGAGGCTCTGAAAATGTTGGCTGAGGATCGATTACTTTAACAGTCTGATGCCCGTTGCCTCCCCTGCACAGCTCTATGCTGCTGCAGAGGAGTTGGCTCGATATCGTTGCATGACAAGACAGAAAGTGTTTGAGGTAACTCGTGATAGTGCTTGACGTTTTTTTGGGGGGATGAGACTTAAGTAAGCTGATCGAAGCTGCTGTATTTATTATCTGCTTCTTTTACTCTCTAGTTAGGATTTTGTCATCTGCAAAGGTTAAAAATGGTGAAAATGCACGCTCAAGTTAAGTTTGTTTGAATGAGTTTTACGCCGCTTTCAACAATTTCGCAGTTATAACGGCGGCCGTAGCACCTAACAATGGATTCCTGATGTTTCATTCACCTGCACTACCATTACACCCTTTCCTAGCCTCCGACTGCCATCTCACATAGATGTACGATTATCTACCATTTGGTGAGAGACAAACGTAGGAAAGGATATTTGCCGCCACCGGGGATCGAACCCACGACTTCCAGATTGGAAGTCTTATGCCTAGCCAACTGCGCTATGGTGGCGGCCTCAAGTTAAGAAACTAGCTGGCTTTTAGTGGCTAGTTAGCATTTAGCACCAAAGACCAGTCCGATTCAAGTCGAAGTAGAAAATCCCTAAGATTAGTGAAATGAATTTAGTTGGCTGTAAGCCTCAGTTTAAATCAAACTCAGTCGGCTTTTAGTCGCAGTATTAAGAGATTTAGTCAGCTTTTAGCCACGGATAGTGAAGTTCCCGTTAGTCGGCTTTCAGCCGCTACAAGATAATGATTCCGGATGCGTCTACTCATCAGTGTTTAGTGTCTTTAAGACCATAGAGACTTTACGACTTCCTACGAGTAACAAAGGGCCTTTTCAAAGAAAGTCGGGCGGGAATGTTCTGGCGCTGCTTAAACCGGAAGTAGCGAAACTACCTACTTGCGAACTAGTCTTGGTAGTCGGGATTGTGAAAATCTACGGAAGTCGTTTAGTGTAACCAGAGGGCCAGTTCATCATTCTCTTGACAAACGCCGAACAATAAAGATCACGGACCAACTCTAAGAAGAACTACGATCGTCGTGAACAACGACCAAGTGTATTATCTTAGTACAAATGACACCATTGAAGTAAGTTAAGGCGGAAAAAATGTACCGATATGGGACTCGAACCCAAGACCGCGGAACACTAGCACAGCGCTCTACCAACTGAGCTAACATGGCACCTGGTCATGAGTCTAACCTCTGTCGATCACTTCATTTTTTTTTTCTAAATTTCTTTTTCTAAAACTACTGGTTGGAGACCAATTCCCGCCATGTACCATTTCTCTACACCTGATTATTTTCAAGGTGCATTGTTTATAACAAATTGTTTTCTGAATAAAATAAGTTTAAGTCAGAATAACCGTCTTTACCTTTGAACCAGGTTAGTTGGCGAGAATTCGTCTGAACCAGTACATATCCGAAAAAAAACAAATGTCACAGGAATGATATTCATATAATGCAGTGTGTGATTAATGTAGGCTACCGCATTGGTACACTTACACTTTTTTAGAACAAAACACGCCATTATCATGTTAACAAAAAGTGAATGCTCGTAGAAAATGAAAAGCCATTGCATATGGTTCACAGTCAACTTGGTCTGTGTATCAATCGTTCCGTCACCTTTCCATGTATACTGAGCAAAAAGAAGTATCAACCCAATAAAACTTCGGATTTCTTTAAAAGGTCACACAGAGGATATATGAAATATATTGCAAATTACGCCTTAATCATTTTGGAAATAAATTTGAAAAGTCTTATGTGATTTGAAGAAACCGCTACCGAATTGTAGGCGCTTACGTAGCCAAGGGGTCGTTTTCAAAAATTGCAGACTCTCAATTAAATATTCAATGGGTTTCTGACAGTTATAAGCTTGCGAAATGCAATATTATTGCATGGGTATTCTGGATTGATAAGACAGCTTGATTCCTTCTGCTAATTCCTACTAAAGTTACGTCAAATGAACACAACCATCAAAACATCTTGCGTAGATTCAAAGCTCATTTTTTTCACAATTTTCTCTGCTCGTTCCTTTTCAAGAAAAACCAATCCCAAAATGCTCTATTTCATTTTTGCTGAAAACAAAACAACATTCGCATTGCCAAGTTACGTCAATGTTTCATCTTGCTCATTGGAGAGGCTCGTATGAATATCAAGGAAAATTGCTCCGCTTACACCCGTTAAGAATTAAATGGCAACTGAATTAGTTTTTAATAGTTTGACGTTTTTAAAGGTTCATTTATTTCACTTCTGCTTTATAATAGTGCTTAGGAAGCGTGGAATCAATCGCGTCAATTTGAAAATTTATTGAGACGTCTTCCCAGTGGCCCTATTTGGTTGAAGAGGGCGAATTACAATACTATTCTATCTGAAATAGCCAGCACACGTCTTTATTGTTCTTCTCTTTCAAGTAACGTCCGTAAAATTTACTCAAAGTTTGACGGTTTATGATTAAATCTGTGGTAAAGTTTTTCTTTGTCTCGTTACATAACTGTGTTGTACGGAGCACAACTATTGTTTGATTTTCTTAACCACAGAGCTTTATAGGTTACATTCATATGAGAAGAAACTAGCGATCGAACACGTCACGTACGTCGACGTAAGAAACAAATATTTCGACAATTATTGAAAAACGCCAAAATGGCATGTTGCTTGAATGGAAAATCATTTTTGCCTAAGAAAACGAAACGCTGCAAACACAATGGTACCTTAATTGATCATTATATCTTAAAAATATAAAAGATATTGACAAAAGAAAAGTTGATACTTTCTTTTTTTGACGGGTATAAAGTTATAATATCTTTAGTTACATGAAACATGATGCAAAGAGAATGTATTTTTGAGTCTGTGTAACCTTTTGGTGGAGAAATATATACAACATAATTGTAAAATGTTTTTATATTTTTAGCTTAACTGGTGTGTATCTGACGCCAGTCTGTGCGTCTGTCTGTGCGTCCATGCGTAAGTTCGTCAATATTTTATATAAAAAAAACTTCTCAGAAACTACTGTATGATTTTCAACCAACCACAGGAATGATCCTTGTGTGACCCTTTTCAAACTTGTTCAATTTTACTTGGTACAATGAATAACAAGTCTCATTTCAATATATATGTTAATATTTGGCTATTCTTAAATTCGAACAGCTGGATATCAACAAAATATGTCTTTTATGGGCGGACGTCATTTCTCTAAATGTTGTAAAGTGAAAATTTTGAAAATTATTTTCCCAGAAATGTCTGCGTTGCTTTCCGGCGTAGTTTTGGGGATTATACCCGGAAGTAGATGGCTGAATGGTTACCGTAGCAGTTTTTGGGTTATTACCGGAAGTAGGTGGCTGGTTGAATTCCGTAGCAGCTTTGAGATTGTCGTTTGAAGAAATATCGTCATGTTCATTATCGGAAATGCTATCGTCTGTTATCAATATCCGCGTCATGATTTACTTCAAAGTCAAATTGACTAGTAAATTCATCCAATTCATTCACAATGTCAAGTACACTATCGTCATCACTGATATCGCTATAGTGAGTGTCATTATTGTGTTTTCTAGATCCTAATCTTGTAGATTTGATTGTTAGATCCGTGGCTTCATTCCTCGATAATTTATGTTTCTTCAACTTGTGGCTTTTGAGGTTACTTCTTCTAGAAAATGTCTTTTCCCAGTTCTCCATAGCAGACTTCCAATCACTTCTTTTGTCATGTTTCTCAGTCACGTGCCTTTTTAAGTTTCTTTTTCTTAGTATATTTCTTGTCATAAATATCGCACTTATACTCCATATTATAGACCTGCAATTTCAAGTGAGTGATCAAAGATCAATTTTACATTGAAAATGATAGGAGATAACGGTTTCTCGGACCTCACTCTTTCTTGCGGAACTATAGTCCTCCTTCACCGACTACTAAATGGAAAATAAAGTCATGTACATAATAGTCCACGTGCTGGGTGAGTGTTTTTCTAAGACGCGCACGGACCTTTTGCTTCAAATGTTCTCAGTGTAGAACCCTTTGCTCCTTACTTAAACACTTTATAGCTTGCTCCTGTTATAAAGGTCTTTATAATGTTACTCCTAATTTTTATCTTAGTAAGGCTTGCTCCTCATTTCTTGAAAGGGGCACTTATTTCCCGATTTCGGCCTTCCCGCATTGAATCGCAAATATTTTTTTCAAACACTGTTTTGTTCGCTCCTTTGCTTTCACCGCTATATTTCTGGTTCTGATTGGGTACTTTTCTGGTTGTAATGTCAACTTGTTCTCATTGTGAAATTCTGGGTATTCACTTGTTTCAATGGGGAATAACAAAGACAAGGGCCGACGAAGAACTTTCCCTGACTGTGTTTTTACATTAGCAGATCTAATCTGATCATCCCTGCTTTTGACCAAATACAAGTTTGCCACTGCTTTAATCTTCATCGATTGTAAGGATATTTTCCGTGGTCTTTGATTTATCACTTTCGACTTCGTTTGCATTTTTATCTTCAGCTCTTTCTATTTAGTATGAGTCAATTTGTTTGTCAACTTTTGCATTCAGTAACCATTCAGGCCCCTGCCACCATATGGACTTTCTTGTAGTTTGTTCAGCTTACATCCAAGCCTAGATAAATCTGCTGGATTGCCCTTTGATGCTAAATAGTGAAGTATAATGTCTTTGTGGTATTTTATCTTCCGCACTCTGTTAGAAAAACATACATTTGTAGGAGCAAAGATAAATTTAGCCATTATCTATAGCATATCAATAATAAAAAAAAAAATTAATCGTTAATTTTTAATCGTGTTCCTCACGACAAATATATATGCTTTTCAAAATTCCGCAATCTTTTTAAATTTTCCTGGATCTAAAACATCATTTAAGAGTTACGCATCCTAAACTTAAATAATGTTTAGAAATTACGAAAATCTGCTCAAACGAAACATGTCAAATGGTCATACTGGAGATGAAATTTTGAAGAAAAAAAATTGACAGAGCCGTCTAATTTTAAAAACGTAAAAAAGTTATATTTTATAGATCTCTTAAAATGCTCTGTTTAATTAAATGATGTGTTGTATTACAACTGAGTAAATTGTATTTGAAACCCCAACGGGAAGGAAAAACGTCCATTTCACAACATGTACTGCAGGTACCCGCTTTAATAAAAACCAATTCTGAAATGGGTGTCAAGGGTGGGGAAATGGGTCTCTTTTATCATTTTAACCTATGCCGAGAATTTCATTATCGTTAATTGTTCAGCTATGACGACTTTACAATATAAGTAACAGTAACGGAAGATCACTCAATTTACAAGAAATTACTCGACACGATAACGAGGGACAAATTTGACAATATTGACCATTTTGACTAGTAAGACCCTAAGTCTTCGCTAGCAATTTAACTTGTATTTCAGAACTTAACTGATATGTATCAACCAAATTACTGTGGAATAATCCTTGGGTGAATTTCTATCGGTCTGCACAAAATGTACCAATCAGATGAAAAAGTGTCTTTTATTGCTGGAGGTCATTTCACTATATGGTATTTAGATGAAACCTTGAAAATAATTTTCTAAGAATTTATTCGATGGATATCAACCAATTTCACTGGAATGATCATTGGCTGACCTAATATCTGACTGCACAAATTTTTTGTGATTGGGTGAAAAAAACGTATTTAACAGGCGGAGGCAAATTTTCTATATGCAGTTCATCAATCATGATTTTTTCTTTGAAGAAATATTTCAGCATATGATACTTAAACACAATTCTTTACTTAAATAAGCATTCATTCATTAACTTATATTCTCAAATAGCCATATCAGTAAAATCAGGCCTGCGCAGCCAATCAGCTACTCAAGCAGCTCTAGTCTTTTTCTTTATTTTATTTTTTTTTATTTAATCTCTTGTCTCTGAAATGTCAACCACGATCATTTTCTGAAAGCGCATAAACTGATTTCATGGAGGGAAATTATTTTTGGCGCCAATTGACAAAAATGTGTTAGTCAATTTTAAATGCAGTTACACTAAAATCCCAATTCTTGTGAGTAATTTACAGGTAAAAGACATGATAATGTCAATTGTCAAATATGTTAATTATCTATCCGATAAGTGTGCTGATTCACCCTATACATTGTTTAACTGCTACAGAGAATGAGTTGATTTGACGAGTTTTTTACAGGCCGAGTCACCTCAACTCAAACAACTTGAATACAGAAATAAGTTTTAATCATTTTTCGAAGAGAAATATATGGAAGAGAGTTGGACGCAAATTTGTTAAAATTGGCACAGAAATGATAACCTGTTGACAGCTTTACTGGACCAGTTACAAAAACCATGGAATTCTAATATTAATTATTTATATAACGTTATACAACTCCGTAGTGAAATAGAATATATATATATATATATATATATATATATATATATATATATATATATATATATATATATATATATATATATATATATATATATATATATATACATGTATATATATATATATATATATATATATATATATATATATATATATATATATATATATATATCCGAGTAGAGAGATATTGCTCAAAATCATATTTTCGTGTGACTGTCATTATTTCGTTTGTGCAATTCAATTATCCCCTGCCTTTCGGCGAAGGGTATATAGAAATGGTCTCCGTCCGTAATTCAACCACTAAACTTTTCTCGAGCATCTCTCCTAAAGTATAAAAGCTATCAACTTGAAACTTTTAGAACTACAACTCTTGTTTGCATTTTTTGGAGTTATTGTCTCTTGATTAGGCTTCAGTTTACTATCAAGCCTTTGGTGGCCGGTGATGGCCGTGTCCTACGTAGATATTGTTGTTTTTGGCTGGTAAAATTCTAGTGATCAAAAGTCAGAAAAGATATCATGATTACGTGTTTCCCGATATCCTATAAAGTGTTCTTTGTATTTGCAATCGAGTTCACACTTTCCATTACATTTGCTCCCTATTTTACAGAATGGTTGTACCGACATATGAATCTTTCTGATAGTATGGGTCAGGTATGTCAAGTGTCACAAGATATGGTCTTATTGAAATTAGATAACGATGTCTTTGTTACTGCAATAGAGTCCACAGTTTTCTGATTTTCTCAAACTTTCACTACATGATTGTAAAGGTAGTAAAAAAACTAAAAAAAAAATACTGAATGCCAATTAGTTTATCCAGTGCTATGATCACTTTGATTTTAATTCAAAATTGCCATTTTTTCAAGCTCCTCTGGACGAAGTCCGGCATTTTTTGTGTGTCATAATCCGGTTTGGTGTCCATCATGAGTTTGTCCGTTCTTGGTCATTTTACTTTTTCTTTTAATCTCTTCTCTGAAACTACAAATGTAACAGGAATGGTGCTTGTGAGATGCCCTTTTAAATTCCCCTTTTTATCCTGATTGAGGAGATTGTTGGTTACTTGGGTACAACAGGCTTTTGCATCAACAAAAAAAATGGCCCTATATGTTAATTTGAAAAAAAAACTGTCCTAAAACTACCGGGCAGAATTCAACCAACTTCCATAGGCGTGATGATTGTGTCATGTATGTAATCTTTTTATCTGGAACTACAAGTTACATACCAAAATTTATTTGAATGATTCCTGTGTAAAATTGCTCTTGGCTGTTAAATTGGGTGCTTTGGGCTGTTACATCACCCCTTAAATGGCCTTATACGGTGAAACATAAAAAAAGCTATCAGGTAACTTCACAGATGGTTATCAGATAATCTTTTAGATTTCTCGGTTTAATCGTGATTGGGCTCATAACAAAGAGGTTCTTTAGGTGACCAAGTCATTAAAAAGTGAGCCCATATTTATTAAAAACTACTTGTCAGGGTTCAATCAAACTTCATGAGAATTGATTAATTTATGTTTGTATTATAACATTGTTGGCATTGGCCGTCACGTACCCGACCCTTAACTTATGTGTAAAACACCCAGCTTACAATGGGCAGCTTCTAGCCTATGCCTCGGTGAAATGAAAGCTTAATTTTATAGGTTTTGTAGGCTGATTACAAACAAAGTCTCATAGGTTGTTTACAAATAACACAAAAACTTATTTTAAAATTAAGCAATTTTCTTTGGGCAGTGTCCTTTATACAGTACCTGACTATATTTAGTTACAGATTTATAAGAATTTGGATTTGTAGATTGAAATATGTTAACACTTCTGAAACTAATCCCATGTTCTGGACACTCATAGTCATCTCACTAGGGTTGGTTTGAAATACTATCCTCAACAAGGGGTTGGTTTGAGAAATATAGAAATTAGCCTTTTGTTTCCCCTCATCTGTTCTTCTGGATAGAATTGATTTTTTTAAACTCTGCATGCCGTTGCAACCTATGACATAATTGTGATACCGGTAATTATAATTTACTATTTTTTACTTTAGTTGGGAACGTAACTTTAGACGCTGGAAAAGAGTTATGAACAAGATACTTTGTATCTAATACAACAATGAGGTAAATGACTTGCACTGCAGAAAAATAACACTTGATTGATAAAGGCCCTAAACATCCCATCCCTACAGTCATTCCATGACCAGTAATATGACCATTGCCTTCACTGGTGACATTTACATTTGAAATATGTAAGAAGTATCGCTCACCATACCAAAATGAAAGTTACTAAAATCTTTAAATTTAAAACATGTCACAATTAGACATTGACTTCCAAGGATGATTTTAAAAATGCTACAGGAAGGAATTTAAATGTGAAATATTTATAAGAAATGTTTGTAAAACATTTATGCCTCCATAAAAGCCGATCAATAGCCTATTCTTTATCAGTCATCAAAGGGCAATTACTCACAAGCCATTATATGTAGAGTTATAGTCCTTGCTGACTGCACTTCTTTTTTATGAAGTTTCATGATTCTATCTTACATACGTTTTGAGATATGCTAGGGACAACAACCGTTTGCGGAGGGGCGGACCGACCAACAAGTGCAAAGCAACTTTGAAGGTGGGCAAAAAATGCGGATGAATGACAACCAAGAAACTGAGGTTCAGGAGATATTTATCTTTGTTGTGAAAACTTGTTTCCCAATCAATATGAATTTATAGAATCACAAAACCTCATTGAAACAATAAATCGAAGTTTGTAGAGTTTTGATTCAATTTTAACACCAATAAGCTGTCAAATGACGTGAAAAATTATATCTTTATGCATGTGTCTATTTTTCTCACAATCATAACAAGTCTTCGACTCATTCAGTTATGTGTATGATAAAGACATCTTTCCTATTGCATCTGTGACAGTTACAATTCATTCACACCTTCCGGAATTAAAAAGGTATTATTACTAACATTGACTGCCACCAACTGACCCTCACAAAGGTACTTTAGACCAGTGGCACATGGATACTGGGAAGTTAGGTTTTCTTTATGAAGTGTTCCACCAACAACTTCAATAAAGACACATTGATGGTTACCTTCTGTACTGGAAACCTGGATGCGTCTTCCTTAAATGAAAAAAATAAAAATAATCAGACAACAAAGTCTTCAATTGGTTTTTCCAGTTTCTAGATGACACATGTAAGGGAAAATGACTTACATTTCTATCTTAGGGGCTAGGTCTTTAAAAATCTTCATATTTAACAGAATGGGTTATAGGCATTCCCCCCCTCCCCCCAAAAAGGGGTCATTATCTCGGGGCCATAGGCGACTGGGACCTACTACATGTAGTCTTTTTCCCTGCATTTGGAACATTGAATGTGCCAGAAACAACAAAGGATAACAGAGAAAAACAATTACTGTCAAACTTTGTCTACGTTTTCGCAATGGTTGACCAGACTACATCGGGAATGATCTCGCGAGTTTTAACCAATTCTTTCATTTGTTTCAATTCATTTCTAATAAATCCAAGTTATCTCTATTGAATCCAATCCTAATTTAGATTGAACAAGAGCTGACAGAAGACAGCGAAGCTCGACTTTTCCTAGTGCTTGTTTGTAAAAGCAAATCAATGTTGACATTGGAACTTACAGATAACTCATTATCAGGGAAATTAATCTTTGACAAAACACTGATATGATGGTCAAATAAGCATTTGCAAGTTTATAAGCAATAGTGTAAATAGAAACGGGATATTATACAGTTATACATAAAAACTCACCATAGATTTTCTTAGTCCGAAAAGGGTTGAAAAATCCAGAAAATCCAACATCTGAGTAATGAATGATTGTCTACAGTCTGACATAAGGGTCACAGAAACAAGTGCCAAGTTTCAAAGCCATATCCATATCAGTAAAATCTAGCCACACAATGTGTTCTATTGTTCTGATTGGTGGAATGTGTTTGGTCTGGTAAATTGTTTTTAAGTCAAGTCTACCAGAAATGCTGGCGGGTAAAAAATAAGGGTATTTCAAGAAGTCTGTACCCTGATCTTCTTTCTCTTTCTCCTGACTTTATTTTTTCCAGTTGAACAGTCAAGATCACTCAGCAAAAACAAGGGCACAGCCTTAACAGACTTCACGAAATACTGCCGGGCCCACTGACATGTCTGTTAAAATTCATACCGGTCCAGTTAGTTGCGCATGAATACAGGACCGACTGACCGGTAAATATAAGCACATAAACAATGTGTTCTATTGTCCCGCCTGTTTCAATTTAGTTCGGTCTAGGAATTTTTTTACGATATCCAGACCCACTGTCCGGTAAAAGTATGGGTATTTCAGGAAGATTGCCTTAAGGTTCCTAATGTTAATATCTGAATGGTGGATGAACTTGCTGGGTCGTAAATTGCACAAAATGCATCTACAGTTATCTCCCTTCACAATGTTACTAGCGTAGGTTGCTCTTTTAATGGTGAACATGTGCTCCATGTTTCACATTTATGCCTTTAATAGAACCATAGAATCCATAAAATGTCTTAAGTGTTCGCACGACAACAAAAACGACTACACCAACAAAGACACCAAGGCTATAGCAATGACTACAGTTTTCTCTAAAAACAGCCAAGCTTAACATAAAGAAACTAAACGTTTTTCATCATCAACCTGTCTATTTCATTTACCCTTAAATTTTAATGTAAGCCCAGCCATCTCTCTAAACTTATTAAATCAAACTTTATAAAGTTTTTTGATTTATTTTCAGAAAAATTGAATCCTCTTATTAAGCCCGGCACTCTTCATGAGATTGTTAAAATGATTTCTTATGGATAATTCTGGCTCAAAATAGCATGTGCAAAAATATCTCTTTTAGCTAAATCTAATGAGATATTTTACAATGTTTTGTGAGATTTTTCAACAAATCGATTTCTCAGAGGGAAACAATTTAAGGGATCAGCTCAATACTGTTGTAAGTGCCTATATATTTATAGACACTGGGACCAACCACACAACATTTTATTTTTCTTAAGGAATTCAGATATTTTGATGTAATGTCTTTCATATTATAAAGCGCTTTCAAAATGGGGTCTATTAGATTTAAAGTTCAAGTCATTGTTTGCAAAGGGGAGTATGTTAAGTCATAATAATTTATTAAAGAGTGCTAATTTTTCAATGACTTTGTGTCGAACAATAAAGTGGAGAAAGAGTGTTACAATTATTTTCATAGAACCCAAATTTACTCACTCATACATCCATTTCCCAATTTATTAACCCTGGTTCTAGAATTTGAACAAGAAGCCCTTGATGGCCCGAGACCACTCTACTGACTCTTTGAATAGCCTATGTTCTGTCCACGATTTAACAAGGTATCTGTGATCAACAGGCACTGCTCACTGAGTTTACCCCTGCTTCTAAGACAAACGATATATTCTCCATGTGGATGTCATACCGAAATGGGATAAAAGTACAGATCCGTTTAAAAGCAACACCTATTTGTCAGAAGAAAAGTTGCTATTAAGCTGAGGTTTCTAACATCCGATAATCCTGTTTTTTCAATCCTGTTTTTCTTTGCTTTTTGATGTCAATGGTTTAAATCTAACAGTCTCTTTGCATTTTGTTTGGCTAGTTCGTAATAAATTGATGATGTGATTTTGATTAACACTGGGTTGTAGATATCTTTGTAGCTTTTATTTAAACAAAAATAGTTACGAGTGATAAACAGCCGCTTTCAAAAACTAGATTACTATCTATACATAGAGGAACATTTAAGAGGGGATAATTTCAGTCTAAAATCGTTAACTCCAAACAAAACCATAGTTTGTGGGTACCCATTTTAATTGTCTTTAGTACCTGCAAAATAGGGTTTGAACAGTTACCAGTGATATATTTAAATTTGAAATCCAAAATACACTTTCCTCTATCTGTAGCTCTGATATAATAAAAATATATCCGTCAATTTTAATTGTCAAATAAGTGGCGTAAAAAATAGCGTAAAATAGTGTTCCAATCTGATTTGCGAAAAGAAAGACAACTAGAAAATTAAACAAGTATTGTCACACGAAGTATTTTTGATCTGTTTTCATCGCTGTCGAATGTTTGCAAAACGTTTTTTTTTTTTTTTCAATTCTCAAGATAGTTTAAACATCAGATTAGTGGTGTAAAAGTAGGTCGAACTATCGCTGTATCGTGATGTTTTACCTTGAAATAGCAATAGGTCGATAGCATCAGAGAATGGGTTTAAATCCAGTTCTTTTTAAGGGAATATCTATAATTAACTTATTTGATCATTTACTCGCCAATGACAAGGTAAACATGATCTTACAAGAACAATATTAAGTCACTGTCTAATAAAAAGTTTTACGCTTCAACATTGATTATTATCTATTTTTTCTGTAAAATAAGTATTTTGAATGTAATGCAATAGTTTTCTGACTATTGCAATACTATTCAAATAGCAACTTTGATATCGCAATACTATAGTGATACTAATGTTGAACTCAATGGTCAACCCTACATGAGATAACAAGATCCCTTTTTTCCCCGACAGTCATTTTGTGCAATGTTTGATATAAATTTTGAAATTAGTTTTTCAGAAGAGTATAAATATAATTTCCTTGGTTATAAGTTTGAAAATAAAATCCAGTATCTTTCTTCCTGTCAAGTGGACACGCTGTGACGTCATGTGGGGAAATTCCCAATATACGAGGCATTTTAAGGTCAATATAATGTTTTGAAAAATATTACGTATAGGTGCTTGTGCTACAATCTGACATCTTAAGTCTTAATAAATTCAATCTAATTTCACTCATGACATCAAGATTACAAAAGAAACATTTAGATTTTTTTTAAACTACAACAGACTTAAATAAAACTCGAAGAAACGGTCGAGAGGGGTGCGGCCACTGTCAAAGCGCAGTTTGTTGAACGTCAGACTGTAATCTAGAGGTCCCTGGTTCGATCCCCGATGGCGACACTCATTCCTTCCAACCATTGGTCTCCCACCGAGGGGGTCATTAATCGTAGACTTATGTGGGATAGCAGCTGGTGGCTAAGAAAGGTTGTAATGATAAAACTGGTGTTAGAAATAACGGAAATTCATTAGGTGCTCCAGCCGCCGGGATATAACTGAAAAATGTTAAAAGCCTCGCAAAGTCCCATTGAAACTTAACAAAATCATGAGGGGCGCTTCATCAAAAATTTTAGGTCAACTTATTTCAGTCCGGACGGGTCCTGTTTTTTTTTTTTTTTTTTTTTTTGGGGGGGGGGGGGGGAGGGTTAGCCAGAAACCTGCCCTGTGTTCAGGCAGGGCTGGTTTATTGCTGATAGACAAGAACTGACCACACCCCGGGCCAAAATAAGTTGGCCGACTGTTATTGGATTTAACGAATCGGGTCATGGGAATCTACCAACAAAACAAGAACGACAAAGCGATCGTGTATCATACGTGGACGTTAGCCAGTTAGCTGAATTGTGCTCTAGTTAAATGATTTTTTATTATACTAGTATTCTTTAAAACAACAGGTTTAACCAAGCTTGAATTTTTCACACCAATGCTTAAAATGGGTACTCATTTTGTTTGTTTACCAAGGACAGTTAGGAGATTTACAAACTGTAATGTTTTAACGATGTTGTGTCCCAAAATAGCAAAGTTTTTAAGAAAGGATTGTAGATCTATTCTGAAGCCTGCCTTTAAACGACCTTTAGCATTATTATGTTGTTCCTTCCTATATCGATGCGTTTGATTCCAAATACGATTTTGAAGTGGCATTTCATTAATAGCACAATGAATAAATTTAATCTGAAACTACACTTGCTGTGTGAGAAGGGCAGATTTGCGTAATTATACGTTGTCGTCGTTATGGAGAAACGAGATGTATACAATGACTTAACTACAATCACTGTTTACAAAACAAACATTTTTCATAGCAGATTTTTCTGAAATAAGATGAAAATCGTTCTAAATCGATGTCAAACAACTGTTTTGAACAGTTTACTATCTGCAAAAGCTTTCTGTACAGCAGAAAAATGCCGTGAGCAGCATAAGAAGGGTTAAGCCGTTGAGTGCCATACAGTAAGTTACATCGTGAAATTGACATTGATCTCAATTAAAGTCATTCTTAATCGCTCACTCAGCGCTCAATTCATTCATTCCAAACACTCACTCAAACCAGTCAATAACGCTCAAACCATTGAAAAATATAAGATCAACAACGTCATTCAAAGCAAATTCAGATAGAGAAAAATTCGCGATTTCACTAACATCCTGAACAAAATTTGCGATATCGGATTACCTCCGTTTAATTTCACTCAAAACTCGCTCCACGCACTCATTCAATTTCATTCTAATAGCATTCCAAAATCATTCATTTTGTCAATTTCACATTCTTCTTAGCTGTACGACAATGGCGTGTTTTATGCGTTATTATCAGAAAAAGCTATTAAACAATAAATAAATCATTGAAATACAAAACGCGCATGTTCTTTTAAACCATTTCGAGCACGTTTGGTGATATCAATATTTTGTGAATGCCGATCTTTTATAAATCTGCGTCCTTGAAGTAGCTTAATGGACACAAGCTGATTATTCCTTGAAACACAATTGGAAACAAGAGATAACTCGTAAAATATGGCTTAGTGTTTTGTTAAAGAATATCTTATCTACGAATGATAGATGACCTGTAAAGTACGTCATAGTATAGCGCTTAAACAGCGAAACAATTACGTTATCAAATGCTGAAAAGGAGGAAATATTGCATGCACTTTTGTTTTTATACAAATAGATCTAGTTAAATATTTTACTGTGAAATGATGCCAATATGTTTTCTTTCCTGTTGTCTAGGTGTTTGTCTGCAAAATTTTACGATGATTAAGAGCATATCAGTGATAACATAACAAGTGACTATAATATAGTTAAAGGCTTTAAAATAATATCAGGTATTGTGCTATTTGAGGTAAAACAGCGATTTTATTTTTAGCTCACCTTGGGCACTTCGAGCTTTTGTGATCGGATGCTGTCCGTCGTCCGGTGTCCGTCGTCCATCGTCCGTCGTCAACTTTTACATTGTGTGCATTCTAAAGACCATTTTTACAACCCAAATGTCTCGAAACTTAGTCAGAATGTTTGTCTCTATCAAAGCTCGGTCAAGTTCGAAATTGGGTCAAGTTGGGTCAAAAATGGGGTCAAGGGGGCAAATATTAGAAAAACCTTGTGTGCATTCCAGAGGCCACATTTTTTTACCCACATGTCTTGAAACTTTACCAGAATGGTTGTCTCCATCAAATCTCGGTCAAGTTTGAAATTGGGTAAAGTGGGGTCAAAAATGGGGTAAAGGGGACAAATCTTAGATACACCTTGTGTGCACTGTAGGGTCACGTTTTTGGCCCAAATGTCTTGAAACGTCATCAGAATGTTTGTCTCCATTAAATCTAGAGCCAGTTCGATATTGGGTCAAGTGGTGTCAAAATTGGGTCAAGGGGTCAAATTTTAGAAAAACCTTGTGTGCACTCCAGGGGCAGCATATTTGACTCACATATATATCTTTTCTTGATGTCTTTGACTTTTCTTAAACAAGTAATGAATTTCAAATAAGTAGTGTTGGCACTTTGATACCTTTGTAAACTATATGCATCTGGTGAGCGCTAAAGGGCCAATGGTCCTCTAGTTAATTTGAACAAAAATAACTGATTTTAATTAAACAGCCCGTCGTTAAGGTATTCCTAGTGTGAAACAAGGGTAAAAGGAATGATAATTTTTTACCAAAAACGAATACTACATGTTATTCCCCTATTATATCTGATATTTAAATGACTTTCACCGTCCCGTTTAAAAAATATTGGAAAAAGTCTGTTTTCTTGAGTGGGTGGGGAAATCGGCCCTAAGATAGGAAGGGGTCTATCTTAAAATGTTGATTGTGCAGCTAACTGTATACAACAATGTGAAAAATTCTATGCTGAATATATGGAAGAAATCTTGTTAATTACAAACAGATACTTTTGAACAAATTATATTAGTCAAATAATGCATAGTTAGCTAAAATTTCGAGCCGGAAACAAAATAAGGCGCCATTTTGTAATGCATTCTTGCTGCAGAGACTATCTAAGAAAGTTCTCTTCTTCCAAAAGTATTGATGGGGTAAATCAAATCCCTTTTTCAAAAATTACTACAATACTTCGGGAATTCAATCTGAAAGTATGAAAAATATTCACCGTGGAAAAGTAGAAAAAATTTACCAAGAGTTATGCGCCTTTGAAATCAAAAACTTCATTTTTGGTGATAATTATGTTTTTAACTCTCTAATTGCACCCAAATCTTGGCAAAAATCACTAAGTAAATATGATTTGTTAAGGCCTTTGATTATCTTCTAAAAATGCTAGAAAATGACCATAGTTCTTAGATATTACTTACATTAACTTATACTGAATCTCATGTCTCTGAATTACAAAGTATGTCTATTTGCCTTTGAAAAAAAAATACAATCTTGATTCCATGAAAAAAAGTGTGTGTTTTCCCGAAGGAAACGGTAAAATATTTTTTCAAGAAAAAAGCCATTACAATGATTTTTCGGCATCGATTTTGCTTTCATTATTCACTAATAAACTGAAGTAAGAATGAAAACTCTCCGTATGTATGAAATTGATCGTCAAACTGTTTTTGAGACGCGTTTAGAAACCGGAATATTTTACAAATAGACAAAGTCGGTCCCGTTTTACATGCCAGATGTCCTCATCACACCGAACAATTTGTTTTTTAACCTTGATTTGTTTAGGCCTAAAAATGGTGTTTTGTTGGTATAAACCTTCGACTGAAATAAAACATCAAAAAGAAAAAAAAAACTGAAAAGGGACATAATCTGTACGAAAATACATATTAAGGCATCTTCCTTGAAAATATAGGTTGCTCTTTTAACGGTTTAAATGTATGAATTGAAAGTTTCGTCTAAATGCCTTTGATAAAAGCAGAGAAAATGTGTTTCGGGTATAAGCGTAAGATTTTTCGTTATTCAATTTTTCCGGAAGTTCGGCTTCCGGAGGTGTGACTTCCGGCAGTCCTTTGGTCGGTGCGCTTAAAGAAAGACAACTTCCTGCAAATGATTTAATGGAATCGAGGTATTTTTTGTATAGATTATCATCTGGTTAAAGGACCGAAAACTCGATCAGAACAATCAAATTCATAAAAATTATATTTTGATAGATATAATCGAAATTCCATTGAGCTTATGTAACTGAACGTGGTTTTTCGCGGGAACGTCGATGATAATGACGTCATCTGAGGTACGTGCAAAACGACGCGCTTTAAGAAACGGAAACAGCCGACATTAACCGATTCAATTCCGATCTTCACACTAGGAATACCTTAATGCGACGTCTCGTAATAAAGATATATTTCTAAGGTGTACGTGTCTATAGTTTAACATATACCCTCGAAATATTTTTTTTTCAATTGTTTACTCATGCAATAAATTATGATTATCCAATTCACATTTACTTTTAGACGGATACATTGATTCTTCTTTATTTTAGAAAAAACATGTTATCATCAAATAAGATGAAAAACGTGTTTAAGTAATAAAGACGGAATAATTCCGTACTATACAAATGACAAATGATAGTAGCTTTAAACAACTTATAATCAAGAATATTTAAGAACGCTATAAAGTACAGAGTAACCAAGTCAAAAGGATTCGACACATTTGCAAATTATTATTGTTATATATGCTGATTATAAATGAATGAAAATGCCATGTATTATCTCATCGGAATCGTCTTCTAAAGAGAATCTAACAATGGAAGTAAACACTTTGTACGATTTGTGATTTGAATTACGATCATTTTTTTTTTTTTTTTTTTTTTGTAGGATGTTAAGTAAAACGGGCCCATGGACCGTGTAGAATGACTAAGATCGAAACTTTTGGCACTTGGCTTTTTTTTTTCGTAATAAAACTGACATTCTTCCTTTCCTAAATAAGAATTTTAAATGCGCCCTTCGATACTGAAACGAAAATCTATTTCAGTTACTCATTTGGAGTATCTCATTTTCTGAATGTTTGCTTTCCAATAACGGATCAAATTTACACACGCATGATCAGATAAGAATATCTTGCTATCTTTCAACGTTTAAAATGTACTAAATGAACATGCATGCTCATTTTATTTCGTTTAGAAAATTGTTACATTCAAGCGTATTTCTTTTCTTTAGTCAACTTGTCAATTGGAGCCATTTCGTCCGAGACAATCTCACAATTATAGATTTGCATTCTGATTTAGGCATTTTATGGCTTTAGCAATATCCTGTTACCTTTCAAAGGCAATTCGTCACATCGGAACAGAGCTTAACATCAGGGTTTCAAAACACCTTTTTTGTCTTTTATTGAAATCGGATAAATTTTGAGTTTAATTACAAATTACTCGATAGTAGTAGTAGTAAAACGCATTTACAAAATTCGATCAAATTTCACAGAATTTAATTCGCGATTATATCTTATTTACAGTTAAATCCCATTTTCTTTTATATTTGATTTGAATTGGGGTTTTACGTCGCTTTCAACAATCTCTCAGTTATATCGCGACGACTGGAGCACCTAACGATGGATTCCTGGTATTTCTCACACCAGTACTACCACCACATTCCTTTCCTAGCCTCCAGTTGCTATTCCACATAGGTTTACGATTATCTACCCATTGGTGGAAGACAAATGTCGGAAAGGATAAGTCCCGCTTCTTCTTCTTTTTTTTCTTCTTTTTCTTCATCACCATCATCTTCTTCTTCTTCTTCTTCTTCTTCTTCTTCTTCTTCTTCTTCTTCATCATCATCATCATCATCATCTTCTTCTTCTTCTATTTTTTCTTCTCGTTCTTCTTCTTCTCCTTCTTCTTCTTCTTCTTCTTCTTCTTCTTCTTCTTCTTCTTCTTCTTCTTCTTCTTCTTCTTCTTCTTACCGTTGTTGTAGTTTAACATAAGAAAAGGGTCTTTACAGAATCTTTTCTTTTTATCAAGTATTTTGTGTTTGAAACGTGATAAGTTAATACAAAATGTTTTTATTTATGAAAGGCTAAGAAAAGTTTACGCCATCAATAAAGTAACACCAATACAAATGGTTTAATCAGATACAGAAAAAGTGTCTTGTTTAAGTTATATATTCCAAATTCTATTCAAGATAAGAAGAGAGTATTATTTTTAATTTTATTGAGGTATGAAACTCAAAACCTAATCACACTATGAATTCGCGGAGCGGATTCATACATGAGAGTGATCAGGTTTTTAGTTTCCTATCTCAATGAAACTTAAAATATACCCTCTTCAAAAATATTGTTATATAATATTACGAAGAGAAAAGGGAGGAAATTCTCCATAATAAAAAGATTTCTTGCGCGCAAGCTTAAAAATAGCTGCGAACTAAAAATTGTTTTCATTAAGGAATAAAACCAGTTTTTAAGCCAATCAGAATGCATGAAAATTGATGGAAAACATAAATGTTTAACTATCAGATTATGTAAAGGACATTTTGGTAAATAGGAAAAAACGAATAATAAGCGTGGATGACAAAATCAATAATTCCGAGTATGTCAGTAAATACCAGATCGTCTGAGAGAACGGCCATTATTGACAAGTCATAATTCCCAAGTTTACAAATCCTGACATTTACGAAATCTAGGGAGACTAAATAAATATTTATTCTTTTATTCGATAGCCATCTGGTCTAGAAAAGTGTACAGACTTATGATTTACTGTATTAATTATTCTTGTCCTTAAAGAATTTCAGCTTCGAGTGTGTGTTAGACTGGTGACAGTCTCTGAAATAGAGATATATATCACAAAAAAAATAGAAATAATTCAAAACATACTAGATCGAAAAGTTTAGCAATTTGTCTGAATATTTTTTTATTAAATAATTCTTTCTTTGTCAAAAATAGTGTAGCCAAATTAAGTAAAACATAGAGTCCTATCTCTAAGCAATAGATTTATGCTATTCGTTTGTTCTAATGGTGACTTTACAATCACAAAACACACTGATACGGTTTGAACACACTGATACGGTTTTACGAACGGATTTTTGTAAAAGGTCATGACCCGACATTTTGTTACAATTTGGCCTTGCCTTTCAATACCATGCTGCATTGTATTTGGGTTGACACGCGTGTATAAATGTTATTTTTGGTAATTGGCTATCTTTTATACCAAAAGGAATATTCTCCTTGCAAACGTTTAGTTGACGTATCGTGCTTAAAGTCTCCCAAATTGCTGAAACTATCGCTGAAACAATTCAAATCATCAGATCAAATCATTGTATTGTCGAATTTTATCGTCTTTTACGTCATTGGCGGTAAAGGAAATTAACAATTATGAAATGCCGTTATTTATTCCTCCTCACTTATCATTGCCCCTTTTGAGTGGTCTTCTTTGAATTGACAGAAATTCATCCGAAATGAAGAAAAACGCAAACATCGGACTACCCTTAGAGGTTAAATGGGAATAACTGACTTAAAACGCAAACTCACACGTTACGTCTTTGACTGGTGATCTGCAAAATAAACATTGTTGAATTGGATAGCCAATCGATATTTTACCGCTCTGGCACCAATTCATTTGATTGAAATAAGCAAAGACTAGTTTTCAGTTCAACCAAATGTGCTGCAAAGGTATTTTGAATATGTATATATGGCTTCCTGGTGCCCGTTTTACTACACTTCTTACGGAAAAATCAAATGTCAAAATCATCACAAAACGTACCTCGTGCTTTCATTCATTTTAGATTCTGCCTTGCAATATCTCATTGGCATCGTCTTTAAAAGACGATGCCAATGACATGATGCATGGCAGAATTCGAGATTTCGTTGATACTGTATAAGGAACTTTAATTTTTGACTAACGCAAAGAAGATCGTAAGATGCTTAGTCAAACGGGCCCCTGGTTCCAAGAGTTTTAGATATAAGAATAGTAACCCAAGACAGGTTTGAACCTTGTTTACTAACACATCCAAATTAGGCGTACACCTTAACAAACTTCTAAACGGCAACTTAGTATTTGCTGAAAAGTGATATGTTATTTGGTACCTGTAATTGGAAGTAGTCGAGTTCATTCTTGGAAAATAATGGGGAGAATCTTCATTTGAAGGGAACTCAAGGGTACCTTTTTTAAATTAATATGCGTTAATGCATGTGAAAGAAACGACAAAAAACACTTTATATGTAATTCTCTTCAATTACTTGGCATAACTCGAATACGAATTTGTGACTTATGATTACAATACATTTCTATACAATCGACAAGTCAAAATAGCGAATTCGACTTATATCTGACTGACACACAACAGCCGTCAAAATTTGTCATTATTGAATTAATTACAATAAATGAAATATGCATATTAGTTTTATTCAGATTTCTATGTCTTCACGAACCAATTAGAACCACACAACTACAATTTAGTCAGAGTTTTTTTAAGCGTTTGTATTTTTGATTTTTTTATGCAGATATCGATTTTATCTTTTGATAATTGCAATCCAATAAAATAAAGAATTCTGATTGGTTTAAATCGCATCACGTGGGGAAATCCATTGCACTTTATTTCTGTATAAAATGCAATAGGTCTTTCGGGAAACCCCCGATCTTCGATCTGCAAGTCCTGTGTCGTAGGAACTTGAATTAACATAGTTCCCTATCACCAACGCAACATTGTTATTTAATCTATTATAAATTAAGATATTTTCCAAAGAAATTACGATTACGAGCATGCAGTTCTGATTCTGAGCCCACGTAAACGAAGAAAACAGCGAGTCGACGAAGACCATCAAGCAACCCTCTCAACTAAGACCGACCACGCCGTTTTCGTTTAAAAATACAGATTAACTTGGCAGAAACAAGTTTTTGTCATAAGTACCTCTACGAATTTTAAAGTTGTCGTTCGATTGTGTATCATTTGTTTTACTTTATGATGTTTCACTTCGATAGCGACATAAAAAAAATACACGATCTAAAAATAGATTGTGTAAATTATACGCGCAAAAAGTAGACTTGAAGCTTTAATGTTTGTCCGAGTATTTTAATAGTTTCTTCGATCTAGAGGATTGCAATTATAAGGGACGAGTGTCTATTTCACTGCGTTTATTGGGGTATAAAGTGCAATTGCCTTAGCACATAGCTTAAACATAACGCCCTACGGGCGTTATTTGCTATGTGCTAAGGCAATTGCACTTTATACCCCAATAAACGCAGTGAAAAAGACACTCATCCCTATATAGTGTTTCTGGTACGTTTTTGTATTGTTCGAGTGAGTGTTTGATATGAATGAATGCAGCGCTGAGTAAGCAAAATGGAATGGTTTTGATCGAGGTGTCAATTTCACGCTGTTACTTACTGTTGTCACTTCAAATTGTGACCTCATTTTAGCCCATTTTATCTTAATTTTAAGACAGTATTTGTTTTTAAGGGTAACTAGAATGATGGTTTAATCTCTGAATTGGTTATTCTGTAGTCAATCTTTCAAAAGGCTTAGTTTATACTAATGAATCTTTAGTTAGATTGAGACGATGGCTTAAGCGAAAAGTTAAACACACCGTTGAATCGAGATGGTAAATAATTTTGGAATGATTTTGGAATGAAATTGAACGAGTGCGATGAGTGAGTTTTGAGTGAAAATAAAGGGGAGGTGATCCAAAATCGCTAATTTCGCTTGGGGTGTTTGGAATGAAAGAATGGAGCGCTAATTTAGTGAGTTATAACGGTTTTGATTTGACCGAGTGAGAGAGAGGGGTTTTGGGGGCAGGGGCTTAAACCCGTTTGGTTATTATCGCCCTATTATCTGTCAGGTAAAGTGTCCGAGTCTGTCATATACCGTGCATTGAGCTCAAAATCTTTTGAGCAAATGGATGCATTTAAAAACCCTTCGCCAGATGTCTCCATTGTTTTATCTATTCCTGTCTTTGCTTTCTTTTATTTTTTTAAACAGGCTCTAAATATTCAATGTATTTTTTAATACACATGCTCTTTCATTTAATCAGAAGCGACCATAATTCTTCATTTCATTTTTTGTCGCCCTGGTCAGAACTCACTTCAAACATTTTAAAATGCATTTTCATGTGTCTTAACATTAGTTCTTCAGGTAACAAATAGTGTTAGTTTTGTAGCATCTTCCAGCATAAAAGACAGTCTACTTCATTAACGGATATTGTATAGTTGTGAACCCGATCAAAATGTTTGTTGACGCAAGCGATATGATATAAACATTTAGATAAAAGCAACTTATTTTGTTTTGTAGAATAAAAAAGAATTAAAGTATGTTTCGTTTCTTTAGTGAGTAAGTATACATGTGTATCTTTTTATGGATCATACCTAAAGCTTGGGATAAGTAACTATCTGAACTGCTTAATAAGTATTTCCTCGAATAAACCGCAGATTTCTAAATAATCGGATAAATAATCAAAGGGAAATAACAAAGAATAGCAAAACATATTTTGGATAAAAACGGTCTCCCTTGGTAAAAACAAATTATATTTGCTCAGTAAAACGATTGGACATAAGAAATTGGCAAATCTCAATATAAATATGCAAAAAGAAACAAAAGCAGAGCTTATAAAGTTATATTCCTTGTTTATGTATTAATTTGTTTATAAATGTTTTAGAAAAAAGGTAGTCCGTTTTCATGAATTCACTTAACGTATAGAGACGTGGTACGTGTTATGAAATTAAATGGGTATAGATACAGTTGTACAATTTATAGTGAGGCGTCAAAGATCAATTTTACATTGAAAATGATAGGCAATAAATTTGCGGAACTATATAGGGGTATTTGTTATTCTTATAACTTTCTGATCATGTGCACACGATAAAGCAATAAATACAATAAAAAACCACAGCCTTTAACTTGAGAGTGAATCGAAGTATCACATTGCTTCATTTTAGACATTGTATAAATTTTAAATAAATCGATTACTATAGAGTGAAAACGATAATTTGATAACAATTATTAATATTCCATCAATAGCTTTGTCAACATTGAATATTTCAATAAGCAATGATTTCAAAAAAGCTTTCGTATTATTCGAAGAGTGTATGTATTCGAGAGTAACTGCGTCTGCTCCTTGACCAAGAAGTCCCGAGATCGGGTATAAATACCGACGATTGTACTTTTTCCTTTATTTGGCCCTGAGACTGTTGAATTCTTCTGTAATCCACAGAATCAAGAGGGATTAATGTAAAATTTAGGAAATTGTTTCCAAACCATTGTAAAATAAATTAGGTTAAAATTATCAACCTAGTCACAGAATTCTTAAATCTTTAATATCAATCGAAAGTCATGTTTTCTTTCTTTTTTGTTTCAATCGAGTAATAAACCATCTTATCTTTCGTGGCAGCTGAAATGGCATATTATTTCTATGTAATTGCCTCATAAAGAAAATGAGTTTATAGAGGAAATCTCATGTTTTGATCAGGATAATGGCTATGCATGTGGCGGATCCAGAGGGAATGGGGTGTTCAGCCTTTCACTGGGTAATTCGGCAAAACTTTGGTAATGATGTGAAATGACTACCACCCCCACCTCTTAATTGTAGTTTAAACCCCGTTACAGAAATCCTACAACTGCCATAGGCGTTACCAAGTGTATCAAAATTACAAATGGTTTTTATTGTTGATTGGGAAATCAGGGGACGTAACAATGCCTGGACAAAATCAAATTAGAGTAGTAAATTAGGGGGGTACTGTACTTCAAACTTATGAAATTGACTAAAAGTGCCTGGATACATATACTTTTCTTAATTAATTTCAGTTGAACGATAGTTGGGCTAATTTTCTATTGACATATTTCGAGTTTATTTAATATGAGTGTTTGCTTTTTTTTGCCTTCAAAAAAATATTCACTTTTTATCTTTGAGGAGCATTTAAGGAAAATGTCCACTTGTCACATATTTATGCCCTTACTAGAAAGTTTTATTATATTTTTATGTTTTCCATATCTATGGCCATAAATATATGTTAATTTAGCACACCAGCATTGTGATTGGTCGGTGTAATAAACAGTTTTCTTTGATATTTTCGAAAACATGGCCACCTTAAGAAAAATGTAAATATTTTCAAAATATGCGTGGAAAGCTATGTTGATATTTTCAATATATCTGTGCATATGAATGCTCTAAAACATACATCTGTTTCGCGGATATCTGGGAATCCCCCGAAACTGTAACGGCCCTCCTTAATTAATGCATGTGAAAGAAACGACAAAAAACACTTTATATGTAATTCTCTTCAATTACTTGGCATAACTCGAATACGAATTTGTGACTTATGATTACAATACATTTCTATACAATCGACAAGTCAAAATAGCGAATTCGACTTATATCTGACTGACACACAACAGCCGTCAAAATTTGTCATTATTGAATTAATTACAATAAATGAAATATGCATATTAGTTTTATTCAGATTTCTATGTCTTCACGAACCAATTAGAACCACACAACTACAATTTAGTCAGAGTTTTTTTAAGCGTTTGTATTTTTGATTTTTTTTATGCAGATATCGATTTTATCTTTTGATAATTGCAATCCAATAAAATAAAGAATTCTGATTGGTTTAAATCGCATCACGTGGGGAAATCCATTGCACTTTATTTCTGTATAAAATGCAATAGGTCTTTCGGGAAACCCCCGATCTTCGATCTGCAAGTCCTGTGTCGTAGGAACTTGAATTAACATAGTTCCCTATCACCAACGCAACATTGTTATTTAATCTATTATAAATTAAGATATTTTCCAAAGAAATTACGATTACGAGCATGCAGTTCTGATTCTGAGCCCACGTAAACGAAGAAAACAGCGAGTCGACGAAGACCATCAAGCAACCCTCTCAACTAAGACCGACCACGCCGTTTTCGTTTAAAAATACAGATTAACTTGGCAGAAACAAGTTTTTGTCATAAGTACCTCTACGAATTTTAAAGTTGTCGTTCGATTGTGTATCATTTGTTTTACTTTATGATGTTTCACTTCGATAGCGACATAAAAAAAATACACGATCTAAAAATAGATTGTGTAAATTATACGCGCAAAAAGTAGACTTGAAGCTTTAATGTTTGTCCGAGTATTTTAATAGTTTCTTCGATCTAGAGGATTGCAATTATAAGGGACGAGTGTCTATTTCACTGCGTTTATTGGGGTATAAAGTGCAATTGCCTTAGCACATAGCTTAAACATAACGCCCTACGGGCGTTATTTGCTATGTGCTAAGGCAATTGCACTTTATACCCCAATAAACGCAGTGAAAAAGACACTCATCCCTATATAGTGTTTCTGGTACGTTTTTGTATTGTTCGAGTGAGTGTTTGATATGAATGAATGCAGCGCTGAGTAAGCAAAATGGAATGGTTTTGATCGAGGTGTCAATTTCACGCTGTTACTTACTGTTGTCACTTCAAATTGTGACCTCATTTTAGCCCATTTTATCTTAATTTTAAGACAGTATTTGTTTTTAAGGGTAACTAGAATGATGGTTTAATCTCTGAATTGGTTATTCTGTAGTCAATCTTTCAAAAGGCTTAGTTTATACTAATGAATCTTTAGTTAGATTGAGACGATGGCTTAAGCGAAAAGTTAAACACACCGTTGAATCGAGATGGTAAATAATTTTGGAATGATTTTGGAATGAAATTGAACGAGTGCGATGAGTGAGTTTTGAGTGAAAATAAAGGGGAGGTGATCCAAAATCGCTAATTTCGCTTGGGGTGTTTGGAATGAAAGAATGGAGCGCTAATTTAGTGAGTTATAACGGTTTTGATTTGACCGAGTGAGAGAGAGGGGTTTTGGGGGCAGGGGCTTAAACCCGTTTGGTTATTATCGCCCTATTATCTGTCAGGTAAAGTGTCCGAGTCTGTCATATACCGTGCATTGAGCTCAAAATCTTTTGAGCAAATGGATGCATTTAAAAACCCTTCGCCAGATGTCTCCATTGTTTTATCTATTCCTGTCTTTGCTTTCTTTTATTTTTTTAAACAGGCTCTAAATATTCAATGTATTTTTTAATACACATGCTCTTTCATTTAATCAGAAGCGACCATAATTCTTCATTTCATTTTTTGTCGCCCTGGTCAGAACTCACTTCAAACATTTTAAAATGCATTTTCATGTGTCTTAACATTAGTTCTTCAGGTAACAAATAGTGTTAGTTTTGTAGCATCTTCCAGCATAAAAGACAGTCTACTTCATTAACGGATATTGTATAGTTGTGAACCCGATCAAAATGTTTGTTGACGCAAGCGATATGATATAAACATTTAGATAAAAGCAACTTATTTTGTTTTGTAGAATAAAAAAGAATTAAAGTATGTTTCGTTTCTTTAGTGAGTAAGTATACATGTGTATCTTTTTATGGATCATACCTAAAGCTTGGGATAAGTAACTATCTGAACTGCTTAATAAGTATTTCCTCGAATAAACCGCAGATTTCTAAATAATCGGATAAATAATCAAAGGGAAATAACAAAGAATAGCAAAACATATTTTGGATAAAAACGGTCTCCCTTGGTAAAAACAAATTATATTTGCTCAGTAAAACGATTGGACATAAGAAATTGGCAAATCTCAATATAAATATGCAAAAAGAAACAAAAGCAGAGCTTATAAAGTTATATTCCTTGTTTATGTATTAATTTGTTTATAAATGTTTTAGAAAAAAGGTAGTCCGTTTTCATGAATTCACTTAACGTATAGAGACGTGGTACGTGTTATGAAATTAAATGGGTATAGATACAGTTGTACAATTTATAGTGAGGCGTCAAAGATCAATTTTACATTGAAAATGATAGGCAATAAATTTGCGGAACTATATAGGGGTATTTGTTATTCTTATAACTTTCTGATCATGTGCACACGATAAAGCAATAAATACAATAAAAAACCACAGCCTTTAACTTGAGAGTGAATCGAAGTATCACATTGCTTCATTTTAGACATTGTATAAATTTTAAATAAATCGATTACTATAGAGTGAAAACGATAATTTGATAACAATTATTAATATTCCATCAATAGCTTTGTCAACATTGAATATTTCAATAAGCAATGATTTCAAAAAAGCTTTCGTATTATTCGAAGAGTGTATGTATTCGAGAGTAACTGCGTCTGCTCCTTGACCAAGAAGTCCCGAGATCGGGTATAAATACCGACGATTGTACTTTTTCCTTTATTTGGCCCTGAGACTGTTGAATTCTTCTGTAATCCACAGAATCAAGAGGGATTAATGTAAAATTTAGGAAATTGTTTCCAAACCATTGTAAAATAAATTAGGTTAAAATTATCAACCTAGTCACAGAATTCTTAAATCTTTAATATCAATCGAAAGTCATGTTTTCTTTCTTTTTTGTTTCAATCGAGTAATAAACCATCTTATCTTTCGTGGCAGCTGAAATGGCATATTATTTCTATGTAATTGCCTCATAAAGAAAATGAGTTTATAGAGGAAATCTCATGTTTTGATCAGGATAATGGCTATGCATGTGGCGGATCCAGAGGGAATGGGGTGTTCAGCCTTTCACTGGGTAATTCGGCAAAACTTTGGTAATGATGTGAAATGACTACCACCCCCACCTCTTAATTGTAGTTTAAACCCCGTTACAGAAATCCTACAACTGCCATAGGCGTTACCAAGTGTATCAAAATTACAAATGGTTTTTATTGTTGATTGGGAAATCAGGGGACGTAACAATGCCTGGACAAAATCAAATTAGAGTAGTAAATTAGGGGGGTACTGTACTTCAAACTTATGAAATTGACTAAAAGTGCCTGGATACATATACTTTTCTTAATTAATTTCAGTTGAACGATAGTTGGGCTAATTTTCTATTGACATATTTCGAGTTTATTTAATATGAGTGTTTGCTTTTTTTTGCCTTCAAAAAAATATTCACTTTTTATCTTTGAGGAGCATTTAAAGCAAAATGTCCACTTGTCACATATTTATGCCCTTACTAGAAAGTTTTATTATATTTTTATGTTTTCCATATCTATGGCCATAAATATATGTTAATTTAGCACACCAGCATTGTGATTGGTCGGTGTAATAAACAGTTTTCTTTGATATTTTCGAAAACATGGCCACCTTAAGAAAAATGTAAATATTTTCAAAATATGCGTGGAAAGCTATGTTGATATTTTCAATATATCTGTGCATATGAATGCTCTAAAACATACATCTGTTTCGCGGATATCTGGGAATCCCCCGAAACTGTAACGGCCCTCCTTAATTAATGCATGTGAAAGAAACGACAAAAAACACTTTATATGTAATTCTCTTCAATTACTTGGCATAACTCGAATACGAATTTGTGACTTATGATTACAATACATTTCTATACAATCGACAAGTCAAAATAGCGAATTCGACTTATATCTGACTGACACACAACAGCCGTCAAAATTTGTCATTATTGAATTAATTACAATAAATGAAATATGCATATTAGTTTTATTCAGATTTCTATGTCTTCACGAACCAATTAGAACCACACAACTACAATTTAGTCAGAGTTTTTTTAAGCGTTTGTATTTTTGATTTTTTTATGCAGATATCGATTTTATCTTTTGATAACTGCAATCCAATAAAATAAAGAATTCTGATTGGTTTAAATCGCATCACGTGGGGAAATCCATTGCACTTTATTTCTGTATAAAATGCAATAGGTCTTTCGGGAAACCCCCGATCTTCGATCTGCAAGTCCTGTGTCGTAGGAACTTGAATTAACATAGTTCCCTATCACCAACGCAACATTGTTATTTAATCTATTATAAATTAAGATATTTTCCAAAGAAATT
The DNA here is from genome assembly GCA_948146395.1 of Fragum whitleyi. Lineage (NCBI taxonomy): Eukaryota > Metazoa > Mollusca > Bivalvia > Cardiida > Cardiidae > Fragum > Fragum whitleyi. Next base: position 51,564,829 of record OX411549.1, on the reverse strand, counting down.
ACGATTACGAGCATGCAGTTCTGATTCTGAGCCCACGTAAACGAAGAAAACAGCGAGTCGACGAAGACCATCAAGCAACCCTCTCAATTAAGACCGACCACGCCGTTTTCGTTTAAAAATACAGATTAACTTGGCAGAAACAAGTTTTTGTCATAAGTACCTCTACGAATTTTAACGTTGTCGTTCGATTGTGTATCATTTGTTTTACTTTATGATGTTTCACTTCGATAGCGACATAAAAAAAATACACGATCTAAAAATAGATTGTGTAAATTATACGCGCAAAAAGTAGACTTGAAGCTTTAATGTTTGTCCGAGTATTTTAATAGTTTCTTCGATCTAGAGGATTGCAATTATAAGGGACGAGTGTCTATTTCACTGCGTTTATTGGGGTATAAAGTGCAATTGCCTTAGCACATAGCTTAAACATAACGCCCTACGGGCGTTATTTGCTATGTGCTAAGGCAATTGCACTTTATACCCCAATAAACGCAGTGAAAAAGACACTCATCCCTATATAGTGTTTCTGGTACGTTTTTGTATTGTTCGAGTGAGTGTTTGATATGAATGAATGCAGCGCTGAGTAAGCAAAATGGAATGGTTTTGATCGAGGTGTCAATTTCACGCTGTTACTTACTGTTGTCACTTCAAATTGTGACCTCATTTTAGCCCATTTTATCTTAATTTTAAGACAGTATTTGTTTTTAAGGGTAACTAGAATGATGGTTTAATCTCTGAATTGGTTATTCTGTAGTCAATCTTTCAAAAGGCTTAGTTTATACTAATGAATCTTTAGTTAGATTGAGACGATGGCTTAAGCGAAAAGTTAAACACACCGTTGAATCGAGATGGTAAATAATTTTGGAATGATTTTGGAATGAAATTGAACGAGTGCGATGAGTGAGTTTTGAGTGAAAATAAAGGGGAGGTGATCCAAAATCGCTAATTTCGCTCGGGGTGTTTGGAATGAAAGAATGGAGCGCTATTTAGTGAGTTATAACGGTTTTGATTTGACCGAGTGAGAGAGAGGGGTTTTGGGGGCAGGGGCTTAAACCCGTTTGGTTATTATCGCCCTATTATCTGTCAGGTAAAGTGTCCGAGTCTGTCATATACCGTGCATTGAGCTCAAAATCTTTTGAGCAAATGGATGCATTTAAAAACCCTTCGCCAGATGTCTCCATTGTTTTATCTATTCCTGTCTTTGCTTTCTTTTATTTTTTTAAACAGGCTCTAAATATTCAATGTATTTTTTAATACACATGCTCTTTCATTTAATCAGAAGCGACCATAATTCTTCATTTCATTTTTTGTCGCCCTGGTCAGAACTCACTTCAAACATTTTAAAATGCATTTTCATGTGTCTTAACATTAGTTCTTCAGGTAACAAATAGTGTTAGTTTTGTAGCATCTTCCAGCATAAAAGACAGTCTACTTCATTAACGGACATTGTATAGTTGTGAACCCGATCAAAATGTTTGTTGACGCAAGCGATATGATATAAACATTTTGATAAAAGCAACTTATTTTGTTTTGTAGAATAAAAAAGAATTAAAGTATGTTTCGTTTCTTTAGTGAGTAAGTATACATGTGTATCTTTTTATGGATCATACCTAAAGCTTTGGATAAGTAACTATCTGAACTGCTTAATAAGTATTTCCTCGAATAAACCGCAGATTTCTAAATAATCGGATAAATAATCAAAGGGAAATAACAAAGAATAGCAAAACATATTTTGGATAAAAACGGTCTCCCTTGGTAAAAACAAATTATATTTGCTCAGTAAAACGATTGGACGTAAGAAATTGGCAAATCTCAATATAAATATGCAAAAAGAAACAAAAGCAGAGCTTATAAAGTTATATTCCTTGTTTATGTATTAATTTGTTTATAAATGTTTTAGAAAAAAGGTAGTCCGTTTTCATGAATTCACTTAACGTATAGAGACGTGGTACGTGTTATGAAATTAAATGGGTATAGATACAGTTGTACAATTTATAGTGAGGCGTCAAAGATCAATTTTACATTGAAAATGATAGGCAATAAATTTGCGGAACTATAAAGGGGTATTTGTTATTCTTATGACTTTCTGATCATGTGCACACGATAAAGCAATAAATACAATAAAAAACCACAGCCTTTAACTTGAGAGTGAATCGAAGTATCACATTGCTTCATTTTAGACATTGTATAAATTTTAAATAAATCGATTACTATCTCTGAAATAACATTGAACTTCGTAGAAAATAGTTAAGTTTTCATCACGTGTCCGCGTATCTTTTCCATGAAGAAAATAAATAAATCGGCCTATGATATGGAATTCAAAAAAGCAGTGTTTGCTTGTCTCAGTACGACAACAATAACAAAGGGGGGAGTCAACAATGAGGATGTGATTCTTATTAAGTTAGGAAATCACAAGCTTAAATTTTTGGGTGAAATTCCTTTAACCGTTTTATAGTAAAATATCAGTTTATGCTATGTTCTCCTAGAGATTCCCATTCTGACTCTTAATCGAGATCAGCGAGCGAAACAAGCTTTGTACAGCCGGTCACTATCCTTTCAGCTTTCGCCTGGATTTTATTAAGTTCATCGTTTAAATTATATGAAATGTTTTCCCAAACTACATCGGAATATTCTAAAATAGGGCAAAGAAATGAAAAGTAAACGGATTGAAGGGATTGTCTATCAAGACGATTTTATCAGCTGAATTTCTGAAATGACGATTCCACCCATTTTATCCATGAGCTTATATAAATATACCTAAGTGTTTTCCACCGTTGAAAGTTTTGTAGTTGGCATGTATAAATATGGATGCTTATGTCCATTTACTTTGAGGGTAATCAAAAGTGGTTCAGATTTCGATTGATTAAATATAACTATCCATTTCTGTGCCTCAGAATCTTTTTCGTTTATATCTGTTTGTAATTTCGTTCCGCATAAATAAGGGTCGCCTATTTCTAATGAAAAGCTCGTGTCTCCTTTCATAAGATTATTAACTGGATTTTATCTAATATATCTATCAAACTATAATTGAAACTTCTTTTTTATTCGGATATAAGGTAAATCGGATAGTCAGAGTGGTACTTTTGACAATACGCTTAGAAAATATTAACTTAGAGTTTCTTGAATGCTTTCCGATCGTTTATTGAGATATATTAGGCATATTAAATTTTTATGACAGGACGCAGTAAAACACTATCTTTTGTTATCTAATTGATTATGCAAAGGTTAAATAGTTTGTTAATTTTTTCTCAGTGTCGAGCACCGCACATGCCTATGAAAACTTCGAGATTTCAGCAAGATTGTAATTCAGTCTGCGTCTTGAATTATTAACTTTCATATTTTGAACAAAATCCAGTCTGAATAACCACATAAAAATAAAAAAGGCAATTCTAAAAGGTTTATTGAGTGCGTTATATGTATTTATTTAAGGTTCATGTAAATTGTTAGGGTACTTCATTTGCCAAGAAAAAAGCAGTATTTTCAGGAATTCTATATATCAAAATGAAGCTATTTATGATTAACATAAGACTGCCATAGTTATAGCAGTATAGCTGAAACATTGTGGAAAAGGGTCAATTTGTACAGAACAAGCAACTAAACAAGCAACTGCATGACGGTTGGATAAAATTGGCTCATACTTTAACTAAGTATGTAGTCTTAAGTACTACCAAGGTACTTCTACAGCCGTTGATATAAAACTCGGGCCCAAAACTTAGTTATGCAAGCAATATATTTTTACGTATTTTATAAACACATATGAACCCCCCTGAATAACTGTTGAATTAAAAAAGAAAATAAGACGTAGGAAAAGATTATACAGAAAAGCTAAGATGTCTAACAACGATACGCATTGGGATCGATTCAGGGATTTAAGGAATGAGATAACTACTCAAATCCGACATAGAAAAGAAGAATACTACGATAACTTAGCACCCAAGTTATTATCTGAATCTGTAAATTCACGCGATTGCAACCGCCTCCTTGTAAAAAGTCAGAAATACCGTCGCTTTTGATGAAGGCAAGGATACATTAATTATAGACGATACTGAGAAAGCTAACTTGCTCCATTCCTTTTTTGCTAGTCAATCAAGCGTTAATGATGAATTTAAAACTTCGCCGAGTACAATGAACAATTCTCCTGGAGCAATTTTTGATTATTTTGAGATTTTTCATTATGAAAAATATGAAATACTAAGGAATCTAAGCATAGGCAAAGCATCTGGCCCAGACGGGATTCATAATCGTATTTTACGGGAGGGATCACTTCAACTTGCACAACCTTTTTGCGATCTTTGTCCCTAAATATGGGTGTTGTGTCTTCGGGATGGAAAATTTCAAATGTCTGTCCTATATTCAAAAGTGGGGATCCAACAGTCCCTTCTAATTATAGACCTGTATCTCTACTTAATACAATCGAAAAGGTCCCTGGAAAGTTAATATATAATCATGGTTTGTTTGTTTTTCTTTTTTTATCACAAACTTCTTTACCCCTTTTCAATCAGGATTTCTACCTTGCAATTCCACTGTGAACCAGACGTTATTACTTGATCATAATATTTGTAAAGCCCTTGATAGCGGAAATGAATTTCAGATAATCTTCTTTGATATAAGTAAAGCGTTTGATAAAGTATGGCAGAAAGGTCTTCTATTTAAATTTCATAATTCTGGAGTGCAAGGGAAATTACATGAATGGTTTACTAATTATGTGTCAGATAGATATCAAAGAGTTGTCCTCAATTGTAGTTACTCAGAATTATGTCTGATAAAGGCAGGTGTCCCTCAAGGGTATATTTGAGGTCCTTTGTTGTTTTTAATTTATACTGCCGAACTAAAGTTAAGGGCCGGCATCCGATTTGTATATCTTTAGTTGGAAGTTTTATGGAAAACCTTGAAAGAAAATGAATGAGGCAAATCGCGTTTTTCTGATGCTGTACAATCTGCAGCAATAGACTGGCATTGTTTTGCATAAACTGGAGTTGCGCTTCATTGCTCCTGGGGCCCTTTAAAAGATGGCACAACCAGAAAATATCCATTGAAAGTTTTTCAAATTTAGCTGTAGAATAAGTACTGTTTGAGACTTTTAGCATTTTGCACGAGTAACAGACAATCAACCTGAACACATTTCGACCAGATGGTAAACTCTTGGAATCTTTGTGGCACCGATTGGGGCTTCTGTCCGACTTGCTTCAATTGGTCGAACTGAGAACATGGGTTGCACAATAGGCCCTGAGATGGCTTCAAATTGTTTGTCCAGACAGGAAACTGGCCAGGCGTCTTACATGAAGCCAATCATTCAGCGACAAAAGATGATTTACACATCCGGCCTTGAGCTTTCCAAAATCAACAGGTTTTTTTTGCAACTTTACGAAACGGGGGTTGGGTACCTTCGGCGATTCTTCTACATTTAAAATAGCTTTTTTGACAATTTTGTTTGCAGTTCTCGAAAGTCAAAATATTGAGTTCAGTTCTTGCAAAAAATAAGATTGTTGCAGATGGTACAGAAGTCATTTAAAAAATACAATAGAAACTGTTCTAAGTGCATAAGTGTCCGCCTGTGCGTCGGCTGTATGGTCCATATCATTTTCTTCCTTTTTAGCTCACTTGAGCACAAAGGGCACTTTTAGAATCACCCTGACTGTCGTCCAGCGTGTGTCGTCAACTTTCTTAAAACTTCTTTTACCCCTAAACCATTGGGCCGATTTGAATAAAATTTTGCCAGAATGTTCCCTTTGTGAGCCTTTTCAAAAATTGTTCGCCCAATTCTAATAGGCCCATAAATATGGGCATGGCAGGGCGTTGCTTATTTTGAGCCCGAAATTTGTGGTTGACATCCTTCCTTGAACCACTGGGCCAATTTCACTGAAACTCTACCAGAATGATCTTTGGGTGAACCTTTTCAAAAATTACTCGCGAAATTCGATTGGCCCATAAATATGTGCGTGACAGGAAGCGGCTTATTTTGAACCCGAAATATTTGAACGACATCTCTTCCTGAACCGCTTGGCCGCTTTTAATGAAACATGTACCAGAATGTTCCATGGGTGACCCTTTTCAAAAATTGTTCATGAAATTTTCATTGGCATGCAGGGCGGGGCTTACTATTAGCCCGAAATCTTGAAACGCCATCTCCTACTTAACCACTAGGCCCATTTCAATGAAACTTTACCAGAATGTTTCTGCGGTGACTGTTTTCAAAAAAAAAATGTTGGCCCATAAATATGGGCTTGGCAGGGTGGGGCTTATTCTGAACCAGAATGACATCTCCTCCTGAATCACTGGACTGATTTCAATCTTTACCAGAATTTTCCTTTGCTGAAATTCAGAAATTGTTGGCAAATTTTTTCTTCAATCATTAGGCAAATTGAATGAGAGATCCTCTAGATAAATAAAATTCAGGTGAGCAGATAAGGTCCATTCTGGTCCTCTTGTTATCATTTTTCATTCATCAGACTTCGGCCTGTATAGCGATTCGGGGGTTTAAGCGTCTATAGTTGTTTAAATACGTTGATTTATATACGCCCGTTATAATACGAGACGTATTATGGTGGGCGGGAGGCTTCAGCATCGTTAGTGGCTTGAAGTCTGCGTCTCTTGAACGCATTCCACCTTATCAGTACTGTCTGTACGTTGATTAAATGAATGCCTGTCACTATATTAGGGTACTTGTTTGTTTGAATGGGGTATTACACGGCTTTCAGATAAACATATAAGCTACTGCTTATTGTCCTGAAAATGCGATATTACTTATCATGCGGCCATTTGTTAGATAAATGACCAGTATAATATTGACTTTTCTCAAATTTCACATGAAGTTCGCTGAGCCGGAATACGAGCTTAATATTCCAGGATTTGTAGCAAAGTGCGTTAGTGATTGATCTAGCCAGACAGAGCGTAAAGTCGATGGAAACTTAAAAAAAAAGAACTCAATTGTAACATTTTAAAGAAAATGAATCATCTCAAAAATAAGACTGTACACGTTTAATGCCTTAAGAGAAATTTTGAAAGAAGATTAAAGATGTGTCTTATCTTAGACTCTTGTTTGTATTATATCAAAAATAGATCCCTTTACTTGGAAAATCGAAATGTTTCCCTTAGATTTTCAGAAAAATCAAAGAGGTTAGCACTGATAGTTGAGAAAAAACCAAGCCTTTCAAAAAAGAAACACATTTGTCTTAAATTACTTGTTTTTACTTAAAATTCAATTTCCTGGCAAAAATATTTTGATGTTTTTTTAAGTTACCATGCTTGAGTTCACGATTAGATTTGTATCTAAGTTGTGCTTTCACACCAGAACATTTGAGCTTATTCCCAAAGCAAGAACCTGTACACGGTCTATAAATCAAATCTAGAATCCAGAAGGACTTTTTCAGAATAACAACACGCACGGTCACCACATAACTTTATATGACACCATATCAAATTAAATCGAGCGAAAAGACAACTTCAAAAACAGGCACAATGATGCGAATTATTATTTTGACGACTCTGTTTTTTAAATTAGTTGATTGTTTAACCCATAATGAATGTGGCACTTCTTGTGAATTACGTCAACAATTCCAGAACACCATTAGTGAAATGAATCAACGAATGGTGAATATGGAAAGAACGGTGGATCAACTGCGACAGGAGAACATGGAGTTGAAACAACGAATGGGGGCCTACGAAAATCAAGGTACATGTATTGGTTTAAAAAATTTTATAATATGACCTACGACGCGGGAGTGAAATAACCCATTTGATATTTTTTGCTATTACACGGTTGTTATTACACTAGTGGTATAACTATGCAAATGAGCTCATAGCGAATAGCAACGCTATTTTGTAACCGCGAAAATGACGTCATAATGTATGTGTTGTGACGAAAGTTTTTAACAAAGTTATCAGTTTCGCGGAATTTTGAAATATTGTATTTCAATAATTTTGACCAATTTCCGCAAAATTTCGTGTCATACTGTAAATAGAATATCAACTTTGTGCTCACAATTTTAATCGATTCAGCCATTTTATTTTATCTCATATATCCTTTATGAGATAAAATAAAATGGCTGTAACGATTTACATAATTAGGTAGTAGTGTAAAGATTTTTTTTCATTTTTTTTGAAAATGGCATTTTTTGCCGAAATATTGAAATCGAGTGTTTTTATTAAATGTTTATTCTATTCCCTTCGGAATAATTGGGTGATATTGTATTCGTGTAGATTGTCAGAACATGAGATTTTTTTTATAATGTTAAACGATAATTTTGTCAAACGGTCATTTTTAGTAAACATGGGACGACCTGTAAGTTAACTTACTTGTGAATTAAATGAACTTTAAAATACGCGCTTTATGACGTTTAATATCAAAATATTTTTCAATTGTACTGTCAAAGACAATTGATAATCACAAATAAACATAGAAACCTGAAATGCTTGATTTGAATTTAAGAAGACTATTTTAAGTCTTCGCTTATAAGTTTCATTGAGTCGATTTTAAAAATCTAAGATCTTCAACAAACTGGTAAGATTCATCAATTTTCTCATTTCAATGCGGTACTTTTAGAGAATTCGATTGCAAATGTAAAGAAAATAATGATTCTGATTTTTAACATAAGTACATGCTGATGCTACAAAAGGTAATTCTTCTTCTAAACAGGATCTCAGGAATCAGGTGGAAGGAACAGTTCTGTTAGCCAAAGGAACCGCAGACTGTTGATAAACAATGATACCCCGGTAGCTTTTTTGGCATCGCTGAATGCTCTTGCAAAAGAGGAACATTTGGGGGTCAACCAGAATATAATATATGACACACTACTGACAAACATCGGCGGGGGCTTCAACATAAACCATGGCATTTTCACCGTTCCTCAATCCGGAATTTATTTGATATCCGCAACAATCCTCACCTACGTTGACAATGAAGCTCGAGCAAGTATCGTGGTGAACGGAAAGAGGACAGTAAGTTTATTCGCACACGCTGCAGGTGGTCGTCATGAGCAGGGTACTCAAGTAGCTGTCCTTAACTTGAAGATGGGTGACACAGTGTCCGTGGAGAACATCGATCTGGCAGACGCTACGCTCTGGGGTGAGCGATACACTAGCTTCACCGGTGTTCTTTTATTCGCAACGGAATAAGATGTTAATCAGTAAATAAAAGAATATATTCGAACAATTCGCTGTTGTATAGACTCATCTTTACGAAATACATTTTAAGCTGGAATAACTAGGTTTTGGTATACCGAAACCTTACTTGTATATGATATGTCGACTATCTTTATATCATAATAAAAAAATAACAATAAAAAATCTACTTAAATCGACTTTAAATGCAACAGACGGTTTTCTAGACTTATCCTGTCAAGCCAAAATTATTGAATTAAACATGTAGCAGTCTCTATACAAAGCTTTCAAAGCCGCCACCATAGCACAGTTGGTTGAGCATAAGACTTCAAATCTGGAAGTCGTGGGTTCGATCCCCGGTGGCGGCAAATATCCTTTCCGACGTTTGTCTCTCACCAATGGGTAGATAATCGTAAAGCTATGTGAGATAGCAATCGGAGGCTAGGAAAGGGTATAATGGTAGTACAGGTGAAAGAAATACCAGGAACCAATTATTAGGTGCTCCGGCCTCCGCGATATAACAGCGAAATTGTTGAAAGCGGCGTAAAACCAATTCAAACAAACAAACAAACACAGGTTTCAATAATCTAAAACTATGTCCAATTTCTGGTCAAATTAAATGAAATTAGCGATTTTAAATGACGGGAGGTAATCCTTTATCGATTAATTTGTTAAGGATGAACAAAATAAGCGCTATTTATTACCCCCCTTTAATGAAATATGCATAAAAGTTCAATAAATAGATTCCTATTTCTTAAAGAGCCAATCGGACGATGACAGTTTCACTTATATCCTTGAAATTGCTATTTTTTCCATCTTTTTTTTATTTTGAATGAAGCTGTTGATTCGTCGTTTAAAGTAATTTTGAAGCGTTTTCGAGTTGTTTGAGTGAGTGTTTGGAATGAATGAATGACTGGAGCGCTGGGATAACAATTCAAAACGAATTCGATTGAGATGAACATCATTTTCACGATGTAACTAACTGTCCTAGTTTCGGTAGTTATCGCGTTGGTTTGTTAAGCTAAAATTGTCATATTTCTTTTCCGTGTATGTTAGACCTCGGTCCGTCCACGTAAGGTTATTTTCAGCTTTACTTCAGTTGCGGACTTACAAAAAACATAAAAACATGTTGGTCTTGGCGGATCAGACAGGGGGGGGGGAGATAGAAAGAGATAGACACACACATAAACAGACACAAAAAAAGAGAGGGAGGGGGTAATTTTCTTTCATTTTAAAAGCTTTGAGCGAGTGTTACATGTAGAAATATTTAAGATGCAGCGCTGAGCGAGCGATTTAGAATGGTTTAGAATTGGGATAAGTGTCAGTATCGTGGAGTTATAAAATGTTAAGAAAGAAAACATACACAAATTGTATGATTCACAACATCGTTGAATTAATAAAATGAATGATTTTATGATGGAATTACCTGAATGGTAGAAGCGGGTTTTGAATTAAATTAAGGGTTAGTGATGAAATATTGCTTATTTCGTCAATGAAATTAGCGAAACCATTTTACCTCACTATAATAACATTTTCATACTTTTGTGTGGGAGAGTCTTCTCGAACCAACCAATGAGTCGCTTTAAAACCCACACCAGCCAATAAAAATTACGTAAACTTTTGATCGAATTGATTGAAAATGTCGGTCATTTTGAACGATTTCGAAATACTTTCGAACAAATTTTCGAGCTTTTTTTATTGGTTTGAGTGAGTGTTTGGAATGAATGAATTGAGCGCTGATAAAGCAATTTAGAATTGCTTTTGATAAAGGTAAATGTCACTTTCATGGTAGACACAAATTCCATTAAGGTGTGTTGATGATACATGTACAGTACAAAAATGATAAATCGTGGTACGGTTAAAATCGAATGATTTAGGAATGATTTTGGAACGAGTCCTATGAGTGAGTCTTGAGTGAAAATGAAGGGATGTTATCCAATATCGCTAATTCTGGTCAGGGCGAACAAAAATAGTGATATTTGCAACCTCCCTATAATAAAGTATGCCTACAAATTCTTTAAATAGCCCTGCTACCAGAACCAATCAGACGCTTATAATTTCAATTAGGTCAGTGAAAAAATGGATTTTTTCCAACGATTTCAAACTTTAATTTAGTTTTTGATCTTATCATTTTGAGTGATTTTGTTGCGATTTTGAATTGGTTGAATGAGTGTTTCGAATGAACGAATGGAGCGCTGAGTGAGTGATTTAGAATGGTTTTGATCGAAATGGGTGTCGATTTCACGGTGTTACGTGTATTAACTGTATTAAACCCTGTATACTTTTAAACAAAAAAAGGTCGAAAAAGTATCAGATTAAACCTCATACATGTATGTGTTGAGATAACTTATAGTATACAGTAAAATGTGGTCTGCAGACTTCGTAAAAACGTTGTTTTAGAGGCCAGTCAAAGATAAGAACACACTGTTCTAGATACTTCTAGGTCAACAAACAAACTACATGAGGTAAAATGAAGCAAATCTTTCTGGCTGTATTTATGATCTTTAAATATGTTGAATCTTTACGTGCTGATGATCAAGTGTGTGCTACCAAATCCGAATTAGAGAAGCTGGACCAAGAAATAGAGCGTCTGAGGATGGACAGGGAACAAAAGATGGTGAAACTGCAAGAAGAAAACCGGAAACTGAACGAAAGACTGGTTGACATCGAAAACAAAGGTTATTTTTGTAAACAGTCATCAAAATTGTGAAACTGACAAAATGAATGATTTTAAAAGGAGATAGGAATGAAATTGAATGAGTGCGGCGGTTTGTATGATTTTCAAGGTAGATAAATCATAATCGCTAATTACGTACAGTCGGACAAAATAAACGATATTTTTACACCTCCATTTTACAAGGTGAATTTCAATTTCACGATATCCTACTCAAAGTTTGCTAAACATCAAAACATTTTTATACAATAATTTGAGGAAAAAATGAAATTTGATTATAAGAATATTGGAAAATGGTCGATTGGTATCAGTTTATCAAATTCTAAGAAGAAAATAAAGCTTTATAATTTAAGAAGACTTTGAATGTTCTTGAAAATTGAAAAGAATCGAATTTGACCAAAGAAGGTATTCTTTAAATTACATTTCGTTCAATAACGAGTATGAGAGCCGGCACTGTCTATAACAGCCTGACAGCGCCTTTGCATACTCCTGATTAAGTTCTGGATTACTCTTTGGGGAATGCCAGACCATTCTTCACTAAGGATCTGGCCGAGCTCCAGGAGTGTCCTTGGCTGGACCTGGCGAGGCGAAACTCGAACCTGTAGCTCATTTCACATATGCACTATCGGATTTAAGTCCGGTGAGCGAGCCGGCCAATACAAAGGTGGAATGCCCTCTTTTTGGCGAAACTCTTAGACTATTCGGGTCGTGTGTGGACGGGCATTATCACCCATTAAAATGATTCCATCCCCGATAGCACCAGCGTAAAATCTTACGTGGATATTGAGGATTTCATCAATGTAGCTACGAGCAGTCAGAGTACCTCTTTCTAAAATAAGATCAGTCCGCCAATCTCAGCTGATGCCCCCCCCCCCCCAAACTATGATGGACCCACCCCCATAACGATCGTGCTCAGCATTGTTTGCCGCATGAAACATTTCCCGGCCTTCTCAACACCCTAGCCGGCCTATCAGTGTAGTCCAGGCAATACCTAGACTCAGCCGTGAATACATGTAGCACAGGGCACCAGCGTCTTATGCGCCAGCCAACGTGGTCCAATGCCCATGTAAACCGACGCCGACAATAAACTCGGGACAGCGGAATACGAATACATGGTCTTCTTGACCCCAAGTTATGCGCATGCAGCCGTGTTCGTATGGTTTGAGTCGAAACTCGCACTCCCGGGGCGTTTTAAAGGTCGGAACGTAGCTGCGTTGCTGTAGCAAACCTGTTCCTTCGGGCATGAATTACCAAAAATCGGTCTTCTGCGACGGAGTTAGCTCTACTCCTACCTCCACCATGTTTCCTTACAGGTGTACCATACTGTAAGTATCGTATCCAAGCTCTGGTTACAACAGTAAGGTGTACCCCTAGTACCATGCCAACATCACGGTGGGAAACCCCTTGCTCCACCATACCTACAGCACGCCACAATTGTTCGACAAATAAATGTCGTCTGACATTTGGATTAGCCACGAGTAACGACTTAAAAGTCAATAAAGTACTGAAAAACGGAAACTAAGCATCTACACGAAACCTGTACATTTAGAAAATGAGAAAGGACAGATAAGAAACCCGGGGTTCCTCATTTTGCACGAGTCTCGCGAGAAAATTGCGTGTCAAACTTGGTAATGTGTACATTAGATATCTTATCAATACATTAATGTATAGGTAGATTTTGAGCGGTGAGCCGTGAAATCTACTTTTTACGGTTAACTTTCCGTGCTATTCTTTCAAAATAGATAAAATAGACATAAGAAAGATACAAATTACCTTTCAAATGAAACTAAGTGCTTGTCTTAGATCTTAAGGTTTACTCATAAACCTATGGTAATGGACTCAACGCCTAGGTCAGAGCTCAGTTGTGAAAATACACCTATACTTTTTTATACACAAACGCTAATGTTTATTTTTTTAAATCAGCTCCTGTAGGACAGCGAAAAAGTTTGGTGCTTAGCAAACTTTGGGTAGTATAATATGGCGCAGAGTAGACTGGCTCCTGTCCCACTGTTCTGAAGTATTGTGAAATTCACCTAGAAAAAGACTAATTTTTTATCAGCTTTATTTCTCTGACTGGCCGATCAGTTTGTCAGTTTTGGAGAATATGGGAGGTAATTTGAAATAGTAAAACATGAGTGGTGTCCCTTATTTAACACTAACTGACAGCCTGGGAGCCAGGCTAGGCGGTGAGAAATAACATTTAAACATAAATATCAATATGAAACTTTATAGGTTAGCAGAACTCGCCATGAAGAAGTTGAATACTTAAATAACTAATTCAGCTTGCTTAATTTCTTAATTATTTACCTGTATAATCTCAATTTCATTTTGGGTTCAATTCTCAAGCTATAGAAGCGATCACAAAGAATAACGCACACGTATTTGTTCCTATATCGCATTTCCCTAGTAACCACGTGCAAAAAGGCGCGGTTTAAGAGACCGTGTTCCCATTTTTTACCTTTTATCTCAATTTCGCTTTTATGAAGTAACAGAAAAATCGTTCGTTTTCGTGTAAGATAAATATTTCTTTGAATGGACATTGCAAGTTTTTGCTGTTCTTTAATTGAACTATAAATCGACCTTGATTTTTCTAAATATTTTTTCCTCTTTTCATTCGGGAAGAATTATAGATATTTGTTGCTGTGAATTTCCACAAACAGGGTGTTTGAAGTCCCGTTCACAGAACCGTTCGGCTGATCTACGAACCCGCCGACTTTTAATGGCCAATGATGTACCGGTTGCCTTCCTTGCATCGCATAATGCTTTTGCAAAAGAGGAACATCTTGGAGTCAACCAAAACATCATTTTCGACACGGTTACGACAAACCTTGGTGGCGCTTTCAACGTTTACCACGGCATATTTATAGTACCTCAATCTGGGGTTTACTTGATATCTGCGACGGTTCTTTCTTGGTTAGACAGCGAAGTCAGGGCTAGCATCATGGTGAACGGAAAACGAACGGTGAGCTTGTTCGGACACGGTGCAGGCGGACGTCCTGAGCAGGGTACACAGGTGGCTGTTCTAAAACTAAATGTTGGTGACACAGTGTCCGTAGAGAACATTGACCTGACAGACATTTCCATATGGGGTGATCGCTACACCAGCTTTACTGGTGTTCTTTTGTATCCGATGGAATAACTTGGTATGCCGAAAATCCAATAAAGTTTCTAATCTCTAGCTCTTATTTAATGTCTTTTCCGATTGAAAAGAAACATTGATGTCGATTAATGTTAATTCGGTATCTATCGCAGAATTAAATGCCTTGACTCTTGAAATATGATCCCAAGCCTTTTAACTATGGATACTTCATCACGTACATGTTAACGTATCTTAAAAGTCCCGTCTGTGTTCGTTAACATTTCAGAAACGCGACACAATGATATTAAACGAATATGTACACAAAAACTAGACTTTTATTCTCAAAGATAAGCTTGAATTTGACAATATTCGGTATGGCGATGATTATGACGCGATGATCTAAATATAGACCTTACATGATGAATATTTATGACCCGCAACATTTCTGACTCTATTTTGAAATGAGCAAATTACCGCTCCTTCGCATGGGCGTATTTCACGTTAACAAGATCTCAATTACATAATAATACTTATTCGGCAGATTGTGCATTTCCCGAAAAAGCCACCGTTTGTCGATTGATTTGTATTTTTATGTAAGACATCTTTCATATGACTAAATTAAGATTAATTATTCAAAGAATGTTCACGAAATATCGATTTCCCTTTTCTCTAAACGCAGACGGGGGCTTTTAAGTTTTATGAATAAGATCTTTTTTATCTGTTTAATAATAATTTTTCAGATTTTAATGGACAAAAGGCAATAAAAAGGGAAAACATCCAGGGAAAAAAGAGAATTGCTTAAGCAAAGAGATTTTTTCAGTTGTCTGAGCTCGGTGACTATGTTAGGTGACCGGGTAGAAACTTCACGTTCAATGCTTTCTTCTCAAATGAAGTTTAGTTATGCATTGTAATCCATGATTTTTGCCGTGGCAGGGCGGAGCCCAAGTAAAGGGTCTTTGCATTTAAGTCTAAGGTAAATGAGCTTTTATATATGATTACCCAATTTAATAAATAGTAAACATCACACCGTACAACCGGTTGCGACGATGACGGGTGGGAGTCAACGATGACAGCATCGGAACATAATGCCGAGGAGACGGTAGGTCAAATAAATTTATTCGTGTAAATAAACGATTGAAGCTTTGGTATTCGAAAGCAGATAATTGATCGTGTAAGTGTTCAGCGCTTCTGGTATAACTTAAGCTTGTCTTAACTGAAGTAAATATGATTTGGTTACCGTGCTCACTTTCGCTTTTACACGTTCGATTTGTGGGTTTTAGGATACACTTACACTGAGGGACTAAAGAAAGGCTAAAATCAGTTCTGCTGAATTTTCTCAGCCTTCCTAAGTGGTGTTGTTTCTAATGTAAGGGTTAAAAGTTAATTCATTATGCTTGTAAAATATGAATAACATTTCTATTCAAACAATTCAATCGTTTAAGAGCAGTAACCGTTTTAAGTTAAATACATGTACCCCTAATTCTGAAATTAACAACCAGCCTTCGTTCTTTGAGAAAACGATCAGAGCTCAGTAAAGTTACTGCGTAGCTTGAACTTATACCATCATATCAGAATTTAACATTTTTTCATGAATATTGTCCATAAATGCGTAATAAGTGATGCCTTTTTTTTGTAGAAGGCTTTTTAGAGTAAAAAAAGATGTAGGGTGTTGAATTCAGGTTAACTTTCTGACATCTTGCATGTAGAGGTCATCTTTATATTTAAACTCGTTTTCAAGAATATTTTACATAGAAACAGATCTTCTTAATTATTTGTTGTGCCTTGATTTTTTTTGAATGGATTATGAATGTCATTTGAATAATACTGTTTGACTCTTCATTCGAAATTACCCATTAATTTCAAAAGAAGATAATGTTTATTACATCACATGAATATTTTCAGAACAATGACATAATACGGTTATTTTTAAAAAAATTGCATTTCTTTTAGAAACATCGACGAAAACAATGTAAATAGAGGTTAGAAGATAATTGAAATACGTACTAAGTGTATTGTATGGAAAAAAATCATACAAAACACTAAGTACGTATTCTATATATCTTGTCGAGATGTTTCAGTTGTTGTTCGCATTCATCTTTGAACGAGGTTGTTAATAAACAAAAAGACTGTTGTCGGCAAATTGCCTTATTTTGGAAGCGATGTTGTTTCCAATATCATTGATATAGAGATATTTGTATAGTTATAAGATTAAAAAAAATAACCTTAGACTTGCAGATGATATTTACTATCGTTAAGTGCTAAGTCCCCAAAATGACCAACGAAAAGGCACTTACAGACTACAACTACACCATAAATGGTCGTATACTAGATAAAATGAAATCAACCCTTACTTAGAAGTAAAACTCACCAGCAATTAATCACGGAACAAACAGATACAACAAAGGGCCTAAGTACCATACCCTATGAGACCCAAACTTTACTTCGCCAGTGCTGGACTTCAAACCTTGTACTTGCTGTTCTCTGTTTGTAAGCCATGATTCAATCCAGTGCAGTATCTCTCCCCGAATTCCATATGATTCAAAATCCTTCAGTAGGCGCCGGTGTGGTACACTATAAAAGACTCTGCTGAAGTCTAGGATTAACATATCAACATCATTCGGAACATCACTCGGCCATTTCCGTAAACTGCAACAGACCTCGGATGTATGTAAGGCGGATGGGTATGTAACAAAATGGCGGAAACAGAGTAAGAAAAACTAGCACGGTAGATTTATATCCTTTACAGTAAATAACGGCTAAAAATTCTTAATTTTTGAGAATGACGAATCATTCTCAAAAATTAAGATTTTTTCAGCCGTTATTTAAGAATCTAAAGATATTTATATAAGGATACGATGGTTTCACGTCAGTGACTTGAACGAGTAGCGTTGGCGACGTCGAATGTTTTCACTCAACTGCCGTCATCGAGTTTTTCCAAGGGTTTCCCGTACTTTTTAAAAATATTTCTTCTATGTACATCCGAGGTTGATCGTGAGATTGGCCGAGTGGTGTTCCGAATGATGTCAACATGGCAATTATTTGGTCAAGGTTTATCGTTATTTCTTCTGTTGTAATGACAAATTTTGATTCACATATCTTGGTCTTAAAGACATGTTGGAAATTGACAAGTATATTGTGTAGTTCTAAATGGCTCATTATATGTCTGTAAACTATATGTTCCATGATCTTGCAAAGGACAGATGTTAATGATACGGGTCTATAAGATGCCAGGTTGGCTTTTATCACCCTTCTTTAAAAGAG
The DNA here is from genome assembly GCA_948146395.1 of Fragum whitleyi. Lineage (NCBI taxonomy): Eukaryota > Metazoa > Mollusca > Bivalvia > Cardiida > Cardiidae > Fragum > Fragum whitleyi. Next base: position 51,546,716 of record OX411549.1, on the reverse strand, counting down.
CGGATACATTAGCCGATTTCCTATCCATTGGAAATGTGTTTAGTCTCACGCCCTGACAGGTGAATAATAACGCAGAATACTTTACCTTAGTGTATTTCTAGTTTTGATTATCAAGTCTCAGTTCTTGTTATGTATGTTCATTTTTCTTGCCAACCGTACATAATTGGTCGCCGACTCCTTTGGAACCTCTGTACTGGAGATTAGTGTAAAGACGATGGAAGTCTGAAATATAGTAACTGTATTTTGACATTTAATAGTAAAATGTATCAGTATAGAGATAAGACTGTACTTCTTTTCCTGTCTAAAGAGACGATTCGTCTAGGACGAAAGGGATGTCATATCTTGAACGCTTGTTCTTTTCAAATACAAATCCCTTTTATTAAAAAAAGTGGAAATGTTTTCATCGAATTTCCTCAGTAAATCAAAGGTTAGCACTTGACGTTACATGAAAACAAGTCTGCACGAGAAATGTGTGTATCATACACAGAGTTGTCTTAAACTACTTGTTTTCGTTTTACCTTCAATTCCATTGCAAATATTTTTTTTTCAAGTTACCATCATTATGTTTGTGACTGATTTGAAATTCGACCTGAAAGTGTTTGGGTTTCAAACGGCATTAAGAAAATGTCCCATTTGACATTTAATGTTTGGAAACGATAAATATATACCAGCATAAATGATACTTTAAACATCCTATAAGGATTTGCTTGCTTCTAATTTGTCCCCTAATTACCAGGAAATAGAAAATTGTTCCCAAGGGAACCACCTATGCATGTATTTATACATTTAAGTTAGAAGACAGAAGTACTCTTTCAGAACAACAATACACTTTGTAACCACATGACTTTACATGTACATAACGCCAGATTAACATAAACTGAACGAAAAGACTTCTTTCTAAAGAAGCAAAATGATGCAAATTATTATTTTGACGACAATGCTTTTGGTATTTCAACAATTCGAGAATACCGTTGGTGAAATGAATCAACGAATGGTTAACATGCTACAATTCGAAAATACCATTAATGAAATGAATCGACGAATGGTGAATATGGAAAAAGCGATGGATAAACTGCAGCAGGAGAACAGAGAGTTAAACCAACGGATGGAGGTCTGTGAAAATAAAGGTATGTGTCATGGTTTGAAAATTGCCTATTTTTCTTTGTGTTTATACACATGTAAGTTCACACGCACATTATACCCTACACAATGGGTTTCTCAAAATTTGTGTGTAACCAAAATTTTCCTGTGTCGTCCAATGCTGGGGATTGTGGCATACCATAAGTAGAAAAGGTTTAGTCTTTTTGATTTCAATTATCGTTAGAATAAGAATCAATTAGTATACTGTGTTTCTTTTGTCAACCTCTTTTGTAATCTCCACCAAATATGACCGCAAGTCAAGTAGCTAGCCTGTCCGAGCAAAAAGTCAGAATATGCGATACATGTATATTTGTCAAAATTTCATTCAAAAATAGTGGACTTTTGGCATAAAAATAGGACAATCGATAAATGAACTTAATTTTGAAAATAAAAGCATCAAAATACGCCCTTGTGACGTTTAACATCAAAGGATTTTCCATTTTCATTGTCAAAGAAGCCTCATTAATAATTACAATAAAACAATAAAAATAAAAGTTTGAAGCATGATGCTTGACTTTATATCAAGCAGACTACTTTAAGTATTTGCTCATTTTTGAGACGACACTTTTAGAGCGATTGGTAACAAATATAAAGAAAAAAATCAATTTGATCTTTAACATAAATCTGCTGATGCTACAAATACTTTTTCTCTAAACAGAATCTCAGGAGTCAAATGGAAGGAACAGTTCTGTCAAACAAAGATATCGTAGATTGTTGATGGACAATGATATACCGGTAGCTTTTCTGGCATCACTGGATGCTATTGCAAAGGAGGAGCATTTAGGGGTCAACCAGAATATAATATATGACACATTGCTGACAAACATCGGCGGGGGCTTCAACATAAACCATGGCATTTTCACGGTTCCTCAATCCGGAATTTATTTAATATCCGCTACAATCCTCACCAACATTGACAATGAGGCACATGCAAGTATCATGGTGAACGGCAAGAGGACAGTAAATTTATTTGCACATGCCGCGGGTGGTCGCCATGAGCAGGGTACTCAAGTAGCTGTCCTTAACTTGAAGATGGGTGACACAGTGTCCGTAGAAAACATCGATCTGGCAGACGCTACGCTCTGGGGTGAGCGATACACTAGCTTCACTGGTGTTCTTTTATTCGCAACGGAATAAGATGTTAATCAGTAAATAAAAGAATATAAAAAAAAAAAAAAAAAAAAAAAAAATTCGCTATTTTACAGACTCATCTATACGAAATACATTTTAATGCTGGAATTACTCGGTTTTGGTATACCGAAACCTTACTTGTATATAATATGTCGACTATCTTTCTATCATAATAAAAAAATAACAATAGAAAATCTACTTAAAATCGACCTTTAATGCAAAAGACAGTTTTCTAGACTTATTCTGTCAGGCCAAAAATATTGAATTAAACATGTAGCAGTGTCTCTAAACAAAGCTTTCAATAATGTAAAACTATGTCCAATTTCTGGTCATATGAATGAAATTAGCGATTTTAAATGACTTTGAAATGGGAGGTAATCCTTTATCGATTAATTTATTAAGGATGAACAAAATTAGCGATATTTATTACCCCCCCCCCCTTTAATGAAATATGCATAAAAGTTCAATAAATACATTCCTATTTATTCAAGAGCCAATCGTACGATGACAATTTCACTTATATCAGTGAAATCTCTATTTTTGGTGAACGAACGTCGTTCACCAGTGTTATATACCATGTCAGGAAAATCCTGTTGGATGTTAATACATTTTAAATAAAGTAGCGCCTCTTAAAATTCAATTTAGTATCTTTAGATATTTTTCTCCGCAAAATCACTGTTATTTTCTTTAATGGCATGATACTAGTATTCTTTATCAAGTGAAAATAATGAAAATTCGCCTTGAAAAACACAAAATGATCTTGCAATTTTTATCAAGGGAATTTTTGATCGGCGTAAGCTTGTCGAGAGTTTAAAGCAAAAACAAAGTTTGTGTCTAGACACCGTAGAGACAGATACTATGTTTTTGACCCAAGCCTTCGCTGGTGCAACTTGTAGTAATTAGCCGGAAATACGTGTTTATTTAGGTCATGTCCTCTTGAACTTACATTCGGCAATACTCGGGCGATCTCCGACGGCTCCGATTTAAATGTAGGTTAGAGGAATCGGCCGAGTTGAGACGAATGCCACATCAAGACACCTTGTGTCATTAGAAACGGTAACGCGGTTTTACATAACTTTTCAACTAGCGACAGTCAGTCTCGAGACGGGTTTTTAGAATGATTCGACATGTGTTTTACATGTACAACCTTTCTTGTACTTTTATTTGAATAGGGATGAACGCCGCTATTAAGATTTTTCTGTAAAATTGCGTTGGCTGAAGTAGGACTTGTACGGATACACTCGAATATTCGGTGAACTTATTCCCAGCGAAACCGTTTCGTATTCGTTTGTCCCAGAAGCGAATATTGCCGAATACCAAATGCGACAGGCACGGAAGATATTTCATTTGGGCCATTCTACTTTGCATTTTTTCAATCTGTAAAACCATATCAATTCAAAATTCTATTTGAAAATTAAATAAATGGTAGCTAAATATTCAACCTAAGATACCATTCCAATTGACGAGTAGATATTGTCGTGGTCAAGGGGGGACCAGAGCCGTCATGCACTTGTTTACAATTCGACAGACGGGTTGAGTTGTTAAATTATTCTGGAAAAGGCATTGCGTTTTTTACAGAAATCATAAAAATCGATGAATAAAAACTTGTACCATCCTTCCCAAAATTCGTTTAGAATTGGTTAACTACAGTTTAAGCAAAAACTAGCTCCGAGCAGAAAGTCTAATATCAGCCGCAATACTGTAATAAGATATCGTTAGTGAGTGATTTTACAAGCATCGAAACTCTTGAAGGTAAACAATAGGTTCTCGTGCAAAAAATAAACCGACAATTGTAAGGATTCTCAATTCTTTGTGGAAAGAAAGTCGGAAGGAAAAAACATTGTATTATACTTAAACAGTCTAGACATAGTCATGCAATTATTACCTCCCTTTAAAAAATAAACTTCTTAAATAAGATTCTTATTCGCTTTTGATGTAGAAATTACGTAACAAAAATAATATTTATAAATACTTTTAGTATGCAATTTACTATGGAGCAATTGTTTAATATAAAAAGTTACACTTTAATTTCTAAACCTTAAACAGAAATAATCTATGAATTATACTAATAGGGCACTAGACCTCCTCTAACCTATATAAATTACCAGCCCAATTAGCTCAGTTGGTAGAGCACCGGACTTCAAAACCATTGGAGTTCGGCGGCGTGGGTTCGATTCCCGGATTGGTACACTAATAAAAACTAATTGTCTTTCGGATGAGACGTTAAACCGAGGTCCCGAGAGACGGTGCTTTACACCGAGCACGTTAAAGAACCATGGCGGATCTCAGCAGTAGTCTCGTCATGTATCCTTGTACTATCCCCCGTAACAACTAACCGTCTTCTGGGGGCGTCGCTCATATGGGCATGTGCTACGGTAGCGACGATAAATAAACGGAAATACACACACACTATAACCTATACCTAAATATTTCTCATCCTGCAATGTTATAAAATTGATTAGACCACGCTTGAAGCGAATTGGCCAATCAGAGAACAGTATTTCAAAAGTATAAATCACTGATGCAATTCCGAGCCTTGTATTTACAGATATACGGTGGTAGTATGTCGTGCATGTGAGTCGACAGGTTTTGCGTGCCGCGTCATTGCGAAAAGATATCGTCCATTTTATATTAGCGCCTTTTCCAAAACACTTTTTACAGTCGCATAAAATGCAAAAGATCTACAAAAGTAACGGAAAGAGATTCATAAGTTATTTCAGCAGTATTACACACATTTTTAGTAATATCAAAGCGAGCTTTACCCTTTTTTTATTGTAAAGAGGTTCGGGTAAAAATACAGACACTGATGGAAAAGCGTGGTCTAAGTCAGATAGAAAATCACGTGCCGCGGTGTATGGAAAATAGACACTCGCTAACGCTCGTGTCTATTTCCCATATACCACGGCACTCGTTTTCTATCCTATACATAACGACATAAGTGTCAACCACGGAAGTGGTTATGGCTTCAAATATGATAAAAACTAATCTCTCAGGTTATGGTTCAAAATACTATTAATAAGTTAACAAATCATAACTTTAAAAATGAGTACAGTTCAGGACTGACTGATATTCATAGGTGTTTCTTTGGTTGGTACTCAAAGACCTTTTCATCCTCTGAGAAGAAACAAAGTTAGTTAAAAAAGTTAAAACAAGTACAACAAATTTACTTAAATAAGCTTAACCATGATAACAACTACTTTTGTAAAAACAAACACCATTGGATATAGGTTAAGGACAGTTTTAGATAGGATTAAATCATTTCTCCATTTATGTCTAATTAATAAATGTACCTATTTCAAGTGTGTAAAAGAAATTTTCACAGAGTAACATCTCATATTCTTACAAATATTTTTCTAACAGGATTTTTCCTCTCTTTCCCTTTCTTTGAATTTGCAGTGAAATTTCCGAATAACGGAAATTTTGTCGAGACAATTCTTCCCACTTTTTTTTACATTCGTAATTTCTCTTTTCTAATTGAATTCAATATATCACTCTAGAATGCCATCAGGTTCGTTCACCATCAGTACTTTCAGTGCTTTGATTCTATCAATTTTTATTTTGAATGAAGCTGTTGATTCGTTGTTTTAGCCATTTTCAAACGTTTTCGAGTGTTTTGAGTGAGTATTTGTGATGAATGAATGGAGCGCTGGGAGAACGATTTAAAATGGTTTTGATTGAGATGAACATCAATTTCACGATGTAACTGTTCTGGTTTCGGTAGTTTTCGCGTTGGTTTGTTAAGCTAAAATTGTCATATTTCTTTTCCGCGTATGTTGAGCCGCCGTCATAGCGCAGTTGGTAGCGCGTCGGACTGTCAATCTAGAGTTCGCGGGTTCGATCCCCGACGGCGGCACTCATTCTTTCCGACTATTTGTCTCTCACCAATGGGTTGATAATCGTAGACCTATGTGAGATAGCGGCTGGAGGCTAGGAAAGAATGTGGTGGTTGTACTGGTGAATGAAATACCAGGAATCCATTGTTAGGTGCTCCAGCCGCCGCGATATAACTGAAATAATGTTGAAAGCGGCGTTAAACTCCATTCAATCAATCAATCAATTTCCGCGTATGTTAGACATCGGTCCGTTCACGTAAGGTTATTTTCAGCTTTACTTCAGTTGCGGACTTATAAAATACATAAAAACATGTTGGTCTTGGCGGGTCAGACAGGGGGGGGGGGGGGGGGGGGAGATAGAGAGAGATAGACACACACATATACAGACACAAAAAGAAAGAGAGGGAGGTGGTATTTTTTTGCATTTTAAAAGCTTTGAGTGAGTGTTACATGTAGAAATATTTAAGATGCATCGCTGAGCGAGCGATTTAGAATGGTTTAGAATTGGGATGAGTGTCAGTATTGTGAAGTTATGAAATGTTAAGGTAGTGGACCCGTAATAGTTCCGCAACATTTCGGACCACATATTCTTTCACAATGTTTACCAAGGTTTCCAAATGAAAATCATTTGGAAACCTCGGTTAACACTGTTAAAGTTCAATACTTATGAGATGTTTCAAAACTATTACGGGTCCGCTACCTTAAGAAAGAAAACATACACAAATTGTATGATTCACAACATCGTTTAATTAATAAAATGAATGATTTTGGGATGGAATTAACTGAATGGTAAAATCGGTTTTTGAATTTAATTAAGGGTAAGTGATGGAATATTGCTTATTTCGTCAATGAAATTAGCGAAACCATTTTACCTCCCTTTAATAACATTTTCATACTTTTGTGTGGGAGAGTCTTCATGAACCAATGAGTCGCTTTAAAACACACACCAGCCAATAAAAATCACGAAAACTTTTAATAGAATTGATTGAAAATGTCGGTCATTTTGAACGATTTTGAATACTTTCTAACAAACTTTCGATTTTTTTTTTTTTTTTTTTTTTTTTTTTGGTTTGAGTGAGTGTTTGGAATGAATGAATTGAGCGCTGTTAAAGCGATTTAGAATTGCTGTTGATAAAGGTAAATGTCACTTCCATGTAGTTGTTAGTGGTAGACACAAATTCTATTTAGGTGTGTTGGTGATACTTGTACAGTAAAACTTGTATTAAGCGACCAGGAATGGGACAACCAAAAAGCGGCCGTTAAAGAAATTGGTCGCTTAATACACGTTTTGTTTACAATTAAGAAATCGATGATATATAACATTGCGAAATTCTCAAGAATCCAATGATGTAAAAACTTTTCAGAATCGTCTTTTTGAGACGATTCTGGTGAGTTTTAACAGCATAATGTTTCATTTACAATATTGTTTATTCCAGTGATATTTATATTTTCAGATATTTCTTTTTTAAGAAGGGTTTTTGAATGCGGTCGTTTAATAAAAATGGTCGCTTAATAGACGTGGTCGCTCGGGCAAGATTGACTGTACAGTACAAAAATGATAAATCGTGTAACGGTTAAAATCGAACGATTTAGGAATGATTTTGGAACGAGTCCGATCAGTGAGTCTTGAGTGAAAATGAATGGATGTAATCCAATATCGCTAATTCTGTTCAGGGAGAACAAAAATAGTGGTATTTGCAACCTCCTTATAATAAAGTATGCCTACAAATTCTTTAAATAGCTACGCTACCAGAACCAATCAGACGCTTATAATTTCAATTAGGTCAGTGAAAACATGGACCTTTTTCCAACGATTCCACACTTAAATTTAGTTTTTGATCTTATCATTTCGAGTGATTTTGGTGCGATATTTAATGGGTTGAATGAGTGTTTCGAATGAACGAATGGAGCGCTGTCTGAGTGATTTAGAAGGATTTTGATCGGAATGAGTGTCGATTTCACGGTGTTATGTGTATTAACCGTATTAAATGCTGTATACTTTTTAACAAAAAAGGTCGAAAACATATCAGATTAAATCTCATATTTGTTGAGATAATCTTTAGAAAATGTGATCTGTAGACTTCGTATATACGTTGTATTAGAAGCCAGTCAAAGATAAGAACACACTGTTCTAGATACTTCTAGGTCAACAAACACACTACATGAGGTAAAATGAAGCAAAATTTTCTGGCCGTGCTTATGATCTTTAAATATCTTGAATCTTCACGTGCTGATGATCAAGTGAGTGCTACCAAATCCGAATTACAGAAACTGGACCAAGAAATAGAGCGTCTGAGGGTGGACATGTACCAAAAGATGGTGAAACTGCAAGAAGAAAACCGGAAACTGACTGAAAGACTGGTTGACATCGAACACAAAGGTTATTTTTGTATACAGTCATCAAAATTGTGAAACTGACAAGATGAATGATTTTAAGAGGAGTTGGGAAAGAAATTTAATGAGTGGGTGCAGCGAGTTTTGAATGATTTTCAATGTAGATAAATCATAATCGCTAATTTCGTACAATCGCACGAAATCGCTTATTTCGTACAATCGGACAAAATTAGCAATAATTTTTAATGCCCTCTAGTGAATTAACGTACTTTCCTGATTGTGTGTGCTAAAGGACAAATCAGACGCTTACAAATCAACACCAGCCAACAAGATTGCAATTGAGGAGTGTTTAAAGTGAGTGGAGCGAGTATTTATTATTAATGAATGGAACGCTGAGTGAGTTATTTTGAATGCTTCTGGTCGAGGTGAATGTCAATTAACCCTTTGCTGTTTAAATCCTGCTTTTTACGTGTCTGTGATTTTATGATTGAGAAAACATTGTGAAAAAAAGAAGAAATTGCTTCTGACAAGCAATTTCTTCTTTTCCACACTATTTTCTACCCTACTGAACGTTTATTTGTCAATTTAAATCCACTTTAAATTTTCGTCTGCACAACCTTTGAATTTGGACAGGTCTAAAATTTTGTAAAACAGGAAAGTGTTAACGATATTACTAACTGTACTTTTCCGCTCGCTGCAGGAATGACAATAGCTATTGAAATCCACAAAGATGTGTCCTTGGCTATTTGTCTATTTCATTTCTATAATTTCATGTTATGTGTAAAAAAGTCTTTTCCGAGAAAAAAATCCAAGTTATGCTATCTTGATAATTGCTAAAGCTGACAAAAGATTTATACATAAAAATAGGAATGTTAAATGTCTCTATTCATTTCCATTACTCAAATGCTTTCCTGGTGCAGAGGTCAAAAAATAGATTATTATAAATGTGACCCGTCACGCTAAATGGAACCATCTCGGTAGTACGTAAAGTGTCGATTCTAGTCATACTGACTTGGGTCGAAACTTTTCGCACTTTACTAATTTTTATTGAAGACAGGTTTACCTGTCTTTCAATATAGGGATCGTCGCCATCCGATTCTGATAACAAACCTACATGTGTCATTACGCTAAAAAAAGTAGACCCATTCATAAAAATAAACGCGGCAAAAATAATCAATAGTGTAGCAATATACCGTTAAATTTTGGTGCTGACCTAAATTCTGGCGGGGACCTCAGGGGAGTGAACACGTGATCTATGCAGAAGTTGCCTGCAGAAACGTGTTTTACATTCGTAAGTGGTGCTGTTTTAGGGCGTTTTCGGCTGCAATCTTTTGCATTTGCTCCAAATTTTCAATTGCATCCTACAACTGTTTTTCTACATAGCATTGGCAAGCTATTTTCAGTTCCCCATTTTAGACTCCCTATTTCTCGTAAAATTGTATGTTTGTGTGTCCTTAAGGTTGCTTTATTTATCCGTCTCCCGGGCCTGTCGTAGTGTAAATGGATTAAAACTAAAATAGCACAAGGCTATTTGAATAAACTCGTAAACCCTTGGAATTTCCTAGGTTTGAATTTTTACTTGGATTTACGGAGAAATTTCGATGGCTTATCAAATTAATTTATTATTAGGCTTGTTTTGTCTATCCATATTGTACAGCATTTGGAACATCACTAGGTCATTTCCGTAAACGGCAACAGATCGTGATCGTGATATTCACTCGGCAATCATCGGGCGATCTCCGAAGTCTCAGATAAATGTAGGTTACGGAATCGGCCGAGTTGTGACGAATGCGTTAGATTGGCCGAGAGGTGTTCCGCATGGCCTATACAGTAGTACCACGCATGCGTGACCCCGGTTTTGAGTTTCCGCTTTTGTTTTCGACAATTTTCTGACAATAACAGAAACTGTTTTGGAAACTAGAATGGATTTATTTGTAACATTCTGGAGTGGATTTGGAAAGAATTCTACTCAAGGTGATAAATGCTGTAGCTCGGGATTTCATTTAACGATCTGTCATTTTGGCAGTTTTGTCAAAATTGATAGTTCACCGGATTGTTCAATCCGAATCTTGATCTAGAAAAGCAGTCCCGTGGAAAAGGCCTGAAAGGTTGGTTGTCTTAACAGGTTTATATATTATTGTGTAGTAAAAATAATTTTCTACTAAGTAAGACCATATGCAAGGAGAATAACCTGAAATGGAGATCGAAATATCTCAATGGAAAAATAGAAATAGAATGTTTCACTCCTTGAAGAAACTTAAACGGTATTCATAAAAAAGCTACAGCTATTGTACGGGAAAATACTTCTTCTTGGTATTGACTTTGACTAGTAAAAGTATAACAATATTGGTATTACTTTCATTGCTTCTTCTATGTGGAGATAATTAGTTAAATCCTGGATCAGATAATAAATATAAAAGAAATTTGAACAAATTTCCAATTCAGGGCAATATTCGCCATGGTAATGAAATGTTCAGCTCTTCATCAAGGGGTAAGCAATGTTTACACATCCACTTAATAAGTTTGACTGGAAAAAAATCGGATTTGGATCATATTGGATTGCTGGGGATAATCTATACAATTTTATAAAACAGGGTTGCAATAATTCATATGAGTTTTTAGAATACAGGAATTGCCACCATATTTCTGTGGTTAAATGAATATTTTTCATTTAGGGTATTTAAAACTTACACTTGGGGATGAATAGCGATTATGAAAGCAGTTACCCTCTTGTTAAGATTCAATTGGCTAGAGGGATAGGTTTATCTGGAAGTGATGAGTCTTCAAAGTAAAGCATATTCATTTGTTAGGAAGGTGCAGTTTCCATATGTAACCATCAATGATTGTTTTAAATTTTTGATTCCCACTCAAGAGATCTTCTCAAAACGCCACAATTTTCATTCCAATTGTTAATATTCAGTCCTGTCTTCAATTCAGGCCTTTGATTTTATCTAGCAAAATCAGTCTGCTTTCCTGTGAAAGAATTTCTGAATTGTGACCTCTGGTTGGGCTGTACAAGAAGCAATCTCCTTTTGAAATGTTAATTTTTCGGAGTTCCCAGAAAATATGGAGCTTTATTGTTTAGTAGAACTTTCCATGCAATAGTTACATAGGGAAAAACCGTAGAATTTCGGACAGACGTTAAAATGCGGACATATGCCTACTTTTAAGATAAATTTATGAAAAAAGCAATGGCACCAGCGTTCTTATTAAATATTTATTTAAATTCTTAGATATATCTCACATAAATCAGTTTAATTTGTGATAATATGATAGCTGTATTGGTGGAAACTATTTGAAGTCACAAATCCCTGGCTACCTTGTAAATAGAACAGACATTCGTACATTGCTTAAGAATATAGGTTCGGTCATCGGTTAAGAAATAGGTATGGATTGGCGAGAATTTAATGTCATTGGTTATGAAATAGGTATCGATTGACGAGAATTGAATGTCATCGGTTATGAAATAGGTATGGATTGACGAGAATTGAATGTCATCGATTATGAAATAGGTATGGATTAACGAGAATTGAATGTTAGACTGATATTATTCGATTCAAAGATCAAAGAAATTGACGCTTTTAATAAAATAATCAACTCTTTTTTGCTCAGCGCCGTAATATATAGCGTTTAGAGGTGTCCGAATTTCCACTTTCAATTTCAGCAGAAGTAGAAAGTCGGGCTATACAAATTGTAGTTTTGCAAACCAAGCTAAATCAATATCTCCCTTTACATCTATTTTTTTCTTTAAATACATTCGAATGTAATACACGTTTAGACATTTCATGTCGGTGTCTGTTTATATAATCTTTTGTCTGTTTTATTCGAAATATTTGCCAATATTCTTCATCAAAGTTGATGAATAAATATAGTATATAGTCATAGCATTCATAAATTGAAGTCTTAAAGCCTCATATCAACATTCTTTGTTTAAACTTAAAGAATCCGTGTCTTCATTCTCCTAATTATTGATATTTCTTAATTGTCCGAATTTCACTAATTGGCGATACACATGTCCAAGTTTAACCGCTTGATTGTCCGAATTTTTTCCAACGTGGAAAAGTAAAAGTTCTTTATAAGTACTCCCAAACTTCCCGTTTTCACAACGTTTTGGCCATTATTTTCAATTTGAAATTGGGTTGGTAAAAGACGTTCGAATTTACCCGGTTTTCCCCTACAAAATCATTAATTTAGCTTCCTTAATTTCCGAGATGCTCACCTAATGTTTGGTCTCGATTTCATTTTGGGATCAATTCCTAAACTATAGTAGCAATTACAAAGAAAGTAAAGAAACTATATCACTTTGTCTAATAACCGCGTGCAAAAATTAGAACGATCGTCTGGTTTAAGATTGGTAAATCTATCTTTTGGGTGAACATCGAAAGTTTTTGTTGTTCACCCTTTGAAGAGAAATCGATCTTACGCTAAACCATTTTTTTTCTACAGTTAGTTACATCGCGAAGTTGACATTTTACTCATTCAAAACCATTCTATATCGTTCCCTCAGCACTCCGTTCATTATTACAAAAACTCACCCAAACCACTCAAAAACGCTCAAACCCATTAAAAATATAGAATCAACAACGCAATTCAAATTAAATTTCGATAGAGAATAATCGCGATTTAACTGACATAATTCAAATTGTTAGCTTTCTCATAGGTTCCTGAAGAAATATGAAGCTATGTTTAGAACTTGTATGCTGATTCTATCAAAGGGAGGTAATTAATATCGCCAATTTTGTTCACCCTGAACAAAATTTGCGCTGTAGGATTACCTCCCACTAATTTCACTCAAAACTCGCTCGAAAAACTCATTCAAATTCTTTCCTAAATCAATCTAAAATCATTCACCTTGTCAATTTCACGATGTTGTTAACTATATTTACCCGGGGAATATACATGATCTCCGACAGCTATTTCTTTTCTCAAACAGGGTGTTTGAAGTCCTGTTCTCAGAACCGTTCAGCTGATCAACGTAATCGTCGACTTTTGATGGCGAGTGACACACCAGTAGCGTTCCTTGCCTCATTGAATGCTGCTGTAAAAGAGGAACATCTAGGAGTAAACCAGAACATTTTGTTTGACACAGTCACCACGAATCTAGGAGCAGCTTTCAACGTTAACCATGGCATATTCATAGTACCCCAATCTGGAGTTTACTTGATATCAGCGACGGTCCTTTCGTGGTTAGACAGCGAAGTCAGAGCTAGCATCATGGTGAACGGTCAACGGACGGTGAGTTTGTTCGGACATGGCACAGGCGGGCGTCATGAGCAGGGTACACAGGTGGCTGTATTAAAACTAAATATAGGTGACACAGTGTCCGTAGAGAACATTGACCTTACAGATATTACTATATGGGGTGATCGTTACACCAGCTTTACTGGTGTTCTTTTGTATCCGATGGAATAACTTGGTATGCCGAAAATCCAATAAAGTTTCTTTAAGAATGTGTGTCTCTAGCTCTAATTTAATGTCTTTTCCGATTGAAAGAAATATTGATTCCGATTAATGTCAAATACGGTATTTATCGAAGAATTAAATGTCTTGACTCTTGAAATATGATCCCAAGCCTTTTAACTATGGATACTCCATCACGTACATGTTAACGTATCTTAAAAGCCCCGTCTGTGTTCGTTACCATTTCAGTAACGCGAAACAATGATATTAAACGAATATGTACACAAGAACTATTCTTTAATTCTCAAAGATAAGCTTGAATATGACATGTCAATATTCGGTATGGAGATGATTATGACGCGATGATCTAAATATAGACCTTACATGATGAATATTTATGACCCGCAACATTTCTGACTCTAATTTGAAAAGAGCGAATTACCGCTTCTTCGCATAGGCGTATTTCACGTGAACAAAATCTCATTTACATAATGATACTTATTCTGCAGATTGTGCGTTTCCCGAAAAAGGCACCGTTTGTCGATTGATTTGTATTTTTATGTAAGACATCTTTCATATGACTAAATTAAGATTAATTATTCAAAAGAATGTTCACGAAATATCGATTTCCTTTTTCTCTAAACGCAGACGGGGGCTTTAAAGTTTTATGAATAAGATCTTTTTTATCTGTTTAATAATAATTTTCAGATTTTAATGGATCAAAGGCAATAAAAAGGGTAAACACCCAGGGAAAAAAGAGAAATTGCTTTTCTCAAGCAATTTCTCCCTTTTCTGAATGATTTCTACAATATTTTTTCAATATAATTTCAGCTTCCATTGAATTTACAGAAATTCTTTCCTTAAATTTGGACTAGTTAAAAAAAACAACATTTTCTAAAATATGAGTATACAGCTTAAATTAACAACTGATGTCTTTTAGGCAGGTTTTCCAGGATAATGGATATACAGTTCATTTCATCGTGAAATAGACATTTGCCTCTATCAAAACAATTCGAAATCGTTCACTCAGCACTCCATTCATTCATTCTTAAACACTCACCCAAACCACTCAAAAACGCTCAAACCCATTGAAAAAAATATAGACTCAACAATGTCTTTCAAAATTAATTTTGATAGAGAAAAATCGCGATTTCACTAACATAATTCAAATCGTAAGCTTCTCGTAGGTTCTTGAAGAAATGGGAAGCTATGTATAGAACTTGTATGCATATTTTATTAAAGGGAGGTAATCAATATCGCCAATTTTGTTCATCCTGAACAAAATTTGCGATATAAGATTACCTCCCATAAATTTCACACAAAACTCGCTCCACACACTTATTCAATTTTATTCCTAAATCATTCCAAAATCATTAACCTTTTCAATTTCGCGATTTTGCTTACTGTACATTTTTGCAAAGAGGTTGACTGCAAGAGAGGTCGACCGGGGTTGCATTTAAAAAATATTTCATTGGAGAGTAGAATTGTCGTTCTTGATTTTAGAAAATAGCTAATTGATAAATGTTTTGACCATAGTCTGCACAGTCCGCGCAATCAAACTGGGGTCAATACCTTTACGAATTTCCCGGATGGTCGCTTTTCGTCTGACCCACTGATTCAAAAGGCCATAACTCAATGTGTCCTGGAAAACTTTAAGGGCTTAAAGATGCATCTGGTACCTTGATACGGTTGGTAACATCATGGAATCGATATTTATCCCATTCTAAATCGCCAAATGAACACTCAAATTATTCATTCTAAATACTCACAGAAACGAACCGAAATCATTCGAAAATGTCTGAGAATCGTTCACAATTTACCATAACTTTAGATGGTGTTGATTTGGAAGAGTCCTCGAGAAAAACACAATATATTTTAGAAATGTGCGTATCTTTATTGAAAAAGGAAGGAAATGAAATTTCGACAATTTCGTCCAAGTTGGACGAAATTACGATATTGCATTACCTCCCATAAATCTTACTTTAAAAACGCTCGACGCGCGCTTTCATTAAAAAAAATTCAATTTGTCATATTCACGATGTTTCCAACTGTAATTGTGTTAGATACGCTTCACTGCACCTTGTTCATGCACGGATTAAGAAATAAAGATCTGGGGGAGTCATTTTGAAAAAAAAGGTCGCCAAGGGGTCATTCCAGAGAAATTAGATTGGGATTTATTTGATTACTCTCTTTAAATCATTGATGTATGTTTCCATGTAACCAATATTAAGAGGTTATTTAACATTATAGAGTACAAGAGTATAGAGTACAAAACTGAATTCTATTGAAAAAGACAAAAAGCAATAGATCCAAAATGATCCTGAAAAGGGCGTCAATTGCAAGTCACTATGAACACCATGAAATTGTTCAAAACAAATATTCTAACAAGAGGACCACGATGGTCCTAGATCGCTCACCTGCGTCTCTTTGGCCCCTGGGACATCACAATACTTAAATAGGCAGATGTCAAAAAGGAGATAATTTCTACATACGATCAATACCATGGAATGTATTCAGCCAAGAGCAAGACAGATATGCCTGGTTTCGGAGAAGAAGATTTTAAAAGATTTTCGCTCTTTGATTCTATGTAAAAAGGGTTACGCCCGGATGGAGCCCAAATATGATCCTAGGGTCTTGATATAAACAAACTTGGTAGAGGTCCACTAGATGATGCTTCATACCAAATATTAAAGCTTTCTGCTTTCTAGTTTCAGAGAAAAAGATTTTTGAAGATTTTATTTTTACCCTTCGTGCGCAGAAGAGCTAAAAGGGATGCGCGCGGGCAAGCCCAAATATGACCGCATGGCTTTTATATGAACAAACTAAGTAGAGGCCCACTAGGTGATGCTACATACCAAATATGAAAGCGGTCTGCCATCTGATTTCAGAGAAGAAGAGGTTTTTTTTAAGATGTTCGCTCTTTGATTCTATGTAAAGAGGGTTGCGTCCGGATAGAGCCTAAATATGATTCCAGGGTTTTGATATGAACAACCTTGGTAGAGGTCTACTAGATGATTCTACATACCAAATATGACGACTGTCTGCTTTCTGGTTTCAGAGAAGAAGAATTTTGAAGATTTTCATAATTTCACCCTATTTGTTAAGGGTAAAGGGAAAGTTAAGGATGGATATCATTTATTTGAACAACATTGGTAGAGCTTGACCCAAGGAACATCCCTGCCAAGTTTCATCAAGATTGGCAAACTGGTTTAAGAGGAGAAGATGTTTAAAGAAATTGTGGACGACGCACGACTGACGACGGACAATGTACGATCACATTAGCTCACCTTGAGCACTTCGTGCTCAGGTGAGCTTAAAATATGAACCCACTTGAAATGTTTATTTCAAGTGTCAAGTCGGTTTGTGCTTAATGATTATAAAACATGTATGTATTTCACATAAAACAGATTGACAACCCGCCGTCGCTTGAAATTTACATTTTCATTTAATAAAACGGTATTGTCAAATCAAGAAACAACAAGTAATAAAACGGTATTGTCAAATCAAGAAACAACAACAATTTTGTGTCTCTCTATATCACTTGCATTCTTCTTTTACTTGCTAAACAATCTAACAAATGAAGAAATCAAGAATCTTCTCAAGAACAAACTTATTTCAATACCTCCGAACGAACAGAGGGTTTGATAAAATGAAGAGGCTGTGAAAAGTGGTGATATCGATATTTGTGACTGCAGCCTCACTTTCATCGTACAATATAGCTTTCCTTGCTTTCATCGTCCAATACAGTTTGCCTCGTTTTGGAACAAAAATCCGTATTGCACAGTAGCCTCGTTCTGGTTGTACAATGTGGATCTGTTTATTTTTTTCTCATGTGATGCAAAATAAACGATGTTACCGATCGCCCTATTTTTTCCTCCAATGAAAGGTCTCTATTTCGTTTGAAATTCAAAAAATATATCCCGTAACCTGACGATCTGCTCGAATAAGTGAGTTACGTGACTTTAGGTCATAAAGGGCGGGGACTACATTCAAAACCAGACAGTGACGTCATAATCTTGTCTGATAAAATGTCCCGAAAGACCCTTAACTTGCAATCGAGTATTTAAAAAAAAAAGTTTTGTGAATGTTTTTTTTTTTAATTATAACGTTACTTATACACAATGACTCGATAAAAGTTGGAGAAAATTCTTAAATAATTTGTCTGTATGTTTATCAAGAGAAGATTTAGCTGATAAATCAATTATTCTGAAAATGAAATATTAATCTACATGGTATACAGCAGTAAGAATGACATCGTTTGCTTGAACCAAACCTTCTGTACTCCACATGTTCACATTGACATATAAAAGAAAAGACGACAGAGTTGAATCGATATAACAACTCAATTCCTTTTTAATTTGAATACTCTTGATCTTTTGAACGATATTTAATTTATTAGTTCTCAAAGTCCCAATCTTAACAAAATGCATTCAAATGTTCCTATGAAAGGTACATGTATACAAATTAATTGTAGAAAAATATAAAATGCCTCGATCTACTTCAATGATCCTAGGTACACGAATATTTGCAGAAAGAAATTGAATCAAAGCATGTTAGGCCTATGAAAGCTGACCAATATCGAAAGCCAACGTGACCCGTTTAACTGTGACTTATGGACCCATAGGTGGGAGACAACTAGTCGGAAAGAATGAGTGCCGCCGTCGGGGATCGAACCCGGGACCATTTGAATGATAGTCCGACTCGCTACCACTGCGTGGCTGAATATTCGATACAAAATCCCAAAAGATAGGCATTTTGTCCGCAAAAAAAACAAACTAATAATAATACGAAACCCACTAACAGCAACAACGAGGTTGTGTTCACTGAACGTTCTCGACTGATTTTGTCTCGCCAAATGACAAAATAATTACAGAAACCCAGTGGAAATTAAATCGCTCCTCCCACTTTTTGTTAACCTCGATTTGATTGAAGAATTTATGACGCAACAAAAATGACTGACATCATTGATTGACGCGAAGTACATTTGACCTGGCGTTATTCGACGAAAAAATAAGTCGATCGGTAAAACAGTTATAGTTCATATTCTGACAATTTACGCGTATAACCTCGCGCTCCGCTAACGCTCCGCTTAGGTTATATCGCGTAAATTGTCAGAAATGAACTATAACTATTACTTATTGGTCTTAATTGTTAAGGCGTGAAATAAATAGCATTTATGGAAATGATCTCAGTCCATAATAAACGTGTAGCAGATTGGTTGCGTACATCCAGTTGGAGTGTACTTAAATCTTGGAATGAAATCACAATGCAATATTAACTAAAATTGTTATAAGCGTATTTTCAATACTGAGCTCGGGAATATATATATATATATAATTATAGTCCGTTTGACTTCTATTTGGACCAACCTTATCACAAATTTCATAAAATTGGGTTTGAATAAAGGAATTTTTTGTGGTTAAATCTTAATTTCAGCTTAATACCATTCCAAAAAATATTTTTTGAAAAAAAAAAATGATTTCAAAATAATGATTTTGTCTATCTAGTTAATGTTAATATTTTCGCATTTTCCGGGTGGTGGAGGCTGTTTAGGTATAAGAAAATGTAAACATATCGTAAAAGCACGTGGTTTTATACTAAACATTTGACAGATGAAATGTCCATTATTCCTTATTTGGACATGCTAATTAGCATATCGACGGTCATACCATTTTTAACTTAAATATCACGAGATTTTTACCGTTATTACTCGCCTTCTAATCAAGTTTTCCTCGTGAAATTCCCAACGACTTCGTTAAATAATGCTTTTTGATTGGTCTTAACATGTGAATTTTGGGTTCATCTCAGAATAGATAAAAACAATTATCAATTACCTGGTTAAACGGTGCCTGAACAAAGAGAGAATATATTCAGATTTGAACTCCAAAAGTAGTAAAAATCTTCGACAAACTTAAATTTTTGAAAATACTCGATTTTATGCTAAAACAATTCACTTAAGTTCTTACACTTTTGACTCGGCCCCTATGCAAATCAGTACTATTTTTGGTTATACAATTCACTGTTCCGTTTAATACAGACACAAGTAGGTATGAAAGGCTGAAAGTTAACATGTAGACGGACGGACAAAATCGTTATTTTACATACAAAAATTCTGGAAAACAAAACTCGGCATGGTATAAGTTGAAAATATGATATGACAAGAAAAAAATACGTTTAATTTTTTTCATTACTGAGATTTTTGGCAAAATGTTGGTCCATATAGAAGTCAAACGGACTATTTATATAAAGATTTCACGGTTCACTGCATAAAATCTACATATAAAACATTTTTCTGTAAAGTGCATGCTTATTTTGCATTTTGTTTCATTGCCTGTACAGTATGAATAATAAACGTAGCAGTTAGTTACGTCGTGAAACTGACATTCATCTCAATCAAAACCATTTTAAATCGCTAACTCATCTCCCAATTCATTCATTCCAAACACTCACTCAATTCATTAAGAAAAATACCGAGAAATCGCTAAAAAGACAAGATCACAACATCAACAACTGAACTCGAAAAAAAAATGAATTGCTTGCATAATCTATTTTGTCATTGACTACATTATTTCCGTTTCCTTTTATATATCAAAGTTGGGTTTCCCTTAAAGGGTTTGATTTCAAGATTTCCCTTAAATATTTTTTTTCTTTAAGTCAATTGCAACATAATAACTCGTTATACCATTTCTTTTGCTTGAAGGAAGAAGGGAATCTGTCCACATCCCAGAAATAGCTGTGTATTTGACAGAAGTTTGATCCCCTTAAAACAACAAGCAATGTTTTATCACCCGAGAAATGCACGCAAACGGGTTTAACATCTATACCGTATTCATACGTGTCTTTGACTGGGAACCCCAAACATTGGCCTTCTTCGGAAAACATTTGAACTCGGAAATTATTTGCATCCGCTACATAAATATTTCCATGCATGTCAATACATATTCCCATTGGGTAAAACAGCTCGCCTGGTTTAGATCCTTGTTTCCCAAACATTCGGACAAATGTTCCGTCCATCTTATGCACTTTTATGCGGTGGTTTCCGGTGTCAGAAACAATTATTTCGTCATCAGAATTGGTCGTAACGTAATACGGCATAGTAAAGTGAGTAGATCCTCGGCCTCTAGAACCAAAACGTACTGACGGTTTCCGGCGTTGGGTCAAAACATGAATACTGTTTTGCCTCAAGCCACACACAACTGGTTGGTCCTTTGATGTAATTGCCAGACCAAATGGATTTTCATGGCGGTAAAAGGAACCAAATCCACCAAGGAAGCTCCCGTCTACCGAGTATTCACGTAATAATTCGCTTTCAGCCTTACTCACAGTAACTAATACGGTCCCACTACGAGTCATCGCAACGTCTCGGATAGAACAATCGCAGCTGAAACATTTCCGGAACTGCCCGGATGATGTGAAAACGGATATCCGGTTGAGAATGGAGTCACACACGATAATCTCATCTGAATAGCACGATGACGTAATTCCTGTCACTTGCATAAACTGATGTGGTTCCCTGCCGAAAGATCCAAATCGGCGGATCAGTTTGTTGTGGGTGTCACTACTAAGTACTACTTTTTGTGAGTTGAGAAGTAATGGTGTTGCCTCGCTAGATGATGTCGATTGGTGGTCGCTGTACGGTGTTATGGTGTCATGAAGTCCAACTATAAAATGATTGTCTGGGAATGATGAAACGCCGTCGTGAGGTATAAGGATATTCTGAAGTGAATAGAGAAGTGCATGAATATGTGTCCCGTCATGCGGAAAAGGGCCATCTGGAAACTCCGTAAAATTCATATTTGAAAAAGAGAACGTTTCAAGCTTAGGTCAACCGGAGGTTCAACTTCAAAATTGATTTCACAGGAATGTAGAACTATCATGAAAGATTTTTAAAAAATGGTACAAGTGTGAAAAGTTTCGATCCTAGTCAGTCTGTGCATCCGACCGTCAAATGATATGATGTAATCGAAAATAAACGGGAATATACTATTCTTATATCTCAACAAACAATTCAAGATAATATAAGCATTTTATCTCTTTTATTTATAAATTAAGCATTTTTTCGAACTTTGAAAGTTGAGAACATTTCACATGGAGTCAGAGAAAAGTTATGCAATCCCTGGCCTACATCATATAGATTCTGAGGTTCAGCTCTGTGTTCATGATGCAGAAACCTTTGCGAACGTTCAAATTCTTTGTTCTGCTTTGCATATGAGAATTCATTTAAAGCAGATAAACATTTCGAATAAGAGGGCCAGAATGGCCCTAAACCGCTCAACTGAATTTTATTGGTCCAGCTGGCATCATCCAAGAAACTTTCTTGCAAATTTCATTTACATTTACCCAGTTGTTGAAGAGTAGATGTTATTCCAAAATCTAAAGAGGTAATAGGCCCCTCCCACCCATTGGTTACTGAGAAGAAGAAGTGTTTTTTAAGAATTCAGGCTCAAAGTAAGCGCCCCCCCCCCCTTGCCATGGCCATATTTATGGACCAATCAGAATTTTACAAACAATTTTTGAAGAGGGTTACCCAAGGAACACTCTTGTAAAGTTTAATTAAAATCAGCCCAGTGGTTAAGGAGGAGATGGCAGTCAAAGATTTTAGGCTCAAAATAAGGTACTCCCTTCCAAACCCATATATTACAATCGATCACAATTTTGAGACCAATTTTTAAAAAGGGTCACCTATGGAACATTTTGGTAAAGTTTCATTTATATTAGCCCAGTGGTTCAGGAGGATATGCCAGTTAAAATTTTAGGGCTCATAATAAGCCCCGCCCTGCCAAACCCCTATTTCTAAGTTAATCAAGTTTTGTGAAGGGTCACCCAAGGAACATTTCTGTCAAGTTTGATTGAAATTGGCCTATGCTTACTGAGGAGAATATGTCTGAAGATTTCAGGGTAAAAAACTGCTCCGCCCTGCCACGCCCATATTTGGGGGTCAATCAAAATTTCACAAGCAAGTCTTGATAGGGGTCACCCAAGGAACATTTCTGCCAAGTTTGGTTGAAATCGGCCTAATGGTTACTGAAGAGAAGGTGTTAAGTGTTTAAAAATTCAGGGTAAAAAAACTGCCCCGCCCTGCCACGCCCATGTTTGGGGATATATCAAAATTTCACAAACAAGTTTTGTGAGGTCATCCACGGAACATTTCTGTCAAGTTTGATTGAAATTTCTCAGCAACCCTGTGGAATTCCGTCTGTCGAGAGATGCAACATTTTTTCGACTACATATCGTCTTTAAGGCCTCGCTATAAGTTTAATATTTCGAGGACGTTAACGTTCACCAGTGTTACTACGTGGGAACAATTCCTGGAATAGCAAGTTACAAAAACAGTTTCAATTATTCAGTGCCGCACAATTGCATTGCTTACAGCTATTTTACTTTTGTCAAATTTAGGTAAAGACAGCAGCTGGTTAGAATCCATATTAAAAACAATGGACATCACACAGCACGACCACATTCTACATTTAAATAAATATCTATCTAGATATTGTGGTGGGACGGGCGGCAGCAATTTACAGATCCTTGTGGTTTACCTTGTACTTTATGCTTAGCCCACTCTTCAGATTGACAAAATGGTTCAATTTTTTTGCAAATCATACACAGCTTTGCACGTGAGCTTTCGTGCAAAGTGGGGTGCAATTTGCTAATAGTTTCCCGGTATGTCATCCAGAAGCTGGGCAGGTGAGTTCAAAAGAATATAATTGACGTATTTAATTTTAACGGTTTCAAAATAACTTTGTTATTTCGATGGTATTAGAAAACAAGGCTAAAAAGAATGGGTCCTTAGTAGTATATTGAAACAAACAGCTATTTGAATAACAAGTTCAAACTTTAAATTAGCAACAAAGCAACTGGATTTCTCTAGCTTGAAAACGATCAAAGGAACGGTGATTTAGATAATGTACAATTGTTCAAGATAATGATTCTACTTCGCATTTTGTTGAAATAAACATCCTTTTATCATCATAATGGATGAGTTGTCCAAAGCTCGAAAATAATAAAAAGTGTAAACAACCTTACAACCGTGTATATTAGATAAGGCAAACAAAGGATACAGCTAATATTTTCGTGAAATATGCAACGATTCCTACCAAAACCATTCGAAACCATCGATCAAAATTCCTTATTTTTGTAGTATGATAAATTCAAATCAAATTCTTTTATTGAAGAAAACTCGTTGAAATAGGTACATAAATTTGATCCGTTCGTAAGAATGGGGTAAAACACAACTCTTAGCAAATTTTAAGTCATACAGTTGACAACATCGTGAAATTGACCAGGTGAATGATTTAAGATTAATTCAGGAATGAAATTGAACGAGTGTGTGGAGCGTCTTTTGAGTGAAATTTATGGGAGGTAATCCTTTATCGCAAATTTTGTTTAGGATGAACAAAAATGGCGATAATAATTACCTCCCTTAATAAAATATGTATACAAGTTCTAAATATAGCTTCCTATTTCTTCAGGAAGCTATGAGAAGCTAACACTTTGAATTTCGTCAGGGAAATTGCGATTTTTCTCTATCAAAATTTATTTTGAATGGCGTTGTTGATTTTATATTTTTCAATGGGTTTGAGCGTTGTTGATTGGTTTTAGGGTCTAAGGGAACTAATTCATTTCCAACCACTCTGGTAGAAAACTTTAGGGAAACTCCGGTCCATATACTCAAATGTTGAAGGTGATCTCTGATTGGTCAATATTATTGAAATCCAAAATTGTTTGTATATTTTTCAGCGATTATAATCCGTTGTTGAAATACAATCGAAAAATTAAAGATTTTAAACTATTTTCCGGGTCCAAAAGCTATTTTTAAACATGGGTTTATTTTTTTAAGGGGCCGGTAAAAACAGCTTCGCGGTAAGGGTCATCTCAAAAATGGCCCGAAAAGTCGTAGAGAAAAGGGATCATGCCATACTAATTTTCAATTTATTTCTTGCGCAAATGAACGGGCCTCAATTTAAGACAGGTTTGATCACTCTCGCAAACTCTTGGACTGAGCTATGACCGGAAAGGTTATAATGTCCGATAACGGAAAATGAATTAGTTCCCTTATACCTAAATGGTAAATATGCAAATAAGTGCATGTTCTCTTATTAATGGTCTTGTAAGAGTTACTTCGTCCGCTTAGAGTTTTTATTTTAGGTTACTTAATCACCAAATATCGAGAAAAATATTCTTTAAATGATATGTCAAGCTAAAAGGGCCAATTCGGTATTCATTTAGTGCTTTTTGACAGTAAAACACCACGCTCGCGGGACAATAGCACCCATTTCTTGCATTTTTAGTCATTGAATGTGTGTCAGTGCCTTGCATTCTTTGCATGTATATATTGCAAAATAGTTTTCTTTTGGTTTGACGGTCGATTTTTGTACCCGGAAGTAATTAGGACTATTACGTTATAAGATAAACTTAATCTTGGGACGTCTCTAGAACGAAAAATCTACTCCACTGGTTAGTCGTAACTTGATATTGATTGGATATTTTTAAGTCACAAACAACAAAAATTTATTTTAAGGGTAGAACAAAAGAAAACCGAACAAAATCCGGTCTAATTTAACACTTTTTGACAGAAACATTGGAAAAAAATTAACATTTTTGACAAAAAATATATGAAAAAATAAAATTTCAACAAAAGATAAGGGTTAATTTTACAAAAATATCCGTGTTGAATTATATCGGATTTGCAAAATATGCGCTTTAAGTATTCATTGAAACAAAATAATAGACAATAGTGAAAAGAAAATGGTATTTTTGGGATTTTTTTAGTTAATTTCGGCTTTTTTGCCGGGGGGGGGGGTCAACCAAGTTGATGTTTGCCTGGCTGGAGTGAAAGATAAGCGCTAATTTTCAAAAACTACTCAACCAATTGCACTTTTTTTCTTAAATGTGGCAAACAACATTTTTTTATGTTATTATATTCTTAATTTGGATTAGTTATACTGTAAAAATATATCATTAGCCCAAAAATAAGAGAAAACAAGATTTTTTTGCACAAAAAGATAAGGGTTTTTTGATAATAATTTGCAACCGAAAACAAACATTTTGCGCGAGGTGTCTCAAAATAATGAAATGCACTCTGGAAAACGTTATCATGTAAAGAAAACACAGTTTGAATGTTATGGGGCTATGTCCGGCGCGTTTTAACCGCTCAGAGAGATAGCTTTTTAACTTTAACAGGGTTAAGGGAGTTCGTTGATTTTTCAAAACCTATTTGACCGATTTCTTTAATTTTTTGCATGGTTAACAGGCATATGCTTGTGTAACATTCCATGTGTTACATTGAGGAATTAGCTGATAAACAATCACCGTGTAGGCTGAAAAAGGCGAAAACTCGTAAATTTCTTATGAAAGATAAGGGTTACGACAAAAGAAAATCCATGAAAAATAGAAAGTGACAATTTTCACCCGCAAAACACCATTAAATTCATTGCAAAGAAGATATTTAATTAAATTGTGATGAAAAAGTACTCCTAAATAGAAAATAACCTTCATTTTTTGTGTATAGAAAACTCACGTTTTTCAAAGAACAAATTTTCGCTTGGGACTATATTTGATGTGAATTTTTCCCCGACCGGGTTAAGGGTAACGACCATTACTCATTAACTATAACACGTAAGCGCCTGAAATTTTCAGATTTAATCCAAAAAAGGTAATTGTACGTAAATATGTGCAATTTTTATATTTCATTGGCAAAAAAATTCTTCTTTATAAATGGTAAATATGCAAATAAGTGCATGTTCTCTTATTAATGGTCTTGTAAGAGTTACTTCGTCCGCTTAGAGTTTTTATTTTAGGTTACTTAATCACCAAATATCGAGAAAAATATTCTTTAAATGATATGTCAAGCTAAAAGGGCCAATTCGGTATTCATTTAGTGCTTTTTGACAGTAAAACACCACGCTCGCGGGACAATAGCACCCATTTCTTGCATTTTTAGTCATTGAATGTGTGTCAGTGCCTTGCATTCTTTGCATGTATATATTGCAAAATAGTTTTCTTTTGGTTTGACGGTCGATTTTTGTACCCGGAAGTAATTAGGACTATTACGTTATAAGATAAACTTAATCTTGGGACGTCTCTAGAACGAAAAATCTACTCCACTGGTTAGACGTAACTTGATATTGATTGGATATTTTTAAGTCACAAACAACAAAAATTTATTTTAAGGGTAGAACAAAAGAAAACCGAACAAAATCCGGTCTAATTTAACACTTTTTGACAGAAACATTGGAAAAAAATTAACATTTTTGACAAAAAATATATGAAAAAATAAAATTTCAACAAAAGATAAGGGTTAATTTTACAAAAATATCCGTGTTGAATTATATCGGATTTGCAAAATATGCGCTTTAAGTATTCATTGAAACAAAATAATAGACAATAGTGAAAAGAAAATGGTATTTTTGGGATTTTTTTAGTTAATTTCGGCTTTTTTGCCGGGGGGGGGGGGGTCAACCAAGTTGATGTTTGCCTGGCTGGAGTGAAAGATAAGCGCTAATTTTCAAAAACTACTCAACCAATTGCACTTTTTTTCTTAAATGTGGCAAACAACATTTTTTTATGTTATTATATTCTTAATTTGGATTAGTTATACTGTAAAAATATATCATTAGCCCCAAAATAAGAGAAAACAAGATTTTTTTGCACAAAAAGATAAGGGTTTTTTGATAATAATTTGCAACCGAAAACAAACATTTTGCGCGAGGTGTCTCAAAATAATGAAATGCACTCTGGAAAACGTTATCATGTAAAGAAAACACAGTTTGAATGTTATGGGGCTATGTCCGGCGCGTTTTAACCGCTCAGAGAGATAGCTTTTTAACTTTAACAGGGTTAAGGGAGTTCGTTGATTTTTCAAAACCTATTTGACCGATTTCTTTAATTTTTTGCATGGTTAACAGGCATATGCTTGTGTAACATTCCATGTGTTACATTGAGGAATTAGCTGATAAACAATCACCGTGTAGGCTGAAAAAGGCGAAAACTCGTAAATTTCTTATGAAAGATAAGGGTTACGACAAAAGAAAATCCATGAAAAATAGAAAGTGACAATTTTCACCCGCAAAACACCATTAAATTCATTGCAAAGAAGATATTTAATTAAATTGTGATGAAAAAGTACTCCTAAATAGAAAATAACCTTCATTTTTTGTGTATAGAAAACTCACGTTTTTCAAAGAACAAATTTTCGCTTGGGACTATATTTGATGTGAATTTTTCCCCGACCGGGTTAAGGGTAACGACCATTACTCATTAACTATAACACGTAAGCGCCTGAAATTTTCAGATTTAATCCAAAAAAGGTAATTGTACGTAAATATGTGCAATTTTTATATTTCATTGGCAAAAAAATTCTTCTTTAGGTCTAAGGGAACTAATTCATTTCCAACCACTCTGGTAGAAAACTTTAGGGAAACTCCGGTCCATATACTCAAATGTTGAAGGTGATCTCTGATTGGTCAATATTATTGAAATCCAAAATTGTTTGTATATTTTTCAGCGATTATAATCCGTTGTTGAAATACAATCGAAAAAATTAAAGATTTTAAACTATTTTCCGGGTCCAAAAGCTATTTTTAAACATGGGTTTATTTTTTAAGGGGCCGGTAAAAACAGCTTCGCGGTAAGGGTCATCTCAAAAATGGCCCGAAAAGTCGTAGAGAAAAGGGATCATGCCATACTAATTTTCAATTTATTTCTTGCGCAAATGAACGGGCCTCAATTTAAGACAGGTTTGATCACTCTCGCAAACTCTTGGACTGAGCTATGACCGGAAAGGTTATAATGGCCGATAACGGAAAATGAATTAGTTCCCTTATACCTTAGGGAGTGTTTGGAATTAATGAATGGAGTGCTGAGTGTACGATTTAGAATCGTTTTGATTGAGGTGAATGTCAATTTCACGATGTAACTACCTGTATCGCAGCGCATTGTGCAACTGGTGACTTCTTGCTATTTATCGAACAAGTACTACTATCACATCTTTTCCTAGCCTCCAGGTGATACCGAGGTAAAGTTTACGATTTATCATCCGATTTCGCCCCCTTTTTTTCTCCAAGGGAGACAACCTAGCTCATTTATGGAGAAATAGTAATGTTTTGGTTAATTCCCTCAGTACTCATATTGTATAGTATGGGGTGAGTGTGCAAGGAATTTTTATCTTGAAGGCAAGAAAATGAAATAAAATACTAGTATGCCCCTTTCACATAATTAAGAACATAGAATCGAGGTATGTCAACTAGTTATTAGGGGTCCGAAATGTCGTAATTAAAGCTTCATTTAAGACATAAGTTTCGACAAACCAACGAAATAAAGTTTGTCCAGTTTTTAGGATGGAAACAGTCGCATAACGTTTGAGAAGTGTTACCACGCTTTGCACATGTACCCATGCGAAAAGCAGGGTACAAGTTCGAAACATTAGCAAACGTTTTCGCATTCTGAATGAGACATTTCGGATATCTGTTCAACAAATATTCGAAGAAAAGGTAACAAATCGGTAGAGGTCGTGACCGCCGTCATAGAGCAGTTGGTAGCGCGTCAGACTATATCATATAAAAGGTCCCGAGCTCGATATCCGACAGTGGCACTCATCCTTTTCGACTATTTGTCTCCAATCAATGGGTTGATAATCGTTGACCTACATGTATGTGAGATAGCGCATAGATGGTAGGAAAGGATATAATGGTAGTTCTGGTGTGAGAAATACCAGAAATTAATTGATAGGTGCTCCATCCAACGCAATATGATTAAGAAAATGTCAAAAGCGGTGACAACAAACAATTGGGGTAGGTCATATTTCAAAAAGAGTTCGATGGCTCAGTGCGAAACAGTTGTAACTGCCTTTAAACATATAAGCAGTTACAACTGTTTCGCGCTGAGCAATCGAGTTATATTGGAGTTATTGGGAAAATTATAGATTCAGAAAATATACAGGAAGTAAAAAGTTACCATCCTTATCAGCCTGCGCGGTTCGCCCAGTCTGATCAGGGTCG
Organism: Fragum whitleyi; assembly: GCA_948146395.1. NCBI lineage: Eukaryota > Metazoa > Mollusca > Bivalvia > Cardiida > Cardiidae > Fragum > Fragum whitleyi. Next base: position 51,516,883 of record OX411549.1, on the reverse strand, counting down.
AAACTTTTCGCACTTCCCAGGTGATCCGTTTTTGCGTGACGGTTCAAATATATAATTAATTTAAAAATAAGCTTTATTATTCAAGAAATATCGACCTACTTGTCTACAGAGGGGACAAGGGAACTGCCCCGTTCCTTCATGTCTCGATGAAATGTAATCCCTCAAACAACCCTCACAAAACGTGTGTAGGCATGGTAACGCTTTCGGTCGATTAAATGGCTGAAAACATATTGAGCATGACAAAAATGTGTCTTGTATACGCTCGGCAAACTCGCTTGTAGCCATTTTCTCATTGTGAAGACTAAACAAACTTCATGTACATTTCATCTATCATATGACTATTGACAGCGCTATATTTAGACATCGGGAAATCCGGTATCAGTTTAAACACATCTATATTTAGAATGGAAAACTAAACTATGACCAGGATAAAGATATTACTTTTCTATGATGATTAAGTAGGTAATTTATCATGGTCGATGATTGTGGTTAAAATAAATTACAGTTTTATAAAGCAAATGGTATATTGGACCCCAGGATGCAATCCTCAACCTGCCCTGCGTTCAGGATCATCAAAACAGTTTCCCAATTGAACCCCGCTTTGCACGTGCGCTTGCGTGCGAAGCGGGGTTCAATTGAAAAACTGTTTGCACCGTTTGGTGATCCTGAACGCAGGGCTGTTAGCCTAAATATATGATTGATTCGTAACCAAGTTATGGTTGAATTTTGAAGAAAGCTTAAATTGTTTGTGTCATACATGTCAAATGGTATAATTTTTAATTTCATCATGGTCTGAAAGGCCCCTTTCTTTATTAAATTTCTACTAATTCACATCTGCGTTGTAGCATCGATCCTGGTCAGAAAGGCATCGATCCTGGTCAGACTACGCGGGCTTGCAAAGACTGCCCATGTTCGAAACTTTGCTTTAAGGTTATCTACCCATTTGTGTTTTCTTTTCCTTTCATGGAGATACGATTTCTGTTTCAGCCAAATAGATCGCTTACTTTGATATTAAAAAATGATATCTGTCCATTACGAGGAATGTTAAAAAAGTGCATTGATAACAGTGTCGAGTATTTAGATAGCATGCCTAAAAATAACACTATCAATGGCCTACGTTCAGGATCCTAAAACGTTTCGGAACATTAAGAATTGTCAATTTTGTACCACGCTTTGCACGTGAAGCCACGTGTAAAGCGTGGTGCCGATTCTCAAACGTCTGACGATTTTTTGAATTTTGAACGCAGGTTATAAATGTAAGTACCTTTATATTAATGTGCATTTACTAAATCAAAGTGCTGAAGACACTAGATGTACCGTATGTTAGTTAGTTTTCACAATAAAATATGTAACCTTTTCTGGGTTAAAAAGAAAATCAGATGGTATAGACTAAAATATATTATTTCACACCTTAACAATTTAGACCAATGACGTCGCTTATTTTGCATCACGTGAGAGTGAAATATCTAGATCTATATTGTACAACCAGAACGAGGCTACTGTGCAATACGGATTTTATTCCAAAACGAGACAACCTATATTGTACGATGAAAGTGAGGCAAGCTATATTGTACGATGAAAGCGAGGCTGTAGTCCCGAATATAGATATCACCACTTTTCGCAGCCTTTTCAAAGTATCAAACCCTCCGTTCGGAGGTATTTAAAAAAGTTTGATCTTGAGAAGATTCTTGATTTCTTCATTTGTTACATTGTTTATCATTTATTAACATGAACATGTATATTTCAAGCGACGACGGGTAGTCAACCTGTTTTATAATATTTACATATTATAATCAGTAAGCACTTATCGACTTGACACATGAAATAAACATTTCACGTGGAATTCTATTTTTAGAAAAAATGTTTGTTTCAATTTCAACATGTTCATAGTAACTTGCATTTGACGCCCTTATCCGGGTCATTTTCGATCTATTATACCTTTGTCTCTCTCAAATGTCGCGAATCGTTAATTGTGGAACTTTCAGTGTATGGTGTGAAATAAAGATGTTATTTAACATGATCGAGTACAATACTGAATTCATTGGATTCGTACCCTGCAGAACCAGTCTATATTTTGACTCGGCTATCGCCTCGTCAAATATAGACTGGTTCTGCAGGGTACTCATCCAATAGAATTCAGTATTGTACACGATCATGTTAAATAACCTCTTAATATGCAAGCTCATCTTCTGTTCTAAACCCCTGTCAAAGTAGGAATATTGCGGGTACAACATACAGAAGGGTTAACTCACCTTCGTTTTATAAAACCCTACGTTCAAAATGACAAACGGTGCAAACTCTTTGTAAATCATACCCTGCTTTGCAAGCAAGTGCACGTGCAAAGCCGGGTACATTTTGCAAACATTTTGTCATCTTGAACGTAGGGCAGCATAATGTACAGGTTTCGGTAAAGTGTTATTGCCCCAGTAACATCAAAGACCCCGTGGAATTTTTCAACAAGTTCATTAAATCCAGGCTGTCGATCGTTAATTGCTAACAGATGTTCCATGTTTTAATTAGGTCTGTCCCCCGACGGTGTTTTTGATTAGGCAGTGTAGAGGATCCTCTTGCATCATGATCCGTATTCAAATTTGAAAGGTCTTGAAACGATTAAGCTATGCTTACCCGTTTGTGTTTACTCTTGCTTAAAAGACAGGCACTCACCTTTAAAGGTAGAATATATTATCCTGAACGAAGGGCTGTTTAAACCAATATCGCACGATTTCCTGTACGAAAACCCATATGTGTATGAGATTTGATAGAAGTACGGTTTGCATTTGCTTTGAATTAACGCAAAAAATAGATAATATTTAAGTTGTATTGCTAAATAATATCAAAGATAAGTCGATTTCTGATGGATTTAGCCAGAGTGTACGGTCTTGGAATTTTTCGATAATTTAAGTAAATTTTCGTTGGTCGATCAAAACATCAAGCGACTAGATATTTGTGGTGGCTAATTAACGATATTCAATTTATTTTTTCATCGCTGAATGCGGCGTTATCAATGCAAGGAGCATGAGCTTCAAAGGGTTGCCATTTCCGAGCATCCTTGTTTTGAAGATATTTTAGAAATCTGATCCCGTGATAAGAGATCATCCATACAATACTGAATATTGCGTGTAGTCAAGGATATTTAGAGGATGCTGAATGAGTGGTCATTGTATGCCAAAATTATTATACGAGACATCTACAACCAGAAAAAAAAGAGGCTGTGCCGAGTTATTATCTGCTTAAGATGACAAGTTTGATAATTTTGTATTTTATGTGCACAAATTTGATATTCTTTTTTTTTTAATTAGACTTGGATTTTTGCGACAAATCGAGGATATTAGGCAACAGATATTTTTCAGTTCAAGTTAATCCGCGAAACATAATACGCCTTTTTCGAACTGACGTCATAAAATATATTATGACGTCATTTTCACTACAAAATATAACATTAAAACAATATTCTTAGCTCGTGTTTTTTTTTCATATCTATACCACCTGTGAAATAATTCCCGTGTTATATCAATAATTTCACTCCCGCGTCGTAGGTCATATTATAAAGCTCGTTTATATTGATCTGATGTTGGCCTGTATCATATAGTAAGTAAAAACCAAATCTAATAAAAGTTATTAGACTTCCAAGTCGTAACACAGGTAGGCCTATATTTACTAAAGGTGGTTGGTTTAAAATTTATTTTGTAAATCAAAAACGAGGGACATATTTTGATTTCTAAACAGTTGTCCATATAAGTGAATCTTAGTTCCAATGAAATAAATTATGCCATTGTTATGAAAGAATATTAAGAACTTTGAAATAAACGGTGTTGAAATTTAAGAATGCCTTTTTTTCGAAAGTGATTATTTTTAATGCATATCACAGGATCTTCTTAGGAAATTAACGCAGCCCGCCAATTTTCCATTACAAGTAACGTCTTGACACAGCAATCTCCCTTCGATGGAAATGTATCTTATACATAACGAAAGATTGACTGAGTCTTAGATAAGAGCACTGCGTTAACGTAGCTACGAAATTCTGCCCAACTATTTCCTTTTTTCAAACGTTTCAATATCAGGTATTTATTTTGTAAATAATAGCAACTAACCATTTCATGTTCCGATCTAGTCATTTCAATCCCGAACATATTTGTTACCTTACGCGATATCAGTACTGTAGTTCTACTGAAGCATTGAACTGGTGAAACAAGACATCTTTTGTTGTGGAACTGATCCGAGAAAAACCTGAACAAAAGTACCCTCGTGTGATTTATTTACACCTGGACCTAGGAACTCGTTAGTTATAACAGGATCTTAGTCTGTAAGTACGAGCTTTAATTGGTGATTGTATGTAATTAGCATCCCTTTTTATGTCATTGATCTACTTCAATCATGGGTGGAAACGAATAATGGTCAAAGGTATCATGCAATGAATATACTCTTTGACTGGGTGATTTGTTTGATATCGTAAGTGGCTAATTTCCATTTATCTTATCAATTGTATTACAGTTCTTATACTTTGAAAAAGGCCTATCGGTACGGTTATTGTAAGCGTATTAAAATGATATTATATGCTATTAAATAAATCCTGTACGGTCGTTTTTCTATGTCCCTCATACATTAGGAAGGAGCTAAAGGCAGATTTAAGGCAATATTATTCTGTCAATCAGTTTCAGCCCTACAGTGGTAGGCTGCAAGGTGTTAGTATTTCATTTCCTGATTCTCAGCAAACATACACAATTTTTTTGGGAAAAATCCTGACGCCCTCATGTTTATTATAAATGGGGGGGGGGGGGGGGGGGCATTTATTTATTCGACGGATTCAATAGTAATTTTATCATAATATTCACTACTTTGTTTCACTTTTGTTGTTGTTGTTGTTTTTCGTAACGACAAACCTAAAATTAACAGGACTGACAAAATTTATCATTTATACAATTTTCTGAGTTTTACCTTTCTTCACAATATTGTTCATATAAAACTACAACTATTCACAAAAATATAAGATAGGTAAAATACAGAGGGTGCAGAAGAAATACAGCATTGAAAATGGCAACGTTCGAAATTTTTCTATCTTTGCCATTAAAAAGCTGTATTTCTGAATGCTTAATTTTGCTGGTCTTGTCAATGAGTACGTTTCGGGAATGTGATATCAGGTCAATACAGGCTTCGAAGAATAACTAAAAGAAAGGTTTTGCAAGTTTTATTTCATTTCTCCAGAAGGGATACAGCATTAAAAATGTTTTATCACAATCGCTGAAGTGCTAAAAGCGAAATACCAACAAGTGTCTCAATATAGAATGTAAAAGGTCGAACTTTACCAAATTGTGATAAATGAAAAAAGCGTATACGAGGATTGATCCAAAAGTTCGTATAATGAGGTTATAAATCTTCAGAAAAGCTTACTATCAAAATGAAAATTATACAGTCTTTTAATACATTATCTGTGTGATAAACATGAAAATTTTTAAAATCATACATTCAATAGCGGCTGTTGAGGGCATAAATCAAGAAAGAGACCCTGCATGTAGGCGGGGGAGCAAGAACGTCAAATGCGACGTCATTATTAACTCTCTTCTACATAGCCCCTGCTAGCTCTCATTCCTTTCTGTGCCTGATACACCAACTTACAGAAATTATCGACATAACATTTGGAACCAAATTAGTTTATTTTTTCTATATGCATGGTATTTCTAGTAAAGTTGAGATCCAGACACAGGGCCTATTATTTTGGAAAATAATGAGAATCGTTTGGGATAGGTTCGTTCGTTCAAACTCACTTACACCATTCAAAATCTTTTTACGAAGCTTGGCCCTCTTTTAATAGAAACCATTACTTTTTAGTAGCCTGGTTGTCAGACAATTTCATCTGTCCATTTCGGAAGGGACACAAATCTAGCTACCCGGCTAGCTAGATTTGTGTCCCTTCCGAAATGGACAGCCATTGACTGTAGAACTTATGCAGCAATAAATAGATGAAACTTGGATATAAGTGACAAGAATGAGTAGCTAAATAATCTATACTTCATTCCAAAAGAAACTCTGCAATATTCCTTTTGTCTAAATTCCGTACTTTTCAATATTCGGAGGAAAAGCTGGCATGTCAAATTTGTGTCGTACTTTAGGTGAGACATTGCTGAAATGAGGCATTAAATCAGATTATGCTAAATTTGAACATTTATTTTAAGATCGGTCACTTGATAAAGAACCAAGAATTGCCACTCTCTAAGAAGACGAAAATTTGCCCTGCGTTCAGGATACGAAATCGCTCGCCTAGAACAGATCTTAGCTCCACTGGCCAATGACAAGAGAGCAATTGTCATGAATGTGTGTCTGTCGTGTGTTCGTGCGCGCGGGCGTAAACTTTTCTTTTAACATCCTCTCTCCTAAACCAATGAGCGGATTTTAATACAAATTTTCCATGGGTGATCCTCCTCTTAAGTTGTTCAAGAAATTGTATGGGCGTGGCAGGGCGGGGCTAATTTTCAATGAAAATCTTTTTATAAAAACCTTCCTCCAAAACCATATGGTCAATGTCCATAAAACTTGGCTTGAATGTTCCTTGAGCAGCCCTCTTCTTAAATTTGAAAAACCACCAATATGGACGTTGCATAATTACACTTTAAATTCTTAACAAATTTACTCCCCCAAACCATTTGCATATTTAACGAAACTTTTAGAAGCATTTACTTAAATTGTTTATCAAATTTTGATTGACAAAAAATATTGGTAGGACAGAGCGGTGCTTTTTTTCACTTTATTTTTTTAGATTTCAAGATTCAAGATAGTTTATTGACTTAAACTTTACAGTTTCTCGTCAAATGAAATACAACACAAAAAGACATCAAAGAACATAAACATAAAAGAACATAGCATTCATTCATTCACATGTAAACGAATTATCAATATTATAGATCTATTTCCAACTTGGAAGAGAAGCTAAAGCAAAATTTTTTTTCATCATCAAGGTTACAATAGTTATTAAGTATAAGTAAGACCAGATCTTCGTGAAAAACTTTCTTTTAAGTATTTAGCCAATTTCAAAAGATCGGTTTTATTTTCAGTATTCATTAAGGCTACGAATTTCATCATATTAGGACGAGTATAGTAAAAGAAATTCAGATAAGTTTTCCTTATATCAGTAAATAGTGGACATACAAGCAAAAAATGGAATTCATCTTCTATTTTATTTAGATTACATGCCAAACATACGCGCTGATTTCTATCAATTCTATTTAAACCACGCCTGCCTGTTTCAATCCCAAGAGAGTGAGACGACAATCTAAATTTCGAAATTTGCAGCCTCCATTTTTTTGGCAATTTATCTAGGTATGATGGCAAGTCAAATGACTTAGAAATCATCTCCCAAGCCATTTGGCTAGTGTTTCGATTGACCCCAAACTGTGGGCGTGGCCAGCTGGGATTTTTTCACTTTAAAATCCTCTGCTCCCACACCAAGGGGCCGATTAAGCAGATCTAAGCTTATAACTACTCAAATGTCTTTAAAATTGGTTTAACCTTAAAGGGTTATAAATATGCTGAGCAGAAAAAGGCCAGTGGAGCGATACGGGCCCGCTTGGACCTCTTGCTTTAGAGAGCAGTCTATCTTGAAAGCACCGCGAGCGCTTTACAAAAATGACCGATTACTAGGCAAGAAAAAGTGACTCGACTCAAAACTTTATCCCACCTAAATCACGAGAAAAAATTATTTGAAATGATGAAATTGAGTCATAAAATATTTATATATGGATCCCGCCCTCAAGATGACTAAATAAAACGAAAGTCACCTCCTGACGTTCTTCTCCGGTTATCCCAAGCTATCATTCGTCAGCGTTTTTCTTTCCTGGACGTAGGGGTGTTTATTTTATAGCTTAACTTCGGATTATATACCAATTTGAGATAGTGTGCGTGCAAAGCGGAGTAAAATGTACAAAGAGTCTGCACCATTTTGTCATTTGTATTTGCACGGCAAATATTACAAACGAGTTGAAAATCTGTTCATGTCACGTAATTGACTCTCATAGAATATTTGGTCTATTTTGACAAGGTTTGTCATGCAAAAATGTCATATCGTGTTGTGTACCCTTAAACTTGAGGTATTCGAAGTGACACACTTTGTTTTGAAACCAAAACATGATGATTGAAATATATATAAACAGAACTACCTGAGCCTGTTTCTCATAATGTAGTCGACCTGTTTTGACGAGGTTTGTCATGCAAAAGCTTCATTATGGTTCATACCTAGCCTAGCTCCAAGGCTGTCAGTTAGTGTTAAGTAAGGTACACCACTCATGTTTAACTATTTTAAATTACCTCCCATATTTTAAAAACTGACATTGATCGGACAGTCAGAGAAATGAAAGCTAATAAGAAATTATACTTTCTCTAGTTGAATTGCTCATTTCACAATACTTCAGATCAGTAGGACGGGAGTCAGTCTAGTTCGTACCCTTTTACAAGGGCGTAGCTCCCATTACGCAAATTACGCAAGTGCGTAAAAGAAATAATGCTCTGTTGAAAACTATCGTGGATAATTAATGATCAAAGCATCGAAACTACAGCTTAACTTAACTGTAGTTACAATGTTTTGATTATTTACCAACGCTCAATTCGTAAAATGGAGCGGATGGAGTGCATTCTGTTTTTGTCAAAGTTGTCATATAGCCTTTATCCTATATATTCTTTGGTTATCGCATTCTGAGTGCGTAAAGATTTAAAAATACTAGTTACGCCTATGCTCTATTTCGAGATACACGAAGGTACACACTTCCTTTTGAAATGAGTATATTATATTAGTGAAATATTTATCAAAGAACTACCTGAACTTCTGGAAAAATAGGCTGCTATCAAATATCATGATAACGTACAGTTATCTCTTATCAATTGCGTTGGTGTGGAAACGTTCATAAGCCACGTGCAATGATTCCAGGATTCGGCCGAATGATAAGGTTAGATTTGACCCGTCAGGCGAAAAAAGTCCATCTGGGTAGTACTTAAGTTTCGACTTCGCTCGGGGACCCTAGGCTATTCTACGGAGTAGACCTCGGGCCATATCGTATACGGGTTAATGTGACGTCACGTTGCAAAAAAAAAAAAAAAAAAATAACCGAAAGGTTCAAACTGGACATTTTTTTTATTTGATTACAAAATGTAGTGTTATACTGCATTTTGTCATCAAATCATAACATGTCCAAAAAATCTACATAAATGATCGGAAAGCACGAAAGGAATCTATTTTTTTCTTTAAGCGTAAGGACCAAAGTACCACAAGAGGTCAAATCACCTTAATTATTACCCATATTTCTACTCCTAAGTCCGAGTTGACTGGCGCGCCTGTCTCAATCTATCGATAGCGGAGGGTGGCGTAAAGTGGACAGGTTTACCATTTCTAACGCGCGAGGTACTTTCCAGTTTACGTAAAAGTCCGAGCGATTTTCCGAATGTGTCGATCCTAGTAAGACTGAGTGTGGTGCACTGATTGTAACTAAAGTCGAAACTTCTTTCACTTGACTTATTTTCTGGATCTAGAATGGTCATTCTACCTTATTATATAAATTTTTTGAGTATCAAACACTTATTGACCTATACTTGACAAATATTTGAAATTCGGAATCATAGGGATATTTTGTTTTATATGTCTATAATTGCAATCCAAAAAAAAAAATAAAGAATTCTGATTGGTTTAAATCGCATCACGTGGTGAAATCCATTGCACTTTATATCTGTATAAAATGCAATAGGTCTTTCTGGAAACCCCCGAAATTCGATCTGCAAGTCCTGTGTTGTAGGAACACGAACACGAACACTAGTTCCCGGTCATCACGCAACATTGCTATTCAATATATTATAAATTAATATATTTTCGAAAGAATTTACTATTACAAGCACGCAGTTCTGATTCTGAGCCGACCTAAACTTAAAAAACACAGCGAGTCGACGAAGAACTTCAAGCTACCCTCTCAACTTAGACCGACCACGCCGTTTTCGTTTAAAAATAAACAAGCTTTTTGTCGTAAGTACCTCTACAAATTTTAATGTTGTCTTTTATTTGTGTGTCATTTGTTTTACTATATGACATTTCACTTCGATAGCGAGATAAACAATACACGATCTAAAAATAGATTGTGAAATTTACACGCATAGAAAGTAGACTTGAAGCTTTCATGTTTGGCTGAGTATTTTAATTGTTTCTTCGATCTAAATGATTGTAATTATAAGGGACGAGTGTCTTTTCATCCCTATATTGTATATATACGCAGGAAGTCCAAAATGTCATTTATTTTATAATGAACATAGAATTTTGCCAAAATAGATTAAGCCATTTATCGTTCTATCAATGAAAAGCTATGATACTGATCTTTGTTTATATTCTGTATTTCTTCTTTCATATGATTCTTTAATTTTGTTCATAGCGGCCACAATAACTTCAATTTTAGCAAGATAGCAAGATTTAGTAGAATTTTTCTTGGATCCAAACGGTATAAATTTTATTTAGAACTTGAAGCATATAAACGGTAGTATACGTCGTGCTGTTCTTGCTGTGGCAAATTACTGGTAAAGGGGATGCCTTGAAAATCATTCAGGTCAAAAAGATAAATTAATATAAAGATAATTCATATAACATCAATCAGTTTTATCAGTTAAGGTTATCAGCCAAACGTTATCCCAAGAGATTCAAAACTTTATCGCTATCATACATGAGGAACCATGCGATAATATCAGTTTCCTACACAAACTCAAGAGCTCTTCAAATCAAGAGCATGACAACACCCCTTACTTGGCATTCAGGCCAAGAGTTTGATATTTTTGTCTACATAACCAAACTGGAAAAAAAACACATAAAAAAACTGCTCTTGTATGGTATTAAGAAGTTAAAAATAGTATTAAATTATGCTTGACAAAAAAAGCAATGTAATGTAATACTACGTGCACTTGTGGGATAGTATAAGTCTGGCATTCGGGATGGGTTGGTCAAAAATTTAAATCTGATAGTAAACATAACCAATGCATTGAGGCGCATACAGTGTACAGTGTAAAGTGAAGAATATCGTAAAAATAACCAAAAAGAGGCACATTAATATTCAGTGAAGAATATCGTAAAATTGACTGGCATTCCAATCACAGACATTCAAATTCGCTCACTCAGCGCTCCATTCATTCACTCCAAAACTCACCCAAACAATTAAAAGATACTCCAAAATAGATAATAATGATGAGATAATCAACTACATTCAAGGCAAAATTGGTAGATAAAATCCACGAACTCACTCAATTAAACAAGTATTGTAATCGCATGATAGGTCCATGAAGCCATAGAAAGTATATGAAAGCCATGGAGCATGTATATATATTTTATTCATATAAGGTAATCCAATATCGCTAATTTTTTCATCTCGAACAAAATTAGCCATATTGGATTACCCCAACCACTTAAATTCCACTCAAATATCGTTTCACACACTCATTCAATTCCATTCTAAAACCATTCCAAAATCATTCATCTTGTCAATTTCACGATGTTCTTAACTGTAATATGGGTAACTAGTTCCTTTCTGTGAAACTATTATTCTTAAGAATATTCTAAATAAGACGAAAGGGAAGGGTTTGGTAAGTATTTCACCAGTGATCTGGCGGCCGCGTCTGTTGTTACCGATCGTTCGTAGCCGAACATACGTGTAATGCTTTTCTTTGTCACTTAACCTTGAAGGGTACTCCAAGGGTATTTCAATATTCCTGGCAAGTGGTTTATACTCTTATGAAAACGTATTGCTAGTAGAATTCGGACACTGAAAGAATGAGTAGAAAACGAAATTTTACCTTTTAACACTCCAACCAGCCCTGTGTTCAGGATGTAAAAACGTTTCGCAAGCGCTTTGAGATGATACACCGCTTTGCACGTGCACATACGTGCAAAGCGGGGTATCATTTCGAAAACGCTTCGCTAACGCTTTCATCCTGAACGCAGGGCTGAAAAAGAAGTTTAAATTTCTGACATGACATGTGCTTGCCCTGCGTTCAGAATGGTAAAAAGACCCGACGATCTATTTGAATTATGTCCCGCTTTGCTAGTGCACTTGCTTGCTAAGCGGGGTATAATTTGAAAACGTTTTGTAGTGTTCTGTCATCCTGAACGCAGGGCTGTTGAAAAATCTCCCATTGTCTCTCACGATCTAAAGGTGATAACAATAGAGGATATTGAAGGAATGGTCATAAAATATAGCATTTATTAAACAAGTCACCTAAAACAGATGAAAACGAGATTGTGCCGAGTTTTTATCTCTTTCAGCTGACGAGTTTAGTAAGTTGGTGTTCTTTTTATAATTTACGAAATACAAAATGAGATACTTAAAATAAAACGCATTTGCACTAATAGAAGTTCAAATATGTAATACCAGACCGTATTTCATGGTTCACAAATTTGACCCCTTGTGTTTTTAGAAAGATTATTTTGATTGCAGATTTGCAGAACAACAATTTGTTAACCATGTGATTTTCGGGAGGGCTGGTTGAAATAGCCTTTCCGCAATATCTAATATGAGTACAAAAACAAACAAATTTAGCTTCCTTTGATGTCCATTTTATTCCTTATACTTAGGATACAGATAAAAACAACGTCTAAAACCATTCTAAATCGCTCGCTTAGCGCTCCTTTCCATGTATTCAAAACATTCAATCCAGTCACTCAAGAACGCTCCGAAATCGACATAATTTCATTCAAATCTGCAAAAGTCTTCTAAGATTTTATTAATCGATGTGGATTCATATGCATTTAATTTGTCCGTGCAGACGAACAAATAGAAATGTACGTAGACTTTTTTGGTAAAGAGAGGAAATAGAATTATGAACAATTGCTGTTTCGATGATATGCGCCATATTGTATTACCTCCCTTATGTCATGGAAATGTTATTGATTCGTAATCTGGAGATTCGCGGTTCGAGCATCACCGTCGAAGGAGTTTAAGGGCAAAATATGTACTTAAAAGTCAGTGTCAGTTCACCCAGCTGTAGAATTAGGTGGCAGTGGTTTTAAACAACTGCTTCTTCTTCTCAGAGACGTGAAAACATTGGGATTGAATATTCGAGTGCGACTCTTTTGTCATAAAAAAATGAAATAAATCAGTTAAAACTAAAATAATCTTCTGACAGGGACGAATTGCTCTCGAAAATGAAATAGATTTGCATGATAAAGATATATAGAGGATTTTGAATAAGTGGTCATGGAAGTCCGAATTTATTAAACGAGTCATCTATAAACGGATAAGAACGAGGCTGCGCCGAGTTTTTATTTGTTTTAGTTGACGAGTTTAATAAACTCGGTATTTCAATAGCACAAATTTGATATTCTGTTTATAATATAACTTGATTTTTTGCGATAAATCGAAGAAATTCCATAAATTCCAGTAATTCCGCAACAAATGTACCGTCGTTTGCGAATTGACGTCATCAAATGCATTATCACGTCACTTTTTATAACGAAAATTTAACGTTGCTATGCATCCTTTGCAATCTGCATAGCTATCTCACTAGTGTAATAACACCCGTGTAATAACTAATTATTCAACGGGGTTATTTCAATCCCGCGACGAGGTCATATTATATTTCTGATGATATACGACATAGAAATTTTTCATAATATCGGGATGTGTACAAACAAATTTGCTTCGACAATTTTTTTTTAAAGCTACTCATTCACAGATCGGGAAAATGTGCTTTTTCAAAATTTTCGTAAAATTAATTGGAAGTAAGGACATCATCATGTTGAAGGCTTTAAAATAATAAGATTCAATCTGGTAAAGCATGGAAAGAAAGACTGATATTCTAGAATTTAGCGAAAATCATTCTGAAAGATAAAGCAACTCCTAACTCTTTAAAAATATTTTTCAACTTCGAGCAAACTATTTACGCATGGGAATTCCACATGTTTGTCTTATTCAATCAAAGATATTAGGGTCAAAGTATTTGACAGCTTGAAACATCATATCATTGCAAGCAAAATTGAAAGATTATTCACAGAAAAGAACGATTTTAAAATTTATAGACATGAAATTCATAGACTGGATTCCTTACTTATCTTGCCGCTTCGAAGAAACAAGTTACAAAATTATTGAAATATATTGGTTTTAGTTCCAATGTCCTTAGACCATTCTGAATCGTCTAAAGATACACACCTTTCCAAATCTAATTACAAGTTTTGTATTTTTTCTATGAAAAACTGTGAAAGGGCAGCTTTAAAAGCTTTCAAGTTATATTTAACGAGTTAGATAACCAGGTAGTAATGATGGAGGTTATTCCCACCTGATATTTTTACCTGTACGTAAATTTTTCGGTAATAAACACCAGGCGTTGAGTCAGTTTATTGACCGTAACAGTTCTTAACGTTTTATAGTTTAGATGATGAATGATGATGCTCACTTAGAAACCTTTATTCTCAAATCAGAATTTACTCAAATTTTAACTTGAGATAAAAAAAAAACCCTAACTCTGTTGTATATTGTAATAGAAGTATGAAAATGAAATATCATATTAATAAGTTGTTATAAATAACAAGAAAAGATCTATAATCTAAGGCCCTGATATTTTCTAAACGTCAATCTTTGGTTGATTGTATATGTGTTTTACGCGCCTCAAAACAGCTAGAGACTTTTAGAGACGGGCCTCGGTTAAAGGAAGTGGGTCCATAATAGTTCCGCAACATTTCGGAAATCATGATTTTCACAATGTTAACCGAGGTTTCGAAATGAGATCATTAGGAAACCTCGGTTGACACTGTTATAGTTCATGACTACCGAAACATTGCTAATCTATTACGGGTTCAAAACCTTGAAGTCTCATCCGAAAGACTGGAGAATCCGGGTATCGAACCAGAAGTTCCTGGCACTGTATTCTTATGTAAAGAGCCATTGTTCTGCATCCACAGAAAATATTATATTCGTCTTTGTCTTCTTTTTAATTTGAGTGGTTATCGTCGATGAAAAAAGAATTATATGTTTTTGTCTTAAAGTATCAATGTTATCGGGTCGCGGTTTGGAGAATTTATCATGACGAGGCTTTGCCGAGTCGTAATAATTTCTCGCAGCCGAGATCAGATAACATTGATATTCTAAGACACTTATATGTTTATCATTATTTATCATGCAATCATTTTTCAGCTCTTAATTATAATAAGCCCTTGAAAATAAAAAAAAATGTGAAAGTGTGTGCAAATTATTTCTTAAAATTGACTGACTATGTTATGTTATCAGGCAGGTGTTATCAGTTGTATATAGGCTTAATTGCATGAAAATTACGTTAACTGTAACTGAAACTTTATTATTTTTTTTTTCAGAACTGCACTTGTACGAAGAAGGCAATTTAACTTCTAAATGGTGAGTTTCCTTTTTGTTACCAGATTCGACCTTAGCGTGGCCCATTTTGGTTTGCTGTGTTACAACTATTTATGTGCCGCTTTGCAAGCAAGTGGCCGTGCAATGCGGGTATACAGTTTACATCGTTTGTCATCCTGAATACAGAACAGGTTAATCTCTAAGCATACTAAATTGTTTCTACCTGTTACCTTTCACTGTTCCCTCGTAACAACTATTTGTCGAAATTTAGATCGTCAAATAAATAAGAAGACAGCAAAAAGTCCTCAAAGATCGAAAATCGTGATAAGCTTAGTTCCCAAATAAAAAGAATGACGAATACATTTAATTCTTATTCGGAAGTACACAGAGTATCATATAATTTGGGATATTATACATAATTACAGCTTAATGTCAAATGGCTTAATTATGAACAAAAGAGATTTTGTGGGTTAAAGATAAAATGTCAGCATAATTTGAATTATTCATGAACGACTTTTATAAGAGAATATTTATTATGAAATAAGAAATGAATGACTTTAAGGAATCACACATTTACCCATTTGTTTGATACTACCCTATCATTTGGGGTATCAAAAGCCAGCATTCTGATTGACAAATATATAATACGTACTTAGTGTTTTGTATGAGAAAAAATATTTAACGAGGTTGGTAGAATTGATTATTGTCGAGGCTCTGCCACAACGGAGTTAGATATTTTTCATACAACTCACTAAGTATGTATTATATTTATCTTATAGCCTCTATTTGCCTTGTTTTCATAGATGTCTCTATAAAAGAAATGCAAGTTTCTAAAAATAATTGCATATGTCATTGTTCTAAAAATAACTATGTGATATCATAAAAAATATTATACGGGATGTTATCACAAGGATATTTGTATAGTTATGAGATAATAAAAAATATACATAACTTCATGGCCAAAATTTCGAGTCTGCAGCTATTGTTTGTACTTGCGCTGCGTTGTGTTACCATTGTCCACCTAATACACGTAACCGGTTGCCATTCAGTTGTCCTTAAGCTTTTGATTGCGATACCAAGTAAACCGATCCAGTCGACACGTGAACAGCATTAAATGAATAAACAAAAGACCGTACGTTGTGAAATTTATATTGTCATTATATTTCAAGGTTTGACATTAAATGTCACACAACGAGTCCGTTTAAATGTCCGAATTGAAAAATATTGTTCACCTATCCCTAATGAATGCCCCTAGATCAATGAATACTGGCTACCAGTTTACTATCCCTAGGAATATAAAATCATATATAAAATTTTCGCCCTCCGTAGTTTCCAAACAAAAGCAGATTCTTATACTGAATTCTTATAAATTCAAAAGCTCTCACGAATCCTCTTCAAGTCAAATTAAGTTATATGTTACGTTTTTTAAAAGCCGAGGTGAGCTTTCAATAAGAAAATATATAAAATTGTATAAAGATTAATAATTCAGACAAATGAGTAATAGAACTTATAGACTAAAAGGGAACTTATCAAAATATGGATTTTAAACCAAATGGGAATTTGACTTTAAGATCAAATGGGATAAGACGAAATGGGAACAACCCGTGCCAGGCAGGGGAAGGTGGTCTTTTCAAATGTAATGAATGACTAACAAGTGTATATACATTTAAAAACATCGTGAAACTGACAAGGTGAATGATTTTGGAATGATTTAGGAATGAAATTGAATGAGTGTGTGGAGCGACTTTTGAGTGAATTTAATGGGAGGTAATCCAGTATTGCAAATTTTGTTCAGGATGAACAAAATTGGCAATGTTGATTACCTCCCTTTAATAAAATATGCATACAAGTTCATTAGAAAGCTCCCTATTTCTTCAAGAACCTATACACTTACAATTTCAATTAAATAAGTGAAATCACGATTTCTTACTAGCTATTATTATTTTGAACGAAGTTGTTGTTATATGTTTTTCAGTAAGTTTGGAGCGTTTTTGAATGGTTTGAGTGAGTGTTTGGAATGAATGAATGGAGCGCTGAGTGAGCGATTAAGAATGGTTTTGATTGAGGTGAATGTCAATTTCACGGTGTAATTAACTGTAACAGAAAATGACGGGTTAATTGCCAACCGATATTGAAGACACGCTCATGCATATTGTTGTTATTTTGATAATTATTTCCTCTGACATCAAAGATTTTCATTAAACAAGAAAGTACTGACAAAACATCATTAACATTCTCTAAGATATTTATTTCATAATAAACATTTACAAAAATAAGGATGAACTTTAACAGTTACCGCGTGAATAAAGCTTGAATGAATAGAAAAAGATATATGATGCAACAATTATGGGAGGGAAGAAATGCTATACAAATGACATACGTACCTAAAAGCGCACTTCCCTTTTTTTAGTTAGTATGTGTTATCCCTTATGAAAATGAAATAGAGGATAATCGTTTGTTTCATTGTAGGATAGATTGACATTTCATTTAAAGAACAACAAAAACTATATTTTCACGAGTGTTGTTCATTAAACAAAATATCAACCGATCTTACCCTCAAAACAAACGGTTATTCTTATTCGTTCGTGCAAAAATGATACAAAATGTGAAAGTTTTTTTTTGTTTTTTTCTTTAAGCGCGTCATTTTGCACGTGATTGATATGCAACGTCACTTATTGGGCTCCGCCTAGATAACGTCAAACAGGGTGATAAGAACGAATATAGAGAAATCCTTGAAATCTGAAAGCTACAAATTTTCATAATTCAAAACACTTGCATAACTAATTTTCTATCTCAATAATACATATCTGGATTTCTGCGTTACAAAGAGGCAAAACTTCGTTTCAAGCCGTAACTACCCATTATGAAATGTGAGAAATCATTAACTTAAATATAAATGCTCTATATAATTGGGTCAGATTAATAGCATTATGCTAATTGTCTTAGACAAAAATAATGCATTCCATTGAAAAGAGATGAACGTGTTACATTAACGAAAACTTATTTTGGTCATAACTTGACGTTCCCTAAGACGAAATCCGTGTCCGTTTGGTAAAAAAAAAATTTGAATTGTAACCCTTGGAACTTACTCAAACTATGGTAAGTAGTATTTTTGATTATATCTAGAAAGTAAATAATGAGTTTTTTTAAGGAAAGAAATATGCTTTATTGAAAAACCTAAATGATACGTGTATCATAAGACTTGATACGAGAAAAGTAATCTCTTCATTCAAAAAGCAATTCATACGATGAAGAAAGAAAACTAGCAATATACAAGTTTAGGTAAAAATGTTCCCCATTTCTTTATTTCTATAATCCAACACATTCAAGCGACCGTTTAGCTCTCGTTTCATCTGTTGCCATGACCTACCGTCGTATTCAACAGCACATAAAGCCTACTTTTAAGCCGATTTCTTTTATTACAGTGAATTACATCGTGAAATTGACATTAAATTCAATCATAACCATTCTAAATCGATCACTCAGCACTCCATTCATTCATTACAAACACTCACTCAAACAATTCAAAAACGCTCCAAACTCACTGAAAAACATATAACAACAACTTCGGTCAAAATAATAATAGCTAGGAAAAATATCGGGATTTCTCTTATTTAATTGAAATTGTAACCGTGTGATAGGTTCTTGAAGAAATAAGAAGCTATCTCATGAACTTGTATGCATATTAAAGGGAGGTAATCAATATTGCTAATTTTGTTCATCCTGAACAAAATTTGCAATACTTGATTACCTTCCATTATATTCACTCAAAACTCGATCCACACACTCATTTAATTTCATTCCTAAACCATTCCATAATCATTCACCTTGTCAATTTCGCGATGTTTTGAACTGTAACTGTGCTTTTTTATGCTTCACTTTTCATCGCGCCTGTAAAAATGATACATATAGTGATTATTTTTACCGCCCCTACGCCCCAAAAGTTGTTCGATTCAGATTGAAAATATGACATTTGGAGTTTTACATGTAGTTCTGCGCATAAATAACCGTGTACGTGTAACCTCGAAAGAAAGATATTTTAATAAGAAAATTGAAGATCGGGTGAAAGGATTAGAACATTTCACGATTTTCCACACGAATTGAACCGAAATTGCCAAAATAAAAACAGACTATAGATGCTACACCCTGCAGACCTTTTGGAAAGCATCAAACTTGACTCCACTCAATTTTATGACCTATCTGCCCAGCCAACTGGGGCTTATCAGCCAATCTTATTTTGACTTTATCTCTTGGCACCAGAGACCATTTAAACTGATTTGCATATCTTATCGGTTATTCTTAGCCTTCCGTTCTGACTAAAAACTGTTGTAAGTTGTTTTACAGCACTGAAAATTCGGAACTTTTACTGAGAGTTACAATGTTACTAAAAAATGCTTAGAAGTATTTTTATTTTTGAGTATGTGTACCGGTAATCTTTGTACAGTTGGTTACATCGTGAAATTGACATTCACCTCAATCAAAACCGTTCTTAATCACTCACTCAGCGCTCCATTCATTCATCTCAAACACCCACCAAATCGATCAAAAATTCCCCAAAATAAAAAAAAAATATACATTTAACAACTACATTAAAAATAATTATGAATAGAAAAAAATTGCGATCTCGTTGACATAACTGATATTGTAAGCGTCTGATAGTTTCTTGAAAAAAGATTAAGTTTTTTATAAAACTTGTATGCATATTTTATTAAATGGAGGTAATAAATATCGCTAATTTTGTTCATCCTGAACAAAATTTGCGATATTGGCTTTGCCTCCTATTGATTTCCACAAACACACTCAAATTCATTCCAAAATCATTTTACTTGTCAATTTCACGATGTTGTAAAAAATTTTGAGTGTCAAATATTGAGTGCGTAGTGAAGAAACTGAACAATTTTTCTGGCTTCCAATTCAAACGTGACATCTAGCAGGCTGGATAAAGACTCGGTCACCTTCAGTTAGTTACATCGTGAAATTGACATTCATCTCAATCAAAACCATTCTAAATGACTCACTCACCGCCTCATTCATTTATTCTAAACACTCACTCAAACCATTCAAAAATGCCCCAATTAACTAAAAATGATAATTTCGAGAACTATATTCAAAATATATATAAGACTAGAAAGAAATCACGATTTCACTGTCGATTAAAGGATTACCTCCCTTTACTTTTTCTCAAAACTCACTCATCGCACTCATTCAAATGTATTCCAAAATCACCCATCTTGCCAATTTCTCGATGCTGTTAATATGTACAACTTTTCGATGAAAGTCTGAAGAATATATAAGCCATTATGTAGACCTACAATTATATCTAGCCGCCGTCATAGCGCAGTCACGTCGACCTGTCAGGTTCGCTTCCCGATGGCGACACTAATCCTTTCCGACTATTTGTCTCTCATTTCCTGAGACTGCAATTGATTACCTGACCAGACTGAAATCACAGGCTGATTTGATTCTACTTGACATTCCACTCACAGACCAACCGATATAATTTGTCATGATTCGGAATGTAGGCCATGGGCGTATCTAGGACTTCCAAATTTAAACGCACTCAGAAGGCGAAAACTAAAGAATATATAAGATAAAGGCGAAATGAGAACTGTGACAAAAGATGAATGCCATCCGTCTGCTCCCTTTATATGATTTGATCGTTGATGAATAATCAAAATATCGAAACTACAACTTGAATAAGGTGTAGTTTCGATGCTATGATCATTCATAAACGATAGTATTCAACAGAGAATTAGATCTTTTTCTTTTACGCACTTGCGTAAATTGCGAAATTGGCGCTACGCCCTTGTAGACGACTGATGAAACGCGACTAAAAGTAGGAATTTTACAGCAAACAAATTCTCAAAATCGTCATTATCTACTTTCATGTATTTTGATAAATTATTTGCTACTTTCATGAATTCCATCACTATTCAATCTCAGAAAATAAATCGTATTGCGTAAACAACATGTAAGCTGACCTCAAATGTTCTATATGTGTTTCCTTGTTTGAAAGATATCGCAAACATATAAACTGGAATTAACAGCGTTTATGTTTTATAGTTATCGTTATTGATCAAAAGATATTATAACCTTTATCAAACTAATGGTGCGTTGATTCATAAACATAGTTGGAAATTCCTGATACTTATACAAGTAAGGGTTGTTAGATTCATGTATTATTCATCGGAACGTGATTCATACGCACAATTGCGTTGGATCTGTGGCTTAAACTGTGTGCAACTATGTATAACCATGAACAAGTTCATGTACAAGTTCTGGAGTTTACGTACCCATGATCATAATGATTTTAAAAAGAAGTAGAAAAAATACACCGTAACGCTGGTTTCTAGTCGTATCATACCCCAGTACAACCACAAAGTTTCTTTGGGAATTAGTCCGACCAATTGGTGGGAAAATTTTTATCCATGTCACAATGGCTTTCGTCAAATGCTTGATGACAGTTGGCCGAGTCGGGATTCGAAGTCATGACCCAATATTTACAACCCAACGCGTTACCGACCGAGCTAACCGACTCCTGAAAGCTTATGCAATAGAACAAACAGAGTTATTTCACACACCGATAAGGGTAGACCAGAGTACCTGATTTTTTTCTAAAGAACATATTGCTTAGTCTGTTAATACATCAATACATGTATCTAAATATTTGCACAAGTCAAAGACATATGGTGAAATAGGATCGCATAATGTTTAATTGGATAATGATATTTGGATTTTTAGTATTATTTTTATATTTTTATCACTTTTAATGAATAATAATAAGTCATAGTATAGTTTTTAAGACCGTACGGGTGATCTTGACCTAATGCAGACAAACTATTATATAGAGGATAATCGTTTGTTTCAATGTAGGATCGATTTATATTTCATCGAGTGAACAACAAAAGCTATATTTTCACGAGTGGTGGAGCCACGAGTGAAAATATAGATTCTGTTGTTCACGAGATGAAATATCTCATGATCGATCTAACACGAAAAACAAACGATTATTCTATTTCTTTAATGCAAAAGTGAGACAAAATGTGACATTTCTAAGACACAATTTCGTAAAGCGCGTCATTTTGCGCGTGATTGCTATGCAACGTTCATTGTGACGTCACTTGTTTCCCCCCCCCCCCCCGCATAGTTGACGTCAGATAGGATGAAATGCTCAAAAGCTGGGTATAAGTTTTTGATAATCTCACTGCTTTTGCGGTGAGTTTATCAAATGATAATCTACCGTTATTTCTCAATAAACCACCGAAAAGCATTAAAGAAATTATCGTCCTTGGGCGAACGAAACGTCGTATCAACAGTTTAATTCAAGCTGTAGATACGACGCTTTGTTCGCCTAAGGACGATTTCTACCTGTTTTCTCTAATCAACCCTGCTTTGAGTGCTCAACTGTCTCATGGCGCATATCAATTGGGTACTCGCAATTTAGAATTTTCGTGGGAAAATGACAATTTTGAAGTAGGATATTGTCCATTTCTCTATTGTAATATGCAAAAATAACATTTAATGTGATGTTTGCATTTTTTAATCGAGATAGTTAAATGATCTTTTTTCTAACGCCTTTAGATTCTTTACATGATTACAGTTTACGAGATCCAGGTCAAAGGTGATAAATGAAAACTGTGCTTCGAAATTATTTGAAAACAAAATTTACTTAATCAAATATACAGCAAGAATTAGCCTTCAGTCGTAAGGGTTGTTTCCCTATTAAGTTAGAACTCAAGCTGTGTTATATCTACTTGGATTTCTGACCAATCGTCTGAACGCAAAGTAAGTATCCAACCAAGAGATTATCTTTTTTAAGCACCCCATCGGGAAAAATATGATTAGTTAAATCTGGTAGACTAGGTGGGGGTTTATCCCTTCGTAAACAAAATGTGCTTATTTTGAATTATCTATTTTTTCTTGCTCAAAAATTTTCTTCGTCCCTATTACAAGTTCACACAAAGGGAATATTGTTTTTGTTGGATCTAAGATGCAAAGATTATTTTATTGTTGTATAAAAGAGAAATTTACACTGTACTTATTTGTCTTAAACCACGAGGAAAAGATGTTTCCCAATTGTCAGAAAACGGCAAAATTTGAGACTCAGTGCATATTACGTATTCTTCGGGAGATCTCTGAGTTATTTTTCCATAAATCGTTAGTAACACATTAATACATACGCAATTTAACCAGTAAATGTGAGAAAATGATACATGTACTGATTATAAATGACCTTATTCAGTTCCCTTTTTACGTATAATATAATTAAATTTGAGTTTGTAAACGTAATATCAAAAGGTTCCAAATGTGGAGCAGTACATTTTGTCAAAAATTCCTTTCAAAATATCAGTCCACTTTTCTATTTAAGGTTCACTAGTGTACATGCAATTAATATATCACTGCAAAATGATACCTTATATCAAGTGGTTAATCTAAATCCAAAGGCCGACATGATTTTTCTTTGAATAATTAGAAAAGGGTTAAATATTGGGATAGAAAAGAAAAGGGCAAGATAGCTATGGACACCAATCTCAAAAAAATTAAAAAGTCAGATCAACAACAACATTTGTTGCTAAAAGCGTGCAGTATTATTTTTCGATATATAGGAAAGTGTCCTTGAAACAAGCATTACATCGAAATAAAAGCATACTAGATTGAAATACGTCATAAATCCAATTCCATTTATCATTATTGCATTTTCAAAAACCAATTGATATAAAACATAACAAGATCAGTATACGATACTGATTTACAATTTTTGAAGTCTATCTAAGGTAATTTAAAACCGAGAATGAAAGAATTCTTCAATGATTTCAAAAATAACCGCACCAAAAATATTATAGATGCACAACATACGCTTGAAAAAAAAAGCATCAAACTAGGTAACGCATCTGGAATCACTTTACTCTCATCGATGCCTCAAGTAATTAGGAAACTTTGTAAACGTTTTAGCCCTGATTCTTTTCTACGGAAGGTGGTTTGTTTATATTTCATTATACACTTAACTCTCAGTGTCGAGTGGTTTCGGAGAATCTAATATTCTGATTACTCTTTCGAGGATTAGTATTCTAACGAAGGTGTTTAGTTTTGATTATGAGTGGATTTATTATCCACGAGGTTCTGGTTTGATTTATCTCCTAACTGGACTTCTCGCTGATAGAAATTCATTATTTTTTGCAGGCGTCAAAATTGGGTCTCATATCAGCTGCCCGGCTGCTATGCGATCTGGCGTTTACATTGTAAACGAACCCCAGCCAGACGCCGACAGCAGTTCATATTACGGAGCATATAGTCAGGACCATAATCAGACAATGGAGAACGAGCAACAGGAGCACGTGCCGATCGAGGCAGAGGTTATTCCGAATGAACAGGAACCGGAAGTGAATAGTGTTGAACCTAGTGTACCGGAAGTACCGAATGATGGTGACAATGAAGTTGACGATATCGACGGTGAAAGTGAATTAGTGAATGATGGAAATAATGAACCAGTTGGTGACAATCTATCTCAACCTCAGGAAGGTGACGCTCCTTTAGCGGAGCAAGAACGTGTTAGTGGATTGACAGTTCCTCCACCTTCTCCTATGGAATCTTACACTGACGACGACAATAAGGATTTAATTGAAATTGAAGACGATGTTGACAAACAAGGTAATGACATTACACAAGAAAGTGAAAAGCCGGATATAGTGTTCATTGAAAACGAGCAGGAGCCCCTCAAGGCTTCAACACCAAAGAAGGAAAAGAAAACAAAGGAGAAAAAAGAAAAGAAGCCCAAGGAGAAAAAAGAAAAGAAACCTAAAGAGAAAAAGGAAAAAACACCAAAAGAGCCAAAGGAACCGAAACCACCTAAAGAACCCAAACCACAGAAGGAGCCGAAACCACCGAAAGAGCCGAAACCACCAAAGGAGCCGAAAGGTCCAAGAAAACCTTTCTTTGACTTCAAAGTGCCACCTCTTTACAAGTAAGTTGAAGATATTAATGACCATGTGCTTGAAATTTTCAACAATTTCACATGAACGCGATTCATTGATTACTATACAATAAGAATATTCGCATTATCAGTCTATGGGGCGTATTTTAAAAAGAATCTAGTCAGACTGTGCGGGTGCACAGGCTGACCTGAGTCGTTAATCCGTGCAAATTTGATATTGATGGACATTTACGTATTTGACGTTCGATATGCATGTATTGTAAATAAGTCATTTGCCTGTCCAACAAGCTGTATTAACGATGTTTTAAACCTCATATGCTAACAGATTAACTCTTTTTGTATACTCTTTACTACAACGCTTATCGCTCAATCAGGAGACTGCACAGCTGTTTAGTAATACTTGCTCTAAAGCAGTGAGTATTGAAGTTTCTATACGTTCGTAAACGCTTTTGCATCCTGAACATGAGTAAATGGATATGTGCTTACTTTGTCAATTTAGAAAAATAAGTTTTAATATCTGCATGCCGATTCAACTTTCTATATATGAACTTTATCATAGAATGACCTCAGCTTTGTGTGATCTCTTTTACAAAAAAAAGATGTTTACCACTTTCAAAGATTTCCATCGTCGCATCAGAATTTAACAAAAAAACAAAAACAAAACAA
Organism: Fragum whitleyi; assembly: GCA_948146395.1. Classification (NCBI taxonomy): domain Eukaryota; kingdom Metazoa; phylum Mollusca; class Bivalvia; order Cardiida; family Cardiidae; genus Fragum; species Fragum whitleyi. The sequence goes on along the minus strand of OX411549.1, from coordinate 51,490,981 downwards.
AAACAAAAAACAAAGAGACTCAATTAATTTGAGCAATATGTAATCCTTTCTGCTCCCTGCATTATTGTAAATTCTAAAGGTCTATAGTTTTGGAGTAAATAAAAAAGAGTAAATCTTGATTGATATAGTCTCTGCAAAAAAGCCTTCAATATGTTTATTCTCAACCCAGTGTATTCTGATATACCATACAGCTGTAAGGGACCCCATGTCGGGACAAACCTTTTATCCTCTAGTTTTGATACAAAGTGATAAAAGCCCTGCTGACAGATCCATATCACGAACAATTTGTTGTAGATCATATTCTTTTTGATTTTGCATGTTTACTCCTTGCACCTGGTAATATCTAAATCCCCAGTATTTACAAAGAATTTTTGAGCCTACAGTTTAAGCGTTTGAGATTCACAGTTAAGACACAAGGACCCTCAAAACTATCTCAGAAGTGAACCCCAGGGATCCTCCAAGGGTCAACTCCAGAAACGAATTGAAGTTTTTATGCAGGCTTAAATTCATTTGAATGAGTGTTTGGAAAGAATGAATGGAACGCTGAGTGAGTGATTAAGGCCGGTTTTGATCGGAATGACAGTCAATGTTACGATGTTTTTAACTGTAGAAGACATGCAGATTCAAGGTGAACGGGTTTTGGCAATGTGATATAACACTGATATGTGATTCAACAAAAATCACATTGTTGACATTTCCGAACAGGTTTATAAGTTATAAAATAAAAATGCCAAGCATTTTATCTGTCATCTAAGTTACATGTTTGCCAAGATTAGCTGGCAGATTTCAAGTTTTAAATAATGATAGGAACCTTTAGAGTTCGTACAAGGTTTGTCAACTATTCACCCATGACCTCATCTTCAATGCTATTTGACCCATTTTCAAACTTGGTCTAGATTTAATAGAGACAAACATTCTGACCAAGTTTCAAAAACCTTTCCTTATAATCATCTTTGTGAAATACTTTGACAAAATTTTGTATGAATGTGTAAGATAATCTAAGATTTAATAATAAATGCTTTGCCATATTTACTCAGTATTTCTGAGCAAACGAATAAATAGGAAGGCATTTAGATAAATTTATTATAATGCTTGAACATGTTTGATCAATTTTTAGTAAAAATTGACAAAATTTGATGTAATTCGATGCACTTGATGGGAGGGTCTTTTTACTAAATCGGCTAGTAAATAAGAGAAACTTGACTCCAATTTATGTAAAATTACACTTTACGAGAGAAAATTATTACAATTTCAATTCTAAACACACCAAACCTGCGTTCAGGATAACGACACGCCTTCGAGTACATTGTGCTTGAAACATGTATTAGTTGCTTATATATATAATACATACTAAGTGTTTTGTATGAGAAAAAATATCTAACGAGGTTGGGAGAATTGATCATTGTCGAGGCTATGCCGAGACAATTATCAATTTCCACAGCCGAGTTAGATATTTTTTCATACAATACACTAAGTATGTATTATATTTATCTTATAACCTGTATTTGCCTTATTTTCATCGATGTTTCTAACTGAAATGCAAGTTTCTTAAAATAACCGCATTATATTATTGTTCTAAAAATAACTATGTGATAACATAAAAAATATCATACGGGATAATATCATACGGATATTTGTGTAGTTATAAGATAAAATGTGTAATGCGCTCAGAGGTGAGTTGTTGATCCATTATGACTCCTAAATGAACGAAGCCTTGGTTATAGGTTCAGGTCGACAAACGATTTCACTAAGTTTCAAAACATCTCCTGAAGCTTTCGAAGTCTCGATCTACTACACTACATTCACGGGCTGGTACAGTTGATAACATCAAGAATCAAAGTACTGTCAGCACTGTAAATCGGACATAATTGAGAGGCTAGGATAGTGCAATAGTTCGCCAATCAAAAGGGCTCAAATTTGGACAATAAAAGTTGGTAAAATCTTTGCCCAATTTGTGAGTTTTTTGTCTTAACACTCCATCTTTTCGAGGACATCGCCAGCTCATCCAACCTCGTGGGTCCGATTTTGAAAGTTTGCTGATTCGATAGCCCTCTGCTAGTCTAAATTATTTCTTAGCAGATTTTTTACGTTGTTATAATGAACACGCGCCAAGCGAAAAGCTTGTCTGTTAATATTATTCCTCTCTATAGAGTTTAAAAGCCTGTTTAGCAACAAACATTTTTCATTATACTATTTACAATTTTGATTACCAACATGTTTGTATTTCAAGCATTGGGTTTTCCCAAATACAGTAAATGCATTTTCTCTCAAGAAACACGTGAAATCGCCAACTATGCTATTTATATCTTGATTTCTGACGAATCGATTAAATCTAGCAGCACTCTATGAGTTGTTCTAAAAATAGATCGCTCTTACTGCTATCCTTTATCAGTTTATCGTATGTTTTTGTCGGGTTTTTTTTGTTGTTGAATAATTTTTCTTCATACTCAAATTTGAATCTATTGTAAATAGGATTGGAGCGTGATGAGAGTGCTCATTGAAATCAAATATTTCAAGATTACAAAATTATTTCTATTTGTTAACACATAGTCAACAGTACTCATTCCACCATGCGAAAAAAAAGTAAACTTCCCACGCTCCCTGTTTGAGTGCAGACGACTATTGACCAATGACAAACAACTTTATTGACACATTTCGAGCAGACGATGTCCATTTGCATCTACCACGTGGTCTGAATTTACGCGTGGGTTTTGACCGAGTGATAATCATAACTGAATTTGATTGGTTGTCAACCCTACAACTGGTAAATGACCGTTCGAGAAAAACATCAGAGCAGTAATATTGTAAGTGCTACAAATTTATTATACAGTTAACCTATTGTACGTTTCAACTCCTTTACTCAACCGCAAATCTTGTTATAAACACTGAAAATACTAACTGGTAATTACTAAAAGCGAAAATTACATCAAATTTTGTATTAGCCTCTTCTCTATTTGTCGAAAAGTAAATAAGATAAAAACAAAGTTTGTAGATTGTGACTGAAAAAGGCCGTTTCTTCGGTGTTTGAAAACACATAATTTGGTTTGAACACATTGCTCAGAAGATAATGGTAAAAATGTAGTGGGTCAAACAGACTGGATTTCTGGAAAACGGTATTTATAAATCGACTGCTTCGCAGTCCGATTTAAAAATGACAATCATTCCGATCAAAACCATTCAAATTCATTCGCTCACCGCCCCAATCATTCATTCCAAACACTCACCCAAACCATTCAAAAACGCTCAAAACTCACTGAAAACAATATAATCGGCAATGTCACTCAAAATTAGAAATATATGGAAAAACGCGATTTCAACAACATAATTGAAATTGATAGCTTCTAAATGGTTCTTTAAAAAGAAGATATTTATAGAACTTCTACGCATATTCTATTGAAGGAAGGTAATACATATCGCTAATTTTGTTCATCCTGAACAAAATGAGCGATATTGGATTACCTCTCTTTAATTTCCCTCAAAACTCACTCCTTACACTCCCTCATTTTCATTCCAAATTCATTCCTCTCGCCAATTTCACGCTGTTCTTAACTGTACCTTTAGATACCGTCTAAATAAAGCAAGCTTTGAATTACGTAGCCCTTCAGGTTAAAATGGACTATCTTTTAAGTGCAAAAAGTAGCAACCCTGGTCAGACTGCGCGGACAGCGCAGACTGACCAGGGTCGAAGCTTTAAGCTTTCTTGCAACTTTCTGTAACTAGAATGGTCTCTCTACTTTATAACATATAACATATAACATTATTTGAAATATGCGATCCCCGGTCGATATCTATAGAATCGAGCATTTTTTATTTATTTATATTTATATATTTTTTTTTTCGTACAACTATTTTACGGAGTCCCAAGATGGTCCCACGCGCGATACTGATCCCAAAGCTAGAAATAATCAATTTTGATTTTAATAAATGTAATTAGTTGTTTATTTTAGCTATGAGGTAACAAAAATCTCTGTCCCAACTACATGTACTATTAACCTACTTTTAACGCGTCTGTTAATCATTAATTGGCGTCGAACATCTGTCAGTCAAGCCCCACAGCTGTACACCCCGGGCTTATCAGCAGATCCCACTGTAAATCTAACGGGATGATAAAACTGCTGGGAGATAATCGCTGGATTTAGAATACACAACTGATACATTGAAAATTTGAAGGAAAAAAAACCATGTAGAATAGGCTTTTCTGAATTTTGTCGATAATTATACAAGTTTTATTGGGCGATCAAAGGCCAATTTGTCTAGACCTGTATCGACAAAATTGGCATTTGGCTCTCCACTCAAACGTGTACACTTATACATATATCAACAGTAGTTTTGTCCCTTTGTGTCAGTTTAAGGGTTTCGTAAATGATAAATGAGGTACACCACTCATATTTTACTAGTTCATCCTATTGCATTACCCCCTATATTCTTAAAAAAATGAAAATAAGCTGATAAGAAATTATTGTTTTTTTTTTGTTTTTTTTTTTCCTTAAAATTCCTCATCTTCCAAAACTTAAGATAAGTGGAACGGGAGTAAGTCGAAGTCGACAATTTTCCTCGTTAAATTTATTAAGAGTGTTTTCATTTAACCTTCACTGGTGCCAATTAAAGTTTGAGCTGTCAGAAATCCCCCAATAAATATTTCAAGCAGTCGACATACATCGTCCATTACTGGTTAGATTATCCAGTTATTACATAAATTTCAGATCTACGGGTTATATCTTTCCCTTCCTGTCTTAAACATATCTAGCCGTTTATTTCAGAAATTTAAATTTTAGACTAGGGAAAAATTTTCCGAGGGGGTTCTCCTCGGTTTCAATATCCAGATATCGGAATACGAAATAGAGGGATTTTTCAAAATGTTTGTGACTCTAAGGTAGTGGACCCGTAATAGCTCCGCAACGTTTTTGGGAGTAATGAACCTTAACAATGTTAACCAAGGTTTCCTAATGATTTTCATTGGGAAACATCGGTCAACAATTGAAAGATAATGAGTACCGAAATGTTGCGGAACTATTACGGGTCCACTACCTTAAGATACTATATATTCAGAAAGATGAAACCGTCGAAAAAGATTGTGTCATTCATAGCAATCAATTTCATGAATACTCTAAATACTACGAAAATTGATTTGTCAATAAAAAGAATTAAATGACCAATCCAATAATCATTCGACAGGATTTCAGATATAAATTATAAGTGCGACCACTGTTAACACGCATATCAAGCAATTAATTACGCTAATAAACCTCTTTCCGTTGCTTTATGGTAGCAGAGATTGAAACGAATTCATATCGCCTGCCAAATGTCATTGGTTGTCATTCTGTCATGTACATGTAGATGCGCACTTAACCATTTCCTGTTTTACAAAATTTTGGACCTGTCCAAATTCAAAGGTTTTGCAGACGAAAATTTAAAGTGGATTTTATTTGAAAAATAACCATTCTGTAAGGTAGAAAATAGTGTGGAAATAGAGGAAATTGCTTGTCAGAAGCAATTTCTTTTTTTTCCACACTATTTTCTTAATCATAAAATCACAGGCACGTAAAAAGCAGGGATCAAACAGCAAAGGATTAAAGCCCATGTGTACTAAAAGCCTACCATCATTTTGTCCATTATGTTTAAAGAAATGGGAAAGATTTATTAACTACCTACCTGTTTCTATGATGCTTTGAAAATCATTGATGTTTTGGAGGGCAAAACGAGCTAATTTTGCATCCCTGTTGCCTAGCAGCATTTTCATCGTTTAAATAGGTAAACGATTAAATGGGTTTTCAAGACCTTTGTCTTTCTGAATGTTTTTACACAATCTAACACGTTTTCCCCGCACATGAACGTTTATCAGAAAAAAATCATTGTTAAAAGCATCGTGAAATTGACACTAATCTTAATCAAAAAACATTCTTAATCGCTCACTCAGCGCTCGATTTATTCCTCCTAAACAATTTTCCAAGCCATTCAAAAAATGCATCAAAATCCATAAAAAAATACGATCAAAAGCAAATACCCCCCCCCCCTTCCTCCCCCCCTTAAAAAAAGAAAAAAGAATTAAGTGAGGTAATACATATTGCTATTCATCCTGAACAAGATTAGCGATATTGGAATACCACTCTGTAATTTCACTAAAAACTAATAAGAAAGGAGTATTTTTTAAAGCAGCCCTTATGATATTTAGCTTGGCAAATAATCATTGAAACTTTGATATTCAAATGTTCCGAGCCCGCAAACCATTTCATTTTTCTCGAAATTTAGGTGCATTTTCTTGATCCCCAAATTTAAGGATCAAGGCATATCTGAATATTCGTAATTTATCGAAAAAAAATATGAATACCTGAAAAAAGTTTTTAAACACCCTCGCGTGTTTTATCAATTTATGAAAGATTCCAACAATCTACTTTTGCACAAAGTATTTAGCTTTTGCAGGCTCTAGCCTATGTTCTCTCATAGTCTTCCCTTTGTGCTCTTAAGTAGTAGACCTGTATTAGTTCCGCAACGTCTCGGAATTAATGAGTTTTAACAGTGTTAACCGAGGTTACCTTATGATTTTCATTAGGAAACCGCGGACAACATTGTGAAAGTTCTTGAATGCAGAAATGTTGCGAAACTTTTACGGTTTCACTACCTTAAGTTAGATGAGATCTTATAGGCACCCATCTTGAGACGGTCAGCGGATGTTCTTATTATATTTTAAGGTTGTTTAGGCTGAACAGTCTTTATTACTCCCGTGTATGTGAAATTGTTGGAAATAATTTGTAGAAGATCCAATGTTGGAGATTAATTATCAAAGATATTACCGAATAACCAAGTTGTGTGTTCTCTTCCTTACAGATAGGAACATCGTGAAATTGATAAGATGAATGATTTTTGGAATAATATTGGAATAAAAAAGTTGAATGAGTGTGTGGAGCGAGTTTTGAGTGAACTTCAAGGGAGGTTATCCATTATAACTATTTTTTTTCAAGATTGTTAGCTATATTTATAACCTCCATTTAATAAAATATACGTGTTTTTTTTTTTTTTTTTTTTGTTTTTTTTTGTTTGTGTGTCTTCATGGACCATTCAGTCACCGTGACAATAAAACCGTAGAATGATTTAATCTATTTGAATTAAATGCTGATCGCCTTGGCCGATTTCGAAATGTTTTTCTAAAGATTTTGGAGCGTTTTTTAAATGGTTTAATTGAGTTTTTGGATTGAATGATTGGAGCGCTAAGTGAGCGATTAAGAATGGTTTTGATCGAAATGAATGTCAATTTTACGATGTTTTTTTCAAACAAGTATCAAAAATCGTCATAGTTTCTGATCTTTCTTTCCCTCTGTAGAAAGGGATTCGTCACGATCTTATCATTATGTGGAGGCTATTAGGGAGGTTTATATCATAAACATGCAGAGTACACTAATGGTACGACAAAGTGCAGAGTGATATATGTCAGGGGAGTCGAGAAGATACGCCCTCGTGTCATGCCGTTAACTTAAGTTTCCCCTTTTCAAGCGTTGCCCTGCCTTTAGCCTGGGATTCGGGCCCTGTTTTTAGAAGTTTTTGTAACAAGGCAGATAAACAAACTGAACCCTTCGGAACTTAAATGGGTTAACTTCTCCTCAAACAAACGCTCTCTTAAATCAGGCTTTAAGAATCTAGACATGATTTTATTGTATAAATTTTCAATTACATACCTTTAGTTAAGAGACTTCTACCAGTCTACCCTGCGTTCAGAGTGACCAAACGGTTCAAACTGTTTGCAGATTATACCCCGCTTTTCACGAAAGTGCACGTACAAAGCGGACGGAATTCGCGAATAGTTTGCACTTTTATTTCACCCTGAACGTAGGGATGATTTTGTTTTAAGATTCCCCTCTTAAGCAGAAATAGATTATCTGAGAGCTTAAAGAAATTTATATGACTAGAAATATTTTACCCATCAAAGGTCAACCGAATGTTGCATGTCGGAAGTATTTATACAAGAATGTATAATTTAATGTCTTCAATCCGAAAATCAGCATATTCCTCTATTCAATTGCGAAAGTAACGAATAAAGCCAGTATGTTCAGTCTTCATGAACGTCAGGGAACACTGCAAAAATATAAGAATCAAAGTACTGAAAGTACTGATAAGTTGGAATGCGTTCAAGAGACGGTGACCTCAAGCCACTAACGAAGCTCACGCCTCCCGCCAACCACAGGCGATCACACAATACGTCTCGTCTTTTGACGGGCGTATATAAATCAATGTATTTCTACAACGAGAGACGCTTAAACCCCTGATTCGCTATACAGGCCTGCAACTGATGGAAGAAAAATGACAACAAGAGGGCCAAAATGGTCCTAAACCGCTGTCCTGAACCCGATTTAGCCCGTTGATCTCATCTACGCAACTTTCTGGCAAAGTTTCATTCTTTGCCAAATTGTTGAAAGGAAATATAATTCGAAGAATAAACAGTGATAATAGACCCTGCCCAACCACTATTTACAGAGGAATCTAAAAATTAGCCCTGCCCTGCCACACCCATATTTAAGGGCTAATCAAAGCTTTACAAACAAAATTTAAAGATGGTCTCCAAAGGAACGTTCTGGTAAATTTTCATTGATATCGGCCGATTGGTTCAGGAGGAGATGTCGTTCAAAGGTCCTGGGCTTAAATAAGTCCCGCCCTGCCACACCAATATTTATGGACCAATCAAAATTTCGTGAATAATTTGCCAAAAGCGATACCCAAGGAATATTCTGGTGAAGCTTCACAGACATTGGCCCAGTGGTTCAGGAGGAGATTTCATTCAAAGATTTGTGGCTCAAAATTAGGCCCGCCCTGCCACGTCAATATTTATGGGCCAATCAAAATTTTGCAAACAATTATTAAAAAGGGTCACCCTTGGAACATTCTGGAAAAGTTTCATTGAAATGGGCCCAGTGGTTCAGGAGGGGATGTTGTTCAAAGATTTCAGGATCAAAATAAGCCCCTCTTTGCCACGCCCATATTTATAGGCCATTCTCAATTTCACGAACAATTATTAAAAAGGGTCATCCCAGGAATATTTTGGTAAAGTTTCATAGAAATCGGCACAGTGGTTCAGGAGGAAAGGTCGTTCAAATATTTCTGGCTCAAAATAAGCCTCACCCTACCACGCCTATATTTGTGGATTATCAGAATTTAGCTAAGAATTTTTGATTCGTTGGTTTGAATGGGTTTCACGCCGCTTTCAACAATTTCGCAGTTATATCTCGGCGGCCGGAGCACCTAACAATGGATTCCTGGTATTTCTTTCACCTGTACTACCATTACACCCTTTCCTAGCCTCCGACTGCTATCTCACATAGGTTAACGATTATCTACCCATTGGTGAGAGACAAACGTCGGAAAGGATATTTGCCGCCACCGGGGATCGAACCCACGAAGCATTTTTGAAGAGGGTCACCCGGGGAACATTCTGGTAAAGTTTCATTGAAATCGGCCCAGTGGTTAAGGAGGATATGTCGTTCAAACGACGACGGACGTCGGAGTCAGGGTGATCCTAAAAGCTCCCCTTGAGTACGTAGTGATCGGATGAGCAAAAAAAAAAGGAAGAAAATGATATGGACCATACAGCCGACTAATGAACGCAGAGGCGGACACTAATACACTCAAAACAGTTTCTATGTTATTTTTCAAATGACTTCTGCTCCATTTGAGTTATCAATTACATTTTTAATTAGAATTGTCCCAAAGTGGACCTCGACAAACGCTTTGTCCTTGATGAAAAGCTTTTTCGCATGGAAGTCTTTTACTTCATGAGTTGGAATCGCAAGACAATTCTCAGACAAAGTTTAATTGTTACTTCGACCTTCGTGACTCGAAAATTTGGCACTTTCTTGGGTCATTGACAACATTTGTGTCAAGTTTTATGATTTATGTCAATTGGTTGTTCAGTGGAAACTGTTAACAGTTCAAGGTAACTTATGAACGTAACATGTATGATCCCGAAACAATAGGGTATTTCTTTGGGTCATTGGCAATATTTGTGTAAAGTTTCATTATTGCAGGTAAATTGATTCTCCGTTTTGCTAGCGGAAAGCAAAAGGTCAATGGACTGACAGACATACATGATGAAATCAATATGTGCTCCTCTACTTCTGAGTTGGGGGTATAGTTAATAACATCGTTAAATTGATAAGGTGAACGATTTTGGAATGATTTAGGAATGATGTTGAATGAGTGAGCGAAGCGAGTTTTGAGTGAAATTTAAGAAAGGGAATCCAATGTCGCTTATTTTGTTCAGGCTGAACAAAATTAGTGATATGTAAAACCTCCATTTAATAAAAAAAAATGCATGAAAATTCACCAATAGCTTTATATTTCGCCAAGAACCAACCAGACGCTTTAAATTTTAATTATGTCAGTGAAATCGCGATTTGGTTCTAAAATGCTTTATTCATTTTGAATGTACAAGTTGATCTTATGTATTGAGTAATTTTGAGATTTTTTAATGGTTTGAGTGAGTGTTTGAAATGAATGAATGGAGCGCTGAGTGAGCGATTAAGAATGTCTTTGATTGAGATGAATGTCAATTTCACGATGTAACTAACTGTATGATGGTGCTCTTAAATGTGTTGATGTGCAAGAATGTGAAAAAAAAACAAGTTGAACTAGTAGGTCTGTTTCACATGGCAAGTTATTTTGGTGATGGAATGCAATTTGGCAAAGATATTCATAATTCCATTAAAGATGTGGTGGCCAGGATTTTATTTGATGAATTTAGGGCTTTGACAATGAAACATTCATGTGGATAACTGCAATGTGACGAAAAAACGACAATATTTTGCAAAAATATTTATTAACTTTAAAAGTGTATCTTCACTTTAAGAAAAACTAATAAGATTTTAAATTTCGTAACTGTAGACAGAAATAAACAATATAACAATTTATCATAAGTTAAATGTGTGATAAGTTCGTTCAGAAAGAGAAACTATACCTTTAAAAGAAGCTATAACATAATTCTACGAAAATAGGTCGCGACATTACCAAATAAGTAGATCACGTGATTGGTCTTTGCTATTGCCACAATACTGAGAAAGCAGATCGCGACATTGCCAACTAAGTAGATCACGTGATTGGCTAGTGCTATTTTCAATAGCTGACATTATTTGACTTGACTTATCACATGATTTCCAAACATGTGATACTAGTAAATTCGTACGCAAATTTCAATAAATATCGTTTAAATCACGAATTAGCGTGTTAATAATATACATGAAGTGATAGTTGGGGATTATTTCCTTTTGATGAAATAAACTGTGTGTCTATGTCAAGTTGAGATATACAAAATAGGCCCAAGTGTATTCACATCCTGTTCACGTGATGTGTGTTCTCAAAAAACCCGAAATGAATTTATCTTGTGTTCATTTTGCGGTTTTGTTAAATCTAAGTTAGAATTGCTCCGCATTCCAACTTAAAAAACAACTGAAGTTAAGCGTCATTGAAATTAATTGAGCTAAATATGTGACTCTACACGCGAAAAGGGACTTTCCTGGAACTTCGTAAATAAATATTTGAAAAAAAGAGATTGGTTCTAGAATAGGCCAACCAGAGGTCGCATTTCACAAATTCTTTCACAGGAAGGTTAATTGATTATTGTAGATTTAGAAAATTGTTAAAGTGCGAAAAGATTCGACCCTAGTCAGTCTGCGCAACTCACGCAGTCTGACAAGGGTCGAACCTTTACGCACTTCTCAGATGGTCCCTTTTCGCGTGACGGGTCACAAATATGTGCAGTTTTCATGGAGAATTTTTAGATGCTTCAGGTAACACTACAACAATATAGGAAGAAATACCTGAAAGCTTAGCACCAATGAAATTAATTAAGTTAAATATGTATTATATGTAAATATAACGCACTGTTTTTTTGTGTTTTTTTTATTGGCGTTTTACATTTTTTAAGACCGTTCAGGACTGAAAAATGTCATTCTTTTTTTACCTATAAGAATAGTTCAAACTAACATAAAAGTAGTTTCTGATAATAGATACTTCCTATGTTACAATTTTTCATCAAACCTATAAGATACTTTTGTTGGAAGAAGGCCAGTGTTATTTGTCTATTTACTTTGAACGTTTTCCATCTTCAAAATAGCAGAGATTTAACGTTAATCGCTTGGCTGCTAATATCTTCTCAGTTTTTGAAGTCTGGCCTACTTAACGACTTCTTTGTTTACTTTTTGCAGCGTCGAAATCCCACAAAAATTAAACTCGATCCTGCTAGAAAAACGTGATCAATCAAAATGTGCTTAAAGCTTATCTGAAATGTTGAATCAATGAAACGGGGGAGATAGAAAATCAAAATTAATGTTCTTGAGGTAGACTTCGGTACAGTTAGTTACATCGTGATATTGACATTCATCTCAATCAAAACCAGTCTAAATCGCTCACTCAGCGCTCCAATCATTCATTCCAAACATTCATAAATCGCTCAAAATGATAAAAGGATAAGAACAACAACTGCATTTAAAAATGAACATAGCTAGTAGAAATCTCGATTTCACTGACATAATTGAAACTGTAAGCGTCTCATAGGTTCTTGAAGAAACATGAAGCTTTTTAAAATACGTGTATGCATATTTTATTAATGAAAGGCTATTGGTGAATTTAACTGATATCTACCAAAAAAACCATCGTTGATTCAAGTACAAGATTTTTTTTCAATGCATTTCCTTTAATTTGGAAAAGAATTTCGGAGGTTGTCTTGTGCAAATAGACACCGATAATAACTGTTTTTTTCTGTTTGATCACGATTACCTATAAGCGAAAAAGGAAACATTTGACCTCTGCAAAATTCTTCTGACACATTCTTCCAATCTAATGCAGCTAATGCCAACGCTATGATTAATCAGCCAAGAACATGTTTACCAATTATGGTAGTTTTCTTAAACCACTGAGTTCGTTTGCAATTTTTTTTTTGTCACCAAAGAACCTCAATTATCTCTTAACTTTCAATATTTTCTACGAGTCTCATAATTGCGACGTTTATTTCATGGTTTCAATACAAATAAAATCAGCATTATATTGTCACCTGTCCATATATTATCTAAAATGAAGGAAACATTTTTACGTGATGAATTGATATAATGCATGAAAATGATAAACATTCTTAAACAAGTCCCCGACTTTTTAAAGGTCACAAATAAAGAGAAAATTCAAAGTGGACCTATGGTTAAAAAAATCTAACTCGCTTAACTCACCATGTGATAGGACAATAGGTTTAGGTGTCTTATACACGCGTATCTAATTAGCCAATTAGGCTACCTAAGTATTATCGCTGTAGTATCTAAACTATTTCGTGTACAATCAGTGTTAGATGTCAGCTTTAATAGTTCCATAGGGAATAGACAGTACCTTCGTTCGTTATCCTTACTATGCATGTATGAGCATGATGAATGTGCTAATCTCGGAAGTAAGACATTTGAGGGCCGTGGACGAGCCCGTTATGAAACACCTTACAAAGTCAACTAGACTTGCAGGTATCAACTTATATAAAGGTTTTCCGTAGAAAAAAATAATATACGTTTCTAAAAGCCTGGTCCCTCTTAAGGTTCAAGATATACTTAAAAACATCGTAAAATCGTCAAAGATTTCAGAAAAACTGGATTAAAATTGAAAGAGTGGGTGGGGGAGTTTATAGTTGTTTATTTATGAAATCATGATCGCTAAAGCTACTTTTTAACCTCAGTATACGTAGACCTATGTGAGATAGCAGCTGGAGGGTAGGAAAGGATGTGGTGGTTGTACTGGTGAGAGAAATACTAGGAAACCATTGTTAGGTGCTCCAGCCGATATAAGGAAAAAAGTTGAAAACGGCGTAAAACTCCATTCAATCAATCAATTAACTACAGTATTAGAATATGCAATTTTGATCGCTTAATGGCGAATTCCTTAGCTAAACACCGTGAAAATAATATCAAAACATAGCGAAAAAGAAGTGTTTTTCTTTTCTTTCCACGATATGTTCTCTGTTTGATTTATTTATTTCGGGTTGTTCATTTATATGGAGCCTTATATATCAGTAAAAAATTTTTACTTTGCTTATTTTTTCTATTTCATTAATATCAACCGAGACTCAATCATAAAACTTATTTAATTGTATTCCATGATTTCACAAAGATCATTTACATCATTGTTTTTTTTTCTGTGTTTTTTTTCTGTGTTTTTTTTTTTTTTTTTTTTTTTTTTTTTTTTTTTTTTTCTTGTTGTTGTTTGTTGTTGTTGTTGCTTTGTTTTTGTTTTTGTTTTTGTTTGTTTGTTTGTTTTTTTATGTTCATGGTTATTAAATTTATGTGTGCCGTGTACTTGATGTTTTAAGCTCTCTTCAATATATGTTTATCTCTATGAGATTAGTATTTCATAACCATTTGCTTTCCGTCCATACGTGCATGACGAAAGAGAACCTCAGATTGATTATGTAAGGATATTTAGAATTGTGACCTAGAATGGTGACCTTACATTATTTGTAAATTTTAACCTGCGTTCAGGGTGACATAACGGTGCAAACAGTTTGCCAATTGTACCTCGCTTTGCACGCAAGTGAGCGTGCAAAGCGGGGTATACATGGCTAACTGTTTGCGCCGTTTCGTCATCCTGAACGAAGGGCTTGTGTCGCGTTACATCCTCTATCTTACGGGATGAGAACTATTCATATGTATGATGCGTGTAGTATGTTATATCAAATATTAATTCATTAGGAAAAAACGCTTCGACTATCATGAGATTAATAAACTCATTATGATTTCTATGTTTTATTTTTTTATATAATCAGCGGTTAGACATACAGGTGTTAAATAAACACATTAGGATATTTCCTGTTTCTTATCTAATTAAGGGATCCGACTTCGAGAATTAACTCCAAATGTTCACTTCATTAATGTCGTATGACCATTAAACAGCTTCCGAACAGTAATATTCCCAAAAGTATCTACATTTTTCATTTAGCATTTCTATCCAACACCAATGGTTCTGAATTAATCTTTTCATGATTACCGTCATTAAAAAACTGTAAGTAAACGTAATAGAAACTTTGTCCATCCCAATTGATCCTTATTTTAGATATCAATATATATATGATACTACTATAAATTTGCGTTCCGATGTTGAACAATTTATTGCAACAAGTTCTCTGTTCAAGACATATCATGACTAGGTGGTGAAAAAGAGGCATTCACGAGAAAATTGATATGTTGAGTAAATAGAGGATATTGAATGAGTGGTCATTGAAAACCGAATTAATTAAACAAGTCATCTTAAACAGATAATGTTTTAGATGGCGAGTTTGATTAATTCGGTATTAAATGAGACCAAATTTGATATTCTATTTATAATATGACCTGATTTTTTGTGATAAAACGAGGAAATTCCGGATATTTATCGATTCAAGTTATCTGCGAAACATGTAACGCATTGCTCATTCTTCTTAGCTCTTACCTCATTTGCATAGTTATTCCACTAATGCAATAAGACCCGTGTAATATAAAAAATATTCAACGGCTTTAATTCACTCCCGCGACGTAGGTCCTATTATAAAATATCTCTTAACAAAAAAACAACCGCAACCAATGTCATCAATGATTCTCGAAGACTGCATTTTCTTCGAGTCTATTCCAGATATTTACTACTCATATCTTGCAAGCGTTCAAAATGAAGGTCCATTTATTTTCCATGAGAAATTATTATAACTGAAACAAGTAATATCTATTATTATTATTTTTCATGAATTTTCATAAGATCTTTATTTATTTATCTATTTTTTATGAACTTTTATTATATCACCATGATTTTAACAAAAAACTCTACGAACGCATGCTAATAATGGGCTGCAGGTGCTGAATGATGAAAACAAAATCAAAGTAAAAAAAGAATTAACAAAATACTTAAATGCTTCCGGATGTAACCCCCCACCCTTAGACAGCATGAACATCCCTTGTGGCGATGAACACTCCTGCAAAGTTAAAAAAGGTGATCTTCAATAGCATTGGAGATATGGCAAATGTTCAAGTCCATTACGCTTTCGTCAACGTCAACAAACGCATAAGCACTTACGACGTCAAGATAAAAACAATAGCTATCCTCTTGTTTCAAGAAAATGCATAGCTTTAGACCCACAAGTTTAAGTGAGTGATCAAAGGTCAATTTAGTCTATACCTGTATAGACAAAATTGATCTTTGATCACCCAATCTTAATTGCGGGACTCTACTCAATTGTTAAAATGTTGAAAACAAATGTTAAAATTGAAAAGATATATTTCTATGGGGAAAAAAGGGGAAAATACTTTCTTTAAGTTTTTATGTCTTGTAAAAGTTGAGTAGTATATCTTGTATTATCTCTAAAAGGGTAAATTAATTAACCTGTTACCTGGGGGTATTCCTGTGCGGCATACCTGGCTGACTATTTTCAGCGTCAAGCAGGCGGGGGTTTCAAACAATTAGCTCCATTAATCATCCCGTGAGTCGAGTTATGAGTAGATAGCATGTATGTTTGCGTTGCTATAGAGATGGTTGTCAGAAAACAGTCAAAACGTACCTGGAATTGCCTCGAGTAAATCATTTTAAATTATATGTGAACCTTCACGGGAAACGGGGCCATCTTCGAGCTGCGTAAGATAAATATTTGGAAAAAGGATTATGTCAAAAAGGGCTAATCGGGGGGCTGGTTGAGGGGTCGCCCTTCGAAAATATCTTTTAGGAATGCAGAATGAGCATTCCAAATTTAGTAAATATACTTAAAGCAAAAATTACCGACCCTGATCAGCCTGTGCAGTCCGCGCAGGTTGACCAGGGTCGGTAATTTTTAGACTTCCGAGATAGCTTGTTTCTGAGTGATGGTTAACATAAACATACCCATGTGGGGATGACTTGTGGTTACACTCCTGTCTGATATGGCCGTGTTAAATTATATACATGTAGTAAATTGGCACATTTTGATAGTACGTAGCTCCTCAAAAAAGTCGTTTGGGCTATAAAAGTTTGCAAGTCTTATAGAAAATTCTTTGTTCTTGAAATCTATGTCCAGAAAATGCATTCATGAGCGGTTCATTTTCCCACAATTTTTAACGGCGCACAACCATCCTAAAAATTCTCATGGTACAAAAGAGTTTCCTTACTTGGGAACCACCATCAAAGGTCAGGCTCTCAGAAAAAATAGTTCCCATTTAGCTTCATTTAAAACTATGCATGAAATGTAGCAGAGGTCTGGCACTTGACTGAACCTCATTTCAAGCACTTTACTGTTATTTAAGCATTACAACAATGTGGCAAAAGGAGCACACCATTTTTTCTAACCGGACTATTTTAGGGGTACAATGACCTCGAAAGTAATTCAAGACCGGAGCGGATATGCGGATATGTGTGCTACAGCCATGAATACAAGCATATAGCTGCAGGACCAGATAAGAACACAAATGTTAATATATTGTTTTTGTTAGGCTATTCTTCGTTAAGTAGTTCTTCCTGTAGCTGTCCAAATAATACTTGAATCGCTCCCGGAAATCTTGACAAAGGATGCAATTCCACACTTGCATGAGGGAGGGCGGTACCTTTCAATTTGTACATCTTTTCCTATAAGATATAAAAATACATTCATATGCGCTCTAATTGTAACAAAGCTGGCGAACACTGAGACTAATAACCTTGAAAGAATCATTGCATTTATTTCAATTTACTGCGTATGCATCGACAGTCTTTTTGAGGAACTAAAGGAATTAGTATCAGGCATATTATAAACTTGTTTATAATCAACTCAAGGAAACGTTCAAAATCGGAAATAATGGATGTAACCTTGCAGTACAGCAAAATAGCAAAACGAAATTTAGCTCACTAAGATGCAAATGTAAAAGAACGAAAAGAACATCAAAGTACCACTGTGATTTTGTTCAATTATATTTATCTTTATGAATCAAATGGTGAAGATATTCGTGAACGATAAAGTCTACATTTCCTTAGATTTTAGACTTTAAAGACGAGTTTTGAACTTAGGTATTAGGCAAAACTCATAGAAGGAGTAGATTTGTACAGTTGTACATACAACATGCCACACAAATTAAACAAATACATCCAAACCATAAAAGAGTCAGTATGAAAACATAATCATCGTTTTCATCCAGACTTTCAGGAGCAAAATGATGAAAAAAAATCTTAGCGTTATTTTCAAAAGCTACAATGTCCCATTTTATTGGCTAATACAATACTACTCGATATTCTAATACTAAAAATGTTGCTTAAATCGGCACTGCCATTTATTCGTGAAAGAAAACTTTAAGATGCCTTGCCCAACCAAGCTCTCTTAATACAATAAAATAAGGAATGCTCGATCCATCACATTTTGGTCTTTAAAAAAACAATCGAACATAATTCTACCTGTCAGGATTTCAAATGCAATTCTGAATATATCTTTTACAGAGTAAGATCAAAGTGCGATGTAGCGTTTCTTATATTTGAAGTTAGCTCTTTGAATTGAAGCAGCCTCTTTTATACTTATCTTGCTATTAATTTAGTAAACAACCATAAAATATTTAACGTTAGATATCAAAGTTTACCACTCTCTGTTATTTCGTTTATCTAGTCCCATGCTCCCACCAGGATACCATGCTTCCAGCAAAGATTAACACAGAGAAATATAAAGATAGGAGCACCATCTCACAAAGAGAAAATGTTTTTTTTGCATCAATAGAAAGATTTTCAAAGAGGTCAACTAGATGTTGTTCTAGTCTTCACATGACATACGTGTCAATATAATTTTAATTAAAGAAATATGTGATTGACTACAGGCATGCTGTTATCGGCATGAGATCATTTAGGTATTATTTTTCTTATGAATAAAAACACATGTTTGTTAATTGCCGTTAAAGAGTATACATTTTTTTCGTGAAACAAAAATATAGAGAAAAAAGTACGGTTCTATCCTAACGGGGAAAACACTTGTATAGAATCGAGTGGAGGTGAACTAAAAAATTTGACAAACTATTTTTATCGAAAATCATTTTTTAAATTGCCCTTCTGTTTATTGCTATACGTTTGCAATAATAGTTTATACTTATTTAAGACACTTAAAGTAAAAAAATCCTGGTTGTTTGAAAGTCCAAATACATGCGTAGGACTGTCCATTATACCTCCAAATTCGATAGGATTAAATTTTATCAACGTTTAAGATGCCTTTCAGATGCCGTAGCTTAAATTGTTGTTTAGCATCTTGGGTCTTGTATTCCATGTTCTAATTGAACATTTTACGCATATTTATGTGATTGTTGCCAATACCTGTGTTTAGGAAAATGTTGACGTTTTTATAAAATCTGGACATTTTACGGATGTTTATGTTAGGAGCAAAGCTCTTACTGTTAAATTCGGAATGTAAGTGTATTTCTTTTTTCAAAGAAGATTTTCCTGAAGCGCTGTGTTCTTTATGGACTATTCCGTTCCATGATCAAAGGATTCATCTTTAAATGTATATGTGACCCGTCACGCGAAAAGGGACCATCTGGGAAGTGCGTTAAAGGTCGACCCTAGTCAGACTGCCCGGACTGCGCAGAATGACTAGGGCCAAAGCTTTTTGCTTATTTTCTGAATCTAGAATGATCAATCTACCTTCCAGTGAAAGAGTTTTTGAAATACGACTTATGGTTCACCTATGGTGGATCAAAACTCTTTTTCATTTAATAGAGTTCCCCGATGGTCCCTTTTCGCGTGACGGATCACATATCCTTGTGCAGTCGGTTTCTAACAAAATGCTTAATACGGACTCTTCTGTATTTATTGTTCTAATCAATGCCTTACTGTCTCGACAAGATTAGGTATCATTCGATGGGTCTGCTATGTTAAGATTCAGTCGCTCTTTTATATTTCTGCGTAAAACAATATACATGTACATATATATGTATACTGTTCACGGAGCTTTGTGCAAAGGTTGGTTTGTTGTTCAATGAATGCTACATATTATGTGTGGTATTAACTACTACATTTAGTTCAAACGATCTGATGAGTGGATTCTTGAAAGAAATAACTCGAATTATACTACACATGTAGTTTTAAAATAAACAATACCATGATGCAATGAAATGCAAACCAATCAAACATTGTAACATAAGTTTTGCACTCTCAAGAAAACGACCCTTTAGTGTTCATGATTTATTTCTTACGTGTCCTTGGTTCGATCACTTAATTATTGTTTCGACATGATACTATATATTTCTAAGGTAGTTGATGTAAAGTATAGACATTATGTGTTTATTACATTATCTTTCTTTTATCTTGATAAAGGTTATGTTTGGTTCTTACTCAAGGTTTCGACCTCCGTGGTTTGTTCAAGAATATGATGAGTGATTTGCTTATCGAAGATCACATGATATAAACAGTGATCGATTATAGAGTGTTTACTACAAAGTATAATAGATCATATGGCTTTAGTGTGAATAGCTTGTCTGTGTATTTATTACAAGGGAAATCATTAGTTCCATCTGTTTTCGTGTGAAACCGGAGTTTTACTACTGAGCAAACAATCCGGATAATTACAGCAAAAATGTAAGACCATACTTTTTTACAAACAATGTTTTTTCGTTCTGTCAGACTGCATGAAAAGATAGTTATCTGCATTCCATATTAAATATTTTGTCATCATACCTCAACGGAAGTTCACTTACACGCCTGTCGTGGGTGTAATTCCAAAGAATGGTAGCTATAGCTACAATGTTCTTTATTTACGACATATTTGACTGCCACTTCTCGGGAGTTACGCGGGCTTCTTCAAGGATTTTTACCTGAAGAGTAAATATGCATTCTGGTTTTAGCTGATATACATTTTTATTCTTGAAATTTGTCTCACTGTAAACAAATTGTGTGCTTTGGAATTTCAAATGAAATTTAGACGACTTAATTCTTAAATGTTTCTAAGGCATATTTTAGGAATATATTTGGATTATTGAAAGTTCTCAGAAATGATAAAGTAAGTTTTCAAGTTATCGATATCTTTAGTGTATTTTCAATGTTCAACATTTTCCGACATTTTTAGCGTCATGACTGTACACTTTGAGATGTATATACAAGCAAAATGTAAATTTAAAACGGAAAAGTCATGTGGTTCGATCATAATCATACTGAAAAAAATATATACATATGTTGCTAATTGTTGGATGACAATTTGTCAAGCTGTGATTTATTTTTTTTTCTGTTTATGTCTAAAAATGTTTTCGAGAATTTAAAACCGCTGTAGTGCATACATGTATATCTACAACAACCACGTGCCTTTCGAAATCCATTAAGCTGAACACAGCTAGTTGTTGACTGTCTGGCGTTTAGGCCGAAATATCATTCCGTGCGTCCGAGATGCCATCTATTTTCCTACGTCACTCAAAAGTTTGCGGGTCGGGAAAAAAAAGAGATACACCTTCCCTACCTTATAAGGCGCACATAAATCCAAGATGATTTTGAATATTTGTATTGTTTCATGTTCATATGATACAACACGAAAAAAAAGGTTACAATATATATCTTTAATTAATTCAGTATTTATGCAACTAATGAATGAATACATAATTTGATTGTTATCTAAGTGAACGTCTATATATCACTTTTTCAATAAACAATGAAGGTCGTATACCGGATATGCTCGGAAAGGTATGTCTAAATGAGTACCATAAGTTCTTTGTTTTCTTTCCCGTTCTATCTTTTTTTGTCATTTCTAAGTATTTTATGAAATTTTACACTTGTTTTATAGGAGTAGCGAAACAGAAAAATCGACCACATTGCCCAAAGGTTAAAAAAAAAAACAAAAAAAACTGACATACCACTTTAAAACGTAATCTCGTCTTTTCTGCATGAATCTGATTTCATTGGTTTGCAGGGTTTTAAAAAATGAAGAGGTATTTTTTTTATTAGAAAAAAACCCACTAAATATTCCAATACAGTAATTTTCTAAAACTTACGTTAGGATACTCAGTTTAATCGTTTCGGACAACAAATTGGAATGAGTGCAAACAATACAGAGTTTCGTTTGGGGAAAGCCTGAGCTTTATAGCGACATCAACCCATCTCCACGCGGCCCCTTAACCGGAAGTCTGCAATTAAGTATAGTATAAACATGCAAACTATTTTTATCCAGCTTCAAAATTTCAGCTAAAAATGAGACATTTTTTTCGATCACTATGATGATCTAATGAGATTATTAGTGTCCAAAAAGAGAAAAGACTGGTTCGATCCTGGGTGGAAGCGCTCATGATGCCGTTTTTCATGCCACCGGTGGGTGGTTGGAAAATGATGATGGTATGGTATGGTTTCTTTGTACAAAAAATACTACTACAGTTAGTCCATAGTTAGGGTGCTTCTGTCGGCTCGGTAAGATTTCAAAAAAATGTTTATACGGTGTTATACACTACACAATAAAACACAATCAAGGAAAAGGGCAATTCAATGCAGATGTTATGGCAAATCGCAGCGACAAATTGTCTTCTCATGCCTCACACCGCACGGTGCAGATAACAAAACATGGCTGGGCTATTAATAGAACAGTTTGGCAGCCTTTCTTCAGATCTTTCATCACCGCTCATGAGTGATTCTGTGACATTTTAGGGCGTTAAAGACAAGTACTTATATATGTTTAGACCCTTGACACTATTGCTTCTCCTATTTTGATTTCTAAAATCCGACGACAAAGAGTATTGTATTTACGATTAGTGTAATTCATTCGTCCGCCTGACTGTACGTTGGTAAACCCTTCAATTCATAAAACCATTTTTTTAATCCGTAACAGTTCCACAAAGTTTCAGAAGTAATGAACTTTAACAGTGTTACCTTGGTCAACATTGGGAAAGATAATAATTTCCGAAATGTTGCAGAACTGATAAGGACCCACTACCTTAACCCTTTCCCTTTTTCGAAAAGGTAGCTACCTTTGTCTTTACTAGCGAACAGCCATCTTATATCCTTGTCTTACACATACATGTAAAATCCCACGTTCTGAATGACGTCATCATAGCGTCATCTAACTCACGTAATAGCTGTAGGCCTATTTTTAGCATCAAAATCATCTGAGCGATCAAAAAATAAGATTTAACGTACCTTAATTATAAATGTGAGAAATTTAAGAATCTTTTGGTCGATTTTGTTTGGGACGAGCTGACTGGCTTAACCGCGTTGGCCTATAGAATATGACGGTTATCAAGCCGCGAATCGCCAAGGCTAGCTAGAAAATATCTCTAATCTAAACTCGGTTAAGATGATCAGCTTGCCTCAAACAACTTGCCAAGCCTTGCCTATGACAGAGCCTATAATCTTTTTTTTAAAAGAAAAAAGACCCGGTGAATTTCAACCTCATTTCACAGAATTATTGGTCCGAACATGAAGCAGAATCTCTCAAGGAATTTGATAAGTTAAAAATTTGGATTTCATCGGAGGAATAAATTTCTATATAGGATATTAAGTAAAGATTTTGGTATTTTTGCTCTCTCAAAATGTCCGAATTTCAATGGTTTTCAGTATATTTTTCGGGATTTGGTTCTTGAAATAAATAAAATCAAAAGAGTTCGATCCGATTAAAAGAACGATTCTTAAATAGGTGGGGCTAACTTTATTTTTTTAGTGTAGATATTTCAACCTTCTATAGATATTAAATGAATTATTTATAAAAAATCTCCGTTTACTACCGCCGTCTATATGTCATATCGAATAGATTCGATATCACATGTTTCACTTTCCGGCATTTCAGTTCCTCACTAGTCAAACTCCTGTGCAGTCTTTAAGCGCTAGTTATTGTTGTACTGGGGATAGTGCTCGCTACTGCTAACTCACAGCCGTGTCAAATATATTATTGATAATACACGAAACATTTTCTGGCATTTCATGTCCTCACTAGTCAAGCTCATGTGTGGTCTATATGCACTAGTTATTGTTGTACTGGGGATAGTCTTCGTTACTGATGACTCACAGCCGTGTCAAATATTATTGAAAATACACGAAACATTTTCTGGTATTTCAGGTCCTCACTTGTCAAAATCCTGTGTGGTCTATATGCACTAGTTATTGTTGTACTGGGGATAGTGTTTACTACTACTGCTGACTCACAGCCGTGTCAAATAGTATTGATAATACAAGAAACATTTTCTGGTATTTCAGGTCCTCACTTGTCAAAATCCTGTGTGGTCTATATGCGTTAGTTATTGTTGTACTGGGGATAGTGTTTACTACTACTGCTGACTCACAGCCGTGTCAAATAGTATTGATAATACAAGAAACATTTTCTGGTATTTCAGGTCCTCACTTGTCAAGCTCCTTTGCGGTCTATATGCACTAGTTATTGTTGTACCGGGGATAGTGTTTACTACTGTTGTGTGACTATTGTGTCAAATTTTATCGATAATGCAAGAAACATTTTCTCGTATTTCAGGTCCTCACTTGTCAAACTTCTGTGCGGTTTATATGCGCTAGTCATTGTTGTACTGGGGATAGTGTTCGCTACTGCCGACTCGCTGACATCAGTTGAGAGACACCACAAGTACTACCTCGAGGTATATATATACTGAGTTCCATAAGAAAGTGTGCACTTCTTTTTTTGATTTTCTCTAGATTTTTACAAAGTTTGGGGAAAATTATGGAGTAAAATTGATACCATACTTTAGTCAAGACATTTTGAAATTAAAAGACAAATCAGATTTTGTTAAAGTATGACATGTTGCATACACTCAGGTCGACATTTAATTGCAGAGATTTGACCTCCTTACATTTTTTTCTTTGATAAGAGCTATGTGTTGATGTTGCATTGTAGAGTTTTAGCTCCTATTCCAAGCCACTTCCAAACAAAAGTTTTATTTTTTATGCAGACGTTACGTGTACGTCGACGTTAGAAATTTCTACGTTGTTGGGCCAGTAACTTGTCATTAATGATGCTATGATGTTCCATGAGATCTCGATTTGCTAATTAAAGGCCTTACAAAATGATGACATCGATTTCTATTGGAACATAAATGCTCAATCACTTTTAATGACGTTCTAAATCTGACCA
Source organism: Fragum whitleyi (assembly GCA_948146395.1). Lineage (NCBI taxonomy): Eukaryota > Metazoa > Mollusca > Bivalvia > Cardiida > Cardiidae > Fragum > Fragum whitleyi. The sequence continues at coordinate 51,465,993 of OX411549.1, read as the reverse complement.
AGTTCGATTTTGTTCAACGACATTTTTTGGTAGTCAAACCACACTGTAGCATCATGCATAATTGTATTGAAGGTTTGATTTTATGCTTAGGAAAGGCGCAAAGATTCAACTGAATGCATTTTCAGACCAATTTTTCGTCCAACGCGTGATGCACGTGCAAAATATGCAAAATCAAATGTCTGAAATTAGCGGAAAATCTTTGCTCATTGCACGATTTTTACTTTCAAATATCGTTTGAGCATACTCTTGGGGATAGTCATACGACATTTCATAACGATAGATTGTGTAATTTCAGAGTTATTCAAAATTCAAAAGTGCACACTTTCTTTTGGAACTAAGTATATATAGAATAATCGCTTGTGTCAGTGTAAGATCGATTTATATTCTTTGGGTGAACAACAAAAGCTATATTTTCACGAGTGGTGGAGCCACGAGTGAAAATATGGCTTTTGTTGTTCACGAAATAAAACATTAATCGATCTTACTCGAAAAACAAACGATTGTTCTATTTCTTGCAAAAATGAGACAAATGAGTCAAAAGGTAAAATTTCTAGGACATATTTTCGTAAAGCGCGTAAGTTTGCATGTGACTGCTATGCAATTATTTATTGTGACGATACTTATTTCGCCCCGCATAGATGACGTCAGAAAGAAAGAATGCACAAAAGCAGGGAATAAGTTTTTGATAATTTTACTGCTTTTGCGGTGAGATTATCAAGTGATAATCTACCGTTATTTCTCGATAAACCACCGAAAAGCACTTTTTATTATTTCTGTGTAAAGTAAACATCATCGTGAAATTGACAAGGTGAAAGATTTTAGAACGTTTTTGGAATAAAATTGGACGAGTGCGATTAGTGAGTTTTGAGTGAAATTAAAGGGAGGTAATCTAGTATCGCTAGTAAGCCATGTTTATTGTTTATTATCTTTCTTTAATAAAAGATGCATACTCATTTTATAAATAGTTTCCTCTTTCATCAAGAAGCAATTAAGCGCTTACAATTTCAGTGTCAGTGAAATCGCGGTGTAAAGATTTCTAGCAACATTTATTTTGAACGCAGTTGTTGACAGAGGGACAGATAACAGGGGGGGGGGGGGGGGGGGGGTTAAGGGGGTAACTCCAGTCTACAATCTTTATTTCCAAACGAAAGCCTTAGTTGATGGTACTCATTTAAATCGTCTTGATGAGACGATTCCAATGAGTACCAACAATATAGGGTTTGATCTGGGATTAGTAGAATATTGCATTTTGAAAACAAAATAACCCCCTCTATCTGTAGCTTTGGTTGATCTTATATTTTTCAGTTGATTGGTTTGAGTGAGTGTCAAGAATGAAAGAACGAAATCCTGAGTGAGCGATTTAGAAAGGTTTTGATTGGATATCAATATCACGATGTTACTTACTATACCCTGTCACGCGAAATGTTATCATATTAGTGTTCCGTTAAATGGTCCCACGAAAAAGATATATAAAGTAGCAGAGTAATCAAGATTTCACATTTCAAATATATATATGTGAAGGTTGATCTTATCTGTCTCAATACAGAAATAAACTTAAACCAACTTCTAATCGGTCACTTAAATAGAGCACGATAAGTTTTGATTAATAATGTTTAAGATGCAAGTGTTGAATGCTGATAGCCCTTGCACTTGGTAGATAGCGAAACTCAAATTCAACGGAAAATTCTTGAGGAAAAGCAATTTAACTTGCATGAGAACATCGACACCACCATTTTCAAAATTAACATTGGTGGGTGGGGTAAATTCAACAAATTCGTCTCATTTACGCAAACGAAAGTCTGAAATAGTGTTTTCTTAACGTTTTTCTAATCTGCTACCTTTGGGGCGTCTAAAGTATAATGATTTTCAACAACATAATGGTATTTCCTCCACTGAAAATTTACAAATTCCCAGCATTTTGCGAGTTTTGTGACTTTATCAAAGTAGGGTTTGTGTCTTCTTTTGTCTGCTACAATCGCTCTGTCGGTCCATTTCAAACAATTCTTTTACCAAAATCCTTGAGATAAATTTGTCTTTGCATGAGCGTAATATTCTGTTCAATTCTTTCTTTGTAAATATGTTGAAAATAGAGAAACATGCAGTGACCGATTAGAAGTTGGTTTCAGTTTATTAGTAAAACGAAAAGATTAGATCTTGGTCAGTCTGCGCAAGTTGTGCGGTCGACCAGACTTGGATTGATCACACGATATGTTCCCCTTTCGCTATACGAGAAATGGAAAGGCTGGACAAAATCACGATCTTAGACATACAAAACAATAATTAAGTTTCTTTTCATGTGAACACAATGACGTATTCTGATCTCATACTTTCATGAAACATGGTCCTAATACTGACATTAAAGATACGATAGTTAGATCAAAATCCATTTTGAGAGGAAATTCTATACTTACTTACTGTTTATAAAATTAAGAACATTATGAAATTGAAAAGATTAATGATTTTGGAATTATTTTGGAATTTCATTGAATGAGTGCATGGAACGGGTTTTTGAGTGAAAATCAGGGGGAGCCATCTTATATCGCTAATTTTGTTCAGGATGAACAAAATTGGCAATATTTATGACCTCCCTTTAATAAAATATGCAAGTTCTGTGAATAGCTTTCTAAGTCTTCACGAACCCATCATACGCTTACAGAATTCAATTGTGTTAGTGAAATCGTGGATTATATCTACCGATATTTATTTTGACTGTAGTTGTAAATCTTATCATTTTCAGTCATTTTGGAGCGTTTTTGAATGGTTGGAGTGGGTGTTTGGATTGAATGGATTGAATTGATGTTTTATGGATCAAAAGTGGGTTTGAAAGGAATTACAGTCAATTTCACGATGTTACTGACTGTATGTTGTAAAAAGTGGGGATGTTTTTATTTCGTAGACTACGTCGTAAAGTTCGTTTTTAATTGTGCCAATTTCTACAATCTATTTTCCGGGAAATAAATCGGTTTTATCACCCTCAATTGATAAGAAGATATTTCCCTTTATTCCCGTAACAGAATAATCAAATTATCAATCAGATGGATCGTGCAACATGAACAGAAACGGTATTTGCATGAATTCGGGAAAAATTTAAATCGTAGAACTTTATGGACAAAGCTTGAGACCTAAGACCCAAGAACTATGTACCCAAAATGTAAAATCTAACTAAGTTTATATGGCGAAATACTTGTGTTGTTATAAAAACAAGCTATTTTTCTGGAAAATATATTAGTTTTTCATCTGATAAAGATAGAGATAAGTCGACCATTGGAGTTTGATTTATCTTCTGGTCAACTCATACTTACCTACACATGTACAGAATCTAATGGAAAAAAGTTCTTAAAATTGTCAACCAGTTCAAAAATAGGTTACAATTGCTTGTTGTCGTTGTTGTGTTTTATAAGGTTATTTTTTTTCTTTTTCGATTCGATCCCCGACGGCGGCACTTTTTTTCCTACTATTTCTTTCTCACCAATGGGTTGATAATAGTAGACCTATGTGAGATAACAGCTGGAGGCTTGGAAAGAATGTGTGGTTGCACTGGTGAGAGAAATACCAGAAATACATTGTTAGGTGCTCCAGCCACCGCGATATAACTGAAATAATGTTGAAAGCGCCGTTAAATTCCATTCAATCAATTAAGTTTGATTTTTTTTTTCTGAAAGGCAGAGTTCACTTCAGTTCAATACTAATACAATTTTTGTAAGATGTTATCATTTGTTAGACCAAATCGTACCTTGATAACATTATAAGCTGAAATTACTAGGTCCCGGTCACCCAAGGCTGATATACAATCGTTCTTTTATTACAGCACGGCATTTCATTCTTTTGATAGTACATGAAATACAAAGTACAATGTACTGACAGGAACATCGTGAAAATGACACTTATTCCCATCCAAAAACAATCTAAAACGAATGCTCAACGCCTCATTTATTCATTTCAAATACTCACTCAAACCATCCAGCTCAATCGAAAAGTCACAGAATCGTTCAAAGTGTTTTACAACTTCATTGGAATTGAACAAACCAAACCTAGTTCAATTACAGTATATTTTGAAAGGGAAATAACACAAACATAGCTAATTTCGTCTAACTCAGTCGTAATTAGCAATACTGTATTACTTCCCTTAAATTTTATTCATACATAAATTTATTCTCGTTCCACACTCTCCTTCAATATCCGTGCAAAATCGTCCAACTTGTCATGTTTACAACGTTTCTAACTGCAGTTAATAGAATATTACATATTTTGTTTATACATGCATGTTATTTCCCATGATGTTCTTTGGCATTAACCTTTGTTCATTTTGTCTACAGATATTCCTGGTTTACCTCTACTTTGGTTCGTTAGCTGTGTTGCTGTATTTTCAAATAGCCTTACTGCGAGGTGTCAAGGTTAGAAACAGTTACTTTGAAACCAATATTAAAGTATCTGTTAGACCAGATGGTAGTATACAACACAAGTCACCCAGTGCCACACCAACACCCCATAGGTAAGAAATGAATATATAATACGTACTTAGTGTTTTGTTTGAGAAAAAATATCTAACGAGGTTGGGAGAATTGATCATTGTCGAGGCTTTGCCGCGACAATTATCAATTCCCACAACCGAGTTAGATATTTTGTTCATACAATATACTAAATAGGTATTATATTTATCTTATAACCTCTATTTGCCTTGTTTTCGTATATGTTTCTAACAGAAATGCAAGTTTCTAAAATAACCGCATTATATCATTGTTCTAAAAATAACTATGTGATAACATAATAAATATCATATGTGATGTTATCACACGGATATTTGTAAAGTTATAAGATAAAAACATATACATTATAAAGTGTAAATCTATAGACCAATATTAGTGTTTCTGTTAGACCGGATGGCAGTATACAACACAAGTCGCCCAGTGCCTTACAAACGCCAAAAGGTAAGGAACATATTTTAAACCAAGGAGTATGTTTCTGTCAGACTAGATCATAGTAATATACAATAAATGTTACTAAGTGCCACACCTACAGTAAAATTGACGCTCATTCCGATCAAACTAATTACAAATCATTCACCCAGTGCTCATTTCATTCATTCCATACACTCACTCAAATCGATCAAAAACGCCCTAAAATCATTTGAAAACATTTAGAAATCGTTTTAGTCGATCAACATTTTATTCAAATCGATCAAATTATTCTACGATTGCATTGATGAGGATTTTAAAATTGTCTGATTGGTTCATGAAGACACTCAAACAGACAGATTCGTATATTTCATTAAAGGGAGATAATAAATATCGATAATTTTGTTCATGTTGATCAAAAAAAACGATATTGGATTTCCTCCCTGAAATTTCACTCAAAGCTCGCTCCACACACTCATTCGATTTCATGTCAAAACCATTCATCTTGTGAATTTCACGATATTGTTGACTGTATACAATAAAGGTTACTAAGTGGCACACCTATATCTGGAAAAATATATAGAGGATAATCGTTTGTTTCAGTGTAAGATCGATTTATATTTCATTGAGTGAACGACAAAAGCTATATTTTCACGAGTGGCGGAGCCACGAGTGAAAATATAGCCTTTGTTGTTCACGAAATGAAATATTAATCGATCTTACACGAAAAACAAACGATTATTCTTTTTCTTTATTGCAAAAATTAGACAAAATGGGAAATTTCTGAGACATATTTTCGTAAAGCGCGTCATTTTGCGCGTGATTGCTATGCAACGTTCATTGTGACGTCACTTATTTCGCCCCGCATAGATGACGTCAGATAGGATGGAATGCACAAAAGCAGGGTATAAGTTTCTTGATAATTTCACTGCTTTTGCGGTGAGATTATCAAGTGATAATCTACCGTTATTTCTCGATAAACCACCGAAAAGCATTAAAGAAACAGTTATTATATGGTGATTCGTGTAACAGTGAAACTATTATCATGAGGTTGAGGGAATGACGTTCTGCACTGTTGCCCGATGCCGAAGGTAGATGGTAACAGTTTGTTATCGCCGACACCGAGGGCAAAAGTTTTTCAGTGTTACATTGATCAGCATATAATAAGTATTTTATATCCTGATCAAAATTGAGACACGGAAAGAAGAAAAAATGTTTTCGGATAAAACCCCTTAAAGCGCTTCACTTTGCACGTTAATTTCCCGTACAACAAAATGAAATCTTTTTCGCAAGTTGGTAACAGTTCGGTGCTAAATGCGCGTGGAAAAAATAAATGTGTCTTCGGGGACCAATCAGATACTTTGAAATTCACACCAGCCAATAAACTCGTTGAATAATTTGATTTGAATTAAATGTTGGTCAATTTGAATGATTTCGAAATATGATCTAATAATTAGGCAAACGGATCGTTTGATCGATTTGAGTGAATGTTTGGAATGAATTAATGATTGAGGCGCTCGGTGAGCGATTTAGAATTGTTTTAATCGCAGTGAGTATCGATTTCACAATGTTTTTATCTCCAAGAGGCTTTACCTTACAAATATGTTAAATTTGTTTGAAATAAAAAGTGTGGTGTTTTTTCCCCAAATCTAATCTTTACATCTTTTAAATCCAAAATGATCAAACCTTTCAGAAAATGATCTTAAAGTAAATATTCACTAATCAGGAAGTACAGTTAACGACATCGTGAAATTGACAAGGTGAATGCTTTTGGAATGATTTAGGAGTGAAATTGAATGAGTGCGTGGGGCTAGTTTTGAGTGAATTTAATGGGAGGCAATCCAATGTCGCAAATTTTGTTCAGGGTGAACAAAATTAGCTACATTGATTACCTCCCTTTAATAAAACATGCATACAAGTTCTTAAGATAACTTCATATTTCTTCAAGAACCTAATAGACGCTTACAATTTTAATTATGTCAGTGAAATCGTGATTTTTTCTTTCCAATTTTATTTTGCATGACATTTTTGATTATATATTTTTCCATGGGTTTGAGCGTTTTTGATCGATTTAAGTGAGTGTTTGGAATGAATGAATGGAGCGCTGAGTGAGTGATTTAGAATGGTTTTGATTGAGATGAATCCAATGTCGCAAATTTTGTTCAGGGTGAACAAAATTAGCTACATTGATTACCTCCCTTTAATAAAACATGCATACAAGTTCTTAAGATAACTTCATATTTCTTCAAGAACCTAATAGACGCTTACAATTTTAATTATGTCAGTGAAATCGTGATTTTTTCTTTCCAATTTTATTTTGCATGACATTTTTGATTATATATTTTTCCATGGGTTTGAGCGTTTTTGATCGATTTAAGTGAGTGTTTGGAATGAATGAATGGAGCGCTGAGTGAGTGATTTAGAATGGTTTTGATTGAGATGAATGTCAATTTCACGATGTTATTAAATGTAGCATGTAGTAGAACTAGGAAGAGGAATGCATGCGAAGTTTGCCCCGGGAGATCTGTAACATTTATGGTTTAACAGACATACATAAAGCAGGTGCATTCTGCAATAAAGAAACACGCCGTACAAATTATTGCATCTCTTATCAGAATCTCAGATTTGCTCAGATGTGAGATTACGATTTTTCTAGGATGAAAAAAAATGAAGATCGTGGAGATACGCTCTTTGAAAAGGGATCAATGTGATCATGTGCTAAAAGACCCTAGGTTCTTATAGGAACCGTTTATGCGTAACTGTAACAAGTCAGGGCCCGTAACGTAATTACAGGGAACCAGACTATTGAGTCGTTTCTGACAATGTATATTTACGCATCGCTAGCACTGTTTATTATAGTTTTATTTTTCTATAAATAATAATTGATTGTCTAAACAACTGACCAAGATAAATTCCCGAAATACCACCTTTGAGATCAGTCTTTTGGCATAATCTTCTGATAACAGAGAGCTGTTTATAAACAATCCCAAGTAGCTTTATTTAATAGATGAGAAGCGCCTTTCGACATAAGTCTAAGAATTTAATAGATGGGTACTTTCTTAGACGTATTCAAAATCTGAGATTCTACAAAGGTTGTGCATAATAGTAAAGTGGTGTTTTGCTTTGCGGTTTCATAGTATTTAATTCGATTTTCGTGAGCTTCTATCATTGGTTTTCGATTTGCAAGCATGTTCGGCGCATGTATGGGTGAATTCGCCCAGACTTACATATAGAATCGAGTGGAATTTATTCTAATTGTAATACGTTTGTCATCCAAAAGTATGCAAATTAAAACGAATATTTTGAAGAAATGTCTGAACTAGACTAAAATATTAATATTAAAAATGTTCGTAAAAAACATTACACATCCAGGTGCTAAAAACTTTGTATGTTACACACGTCAAACTTAAGTTGTTTATTAAGATAATGAATTGGAAGATGCAATTGTTTTTCAAATTACTAGATTCTTAAAAATGACTATCAGCTAAAATTGTAAAAGTTCTCATTATAAAATCAGTATCAAGACTCTACTGTTTGGCTTACTTATTGAAAATTATTAAATATTTAATATTAAATTCCAAAAGGTCTTTATCCATATAAATAGAACTGGCTCTTTGTTAATTGTTATACCATGCCGAGAACCCCCACATTGCTACACAAAATCCGTTCAAATTTCAGTGATCCATAATTTACTAATCTATTGTGATGAAATCCAAGAATAGTTTTTTAGCAGTTAATCATACTAAGGAAAAGACATATTGGTTTGCGGGATGTATACCGATTCCATTGAATGGTGAAAATGTATGGAATGCAATGAAATAATAAATTTGTCGCAAAGAGTTAAACAAAATATATTTAGACAAAGAAATGCGCATATTATGACCAATTATATTCCTGTAAGTGAATTTGATTGTCTTAAGTGAATCCAAAGTCTCAATCAATATAGATTTAAATGCAAATTCTTATCTAAAACTGGATTAATATAACTTATAATTTTTTTTAAAAAAAATAGCCCTTATTTTTTTCTAGTCGAAAATGTAGCATCTTATATCTTCTCACACTACGCCAAAATATTACAGGGCCCATGAGGTGAACCATGACTTAGGTGATGACGTCACATTAGAAAATGGCCGTGCAGCAGAAGAAATTTCATTGGCTAGTAGACACAGTCAGCTGATTTTACCACAAGATGGCGGTGTGGCCCACGTGGGTGAAGGAATCAACTTCTATCTGCGGCTTGGAGCTCTTGGTACGAGCTTATGACTCTATATTTACTACTATTGTAAATTCATGAGACATTCTCGGTGTTGCTTGCTGAATATTTGAATATTTTTGGAAAGAGTATGCACATCTATTAGTTCCATTAAATTGTTTGTATTATGATTATCATTTCAACAAATATAGACTATCAAACCTGCCCTGCGTTTAGGATGACAAAACGGTGCAAACAGTTTTCCAATTATGCCCCGCTTTGCACGTAAATTTGCATGCAAAGCGGGGTATAATTGGAAAACTGTTCGCATCGTCTTGTCATCCTGAACGCAGGGCTGGTACAGTTGCCTACCCGATGGTCTAATTTAGTAACGGTCTGAGCTACCGTAAATTTTTTTTATCGTGCTAGTTGGAGAAAAATATCTCATCTTAAAAAGGTTCATCAATTTGATTCCCGATTTTCATTTTTTTCAGCGTTTGCGTTCGGTAGTGTGACCCTAGATGGACTCCACATTGCGTCTTACTTCGAGTCCCCGGAGCTAAAGACCTGTGGCAGTGAGATATTCATCCTTGTTTACGTCATGCATCTACTGTTTACCTTCGTCCAGACCTTCTTCTTATTTAAAAATCACAAGGTATTATCCATGATTAATGCCCTGGCAGGGCGGAGCCTAAGTAACGGGTCGTTGCACTTAAGGTTAAGGGAAATCAGCTTTTATCTAAAATAACCAACTTCCAAAGAGAGTCGACATAAATAACTCGAGACGCTAAATCGTGGATTGGTAACCAAATCCTCGTAACTTCAGCTTAATCAAGCTTAAGTTACGATGCTTTGGTAACCAAACGATAATATGTGTTCACTCTTTTAGAGCACGTGGATCCTTAAGGTTTTAGGATACAGTTATTTGCACGCGTTATCGATGACTACCGACTGAAATTTGAAAGAACCCAAACTAATGAAAAATAAACTCGCCAAATTACGTCACGGTTAAGCCCCGCCCTGCCAGTTCATTAATTACGCAGAATAAGTTAGTGTAGACCAGGGGCCCGTTTTACTTAACATCTTACGATCATTATTTCGATAAGTCAAAATCTAAAGTTGTTCCTACAGAATAGCTTAATTTCGAATTCTGCCATGCGTCATCTCATTGGAATCGTCTTGTAAAGACAATTCCAATGAGATATTGCAAGGTAGAATCTAACCATAAATGGGAATACCTGTTACGATTTGTGATTTTGACTTACGATTAACTTTTTCGTAAGAAGTTTAGTAAAACGGGCCCAAGGTCTGATATTAACATGCCAAGCGAAGAGAAAACCATTTTGAGAACTCTGTATAGCAGATATGAAAAAAAGATTGTTTCTACAGAGATCATCCAGAGATCGTTTTTAGAGTATTGATATGGGTATTATTTTTTGATGAGTTAATACTAATGTATTTAGTTAATCAGATTGGCTTCAGAAGTACTAATAGCAAAGGGTTCCGAAATATTCTGCATTCAGAAATACAAAAAAGCCAAGGGTTTCGATCTTAGTCAGTTTGACAAAGTTCGATACTTTTGCGCAAACTGGGCCAAATAAACACTGAGTTCCATTTTAATCGGGTCAGAAATAAGCAGTTGTATGTAAAGTTTAAATCATTGCCCAATAGGTGATATATCAGAATAAAAGTGACTGAGTTTTGATTAAAATGGTTTTTGCACCAGAGTGAAATATGACCTATGTTGTCATATAGAGTTTCTTCCCATGTTTGATGCACCGTAAAACATAATATGCTCATTCATCTGATAAATAGCTTTCTTATGTTGTGATGTTTGCTTGTAGTTGTTGTCTTATTTGTCCTTGGGAAAATCAATTTGGACTCAGGGGTAATTTTGAAATTACTCCTTCATAATTAACCATTTGGCAAAAACACGAAATAAATTATACGAAAACTTCAAAGACTTAATTTCTCTTTGTTTAAAATTTGTTCAATCAGGCATTTACAAAACTGTCCAGTCTTCTCTTCTTTTCAAATCTGTACCAAATTCCTAGCATATTAGACGTAAAAATTCGCTCTATAAATCTCCGGAAGAGTTCTTTACGAAGAAAATAACTTTATGATATATAGGTGAAATATTTGTAAACTGATTCAGATAAACTAGATTCAAACATCAAAACCAGATGGGAATTTCAAGAGTGGAGACCCTTTCGTGATTCGCTTTGTATGTTATTATCGTAATCTCGATTATCAACCATTAATTCGTTGTTTTGTAGTCATTATTAGACCTGTCGGGTGAAAAGATTCACTCTGATTTGGTTGTGAAAAGTCGATCCTGGTCAGACTGCGCGGTCAGCGTAAGCCGTGACCAGGGTCGATTCTTTATGTTCTAAGATGTTTTAAGTGTCTAAAATTGCTATTCTATATTCCTATATAACAACAGTAGAAATGCGTTATGATATATCATTAACTTTCTGCGGATCCAATTTTCCTTCGAAGTATTTTGATATAAGGATTTTTCTACATGTTTCTTCGTGTTTTGATTTTTGTTTGTTCTCTTTGTTTTCGATCTATACATTTCAAATTCTAAAGACTGCATTGTAAAATCTCTCTGAAGTTGCAAATTACAAAATGAAATAGGGATTAAGTTGTTTTCTTTCCGAGTACTTGTGCCAAATTTAGGTTTACCCCAGAGGAAATTATCTGGTAAATATCTCATGTTAACTGGAATCGTAAATTCTTCTTATTTTGAAAGGTACTTGAGCTGAATATAACAAATGATACCTGCTGAAAATATGGGGGTCAAGTGGCTGATTTTCTCAACCTGTCTCAAACACTTTGAGTTATTCCCACTCATATTTCTCTTGATTTGAATCTAATGAAATTTCAAACCACAGAGAATTAATATGAAAGCCTTTATAATATGAGCTAAGTCGCGGTAGTGAAATAACCCCGTTGAGTATTTTCGATATTACACCGGTGTTAAAACACTAGTGGAATCACTATGCAAATGAGCTCAGAGCGAATAGCGACGCTATGTTGGAACCGCAAAAATGACGTCATATTGTATATTTTGTGACGTCATTTTCAATTGGCGATAAAAGTTTCACGAGAAATTGAAATGTTGAATTTCGGTAATGTTGACGTTTTTTCGCAAAAATTCGGGTCATATTATAAATAGAATATCAAATTTTTGCTCATTAAATACCGAATTTATTAAACTTGTCAGCTGAAACAGATAAAAACTCGGCGTAGCCTCGTTTTTAGCTGTTCATAGATGACTCGTTTAATAAATCCGGCATTCCATTACCACTCATTCAATATCCTCTATTTATCATTCGTGATGTTCGGCTTTCAATTGAAATAGTTTGTGCGAACAGCATAATCGAGTTGTGTGATAGTAATGAGTTCACTTTTTGGTGAATGAAAAGCTTTGATTTTCAATGAAAACACAAATGTATCTTAAGACTAACAAATTAGCTATGTTGGATTACGTCCCTTTAATTTCACTCAAAACTCGTTCGATAATGTCATTCAATTTCCCTCAAAAACCGTTTCAATATCATTCACCTAGTAAATTCCACGACGTTTTGTCAAGTTCACGACGCTTTTAAATGTATGTATTGAACGCATTTCCTCGGTGCTTTATTTATTTATTTTTACCATTTTTCTTACAATTCCACTATATTCAGGTTGTAATAGACAAACAGAAGGCTTTGGTTCGTTTTGGTATGATGCACATCATGGCAACAAATCTGTGTGTTCTCCTCGTGACGGCGATCACGGAAACAGCCGAAGATTACCGATTGCATGATTATATGGAAAGAAAGTCTAGTAAGTTGTTATAAATAATTTCGCATTCGGCTTTCTATAAGATTTATTTATCTATTGCGATTCTACATATTTTCGTAGCCGCCCTCATAGTGCAGTTGGAAGCGTGTTGGACTGTCAATCTAAAGATTCCGGGTTCGTTCACCGACGGCGACACTCATCCTTTCCGACTATTTGTCTCCCACCAATAGTCGATAATCGTAGACCTATGTGAAATAGCAGCTGGAGGCTAGCAAAAAATGAAACGGTAGTACTGGTGAGAGAAATTCCAGGAATCCATTGTTATGTGCTCTAGCTGCAGCGATATAACAGGAAAAAATGTTGAAAAAGCAGCGTAAAACCCTATTCACACAAACAAATCTACATATATTCGTATAGAGGATTTATCAAGGGAGAATTGGAAGCTCTTTAACATCTTAAGTTCCTTTCAAAGGATATCATATCTCGATAGTAAAGAGACCCAATCATTACCAATTTTTTGACAGTGATTTTGAATCAGTATATTTATCGATTTCATCTATACAACGATCAAAAATATTGTCAATTTTCAGAGCTGACAATATCATTGGATGTGCATGGGCGATAGTTGGGATTTATTCAATATCATTACAATTGTAAAGATAAATCGATTTTGCGCGAGTCACTTTTACAGGTGGTCTACAAAGTATAAAACAATTACTCATATTTTTGAGCCGTTTGTGATGCATATAGACCAAATTTTCATAGGCTAAATATCATTGTATGGAAACTTGATTGCCTTGGAAATCAATTCACTGTTTGTCAATTTTTTTTAAAAAATATATAATTTCATTTACAGTTGAATATGGCTAACCAGAATTTAAATATAGGTTAGCCTATCTCTTCGAACAGCAGTCTACAGATATTTTTGCTTGATTAAGCATTATTTTTCTGTTTCGCTTTTTGTACTTATCATAAAATAAATATCAGCTCAAAACACTATTTCTGACATAGCCGGATTTGCTTATCGTGTTAACATAAATAATACAGTAGCTCTTTATTAACAGCCAATCTGTTTATCTATGATTATGTGATATCTTTATCATAAAATAAACAAATTAATTGAATCATTACAGATAACGAGAGCGCCATCATAATGGCCGCCGTGAAGAGCTGCTATGACGTCATCACCTTGGCCAGATCCGCCTCACCCTTCCTGTTCCCAACCACGATAATCTACAGCATTATTGCGGCCGGAATTGTGTACAGACTGTACCAGTATGTCGGAGTCAAGGTCAAACAAAGATGGCCTAGTCATACATCACTCACCAGCTCTGTACCACAAGGTTAGTTATCAAGTAATGTTTACCGCCTGCTCTGCGTTCAGGGTAACAAAACGGTGCAAACAGTTAGCTTTATACCCCGCTTTGCACGTGTACCTGCGTGCAAAGCGGGGTAAAATCGGCTAACTGTTTGCACCATTTTGTCATCCTAAACATCCTTAACCCAGGGCTGATTTTTAGTGACCTCACCCAGGAACCGAAATCCTCAGAAGCACAGTAAGACTGGTGACAATCTCTTCAATAGAGGTGCATCTAAAAAAGTGAAAACTAGAAATAATGTTTAATGTATACCAGTTTGATTTAGCCAGAGTTTCAGATTAAAGATCGTTTACTCAATACAGGTTTGTGGGTGGTTTGTGGTTTAAAGTATGTAAGTATTTAACTTGTTTACATACATATCTAAACTCTGGGACTGAATGCAAGTCTAAAGCACAGTATAAATCCAAATTCAAAAGATCGACTTACGCTTTCATCTAAGTTCGTCCTAGTCAGACCTTTATTGTATATACTTATCAGAATGTACTACTTTAGATTATAAGCTTAAATAGTAATTAAAGTCATAATCAATCATTATTAAATTTGAATGTTAAAGCGAGGTAACAGTAGGAATCGGGGCTCATCTTTCTACTTATTTATTCGATGTATCTTTCAGGAGCTACCGGTATCGATTGCGACAAGGCCAACAAGGGGTTGTTTTCCGGCCTTCTGATTGCTGTTCTGACTCTGATTGCCATAGCTACTTTCTTCGTGTTTGAGAGCCGAATATCTGACCCACAAACAGCCATACAAGTGTTCTACATTACGGAGATCGCCCTAATGGTGGTCACAGCCGTAGGCATCATCTGGGGCTTCAAGAGATTGGCCACTCTTAAATTCTTACACGCCTACTTCCTCTCCGTCGACTCCGTGTTGCTGATTGTGGCTCTAGCTGGTTCCTACATCTATTTGTTCTTTATACTGATTTCCGTTTTGTCGAGTCCTGAATTACTGGAACCAATCGGCATCATGTCAGTCATCACGATCGTCCTGGCGCTCATTCAAATTACAATGCAAATCGTCTTTATACTGGACGGGTTATGTCGGTGTGCAGAAAATGATACTCAAATGGCTGAAAAGCCTGGGCGATCGGTGGTCACATTCTTGCTAGTATGTAACCTAGCAATGTGGGTGGTCAGCATGTTTGAGATTAAGAAAACACAAGTTGTATCCATGCACGAAGCTTTCTATGGAAACTTGGCGTGGAATATAATCACACATTTGTGTGTTCCTCTTCTGATATTCTTCCGTTTTCACTCAGCGATCTGTCTCTCCAAAATATGGTATAATGCTTATCAAAAGGACAAACAAACTTGAACTGGAAACAATGTTTCCTTTAGCTATTCTGAACAGTATTTAAATTTGGCCTACCAAACACAAAAATATGTCAGTTATTCTATAATGACTGTTCTGCATTTTGGCATTAGCATTCAACAAAAATGAAAGTTTACATAAAGAAATGAAGAAAAAAAGACATAAGGGAAATTTTATTTTGATTTAATATCGCAATAAAGGATGCGTGTGTATTTCTAAAAAAATGAAGGACCATGCTAGATTCAGCCACCCGAGTGATAATACTGAATGTTCATGTCACTAAATCGTGCCAAATTCCGCAAATGTGTGCCAAACTATTTATAGAAAATATGCTAATCACTAACTGTAAATACTCATTATTATTATAATCATGAGCCTGTGCGTGTGATTCCAACAATTTGAAATGTGCGCAAAAGCAATTGCTGGGGAAAGTCTGTTCATCCGCACAGTCAGGCCAGAGTCTTCCCTATGCGTTGTGTAGATACTTTAAAGTATCTGTAGACAGCTAGGCAATTCTTTATTCACACTAAGTCACTGTCTGGACTGCTAAATGTTTGCACCTCACGCAGATTCCTAGTTGTTGGAAATGTCACACACAGGCTCATTATGTCTTATGTATAAACATCTTGGATGCAATGTCTCAATGTTGATATGATATGAAGTTGAATGACTAGATGATGCGAATTTGACCAATATCCGTTGTCAATAGATAGAACCATTTACAAATCAAATAGTCTATTGAGACTGGAAGAGTTATTTTTTCCTACATATTTTTACAAAACTTTAATAAGAGATTGACTAAAACAATTTTATCCTTGTCGGGAATAAGAATACGTAACAAGTGATGCACCAATCAGGAATTGATTTAAACACTTTAAGAGGATATCTCTGCTATGCTTTTCAATAACGCTAAAACGGTGCAAATTACCCCACCCATCACTGTCTATGTTGAATTAAGGGTGTTGCAGTTCAAACGCCTGCTAAATTTTATTGTAACGAAACTTCAGCCAAATTTCTATTCAAGCTACATCTTGAATGAATGTTTCATTGCCAATTGTTCAAAAGTAACGACTGTTCAACATTCAAGACAATTAAATAAGTCAGTAGATAGATACATAAATTCACCGTACACATGACTATGGGAGCAATATTTAACATCATCACCATTAAAATTCATATTTCTCTTAAATGCCTTCGGTTTCTTTGTTATATATACATGAACACACAAGGTTCCATTCATAAGTCAAAGTCATAGTACTTGTACAAACGGATCGTAACTGCCACTCTCGTGGATATGTCGTAAATACAGCTAGAAAACTGGAAATTTCGGCCGACTACCAACGATATACCCGCGTGTTTATACGCTTAGGAAATTGGACCGTAACAAATAGTTTTTTTTTAATGCTTTCTAACGTATTATCGAGATTTCACTGGGCAATTCCACCGCAAATCCAGCGAGGTTTCCGGAAGATTACACACTAATTTCATTCATCATATTCTTTGGACGATATCTAAGCGGGATCTATTTTACCGATGACGTCTTATAACGTGTTGGTATAAACGTACGAAAATTTATCATACAACATTGACGTTTGTTATATTTTTGCATTTAAGTGATAGAATAATCTTTTGTCTTTCGTGAAAAATTGATTTATGAATCTGTCATCGCGCATACAATACAAGCTATACTTTGGCGAGTGGTTCAACCACTCGTGAACATATAACTTGATATTGTTCTTTCAGTGAAAGATAAGTCGATTTTACACTACAAGAGACAGTATTCTCGAAATCTTCAAGAATTGTTAGCTCAACTATCCATTATAGCACACATCGTTTCATAAGAGCCTTGGGTTGTTGTTAATTCTATGTAGAAAACAATCTTGCTAGATTATAGTATTTATGTTTCACTTTACATTGATTAGGGCGGTATATAAGTAGATTTATATTGTAACTGTATGTTCATCCGGTATTTTTGTAAGTTCATAATTATGAATAACTCAAATAAAGTAGATATTTAATAACAATGTGACTTATTATTACATTCTTTAAAGATCCCATGGCACTGAAATTATGAAATCGCTTAATCATTATGTCGCCCCTAGTTAGAGTACATCGGCGTATCCAGGACTTTGAAATTTACACGCACTCAGCAGACGACCAACATAGAATAGGATAAGGGCGATAATGAGGAATGTGACAAAAGATGAATGCCCTCCGCCCGCTCCCTTTTTATAATTTGAGCTTGAATAAGCTCTAGTTTCGATGTTATGATCATTCATCAGCGATAGTTTTCAACGGAAGATTATTAATTTTACGCACTTGCGTAATGGGAGTTACGCCCTTTGAGTAGATCATTTATCGTGTAGGTGATGTATTTCAATTTCACGCAATCTGTCACAAATCTTTAGGGAAACTCCGGTCCATATAAGTTGTCTAAAGGTGATATCATTTGGATAGTTTTCTTTGTTTATAATCTGTCGTTGAATTACAATGGAAAAAAATAAAGACTTAAAATCATTTTCAAGTCCAAAAGCTTTTTTAGCAAGGTAATATTCCTTTGAGGGGCCGGTAAAAACAGCAGCGTGGTAATGGTCATCTCAGAAATAGCCCAAAAAATCGTAGAGAAAAGAGATCATGCGAATGCATGGCTCTCCCTTTAAGGCAGTTTTGATTATTTCCGCATACTCTTGGCTTGAGCTTTTAGGTTACAGGGAACTATTACATTTCCCGCTGTCGACCATTATAACAAAAGCCTACATAGCTCATTTACAAAAAACAATCAAAATGTCGCTTTTTAAAACAATTGATAACGATTTTTGGCTTAAATTAGCCCCTATCGTTTCAATAATTGGGTGCGATTTTCTAATTCATCTTCGCCAAATTGGCGCATTTTGATAAAAATAATTTCCTTTTAAGAGCAGCTTTACACACACAAATATATTTATCAACTTTGCTAGTAGTATAAATCCAAATGTTTAATAATTCCTTGCAGAAATTGGGCAAAAAACCCTTGAACCGGACCCCCCCCCCTTCCCAGAGAGTCCCGATTATGAATACTGGCACTTATAAAACAATGCGCTTGCTATTGATTGATTAGATTATTTGCGTCAATATGCAGTCTAACTTCTTTGAAAATGTTATTTCCTTTCAGATTTAGTCGAAGGGGGCAAAGAAAGCAAGAAATAAGCACGAAACTTAGGCTATGTGCAAAAAGATGCAAAATGGCGATCTAAAAGTTGGTTTTAGGTCTAAAAATTATATAAAAAAGTGTCAGATGGTCCCTTTTTGCTTGACTTCCCATTCAAATAGTATACACAACAACTTTTTGTGCGAAAACAAGTTGATTTGAAGTGCTTTTGCACGAATAATGCGGTTAATGATATAAAAAGTCGAAAGAATAGTACAAATCTATGCATATTGCATTTAGGTTACAGGGAGCTATTACATTTCCCGCTGTCGACCATTATAACAAAAGCCTATATAGCTCATCCCTAAAAATTGACGGGAAGTCAACCGTTATATCAAATTAAAGAAAAATCTGTCACGCATTTAAACAGACCATTTGAACATAGCATGAGTTTTTTCAATGAGTAATGACGTCATCTTTAAGTGAACCCTCCCCACCCGCCAAATTTCACAGTCGGCTCCGGAAAATACCCCGATGTCTAGAAAATGCCTCTGAAGACCAAAAATAGACTCTCACCTTTCCCATTTTGCACCTGACTTGTAGAAACAATTTAAATCTTCGATAATAAATGATTAGATTTGATCTTGATAAATTATGGACCAATCAGAGGCCGCCCTTATCTTTGTTTAACGTCAATTCCCTGGACAAAATGTGACAGATGGCGGGAGATTGTAATGGTTCCCTCTTACCATGACCAAATATGTCATAATGACCGCTTACGGTATACGAATTACTTCACTAAGACCTTATTGCGATTAGCGACAGAAGTTTATGGTGAATACTGTGAATCAAAGTCCACATGGAACTTCTTTTCTTGGAATTTGATCATAATAACATGCGTTCAGTTAGTTGCATCGTGAAATTTACATTCATCTCAATCAAAACTATTCTTGATTACTCATTCAGCGCTCCATTCATTCATTCCAAACACGCACTCAAACCACTAAAAAAAGCACCAAATGACCAAAAACGATACAATCAACAACTTCATTCAAAATAAATAGACATGATAGAAAAATATCGTGATTTCACGGGCATTATTGAAATTTTAAGCGTTGATTAGTTCTTTAAGAAATTTGATCTGTGAACTCGTATGCATATTTAAAAAAGGGAGGTAATAAATATCGCTTAGTTTTTTTTTCGCCAGAACAAGATGAGTGGTATTGGATTACCTCCCTTTAATTTCACTCAAAATTTACTCATCCAACTCATTCAATTTCATTCCGAAATTATTCCAAAATAATTCACCATTTAAATTTCACGATGTTGTTAAATGTAGTAACATCTGAATACATGTGATTGATGGGAGATGAACGCGGTATTAAAGTCATCTTCACGAGTCAAGTGGTATCGAATCGAAAGCTTCTTCTCGAATACATAAGATAAGTAAAACGTTGGTAACCCTTGGTTCGACAAGATGTATTAAAGTATACTCGGTTACTTCAATGCATCCCGTAAATGCCGGTGCCCACCTTTAATGCACGATTCCTTGATGTGACTTTTGTATATAACAGTAAGGAGTGATATTTTATGACTTTTCAATAATGTTTATCATTCAAAATTACCAAAGCCA
This sequence comes from Fragum whitleyi, assembly GCA_948146395.1. Classification (NCBI taxonomy): domain Eukaryota; kingdom Metazoa; phylum Mollusca; class Bivalvia; order Cardiida; family Cardiidae; genus Fragum; species Fragum whitleyi. The sequence continues at coordinate 51,445,664 of OX411549.1, read as the reverse complement.
ACAAGGGGCATCTGCTTTTATAACTAGGCCTATTAGACAAAGAGTGTCCTATTTTCACCAGGAGGAACTCTTCGAGTCGGAGAATAATTTAGAAATTAAAGTTGTCTTTTCAAAATCACTTATCAAATACATATAGATACTACATGTGAATATCATTTTCGTGTATAATATGGCAGATCCAGGATTTCAGTTAAAGGGGTTCAAACTTACCAATTTTCTCAGGGTTTTAAGGGACTCAGGTATTGCGAGTCTGAGACACACAAAGAAGTAGCAAGGCCTGTCAAAACCATATTGCCTAAGTCAGTAATATCCTCTAGAAACGCAGGTATAGCAAGTCTAATACAAACATTAGAAGTCAGGACTAACAAAACTATGAAGAATAAGTCTATAATACCCTCTAGAAATCAACTTCAGAAAAGAATTGAAGACTGTTATAAACAGTCTTCATTTTTTTATGAAATCGATCCCTAAAGGTATGCAACACCTGGATAATCCAGAGAATAATTCAATTTTTGCATAAAAACGTTAGGATAACTAAAAGGAAAAAGAGTGCCTTTAAAGCAGAAATCCTTTTAAGCCTTACTATTCCGTCCATGAGATCCTTTTTTGTTGACGACGTTCATGACCCCGAAGGTTCGTTTTCCTACATTAACCTACTTTGGGTTTCTTTCACTATGACAATAAAATACATAGACATAAGAGGGGGGCGTTTGAACCCCCAACCACCAAGTCTCGTCTGGATCCGCAAATGCACATGTCTCCCTTCTTTCAATGAAATGCTTTGGGTGTACTTGCATGAGAAAAACACGACACAATGAGTATGTGCACCAGCAACCGTGATATAACTACAATAACGTTGAAAGCGGCCGTCGCGTTAAACCCAATACAATAAATCTATCCCTTCTCTTACAGCCGCCACTCATTCCCTCCCCTCTTACTTGTCAACCCATTCTATCTTAACTTTCAATCTCTCGCTCTTCTCTCAACATACACTCACATCTCCACTCTCTTCTACACAACCACTCTTGTATTTCATTCGATTCTCTCCAATATCTCGCTCACTCCGCTCTGAGACTCCACTATTCCCTCTACCGCTCTCGGACTCCACTCTCTTCACATTACTCTCTCCCTCCGCTCTCCCTCGCTCTCTTCTCTCCCTCCGCTCTTACACTCCACCCTCTCTTACTCTTTATTCTCCCCTCTCTCTCACGATCGCCTCTATCCTTTCCCTCCTCTGTCACACACAATCTACTCTCTCCTTCCGCTCTCACATTCCACCCTTGCTCACTACCTCTCTCCCCTTCCTCTCTCGAATCTCATTCTACTCTCTCACAAACTCTGTCCCTCCTTATCCACGCTACTCTCCCCTCTCAATTATCCACTCTCACTCCATGAATAATTGAATATATTCCCCTCTCACTGTACTCTCTCGCTCACAAACCATCCTCTCCATCTCACTCTCCTCTCTTCCAGCTCTCTCCTCCCCCTTTTCACTCGAATCTTTCAATTCACTCTAAATATGTACTCTTTCCATCTTCTTTCAGACTCGTGCATTAGTTTCTTTTCTAGCCATTCTAAAAGGGAACAAGAGTTATCTAGTGGGATATGCGTTCAATTTCGAAGGAGAAAATTTGAAAAGTTGTTAATTTGAATCTATACAATAATGTACAATCGAATTAGTGGGCGTTGTAATTATTCTATTCCACTATACTGAGCCGAAATGTTATTTTGCGTCAGTGTTCGGTTAAAACCTCGTAACTACGGCTTTAAAGAAGCAGGAGCTACGAGCTTTAAGCAGAAGACCGACGTTTGGTTCTCCCGGAACTATACTTCCCATATTTTCCTGCATGCAGAGTTTAGTTGTTAAGTCTTTAGAAGTCCCCTTTAAGCATGACCGGACATTAATATGATGATGTAGAGGGATAGAGGGAGAGAGAGAAAGATAGAGGAATACCCAATGGGCACTCACTCGAAAATAGCACATTCATGTGACTATGAGCGCGCTTGAAGTGGCTTATCAGCACTGACAAATCTGATTAAAAAACTTGGTTTTTATTTAGAAATTATATTTCTTTTTCGTGTTTTCTTGTGATGAATAATTAATTAGATTTATTCAAACAGAAAAAAACGAGTGTTATCTACTAGGCTTATTTAAACAAGATTCAATTGTACCTACCTAAAAGAAACTTTTATTAAATTAATATTAATCATTTGTGATCATCATAGAAAAAAGTTCAAATTTGACCCGAGGGAATTGTCTTTTATGAAAAACGAATTTCTTCCGACATAGGATGAATGAATTTTACATTGAATAATTTAGCCCCCGGTAAAAAGCGTTAGTTAACATGAAATACATTTTAAACAACTAAAGAGTTAATCGGCAGATTAGCCGCGAGGGTTAAACAGTCGGACAGTGAACGTCAATCTTCCAAGTTCTGCGTCAGGGAGTTCGACACCGGGAAAACGCTCACTTCTAAAATTACATTTTTGAATTTGTTAAAAGATGAAGAGAGTATTTGGTGATTTCATTGGGATAAAAAACTAAAAAACTAATCACACTGTATGATTACCCGAAGCGGTAAATAGTGAGATTAGATTTTTTGTTTCATACCTCTATGAAATTGACAAATTATCTCCATTTCTTATCATTCAATACCGTAAAGCAAAAAAAAAAATGTAAAGGTTTGTCAGTGAAGAAACAGATTTCATACGGGACATTTTTTTGCGGAAGCTTACAAAACTGCGTAATTAACATTATTTTCATCCGAAATGTTTACGATAAATCGGCGAAATTCCATAGGCTACGTGTATCGAGTCTAGTTTTTCGCATGTAACGCCGTTTGTGAAATGACGTCGTTTAATTAATAACACCCGTGAATTAAATAGAGGATATTAAATGAGTGGTCATTGAATACCGACTTTATTAAACGAGTCATCTATAAATAGATAAAAACGAGACTGCGCCGAGTTTTTATCTTTTTTAGATGACGAAGTTAATAAATTCGGTATTTTATGAACATAAATTTTATATTCTATTTATGATATGATCCGAATTTTTGCGAAAAATCGTCAAAATTCTTGAAATTCATCATTTCAATTTTCCGCGAAACTTATAACGCCGTTTAAAAATGACGTCACAAAACAGATTATGACGTCATTTTCGCGGTTACAAAATAGCGTTGCTCTTCGCTCTGAAGTGCGTTTTTTAGGATTAAGATTTTTAGTCGGAATATCTCGGGCTGCTTCGTAGAATGTCAACTGAGTCGCGCGAGATAATTCGATTTAAAATCTTAAGATATCTTACAAATCTTAATCTAACAAACGCACTTCGGACCTTAATTAGCATAGTTATTTCACTAGTTTTATAACACCCGTGTAATATTAAAAGTATTCAACGGGTTTATTTCACTCCCGCGACGTCGGTCATATTACAAAAAAAATGTTCAACGGTGTTATTTAACTCCCGCGACGTAGATGATATATATTATAGTGATTATTAAAATAAAGAATTGAAAACTTAATCGTGCTTTCTTTCTATCCACAGTCTAGTAGATCTATAACGAATTAAATCGCTGAAAGTACTGATGGTGAACGAATCTTATGGCATTCAAGAGTGATATGTTGAATTCGTTCAAAAAAGAGAAATTATAAATGAAAAAAAATAATTAAGGGAAAGTGTCTCGACGAAATTTCGGCAATTCGGCAATTTCATTGTAGATTCAAAGAGAGAGAAAGAGAAAAGAGGAAAAGAAAGATAGAGAGAGCGACAGGCAGACACGGACAGATAGACAAAGACAGACAGAAAGCGACAAAGAAAAGAAAACAGGCAACTGTAGTGTCTAGACTAATAATTCTTTTCTTTACTAAAAAAAAATAGCAGTCAGAAAGGTAATTTAATTTCCACATGCTAAACTCATATTTTACCAGATCAAACAGCAGTTATTCTGCATTTTGACTATTTAACGCAATCCGCTATTGCTCTGGAACTTTAACAACCTGAATGGGGTCCCTCATCCTCCGAATTTAAAGACCGCTGTTTCGTCTTCAACAATAACGCTGTAATTACGCTGTAATTACAGGGGTTGGGTCTCTTTCGGTAATATGCAGGGTCATGGGAAAAGAATGATTATTTGATGTCATTGCGCAAAAAGAATTAAAAAATCAATAGGGGAGACCGTTACATTTTTTAAACATTTCACACATTTTCCGACACCATAGCTCTTTTGAATTTACTTTATATATGTATCGAAACTCTAACGATTTTCGATCTAAAAACACTTTAATTAAACAATTTCATCAAACTAATTTATTCGCCAACAAAAACAAAAACATCGGGGCTTTCGGGGCAAAGTGTTACACCTACCGGGGCAAAATGTTACTTGGCATATAGTCGCCATGCAAAGGACTTCTTTTTGCTTTTCAATAAACCGCAAGTTTCGTACACACTGACTTTGGTCATCGTTGACAAAAAAGAACGGTCCTTGCGCCTAACCACGAGTTTCAAGGTGTTTCCTTAACAATAAGATACTGTTTCTGTACAAAACGACCCTTTTCCATAATGTTTTGGCTATACTGCTAACGCTATGGCAGTCTTATGTTGCTTAAATAATTGTGCTCATAAATAGCTTCATTTTGATGTTTAATATACCTGGACATACTGCTTTTTCTTGGCAAATGGACCTTCTCAAACTCTTCAATACAAAAGCTTGTAAAACCCATAATCATATCAAAAGACAGGCAAAACGCCTTTGTTTTAATGCATATGCATAAACAGCAAAATTCGTCCTCAAAATATGAGTTAATTTCACCATTGTATCGAGTTAAAGGGAACTCTGTGGCAAACTAAAGATAATAAATCTCATGCACATCTATCATGGCATTCAAAGTTTTTCCGTGTAAAGCCCTTTTTGGTTAAAGCATTACCGTAAATTTTTGCTAATTTCTTTTTTCTAACAATGTCTTATTTCTCTTAAAAATTTCTATTTTAATTATAGATAACATCGTAACTAACATATCAGTGTCGCACATGCACAATTTCTCAACCTCTCAACCACACACTACTGGGCATAATCGGAATTATCCTATTGCTGTTTAATCCCTGTTTTCCACGTGCTTGTGATTTTATGATTGAGAAAACATTGTCAAAAAAGAAGAAATTGCTTCTGACAAGCAATTTCTTCTTTTTCCACACTATTTTCTTCCCTACTGAATGGTTATTTTTCAAATTAAATCCACTTAAAATTTTCGTCTGCAAAACCTTTGAATTTGGACAGGTCCAAAATTTTGTAAAACAGGAAAGGGTTAAGACGAATTCGAAGAACATTGCAATTAATTACGATGATCATCAGGCTATCAGTCTTGTTAACTTTTGACAGTGATTGAGGGAATAGACCTACTTTATGAGACTTCGACACGATTTATTCTAAAACTGAAATCTTTGTCGACATTAAATAAAATTAAAATTTACGTACCTAAACATTTAGTAGTTTCAGAATGTTATCGAATGAACCGTATCTCCTAACCCGGTGGGGGGGGGGGTCATAAACAAACATGAACATTAACCAAAAATTCTGATCAAGTTTCCACATAAAAAGAACCTTAAACTTAGCCTCAGTTGTGTAGAGGTGAGAAGAGATTTATATACTGTGGATATACTATAAATGGGGAGTACATGGCGTATAGTTTACGGACTTGCAAACTTTACTCGACACCTGCACTGAAGGAAAGTTCATTTTTGGAAGAAGAAGATGTGTAGGGGCTTACCTTCTTTATGCTAGTTTAGATATTTTGAATATCAAACTGTGGTTTCATTAAACTAAATTTATCGTTTGATTCATTATATATCAATTTATCAGTCAATGAAATACATATTGCAATAGATATCCAAATTTTAGATGTCTACTTTCACTTTCGTTTTCACTGGAAATTCGATTTCCTAAACTAAATCAGAAAAGAAAAAGTATTGCCCTTAAAATGGGTAATCAGGTAAATAAAGTTAGTAACATTTAGTTCATTTATCCATTTAGCTACTGAAAATCATCATTTTCATTTTATTATTGTTGAGTTGTTTTTTTATTCTTAATTGATGAGAGTTTGTGTTGTTGTTATTTTGTTTTGTTTTCAGCTAGGGGTTGGCTATTGCCATGGTTCTGTGTCAGTTGTGCGCCATCAGTTTCAAAAGCATGCAAAAACTATGAGATTATGTGCACAAATAAATTATTCCATTGTGGCCAAGAGCAAATGCTCAAGCAGAATCATTTATTAAGCCTTTTAATGAAAGGTATTAAAATCTGCAAAATTAGAACTAAAAATATGGAAAGAAGAAATGCTCAGATTTCTCTGGCAATACAGAACAATACCTCATACTGTAACAAGATAATCTCGATTACCTCAGGCATTTGTAACCAACAAGAAATTGGGAACTTTGATGAGAATGCAAGGTCTAAAGACAAAAAAAGAAAATCATACAGCAAATCTTATAAGGATATCAAAATTCATGTGGTGGATAAGAACATTACACTTGGGAATAAATTTTTGCTCTGTTATTAAGACAAATCTAAAATGAATACAAGTTACAAACCTGTGAATTCCATACAAGGTCATAAAAAGATAGGGTCCAATGATTACAGTTGAAAAAAATGGTCATAAAATAACAAGAAATTCATTGTTTATGATAAAGGTTTCTGATAGCCTCTCTAGTTTGAAGGATTTCCATTGGAGGAGAATGATGTGATGGAAAACTAAGGGGTTTTAGAATGTTGATACTTGGATTGATAAGAATTCTTTTGAAAGGCAAAAGCAGAATAGACACCTATATTTAGACAATTGCTTGTGGAAAGGGAAACAATAACAACAGAGACTTTTATTTGTTTAAAATAAGAAAGTTAATGAATAAACAACACTAATGCAAATAATTTGGTTTCTGAAGTTTTCGTCTGGTAAAGCTCTAACTCCTCTATTTGATAAACTAAAGTACATTTTTATTACCGTTCTGATTCATTTGACAATTAACCAAAACTATATTATCAAAAATCAAAAGAGTGAATGGACAGAATTTATTAAATTTCATGTTATATTGGACATTTATTAATCATGTATACTCATATCATATTATCATAAAATAAGGTGTTTGGTTTATTCAGGAAAAAAAGTTTTAAAGAAATGTAAAAAATGAAGAAAAAATTGGTTCAGTTAGGCAAATACAATACAATATTTGAAAAGCAAGAATTCCAGCTAGTTTTACTCAGACTTGGACTGTTTGTTTATCAAATTAATTGACATTTGTAGCATCATATTAGAATTGTCTGTTAAACAATAGGGGCATTTTTTGATTTTACAGGAAATTCAAAAAGTCAATTCCACAAAATATAGTGAAAGCTTGTTTTGGATATAGAAACATTTTAGCAAAAAATTTTGTTTGTTATGGCTTTCAACAAGTATGCGACTATCTAAAATATTCTACCTAAGGTTATTACATGTTCGGTAAAAACTTTTTCTTTAAAAATCTTCTTAAGTGACCTTTATCAGACTACAAAATTATTGTTATTGGATGAAAAATATGTTTTTTTATGGACAGTCATTTCTCTATTTATAATATAACTAATTTTGAAAACCATTTTTCAGAATCTAATAGACTAATATCAAACATGTTTCTCTAGAACAACCCTTGAATTACCGTTTATCAAATTGCTCAAAATTATTGTTATTGGATTCAATATATATATTCACAGGCTGAAGTCAACTTTTTATATGTTGAAACGTTGATCCAATCATATTTGTAGGTTTGGGCCTTGAGCAAATCAGCTGCTAAAGCAGCTTTAGTTTTTAGCTTCTATGGCCTAAGGCCAGCAAGCTATTGTCATGGCAGTGTGTCTGTCGTGTGTCCGTCCATATGTGTGTGCATGTGTGCATACACTTTTCTTTAAACATCTTCTCATCTTAAAGAAATGGGCAGATTTTGACAAAACAATGATCCTTAGTGACCCTCTTATAAAGTTGTTCAAGAAATTTGGATTGACCGCCAAATATGGGCGGGACTTATTTTCACCTAAATATCTTGTAAAGTCTTCTTCTCCCAAACCATTGGGCTGATTTCAATGAAACTTGGCATAAATGATCCTTGGGTGACCTTCTTCCAAAGTTGATCAAGAAATTTGGATTGACCACCAAATATGGGTGTGGCAGGGGGGGGGGGGGACTTATTTTTACTGTAAAAACTGTAAAAAACCTCCTCCTCCAAAACCATTGGCCCCATTTCAATAAAACTTTGCATGAAAGATCCTTTGGTGACCCTCTTCTAAAGTTGTTCAAGATATTTTGATTGACCCCAAATATGGGCGTGGCAGGGGGAAGGGCTTATTTTCATTATAAAACCTTTAAAAATCTTCTCCTTCCAAATCATTGGCCCGTTTTCAATGAAACATGGCATGAATTATCATTGGGTGACCCTGTTACGTGCCAATGTAACACGAACAAAGAAGCCAGCAACAAACTTTACAATTAACAATATTTATTGACAATAATAACAGAATTATTGACAATATGAAATTAATACAAAAACAAATTACAATACCTTGAATGTTTAATCCTAAAGTTTTTAATTTTAGATCCAATTTAATTAAGTTCCTGGTCCACAAATATTAAGTCCAATAATATCCGAATTCAAAATTAAACACGCTTTTAAACACACTTTTAAGATAACAAGAAATCCCCTTTTAGTTTAACACAGTACTACTAAATGAAACCATAAGTCTAAAACAAGTGAACCAAGAATGCTGTAGGAACCCCTTTATATAATACCATAGAATAATCTAGAATAGAGAACATAAGAATACTCTAGAGTCTGAATCACTTTCCAGAAGTCCTTTCTAGAAAGATCTACAATATTCTACATACATTTACCTAACAGAATCAAGAGATAGGAAAATTTCCAGTCTAAAAATAGACACGGTAAATACCATTAGGTTTATTTATAGCTTATACATAACACTTTCCCCCTTGAAAGAAAAAAGAAAGGTTTATGAAATAAATCTTTCTTTTTGTATTATCTTTAGCATACAATGATAATATACTTTACATAATTGATAATATCATGATTTGTTGAAACATTTCAGCACATCTAGCATGAAAATACAAACAATTTTCATCAAAAGAATTGAAAAAGAGATATATATACAAACATATATACATACATATAAACAAAAAATATAGTGAAATGGTACTGTTAAATTCAATTTTATATTAAAGATAAGACAATTCAAAATTTTAGACTCTTGACAGAGCATCTGGTATAATATTGTCTTTTCCTTTAATGTGTCTTACATCAAGATCAAAGTCTTGAAGTGACAAACTCCACCTCAATAATCTTTGGTTCTTACTCTTAAGTTTGTGAAGAAAACTTAAGGGATTGTGGTCACTGAAAACAACTATAGGAGAAGTTGCAGATGTTAAATAAACTTCAAAATGTTGGATTGCCAAAATCAGAGCAAGACATTCTTTTTCAATGGTGGAGTAGTTTTTCTGATGTTTGTTTAATTTTTTAGAAAAATAACAAACGGGATGATCAATACCATCATTGTCTTCTTGCAAGAGAACAGCACCAATACCCACATCACTTGCATCAACAGCTAATTTGAAACATTTGTCAAAATCAGGTGCTAAAAGAACTGGTGTGCTCTTTAGTATGGCTTTCAAGCGATCAAAGGCAACTTGACAGTTATCATTCCATTTGAACTTAACATTTTTCTTTAATAAATTTGTTAAAGGTTCAGCTATTATAGAAAAATTCTTACAAAACTTTCTATAGTAGCCAGCCATACCAAGAAATCGCATCAGTTGCTTTTAGTAGCAGGTACTGGAAACTCAGAGATAGCATTGACCTTAGATTCTAAAGGTTTAACTTGACCCTGTCCCACAAGATGTCCTAAAAAAGTAACAGTAGCATGACAAAATTCTGTTTTTCCCAGATTAACAGTCAATTTTGCTTCACTGAGACGGTCGAAGAATTGTTTGATTCTTTGAAGGTGGTCACTCCATGTATCTGTATAGATGATGACATCATCGATGTATGCGTCACAGCCATCTAAGCCAGCTATATCCATATTTACAAGCCGCTGAAACGTAGCAGGAGAATTTTTCATCCCAAACGGCATAACTTTGTACTGGTACAGACCAGTTGGAGTAGCAAATGCTGATACTTCTTTAGCCCTATCAGTGAGCGGAACTTGCCAGAATCCTTTGAGAAGGTCAAATTTGGTGACATATTTAGAATTACCGACTTTGTCAATACAGTCATCAATTCTGGGAATTGGAAAAGAGTCAGTTTTTGTCACAGAGTTCACTTTTCGATAGTCAGTACACATTCTGTATGTTCCATTTGGCTTTGGAACTAATATACATGGTGAACTGTAATTACTTTGGCTGGGTTCAATAAAGTCATTCTCCAATAAGTAATTCACTTCATCTTGAAGGGCATTTTGTTTCACTGGATTCATTCTATAAGGATGTTGTTTTATTGGTTGAGAATCTTCCACAATGACATCATGATATATTTTATCAGTTCTTGTGGGGATGTCAGGAAATAAGTGTTTATAATCATTAATCAACTGTTTCAGCTCTTCTCGTTGAGATGGCTCCAAATGTGAAAGTTTGTCGTCAAGATTCTTAAGTATTTCAGAGTTCTCAAGTTTAGGTGGACCAGGAACAGATTTTTCACTAAAGTCTGAACTAACTTCTGATTCAATCACATTTGATTCTTGTGGGACAGTGTTTACAACTGTAACTGGTTTTGAAATAGAGCTATCTCTATCAAAATACTTTTTTAACATGTTCACATGACACATTTGTTTATTTCTACGCCTTCCAGGAGTATTGATAATATAATTCAAATCACTTGTTTTCTTATCAATAGTATACGGGCCATAATATCTTGCCTGTAAGGGTCGGCCAGGTATTGGCAAAAGAGCAAGGACTTTATCACCTGGTTCAAATTTCCTATCAACACTATGCTTGTCATATCTTGCCTTCATTTTGCTCTGAGATGATTTAAGATTTGACCTAGCAACCTCACATGCCCTAGACAGTTTATTTCTGAAGTCAGAAACATACTGTAACAAGTTCAAGGGTGTTTCATCATCAGCAAGAAATTTCTCTTTTAAGACTGTTAATGGCCCACGAACAGAATGACCAAAAACTAACTCAAAGGGGCTAAAGCCAAGAGATTCTTGAACAGATTCTCTGACTGCAAATAATAGCAAATGAATACCTTCATCCCAATTTGTCTCAGTATCGAAACAATATGACCTTATCATATTCTTTAGGGTCTGATGAAATCTTTCTAAAGCACCTTGACTTTCAGGATGATAAGCAGATGAACGATATTGCTTGATACCTAATTCATGCATAACCTGTTGGAATATGCCTGACATGAAGTTTGATCCTTGATCAGACTGAACTGATTTTGGAAGGCCAACAAAAGTAAAGAATTTGACAAGAGCCTTAATAATTGACTTTGCCTTAATGTTTCTTAAAGGAATTGCTTCTGAGAAGCGAGTAGAAGCACACATAATTGTCAACAAATATTCAGAACCTGACTTAGTTTTCGGTAAAGGACCAACGCAGTCTATTATTATCCGACTGAAAGGTTCATCAAAAGCTGGAATGGGTTGTAACCTTGCTTTTGGAATAACTTGGTTAGGTTTCCCTACCATTTGACAAGTGTGGCAACTTTTACAATATTCGGAAACGTCCGATTTAAGTCCAGGCCAAAAGAAGTGAGTCATAATCTTGTGATAAGTCTTGTTTACACCTAAATGACCAGACATTGGACTTTCATGGGCTATACTAAGTATTTCACGGCGATATGACTTTGGAACAACAATTTGGTGATGAACAGCCCAATCATCATCAGCTGGGACATCAAATGGTCTCCATTTTCTCATCAGAATACCATTCTTTTTATAGTAACAAACAGGATTCTGAGACATTTCTTTTTCGGGTAATGCCCTATCAATAAACTTTGAAATCTCAGGATCATTTTGCTGTTCCTGGATTAACTTTGACTTTGAATGCGTTTCATGACCTTGGTCATTGGACCTTGGAGATGACTGACAAAGTTTTGACGTGTCTGTCTGAGTATCAGGCAGACTAAGATTAAAAGACTTTTTAATCTCGTCATTGAAATATTGACCAACAAAAGTATCAGTTAAGTCAATATCATTTGATTTTTTCAAGGAAGCTTTTTTAGCCATACCCCGAGTTACTGCACATGACGGGTACAAATCAGGTATTTCCTGCAAAATAGGATCATCTGTTTGACCTACATTAGGTGTGTCAGTTACAAGAGGATTAACAACAACCTTATCTCCAGCTAAGTCATTGCCTAGCAATAAATGTACACCTTTAAATGGTAAAGAATGTTTAACACCAACAACCACAGAACCAGTAACCAAATCTGAAGACAAATTAACCTTATGAAGAGGAATATTAATAATACCACACTCTACACCCTGAATAAGGACACTAGTACCAGACGAAGTCTTCTCAGAAAAAGGCAGAACATCTGCTAAAATAAGAGATTGAGAAGCTCCTGTGTCTCTTAAAATTTTAATAGGGGTAGGTGGGCACAAATCACCTGAAAGTGATACAAAACCATCTAACATGAACGGTTCAAAAATCTCCATACAGGAATCAGAATTTGGTTCTGCCTTAACAATTGAATTTAACTCAAAAGAAGGCTGTGATTTAGGCTGAAGGCTGGTGAGCCCTGTAGGTTTGGCTGCACTCAGTTCCTTCTTCCTTTTTAATCTAAAACATTCTGAAATAAGGTGACCTGGTTTTTTACAAAAAGTACAATGTGCTCGAGATAAGGGATTTTGAACATTGGTTTCACCAGTAGACTTTGGTTTAGGTGAATTCGATTGACTAGACATGCTAGATGAATCACCAGACATAGATTTATTTTGGGGATGTGAGGAAGCAGGTTTTGCTTTATTAACGAACGAATTTTTGTGTGTAAGGTAGTAATCATCAGCTAAACGAGCTGCTTCATGTATAGTTTTCAACATTTTTTTCATCTAAATGTGACTTAATGTCAGATTGAATGCAATTTTTGAATTGTTCAATTAATATAAGTTGTCTAAGATTATCATAATTTTGGTCTATTTTCTTAGAATAGCACCACCTGTCAAATAAATTCTCTTCGTTTCTTGCAAACTCAACGTGAGTCTGGCCAGATTCTTTTCTACAACTTCTAAATTGTTGTCTGTATGCTTCTGGTACCAGCTCATAACCTTTGAGAATGAGTTCTTTTACAGTATCATAATCATTGCTTTGTTCTGTTCTAAGTTGCGAATAAATATTGCGAGCTTTTCCTACTAAGACATTTTGGAGAAGTAAGGTCCATTGCTCCTTTGGCCATTTCAATTTATTTGCAACTTTTTCAAAATGTTCGAAATATGTATCAACTTCATTTTCTTGAAATTGAGGAACAAGCCTAAAATGTTTTGTTACATCAAAATGGTCATTATACATATATCTAGGCTGATTTGCTCTATCTTGAATTTCTAATTCTTTTAATCGTAATTGAAATGCTCTTTCTTCTCTTTCCCTCCCACACATTCTATTTCACTCCGAATCATTCAACCTCTCTTTCTTGTTCTCTTTCCCTCTCTCTTTCTTGTTCTCTTTCTTCTCTTTCCCTTTCTTCCTTTTCCCTTTGAAATTGCCTTTCTCTTTCTTTTTCTTCAATTTCTCTTTGTGCTCTTTCTCTTTCAATTTCAATTTATAATTGCTTTTCTTGAAATTTTCTCTCTTCTCTCTCTCTTTCTATTTCCAATTCCTTCTCTCTTTGTTGGAGTTTTAACAGTTCAAGATCTCTTGAGCATGAAACTGATGGAACATCAACAATGAGAGACAGAGCCTTTTCATCAAAGATGTCCTCATCAACAAAATATTGAACCAAAATATTCTTAATTTCATGCTTTCGCAATGAGGACTTGACTTCTTTTAATTCATAATGCTTAGCAAGATTGAGCAAATCAGGCTTTTTACCTAAATTCAATAGCTCCACGGAAGGTTCGTGCGTAAATTTTTCTAAGTCAAAAGACATGGTAGCCTGTTGCTGTATTCAAAAAAGAATGTAAGATTTCGATAAATAATAGTGAAAGTACACTCTAGATTTATCAAAATTGAAATATGAAATTAATTTCTTAAATAATTTTGAACAGCAGATTTAAATAAAGAATTTGATTGATTTGTTTTGATTTGTTTGTTTGTCTGATGTTCGTATCTCGAGCCGAGCCCCCAATATGTTACGTGCCAATGTAACACGAACAAAGAAGCCAGCAACAAACTTTACAATTAACAATATTTATTGACAATAATAACAGAATTATTGACAATATGAAATTAATACAAAAACAAATTACAATACCTTGAATGTTTAATCCTAAAGTTTTTAATTTTAGATCCAATTTAATTAAGTTCCTGGTCCACAAATATTAAGTCCAATAATATCCGAATTCAAAATTAAACACGCTTTTAAACACACTTTTAAGATAACAAGAAATCCCCTTTTAGTTTAACACAGTACTACTAAATGAAACCATAAGTCTAAAACAAGTGAACCAAGAATGCTGTAGGAACCCCTTTATATAATACCATAGAATAATCTAGAATAGCAGAGAACATAAGAATACTCTAGAGTCTGAATCACTTTCCAGAAGTCTTTCTAGAAAGATCTACAATATTCTACATACATTTACCTAACAGAATCAAGAGATAGGAAAATTTCCAGTCTAAAAATAGACACGGTAAATACCATTAGGTTTATTTATAGCTTATACATAACAACCCTTTCTAAAGTTATTTAAGAAATTTGGATTGACCCCCAAATATGGCCTGGCAAAATGGGCTTATTTCCCCTCAAAAAAATCTTCAAGAACTTTCTCCTTCCAAATCATTTGGTCGAATTCAATGACACTTGTAATGGATATTCCTTTGGTCACCCTCTACTTGAATTATTGAAGAAATTTTGATAGACCCAAAATATGGGTTTGGAAGGGCGGGGCTTATTATCACTTTAAAATCTTTAAAAATCTTCTCTTTCCCTCTCACTTTTGCCAATATTAATGAAACTTGGCATTCATATTCCTTAGGTGCACCTTCACTTAAATTACTCAAGACTTTTTATGGCCCTATAAATGTGGGTGTGGCAGAGAGGAGCTGAATATCACTTTGAAATTTCAAAAAAAGCTTCTCCTCCCAATCAATTGGACTTATTTCATTGAATCTTGCAATGACCCTCTACTTAAAATTGTTCCTGAAAATGTGTTTAGAATGGTCTACTTATTACAATCACCTTTATGTTGGTAATAAGATGGGTAATGGGTATGAAAGTTAATGGTGATTGAATATTTGGTGCAATGTGTACCAGACCCAGTAAATCATTACATGATAGTTCTTAAGAAACTTTTAAGTGATGTTTTCAGTGTAAGTAAGCTTTGTTTAATGACAGTCTGCAGATGTTAAAAGCCAGTGGAGCGATACAGGCCCTCTTTCGCCTCTTGGGTTTATTTTGGGTTTTTTTTAGGAGGAGGACACAACTCAGTGCACATGCTTGCAGTCTTACAAAAAAAATCATCTGATGTGAACTTAAAATTGTTTTCATTGACCAACTTTTCAACCAATCAGGATGCATTGATGGTCACAACTTAAATTAATGTAATGAATTTTAAGTTTTTATATGATATTGATGAATATGAAATTAATTTTTCAGCAGCCTAGAAAGATGTCTGACTCAGATGAAGGTGAATTGAGTCTAGGTTTCAAAATAGAAGAAGACTCAGGCTGCAGTGATTCAAGTTTGGAAGAAAACAGTAATTTGTCTGAAGGTATAGTAAAATTTGTGTTAAGCGACCACTAAGGGGACCACCCAAAAGCGGTCGTTAATGAGAATGGTTGCTAAATTTCATGATTAATGTGACAGTTCATTTTGATAGCATTTACAGTTTGTCGGTCAATTCATGCTGAATCATATGATTTTAGAACCAATTAGAATTGTCTTAATGAGACGATTCTTATGGGCTCCAACAACATATGATTCAATATTTCATCAATATATAAATATCAATTCATTTTTTTGTTAAGGATGTCCTCTTTTTCAGAGATTTTGCTTAGGGAAAGGGACTTTTTATGGTGGTCATTGATAGAATTGGTTGTTTAATACACCTGGTTGCTGGAGCAATATTGACTGTATAGGCTATATTACTCACAGGTGTGTGGAACTCCCATGCCCGACTTGGTGGACAAAGGTTTTTCCTACCTGCAGACAGTGCTTTTTTCTATGCCACTTGTCTATGGACATGTAAATACCAGGACAAATATGTGCGAAAAGGGACTATCTTGGAAGTGCACAAAATGTCGACTCCTGTCAAACTGCACAGATTGTGTAGACTGACTAGGATCGAAACTTTTTGCACCGTACTTATTTCCTGAATCTAGAATGATCAATCTACCTTCCAGTGAAAGAATTTTAGAAATATGACTTCTGGTTGATCTATACTGGATCAAATCTTTTTTTTCAAAAATTCATTTCACAGAATTCCGGGATGGTCCCTTTTTGCGTGACGGGTCACATATCAGAAAGGTACTAAACAGATATAAGAGATTGATTATCGTAATGTTAATATCATAAGGTAGAAAACATTGTTTTATAAATGAAGAAAATGCTGGAGTCCAGCATTTTTTTCATTAAAAATAATGTTTTTTTATTCTTTTTTTGATGACATGTTATTTTGATCCGGGACAAGTAGAAAATCATCTTTTACTTGTCCATGGACAAGTGGAGAAATTCTGTATTTCCAGATCCCTATTACTGAAGTCTGATTCAAAATGTATGAGAATAAATAATCTTCTTCAAAAAATTTTTGGTAGACTATTGAGAAATAATGGTAGATTATCATTTGATAAACTCAGCACCTAATCAGTGAAATTATCAAAAACTTATACATGTACCCTGCTTTCATTCCCTTCACCGTATCTGACATTATTTTTATAAGCTGATCCCAATTAGTGATGTCAGAATGAATGCTGCATAGCGTTTACCTGCAAAATGATGCGTTTTAAGAAAGTATGTCATCAATTTCTCACCTTTTGTTTCATTTTTTGCATTTAATTGATAGAACAATCATTTGTTTATTGTTGGTTTTCTTAGTAAAATTGGTTGATATTTCTTTTCATAATAAAAAACAAAAGCTTTATTTTCACTTGTGGCTCTGCTACTCATGAAAATATAGCTTTTGTTTTTCACTCAATGTAATATAAATCATTCTTACACTGAACAAATGATTGTCCTCCATCTATCTAATTGTCCTGTGTTACTGAAAATGATATTAACACTTGTATTAAATCAATTTTCAGTTATTACCTATACAAGATCAATATAATAGAGGATAATCGATTGTTTCAGTGTAAGATCGATTTCTCATATTTCATTGAGAGACCAACAAAAGCTATATTTTGACAAGTGGCGCAGCCACAAGTGAAAATTTAGTTTTGTCATGAAATGAAATATCAAACATTTTTACTCAGAAAACAAATGATTATTCTATTTCTTTAATGCATGAATGAAACAAAATGTGATAATGTAATGACAAATATTGTTTAAGCGTGCCATTTTACATGTGATTGCTACTCAACATTCATAATAACGTCACTTTTAAAGCTCCACTTAGAATGGTGTCAGATAGTGTGAAATGAACAAAAGCGGGGTGTAAAATTTTGATAATCTCAATGGCACAGCAGTTGAGCAGTTATCCTCGAACCTCCAAAAGGCATTAAAGAAGATATTTGACTGATTATGTATCGGCAATATTAAACATTGATAAATAGAAAGAAAATCAAAAGGCTAAAAAATCATGCCTTTCATTTGATTAAATGATTACATTTTACATGAAAAAAATAAGTTAAATAAGTTAGTGTCATTTTAGCCATACTTTGTATGGTTGACCTAATCAATACATGTGTGGCTATTGACATGAATAAGGTCTAATCTTTTTTGTAGCAAATGCACAAAAAAAGACCAAATTCAGCAAAGGACAGTCAGAGATATTACATCAAAAGCTGAACATGTAATGTAAATCTGCTTTTGCGTCCAAAAGAAAACGTTTACCTGTTGTACAATCCCAGGCTGCAGGATACCATGTTCAATACTTTTTGACTTCCCTTTATGTCCCTCTCATCATAACAGAATGATTTTATTCACTTATAAAATGGAATGGCGCATGCTTGTATTTCAGCTTATTTATTGTCCCTACTGTAGCATTTGCCAATATGAGCATTGTCCTCAGAATACAGATAGTTGTTATGGGTGTGCAAGCTAGGATACAGGGCAAAACTACTGCTGAGATCTGCCATGGTTCTCTATCGTGCTTGATCTAGAACATCATCTTATAAGGGGCTCAGTTTAACATCTTATCCAAAAGACAATTACACATGTAGTTTGTTAATGTGTTAGCCTGGGGATCAAGCTCATGATGTAGTACTTCAATTATTTTTAAGTCAGGTGCTCAACTGACTGAGTTAATGGGGCTGACAAAAATTGCAGATGTTAGCACAATTCTATAGGCACTTATAGATGAGTTATTTTGCCGACCTCTCAAAACACTGGGGGAGGATTGTGTGTATGATTACAGTGTCATTTTAAATGCATGCCTTCATCTAGATCATCTGATGAGGTATGCAATCATCTTTTGAGGTCAAATTTCAAAAGATAATGTATGGTAGGTTCAGGAAATTCAAATGGTGTTTCACAAACACATTTTGTTTTAAGAATCATAATTTAATATGATTTTTTCACATTTGACTTTCTTACAGGGTCTGACAAGGATAAAATACTGACAAAGACCTATGGAAATGTGACAATATCCCTAATTAAAGATGAAATAAAAAATCAACAGGTATGTGATATTAACAGATTGCTTTCTATCAAAATATTGATTTCCCAATCAATCATTCATAACGAGATGTTTGTTAAAATCCGTCATTTTCTACCATTTTGTTACAAGTTTTAGTAATTTACATTTTAAAAATGGTGTCTGCACCTTGATCAAGCTTTAATAAAAGTATGGATTATAAGGTTGCCCTCCAACAATTCAATGTTTGTTTCATGTCCATGGTTTTATTTTTTACAAAAAAAAAATATCATTTCATTGTTTAAGTAGAGTAAGTATTCATTTTCAGCTTGGCTGTTTTTGGAGAAAACTCAAGGGTTTGCCATAGCCTGGGTAGTGTTATTGTTGTCATCATCGTTGTTGTGCAAAAACTATGACATTTTTTGATATCTCTAGTTGTACTGAAAGTATTCACTTGAAACTTGGCACACACATGTTCACCTTGAAAAGAGCAATCTATACTATCAAGGAAGATAACTCTAGATGTATTTTGTGCAAATTATGCCCCTTTTTCAACTTAGATTTTTAACTTTAGTACCATCCAGCACTCTACAGCCGAGCATAGGCACCTGTAGGTGTTGCTCTAATGAAAATAAAATCTTGAAATAGTTTGATTTACAAAAAAATCAGGTGGTACAGACAAAGATCAGGCTGCACATATGTGCAGTCTGATCTTTGTCTAAACCTTCTATAAAATCAGGAATAAGACAGGTTCAGCTAATTTAACTGATGTTGTGAGTACTAGTGAAGTTATTGAAATTCCTTCATGCAAAAATCAATTCAGTTGAAAGAGTTTGAAATGTTTCTTGTATATACTAGGTCAATGTCATAGTAAACAGCACCTCATCAACCTTAGACCTGAATCAAGGGGCTGCTTCAAGGGCCCTACTAGAAGCAGCAGGGGATACTATACAAAAGGAATGCAAGGAAAAATACCCAAAGGGGATTTCTGGTACCGAAATAGCCTTGACAAAGGGAGGTAACCTCCATTGTCTCTTTGTGTACCATGTGAGTCTACAGAAGTGGAAGGGAGAGGAAAATAAAAAGGTACAGTATCTATCACATTATAGCTAAAAGCAATATTTGATTAGGGGAGGGGGGTAGGTAGATTTCATATTCAATCATTTTAAAATTTTGTGTGGAGTTGTTAATTTTTATGCTATACAATCACATGATAAACAATGTGATTATTTTTAGATCAGCTGTTTTTTAATCAAACCCTAGGTATGATATAGCCCTGGTGTCATTGTTGTTGTGTGAATTCATTCATTCATTTGAAACTTGGCACACAAGTTCACAATCAAAAGAGCAATTTATACTATCAAGGGGGATAACTCAAGATGCATTTTGTGTAATTTATGCCCCTTATTCAACTTAGATTTTTTTCACTATCCAGCACTCAACAGCCCAGCGTAGGTACCTGTAGGCGGTGCTCTTGTTTTATTTTCAAAATTCAATGAAACGAACAAAACAGTCTCTTCATCTCACAAATATCTTCCACATACAATCAATACTTTGCAAATCCTACGGATGGAAAATATTATTGAATTTTTGTAGTCCCTATTAAAGATTGATAAATATATTAAGGAAGTGGGCCTGTAATTGTTCTGCAAAGTTTCAGAAGTTATGAACGTTAACAGTGTTAACAGAGGTTTTCTTATGATTTCATTAGGAAACCTTTTTTAACACTGTTAAAAGTTCATGAGTTTGAAAATGCTGTGAATTATTATAGGTCCTCTACCTTAATCCAATGTTATTATAAATAATATTGTACCAAAATGGACCCCATTGATTCACCTTTCAGATTCTGGAACAACTAGTCCTAAAATGTTTAAGGAAAGCATCTTCTAGTAATATAACCTCCATAGCTATACCCGCCCTTGGTACTGGATTGTTGAGCTATGATCGTGATTTGGTGGCCAGAAGTATGTTCAAGATAGTCAAACATTTCTCGAAAGGTACTCCGGATACCACGCTGACAGACGTGAGATTTGTGATTTACCCTGCAGACACAAACACATACGAGGCTTTCAGACGAAGGTTAAAGAATCAGCCTGTGTCAGATGGTAAGATGGTTTTGTATAATATTCAATGAAGAATATGTTCATTCCATTTCACATCAATTCATAAGTTGTAGGCAGGTGGCCCTCAAAACTTTGTAACTTCAGCTTGAATAAGCTGAAGTAACGAGGTTTGATCAACCTCGGGTTAAATGTTTGAGTTTTAATGACAGGAAAAGGACAGGACAACCCTTTTTACATAGAACCAAAGAGCGAAAATCTTTCAAAATTTTCTTTTCCGAAACCAGAGGGCACACAGCTTTCATATTTGGTATGTAGCATCATCTAGTGGGTCCCTTCCAAGTTTGTCAATATCAAGACCCTGGGGTCATATTTGGGCGCAATAGGAAAACCTTCAAAAATCTTCTCTGAAACTAGAAGGCAGAGAGCTTTCATATTTAGTTTGTAGCATTATCTAATGGACCTCTACCAAGTTTGTTCATATCAACCCCCTAATGTCACATTTGGGCTCCACCCAGGTGCATCCCATTTTACATAGAATCAAAGAGCGAAAAGGCATATCTGTCTTGCTCTTGGCTGAAAACATTCCATGGTATTGATCTTTTGTAGAAATTATCTCCTTTTTGACATCTGCCTTTTTAATTCATGTGATGTCCCAGGGGTCAAAGAGACGCAGGTGAGCGATCAAGGACCATCATGGTCCTCTTGTCATTATTTTTTGAGCCTCTGGACTACAAAAAGGTATTACCAATGGTTCCTGAATATTTTTGGGAGAGTTTGATAGTTTGTCATTATTTCTGTGTTATTTGAAATAAAGCAAATAGATCTACTCTTGATTTCAAAAGTTTTAAAGAGTATTTCAAAAATAAAATTTTGCTTATTTATATTTTTTAGGAAAGTGTTGCGTCTATAACACTATGTTATTAACTCTTGTCATATTGAATAAAAACCTTAACAATTTGAATTTAAAACAAAATTATGAAACTTTTGAAGGCACTAATTGCGAGTCAATATTTATTTTGAAATTATCTTTTCAATCTTTTCTGATTTTAAAAGGAAAATCAGGTGGTATAAACTAAGATCACACTGCTTATTTGTGCAGGCTGATTGTTTCTCATGCTTCCTCCTACTAAAGCATGGAACATTCTGTATTCAGCATGAACAAGGGTGAAGTTTTAAGCTCGCATGTGTGAAGATTCACACAGCATCTGTCATCCATCAGTTTTGGTCAATTGTGAATGTTGTGATTATCATCAGATGTGCATTCTGATCTTAGTCTATACTGCCTGCTGTCTACTTAATTATAGTAGAAAAACATGATCCAGACTGTTCAAAATGTCCAGAAAATTTGCAATTTGTTTGAAATTAATTCAGCAGAAAAAGGGTTGATTAGATGAGTGTTGTATGATTATCCTGGTACTATTTATCAAATAAATTTATTTTCGTGTTAATGAGTCCATGGACAAAATCTAATGGAAGAATTATTTGTAAAAGATAAAATCTTAGGGATGAGCTGTAGGATTTTGCTTTGCACATAACTCCTCCCCACATCAGACTTTATTCATGAATGCATCAACGCGAAAAATTAAATTATTTTAACATGCTCACAATTCTGAAATTAGTTTAATAACACTTTTCTAGTTTTGAAATAGTTTTATAAATTTTTTCTGGATGGAAAAATTAATGAACAACTAATGATATTGATGCTGGGAGAAATGCATCATTTTGCATGTGGGTTGAATGACATCAAAAGAATTAAATAATGTTAATGCTAATAAGTTTAAAAAATGGTTGGAGCTATCTGTGTACACAGTGAAATTCATGACATATGAATTTTATTGCAAAACAATTTTTATGTAATTGCTTCTTATTTCATGTATGTGTTTTATGCCATCTTGTTAAAATGTTAAAAATAACCTACTTATATATGTAGAGGATGGAAATAAAGCCAAGAATGCCACTGAATGTTGCGATTCACCACCTCTAACTCTGAGCACTATGAAAAAAAACTTTTTTGATGACCATCTGTCAGAGCGAGAGCAACGAAGGAAACATATGATGGAAAAATATATGGATATCTTATTACCAAGGCCTAGATTAGTACAGAATATGGGTATAAGAAATGTAGAAAATATCAATTACTCCTTGCTAGTACTCACTTCTTTCTCAGACACATTACATCTATAAATTTTAAAGAAAAAAAAATGCTCATAATTACATAATCATTACGCTTGTTTCTTTGCTTTACCCTCTCCTCCAATTTAGAAAAATTAATCATCTTAAGTGTTTTATAGTTCATGACAATATTTCAAAGAAGACATGAATGATTACAATGTATCTATTTACTGTATTTCTTTGGCTTAATACTCCTTATTCTAGTAACATTTCCCAAACATCGATAAGATGGTGAAAACTGTTTTGTGTCTGTCAGCTCCCACATTTCTCTCTGTATGTTTTCCTGTAATAAAACTTCACCAAAAACTTAATATTGCCAATTAAGCCAGTGTGTGACATTTCCAACAATTTCACATCTGCTTGAGGTACGGACGTTGGATAGCGTTGCCAATGACACAATTCAATAATTATAAAAATGCTGACTGCATGAAGATGGATTAAGAACTTATATATCAATAAAGCGTATAGAAAAGATTCTGGTTAGACTGCGGCTGCACAGGCTGGCGTAAGCTTTGCTTTTCGCACATTTGAAATTGTTGGAAATGTCACACACAGGCTCAATTAGTTCAAGCTGATTAAAGTTACAGTGCTCATACATATGGTAGAATAAAAGATTTCATTGATATGTGTATCTGCAGATACAAATTAAGGTCAATAGTAATTGGAAAAGGGCAAACTTGGAAAAGATTAACCAACAAGTGACTTAACATTTTCAAATCACTTTAAGCCTATTCAAGATGAATTGCTCGTACTCTGATTTCGTTGAAATTAAACTGAAAATTCCATGGCCAAGGTCATCTTACAAAGTCAATGTTATTAATATCACAAAGCTTGTAAAAGAAATTTTAGTTCAGAAATTAAATCTTTTTTCTAAAAAATTATTTTTTCTGAATTAATGAGATATGTATTACATAAAGTGTTTAAGTTTAAATGAACTTTTAAGAATAAATCTTTTCATTATATATTTAACAGAATTCAAGGTTGAAAGATATTTCTTTTGGTTTGTAATTTTCTAACCCTTGTCTTTTGATTAAACTTCTTTATTAACAACTGAAACTAAAACTTTTTGATTTGGCAAATTAATGAAAAAAAAAATGCAAATTGATGCAGGGAAAAAAATAACACAAATTTAACATTTATTTTGTTGTTTTGTAATTGATTCTTTTACAACTTGTTTAAGGTAATGCCATTCTAAAATCGTTGATTCTCATTGCAACCCCATGTTGTGGGTACTCATTTGATTTGTCTTGTTAAGATAATTCTGATGAGTATCGACAATTTAGCATTTGTGAAAGTATTCTTGAAATATTTCAATTTGAAATTCAAAATACTCCCTCTATCTGTTGTTCTGTCTTTATTTCTCAATGAAACTCTATGTTGTAGGTACTCATTTGAATCGTCTCAATGAGACAATTTCAAAGAATACCCACAACAAAGGGTTTGTGAAAGATTTATGAAATATTTCAAAACTCAAATCCACACTACACCCCCTCCCACCACTATCTTTAGCTCTATCATAATTTGACCAATTCTTTTATACAGCTTGAACTTCAAAATATGAGGGAATTTTTCAAATTTGTAAGTATCCTTAGTAAGGAGCCACAATTTTGCTTAGGTAGCAGGGGTGTGGAATTCCTATGCCTGACTTGTCCGACCCGGGCTTTTTCACTTGCGGGCAAGAACATTTTTCTAGGTCACTTGTCCGTGGACAAGTAAATATCAGAGCAAATCTTAGAACAGTAACAAAAAGAACTTGGAGAAAAGTCATCCTTATACTTGTATCAAAAGGTAGAAAAATTGTCTTTAATGAAGAAAATGCTGGGCTACAGCATTTTCTTCATTAAAAACAATGTTTTCTAAATATTTATCAATCAACTTTTTTGGTTGACAAGTTCTTTTTGATCTCGGGCAAGTAGGAAATTAATTTTTACTTGTCCATGGACAAGTTGGGATAATTTATTTTTCCACACCCTTGGGTAGGAGACAATGAGATAAGCCTTTGAGCAACGCAGGGCCATCAAAATTCTCTTATGTTTTTCAGGTATTTGACTGCCTATATCTTGGCCTCACTGTCTTTAGCAATTCTTGTCTAATTGTGTTTGTCATGTGATGAAATTAATCATAGCTAGTTTGATTTTTATACCCCTACATGGATAGATTGGGAGTATATTATTTACCAATGTCTGTTATTTGTTTGTCCATCTGTCTGTATGTCTACAAAAAGTAAACATGCAAATCAAACATTTGTCTTTAGACTTCAAAACTATTTGATTTATTACAATGCTCATATTATAGGTTCCTATAATCATCACTCATCATTGATTACCATCATTTAGTATTAAGGTCAAGGACATCTGTGAACTGAGAACCAGCAGCACTTGTGAAGGGCATACTTCTAAAAATGTAGTCATTGCAGTAGCATTAAATGTCCCTGAACATATCTTAACCCTTGTCATGCTGAACCCAGAATTTTCCTGCTTTGGCAGGAGCTATAGACAAACATCAGCCTGCACATATGTGCAGTCTGATGTTAGTCTACACCGCCTGTTTCTCATAAACCAGAATTGTCAATAGATTTAGTTTTTCAAATAAAAATTGACCTACAGTTGGTACTTTCAGTGCTTTTTGCGCTTTGATTTTGATGAAAATGTTTAGCCAAAATTTATTCAGCATGACAAGGGTTAATTAGTTTAAAATCTAGAGCCCTCTGCCATGAAAATCCTGTTTTTTGCTGTGACATTTATAAAAATTGAGTGCATATCTGAAACCCAATATATATGCCAAGTGAACAAAACTATAAATATATTATACATACTTAGTGTGTTGTATGAAAAAAAATATATTATGAGGATGGGAGAATTGATCTTTGTCGAGGCTCTGCCGAGACAATTATCAATTCTCACAACGAGTTAGGTATTTTTTCATACAATACACTTAGTACGTATTATATTTATCTTATAACCTCTTTTTTTGCAATGTTTTCGTCGGTGTTTCTAACTGAAATGCAAGTTTCTAAAAATAACTGCATGATATCAATGTTCTAAAAATAACTGTGATATCTTAAAAAATATCATACGGAATGTTATCACACGGATATTTGTATAGTTATAAGATAAAAGAAAATTCAAATGCTGACATGTCTTCAAGAGCTCTATGCAACACTGTTGTAAGTACCAACAGTTTGCCTAATACATCAAAAGGTCAAACTAAATTTTCAATGTATGACACTTGGTTGATTTTTTACGCAATAATAGAGCAAGGATAAGTAACAGAGTAATAGATTATACCTCTGCAGATTATCTTGGCTTTCAAGTTTGAATTATTTGTTTGGATGAAAAGTAATGTTCATCAATGAATGTGAGATGTGCCACTATGAATAACCATATCATATTTTAATATTTTGTATAGAGAAAACCCTTAGGTATCTGAGTAACAGTTATTTATGTAATGGGGGATCTGATTTCTGATTACTTTCCAGAAAATTAAATGGCTCTTGAATTGTAGCAGAATCCAAAGAAAAAAGTGCACATGACTTTTTAAAAATGAGCCTATAACACTATTAATAGTGTCAATTTCATTTGTTCAGTTAAACTTAAGGTAGCAATGGACACATGGCGTCATTTTTTTCCGTCCAATGAATTTTTTTCTTGGTCACATATGTTGTAGTTTAACATTGTGTATTCATTATATCAAAATTTGAAGGTACCTTTCCACGCTCGTTTTCATGCTAGAGTTATTTGCCCTTGAGTGGTAAAGGCCATTTTTCAGTAAAACGGTTATTTTCGTTTTAGGTCTAGTATGAACTCTGTACTAGGTTATAGCTTTAAAACACATACATTTTGATAGACCTTATACATGTACACAATGGCTATTGACAAGAAAATTTCTCTTTGATCAATTGCATTTGCACACTTTGCCTTCAAAAGTTAAAAATGCACTATTTTTTGTAATTTTAATAATAAAAAATGCCACAAAAATCTATTTTTTTGAAGAAATTACCCAATGAATTTTTCTTATTTTCCGATATGTTTATAACCCATATTTTTCCTTTATTTGGTAAAAAATTCAGCATACCTTTCCATGCAAATAAGAAAGATTTTCGTTATTTTACAGTGACCCTCCTAATGAAATGACAGTTTTAACGCATTTTTATTGTTAGATTTAATGATTCAGTCATTCAATTAATATCAAATGTTGAAAAGAAGCTAAACTATGAGGTTTTACCATCATTATTCTACGTTATTTGCATAAGTAGAATCTTACAAAAAGCGGTTTTTTTAATCAACGCGCAAAAAAAGCCGGAAAATAAACGAAAACCCACTTCCGGTTTATAGAGTCGAGAGGCTGCTGTCCATTGCCACCTTAAATAAAAAGATAGTGTTCTGTTTACATTTATAAACATCTTTGTGGTCTCTATTGTCACCTTAGGGTTTTTTTTCGACGAAAATTTAATTTCGACAAAGTGTCAATTCCACATACCATTGCATATGACATATGACAATCGATGAAAATTGAAGTTGATGAATTAGCATTCAATGAAATGTCATGGGCCAAATTTTGATACCACAATTGCTTGTTAAATATGAGTATACTGGTGTAAGCATTATATATTAAGGGTTCAGCACAAAACCATCGCATTTGCCTTTAAACGATAAGGACTTTTCAATACTTTTTCACTAAACCATTCAAAAATTTTGATTGTTTTTCCTTGATGCAAAATGTTTTAATAATGTCTTTCATAGATGTAGCAGAGAGGGTTGTTGGAAGCTCTAAAACAGGCAATATAGAAGTGAAGCTTGCTGTAGGTGAACTCCCAAAGCAAACAGTAAGTATATACGTTAAAAGCTCTAATAGAACCCTGGGGTTCTATTTGAATAATCATGTTCCTATGAGAAAGGGATTGGCTTTTACCAGAGGCTACACTACAAATCTTTGACTAAGTACAAAACAGTTGTAACTGCCTATAAACATAAATAAATGGAATTCATGCAAAATATTAATATTTAATTGGAGAAAGAGTGCATGAACTGTCTGTTAAAGTGTTACTAAGCTTGATTTTGTGGGTATGGGTCTTTATTAGAGCCTCAAGATTTTAAAAAAATTACCTCAAAAATGGTCAATTTCAACTACCAAAAAGGGGGATGGGGTTGTATTAGAGCATGGGGCTCTATTAGAAATTTTAGGGTACTCCCATTTTATAAAATAGAAAGAAACAATTAATGACCAAATACAGTTATTTGAAATTGGTTCATGTACATTCATTCAATGATCATACATTTGTAATATTACAATGTGTAACTAATAAATGAAGAGAATTTTAATTGTTAAATTCACAGAGTTACAAAACTAAAAACCTAATCACACTCATGTAAGAATCTATTTTGCGTATTCATATGCCTTATATCTTATAATTGATACTGTGAGGTAAAAAAATAAAGATTTGTACATTGTGAAGCAAGCCTCTTGTAAGACTACCTGTATACTCAAAATTGTACTCATTTAGGAATAAAACCAGTTTTTCTGCCAATCAGGATTCATGAATCTTGATAAACGCAACTAATGATTTATTGGTGTACGTATCTAGTGATGAAGCCCTTTACTATTCCATTGACAGTGTGATGGAGTGATGACAACTTGTACACGTAAACTAGACCTATCTAATGGAGGGTTGAGTAAGTCAGTTCTGGATGCTGCTGGATCAGGGTTACAGACCGAGTGTTCAACAAAATATCCGCAGGGGATACAACATGGTGAAATAGCGGTACTGTCACCTGGAAATATGTCCTGCAAGAAGATTTACTGTGGTGCCTTACCTAGATATGATAAACCACCAGAGGGTTTTCTGACCCCAAAACAGGTACAGTCGATATTGCTCGAGTGACCACGTCTATTAAGTGACCAATTCTATTAAGGGACCACCGTTAAATGTCCCTTTACCGTAAGCAAAATCTCTGAAAAAGAGAACATTCTTAACGAAAAATCTGTTATTATTGAATCGTATGATGTTGAAACCCATTAGAATCGTCTCAATAAGACGATTCTAATGGGTTCGAACATCATACGATTCACTACGACTTGACCGACAATCTATAAATGCTATCAAATGATAGTGATATAATTTATCATGATATTTTGTATTAAGCGACCATTCCAATAAATGACTACTTTTTGGTGGTCCCCTTAGTGGTCGCTTAACACAAGTTTTACTGTACCTTGTTCTAAGTCATTGGTCATGAGAAAATAATACAGTAAACCTTGTATTAAGCTTCCACCTACAGGACCATCAAAAGGCAGTCGTTAAAGAGAGTGGTCACTTAGGACATGTTTTATTTACAAATAAGAAACATAATTTCAATTGAACACAGATGTATTTACAAATTTCTCAATAATCCTATCTTATTGACGATTCTTTTGAGTTTAACAACATATGGTTCATCTGCAATAATTTATATACCAATAATATCTACATCTGAAGATCATTTGAATAAACCCTTTGCTGTTTAATCCCTGCTTTTCACGTGCCTGAGGTTTTATGATTGAGAAAACATTGTGAAAAAAGAAGAAATTGTTTCTGACAAGCAATTTCTTCTTTTTCCACACTATTTTCTACCCTACAAAATGGTTATTTTTCAAATTTAATCCACTTTAAATTTTTGTCTGCAAAATCTTTGAATTTGGACAAGTATAAAATTTTATAAAACAGGAAAGTGTTAAAGAAGGGGATTTTGGAAATGGGTTGCTTAATCAAAACGTTCGCTAAATCGATGTGGTGGCTCAAGCAAGATTAACTGTATGTCCAATCTAAGTACATGTATTTTTTTTCACCTTTATCAATTACAGATACTAACTAAACTTATGATGGAAACGCTAAAACAAGCAAGTTCAGACAGTCTGACATCCATGTGTTTCCCAACTCTTGGGACTGGAAACTTAAAGTACCCTTCAGATGTGTCCGCTAGTCTCATGTTTACAGCAATCAAGGACTTTGTTAGTAACAACAGTGATAGTTCCATCAAATCTGTGATAATTGTGATCCACGCCACACCTTCTACAGTGGCCAACCTGCTACAGGTAAGGGATAATATTAACCCTTGTCATGCTGAATAAATTTTGGCTTCAAATTTTCATCGAAATCAAATGTCAAGAAGCACTGAATACTCCAACTGAAGATCAATTTTAAGTCGAAAAACTAAATCAATTGACAATTCTAGTTTGAAAGTGAGGAACAGGTGGTTTAGACTAACATCAGACTGCACATATGTGCAGGCTAATGTTTGTCTATAGCTCCTGCCAAAGGAGGAATATTCTGGGTTCAGCATGACAAGGCATAAGGATTCAAGATTTTTTATTGAACAGATTTGATCTTTATAGATCTTCATCCCAAAAATTTACAAACAATACAATATGGTATTAGTACAATAGAAATATTCCCTTCGAGTGTAAGTGAATAAGGTCGTATCAAATATGAAAAATGAAATTTGCTGACGGAATTACAATAATCTTATCTGATATAATAGGAGAGTGATTGATAACAGTTACCTCTCTGCTAGTAATCTAGTGGCTGTCAAAGCCCAGTTGGTAATGCATCTGACTATCATTCAAAAGGTCTTTGGTTGGATTCCTGACAGTGGCACTCAACCCTTCCATCTACTTGTCTCCCACCAATGTGTTGATCATCACAGACCTATGTGAGATAGCAGCTGGTGGCTAGGAAAGGATGTAATGGTGATACTATATAACTAAAAAGTTTATTGAAAGCTGTGTTAAACCACATTCCAACGAACATCATATGGAGACATGGCCTTGGTTTAGATTATTTTAAGGTAGTGGACCTGTAATACAAAACTTGGTAGAAATGTTCTTTGGGTGACCTCTTCTTAAAAATTTTAAAGAAATGTTGATTGACCCCCAAATATGGGCAGGGCAATTTTGCACTTGAAAATCTAAAAAAAACCTTCTTCTTCAAAACCATTGGCCAATTTCAATGAAACTTGGCATGGATGTTCCTTAGGTGACCCTTTACTTAAATTAATAAAGAAATTTGGATTGACCCCCAAATATGGGCATGGTAGGGATTGGCATTTCTGTACTTGTAAGTCTTTAAAAAATCTTCTCCTCCAAAACCATTGGGCTGATTTCAATGAAACTTGGCATGGATGTTTCTTGGGTGACCCTTTACTTAAGTTGTTAAAGAAATTTGGATTGACCCCAAAATATGGGCATGGTTGGGGGCTGGGGGGCTAATTATGCTCCCCGAAGGGAGAGCATATAGCCGCCGCTTCGTCTGTCCGTCCGTCCGTCCGTAATTCCGTCCGTCCGTCCGTCCGTCCGTCCGTCCGTCCATCCCCACCTATTTCTCTATAACCCTTGGGCCAAATCAAATGAAACTTACCATGTGAACTCCCTATGATATAGTGATGATGCATCTGTGACGGTTTTTGGATTTGAGGCCTCGTCACGGGAAAAGGGGACTTAAGGTAAAAAACAGTTTTTCCCAAATTTCTCCTAGTCTAACAGTCAGAATTTAGTGAAATTTCATATTTGAGTAGCAAATCAGATGCCCTTTACTTTAAACAATTTGAAATTAACGTAAAAAAAAATATATCATGGAAAAAGGGGGCTAAATGTTTGTTACCTTAACGTAAGCATGTAACATAGTTATTCTGTCCGTCCGTCCGTCCGTCCCCACCTATTTCTCCATAACCCTTGGGCCAAATCAAATGAAACTTACCATGTAAACTTCTTATGATATAGTGTTGATGCATCTGTGACAGTTTTTGGATTTGAGGCCTCGTCACAGGAAAAGGGGACTTAAGGTAAAAAACAGTTTTTCCCAAGTTTCTCCTAGTCTAACCGTCAGAATTTAGTGAAATTTCATATTTGAGTAGCAAATCAGATGCCCTTTACCATAAACAATTTGAAATTAACGTAAAAAAAATATATCATGGAAAAAGGGGGCTAAATGTTTGTTACCTTTACGCTAGCGCGTAAAAAACAGTTATTCTTTCATTTCTGCTAGTCTTATGCTCAGAATTTGATGAAATTTCACATTTCAGTGGCAAATCAGATGCCAATTACCATAAACTTTTTGAAATCTGTGTCTTAAAATATGTCATGCAAAAAGGGGGTTTAATGTTTGTTACCTTTATGTTTGCTGTATAAGATAACACCTTATTTAATCTAAGCAATCTATGCAATCTGACCACAGAGCATATCTCCTAAAGTATAATAGCTATCAACTTGAAATTTTATGGGTGGATAGATCTTATGGAGGAAAAGTGCACTGCACAAGAACTACAACTCTTGCTTGCATAATTTTGGAGTTATTGCCCTTTGTTATTTTTGATACTTAGATTTTGTCTGGAGCATATCTCCTAAAGTATAATAGCTATCAACTTGAAATTTTATGGGTAGATAGATCTCATGGAGGAGAAGTGCTATGCACAAGAACTACAACTCTTGCTTGCATCATTTTGGAGTTATTGCCCTTTGTTATTTTTGATACTTAGATTATGTCTGGAGCATATCTCCTAAAGTATAATAGCTATCAACTTGAAATTTTATGGGTAGATAGATCTCATAGAGGAGAAGTGCAGTGTACAAGAACTGCAACTCTTGCTTGCATAATTGGGGAGTTATTGCCCTTTGTTATTTTTGATACTTAGATTTTGTCTGGAGCATATCTCCTGAAGTATAATAGCTATCAACTTGAATCTTTATGGGTGGATAGATCTCATGGAGGAGAAGTGCAATACACCAAAACTACAACTCTTGCTTGCATAATTTTGGAGTTATTGCCCTTTGTTATTTTTATTACTTAGATTTTATTTGAGGCAAATGTTTGACAGTACAAAAGAATCTTTTATCTATTAGGCTTCAGTTTACCATCAAGCTTTCTTGGCGGGGGATGTCCCTGTCCAACATAGCTCTTGTTTTTGTGACAATGCCTTATTCAGGGAGCATAATCCGTCTCCGACGGCTCTTGTTTTCACTAAAAAGCATCTTAAAATCTTCTCCTCCCAAACTATTGGGCCAAACTCAACAAAACTTTGTATGATGTTCCTTGGTTTACCCTTTACATTAATTGGTAAAGATATTTTGATTGCACCCTTTTTATGGACTAGACAGGTTTTTTTTTCATCTTAAATCTTTAAAATTCTTCTCCCCTCTTCACATTGGGACAATTTTAATTAAGCTTGGCATGAATATTTCTTTGGTATAATTTTAATTAAGTTGGTCCTGATATTCTGATGGACCCATGAATGTATATGTGACAGGTTGGGGCCAATTTTCACTTTAACATCTTGAAAAATATCCTACCAATCAATTGGACTAATTAAAATGAATCTTGGTATGCATGTTCCATGAATGACCCTCTACTTAAATTGTTTCTGAAATTGTGTTTAGAATGTTCTAGTAATTGCAATCACCTGAAGCTTTTAATAAGATGGGTAAAAGGTATGCAGGTTAATGGTGATTGGGTATTTTGGTGCGCTTTGGGCCAGACCAAGTCAATCATTATAAAATAGGTCTTAAGAGATTTCAAAGTGTTGTTTTCTTTCAAAGTAAGAGTTATCGAAGTAAAGTCACAGGATGTTAAAGCCAGTGGAGCAATACAGGCCCCCTTGGACCTCTTGTTGAGATATACATGTATAAGGAAACATATTATGCACTTAAAGGTAGGGTAAATTATCCCATGAAATAGCATATAAGTGAACAACTATATGTATTACCTTAAAAAGTACGCATTCCTTTCTTCAGCCATATAAAACCAAACTTTTGGAGCTTTTACCAAAAACATCAAGACCAGTTGCCGCACCAAGAACTTCTAGACCTGCTTCAGCTCAAGCATCAAGTAAAATTTCAAGGGAGGACTTAGCAAAGATAGATAGTACCAGGCGTAGAGTAAAGTCAGCAAGACAGAAAAGAGAATTTAATTCAGCAGCCAGAGGTTTGTTGTGGAAGTTTTTGGGCGGAGCTGAAGAAACAAAAAATGATGATGGTGATATTCAAGTCGACGAAGATGATGTATTAGATGTTTCCAGCATGGAAGAGTTGTGTGTAGATGGAGCTAAAGCTCTTCCAGCAAGGAACACTCCAGAATTCTGTCTACACATGTATGCAGAGGAAATCCATCCACCTCATTACTGGACAGAGTTTACAAATAAAGAATCAGTGAAATCATGGCTAGTGAAACAGAAAGGGCAGCCAGGCTATAAACTTGTTGATGTGACTGGATCCCTGCTTCAATCGATCTTAAAATTAGTTGATGGTACCTGGCTTCAGAATAAAGTAGGACAGGGTAGAGATGCTCTTGGTTTGGAAAAATTAGGGTTTACGAAGATCAAAGTGACTAAAGTACAGAGAATTGAGAACTTGAAGTTATATGAGACTTATAGACAGAAACAACAGAAGCTTTTTCATAAAGCAGGAGAAGGTAGGAATTAAACCAATGTTGAATGAAAACCCTTAAAGCATTGTCACTTTTATAGACAATATTGAATGAGTTGTCATGCAATACCTAATTTACTAAACAAGTCATCTTTAACAGATAAAAACGAGGCTATGTTAAAAGATGACGAGTTTAATAAATTTGGTATTTGATGTATTTCCTAAAAAAATATAATGTTGTTCTTCGTTCTTAGCTCATTTGCATAGTTATTCCACTAGTGTAATGACACCTGTGTAATATCAAAAATAGTCAATGTTATTTCGCTCTTGCAATGTAGGTAATATACTGCCATATTAAAGCTAAGGGCCGGTCTCTGATTTTCATATCTTTAGTCAGAAGTTTTATACCGAACCATGAAAGAAAATGAATAAGGCAAATTGTGTTTTTCTGATGCTTTACCATCTGCTGCAATAGACAGCCATTGTTTTGCAAACAACGGGGTACAGCTTCAGTCCTCCCATGGCCGTTAAAAAGATGGAAACACTCATAAAAATCGGTTGAGAGTTTTTCTGATTTAGCTGTAGAATCAGTACTGCTTGCGATTTTTAGCATTTTGCAGGAGCATTCAATGATTAAAATGATAATATTTTGACAAGATGGTAAACTAAGGGGGTCTTTCTTGTGCCGTTTAGGGCTTCTATTTGACATGATTCAAATAATCAAACTTGGAAAATTGGATGTTGACTAGGCTCTCAGATGGCTTCAACATGTTTGTCCAGTCAGAAAACTGCACAGGCAACTTTCAATAAGACACTCTGTCAATCAGCGGCAATATGATAATTTTCAAACTACCGGTAGACCTGAAAAGCGATCCCCGTTGGGCAGTCTAGATGTTCAGATTTAGGAGTCTGTTTCTACAGACAGCTCCTGGCTCTACGTTACCAATCCAACACCCGTATGTATTTGATAGACAGTCTAAGCAATGCTCCCATCATCACCATCAGTTGCGTGACTGAGACTTGTTTCCTGTGATTATATGAGGTCAACTGTTATTCAAGCTCATATTTTTGGACTCCAATTCACATTTAATTTGTCAATATGAGACAGAACATAAGCACAATAAAGGTTAAAATGAACTGTTTAGCCAGATCAACTGACTTGTTGCTGAAAAGTGACCCATTGGATATCCTTCGGTGTCGGATGGGGAAAAAGAACTTACACCAGCTGGTGTTAATCAGTTCTTTCATTTTTGCAGATGGTGTGGATAGCCACTCAAAAACAGGCGCCACAGAACCATGCTAACTTAATGTTTCCTTGAACTATTTAATGCTTTTCAGAAGATGATTTGCACACCCAGCATTGAGCTTACCAAAATCAACTGTTTTTTTTTTAACTTTACAAAAGTGGGGTTTGGTACTTTCGGAGATTCATCTAAATTCAAAACTGTTTGTTGGCAATTTTGATTGCAGTTCTCGAAAGTAGAATTATTGAACTCAGTTCTTGCAAAAGTTGAAATTGTTGAAGTGTATTTTCAAGAAATGACAAGTGATTATTTTCCTGGCCCTTAACTTTTGTTCAGCAGTATTTTATAAAAACAAGATAATCAACCCATATGGTTTAAAGATATACATTACTATCTAGATCTAGCTGTCTTTGAAGAATAAATGAGTCTGTGCATGACATTTCTAACTATTCCACATGCGCACAGAATGGACACATTGAGCAGCCTGGAGATCACAGTAGAAGGTGCAACAAAGTACAGATTATCTGACTTTTTCTTAAGGTACCTTGGGACCTAATCTATCTACAAATCACACAGTGAAGACTATGGCCAGTACCTTTCTTTTGCGCAAAATTGATATTGTTGGAAATGTCATGCATAGACTCAATTTATTCTGTTCGTGGCATTTTCAACGTTATAACAAACCAGTTCTTTTGCACAATCTGATCAGAGTCTTCACCATGATTTCCATTAAAAAATGAGCCTGTGTGTAAGATTTCCAACAATTTCAAATATGCGCAGAGCAAAGACTCTGTCCAGCCTGTGCATTCCCACAGTCTGACCAGAGTCTTCACTATGCGTTTAGTAGATAGATAAGGTCTCAAAGTATCTGTAGACCATCAAGTATCTTTACATTACCAGTATGTGGCAGTCTACACCTCTCACTGTTTGCACCTCACACACATTTCAAATTGTTGGAAATATCACACTCAGGCTCAAATGAGGTCTTTAACCCTCTTCAGGCAGCCAGTGAACTTCATTTTTATGCATTAGTGTGTTGTCTAGTCTGCTCAATGATTGTCCTTATGGCCTACTTGAAATTGTTGGTAACGTTCACCGGCTCTATTGACATTTCAGGACCTATGTTCAAGACATTAGCACTTTTACAAGCCAAGTTTGGTGACCCCAAAACTGTGGAACATCTTGACGAAATGTTAAAGGATACGTTGTACGGGGAGGTAAATGAGGGATTGTTCTTCCATGGAACCAAGGACAAAAATATTGAAGGTGTGATGAGGGATGGAATTGATCCCAGACTAGCTCAAGGCCAAGCTGTGTTTGGGAAGGCCATTTATATGGCAGAAAGTTCTACTAAAGCAGATCAGTATGCAGGTCAGGGCAAATATTCAAGTAGCTTTAATTGGTCACTTCAACCCTTTCCTGTCTTACAAAATTTTAGACCTGTCCAAATTCTATGGTTTTGTAAATCATATTTTAAAGTGGATTTAAATTGAAAAATAACCATTCAGTAGGGTAGAAAATAGTGTGGAAAAAGAAGAAATTGCTTGTCAGAAGCAATTTCTTCTTTTTTCACAATGTTTTCTCAATCATAAAATCACAGGCATGTAAAAAGCAGGGATTAAACAGCAAATGGTTAACCTAAACCTTAGGCAAAACTTCATTGAAATCAAAATGCTGAAAGCACTGAATACTGGATGCACTGTTTGTGAAGCTTGTATAGTGCTATTTCATGGAACCAAATCTGACGCCTGCTATTGAGATGAATAAAAATCTTATTAGTCCTACTCAGCCTTGTACATGCTTTCATAGGAATGAATACCAAATGGTATTGAATGTAATATTTATTTTGTTGATTGATAAAATATGTCGGTAATTGTTATTTAAGCATTTTTTCCACAGAGGTCAAATTCTGGTCAAATTAACCAAGGTATAAAGATCTTAAAACATATTTAAACATTTCTGGTATAAAAATAGGAAAATCAGGTGACACATATTAAATCAGCTTGCATATGTCTATACCTTCTGCCAAAGTAGGAATATTCAGGGTCAGTATGACACTTTTTATGCCCCCGATAGGGAGGCATCATAAATTTGACTTGTCCGTCCGTCCGTCTGTCCGTCCGTCCGTCTGTCCGTCCGTCCGTCATTCCGTCCAAAAACTTTAACATTGGCCATAACTTCTAAATCAAAGCGGTGTGGGGGGCATTGTCATCTTACAGTGACAGCTCTTGTTAAGCAGATATTATGCATTTTCAGCACAGTTTATTTTGGAACAAAATATCTAGGAATTGTTATCACCCTGTCTGAGGAAGTGTAGGCCAGCCTAAGTGTAGCTGTAGGTGATGTTACCAATTTTTAACCCTAGTCACAACTCTCTTATTATCAATAACTGACATGAATCGTGGGTTCGGTGCAAGACTGTAGTAAGTGTATATACAATGTATATACACTTACTACAGTCTTGCACCTAACTCTCGAAATGTTCTCTATCAAAAAATAAACCTACATGAAAAACAAGGGGACTTCGTTGAAAATGACAATTGTTATATTTCAGATGAGAGAGGAGACAATAGACGGAAGGATAGCCTACAGATGTTCTTGGTGCGCTGTACCCTTGGTGATATATACCTGACTAAAGAACCCAAGAAGTATTGTCGACCACCATGTTGTAATATAGACTGTCTAAAAGATGACTGTAGTCACGATAAAAGATATGACTGTATAGTCGAGGAGGAGCGATATATATTCCGCGAGTTTGTTGTGTATGAAGCGAGTCAGGCATATCCTGAAT
This sequence comes from Fragum whitleyi, assembly GCA_948146395.1. Taxonomy (NCBI): domain Eukaryota; kingdom Metazoa; phylum Mollusca; class Bivalvia; order Cardiida; family Cardiidae; genus Fragum; species Fragum whitleyi. Next base: position 51,407,092 of record OX411549.1, on the reverse strand, counting down.
ACCTGATTACATATAACAGAGTATAAGTGAGTGGAAATGGCGGATTGCTGGATATGCCCTTCTCGCAACATCATGCAGCCATTTCCGTAAACTTCAACAGACCTCCGATTTATATAAGGCGGATGGGAATATAACAATATTGTGCATACAGTGTAAGAAAATTAGCGTGGAAACAACATGTGCTATCTGTAGGTTTATATTTTTACAGTAAATAACCGCTGAAAATCTTAATTTGAGTGAATAATTCGTCAAGTCATCTTGATATTATGAATCGATCTCAAAAACTCAAGATTTATCAGCCCTTTTTGTATGAATCTAAAGATACCTATATAAGGATGATTTTACGTCAGTGACATAAACGAGTAGCGTTGGCGACATCGGATGTTTTCACTCAAAGGTTCAAAGGCTAACGCCATTTTAACTGACGTTGTCAAATTTTCCAAGGTTTGCCTATAATTTTTAAAAATAGTCCGTCTATGTTCATCCGAGGTTGATTGTGAGATGGCCGAGTAATGTTCCGAATGGGACATGCTCATCACCTCCCTCACTGAAAACCATAGGGTTTTTACTTTTTAGCTGTCATTTGTCTGCAAAATGTTAGGTGGTTGTCAACAGAAAAAATGCACCAAGTGGTAAGTTGGCAATTTAAACATCGTTACTACATCTTGAATAAACTGTAGTAAACAGTTTGAATAAGCTATAGTAATTATGTTAAAATCGTCAAACTATCAAAATAGTGGATAGAAATAGAAATTACGAAGGTCAACAGAACGCTGCATACCCTATTTTAGAGCCAATAAGCCCTAACTTTTTAAAGGCCACAGCAAGGGCGTAACTACCATTACATGTAGAAACATTACACAATTGCGTAATAGAAATGAATCCTCTATCGAAAAATATTGTTGATGAATGATCATAACATCGGAACTACAGTTTATTCAAGCTGTAGTTACGATGTTTTGATTATTCACCAAGGCTCATATCATAGAAAAGGGGAGCAGATGGAGACAATCATCTTTTGTCACAGTCCACATATCGTCTTTATCCTGTACTCTATATTAGTCATCTTCTGAGTGTGCATAAATTTCATAATTGTAGTTACGCCTATGCACAGTCATCTTGTTTTTCTAGTGCCAAAACTAACTCTGCAAGGCTTATAGCATATATAGTAATTTTAGAAAAGTTGATTCAATGTACAAGCTGCAATGGCTTCTAAGCCGCACTCTTGAAAATTTCATTTTTTCCAGCATATAAGTTGTGGCTAATTGTCTTGGAATATTGTAATTGAAAGAATTGATTGATCAATGGATCATTTTGCGGTTCAAAATTTAACAGGAAACTGACATTTAGGGTTGTGACTTTAAAAATAGGTTAGAGAGATTTTATTCTGAAGTTGATTCTCCTGCGGTGTAGGTACTCTTTTGAATTTTCTAGAGAAGGCAATATAGATGAGTGCTCACAACACAGGGTTATGAGTAAAATCTTTGTAGATAATAGATAATGCTTCTGAAACTCCCATTACAACGACAATTTATGTTGCGGGTACATGTACTAAGTGAAATCCCGTTGAATATTATTGATTATATTTTGCTAAATGTATGTGAAGAGGTACAAACAGCGTTTTATGTTCAGTGGAATATTTTAGTCAAAAAATTAAAAAGAGAGTTTGATTGTTTATACTTTTTGTGATAACGATAACTTTTTCACTTTATATTTTATGTATTTATGATATGTTTTATATAACCTGTTATCATGGACATGTTATTAAATAATTTGATATCTTGGATATGTTTTCTTTGTTTAATCCACAACATTTCGTAATCGATGCAGTGGTGATTGCTTTGCGATTAAGGTATCATGTAACTGGTGCTTTAGCCTAGCCTACATGTATTCGTTAAGGGGAGAAATTCTATTCTAGAAAAAAAACCGAAAGTCATTTGCTATAATGATTAACATAACATAACATAAGGTTTTGCATCATCAAGATCTTTTTCCTGTCTAAATAAAGATATCATGCAAAACTGAAAATGTTTAATCCGAAATTTCTACTTAACTTCGTCGGGTTGCCAAACATGGTAATATCAGTCCTACGTACTGGATGCAAAAAAAACGTTTGCGCATATTTTGAAATGACACCCCGCTTTGTACGTGTTCATACGAGCAAAGGGGGGTATCATTTCCAAAGCGTTCCTCGAACATTATCATTCTGAACGCAGGGCTGGTTACAAAGTTTTCTACCCAAGCGTTCTTTAGATTCTGGAATAAAGTTTAGTTCCTATTTTTGTCGCTATCGATGATTTCATGCAAACCGAGTTTTAGAAGTGAGTTTTATTTTCGCTAATTAATATCTACGTCTGATTGGACAGGGGAAATTAAGGATATCGCTTATTTTTTATAGTGAATTTAGTTTGAATAGATTTTATAAATTGCTATTGAATGTGCCTTCATTCTAATGCCCCAGCGTTCAAAGATCGGGGGCGTATTGATTTACCGTTGTCCGTAAGTCTCTCTGTCTGTTTGCAAAACTTAACAAAAAACTTGACATTGGCAAAAGTTCCAAGCCTATTTAAGATACATTGTTCATATTTGGCATGATCATACACAGCAATGATGAGCATCTGTTGGTACCAAGTTCATGTGACAACAAGGTCAAGGGCATCGGTCAGTGTCAAGTGGATTATTAGGGACAATCAATCATAACGGCCTGTGACAAAATGTGTTTACTGCAACATAACGAATTTCATGTGACAAACATTCATTCCATTAAGGTAGGATTTGAATGTTTCAGTAAATTTTCCTAAGGTTTAAACTTGTCAATGTTCTTTTATTTTTATTGTTATGTACGAAACTGTCCTCAGCCGAAGCATAGCTGAAAAATATCCGTCGTGAGCCGGCCTCGGACCCACGCGGACAACAATATTCAAATATTCTGGTTACCAAGTCCAATGCGCTAACCACTGAGCCAAAGAAGATCTTCCCCGACGCAGATGTCAGACATTGTATTTATATGCAGGACAGTGTCGAGAGTGGTCTCCCATAACATTATAATATGAACATTTTTTGCAAGCGTCCAAAAGGCGACTTCTGGCCAAGTAAAAAACTTTGTTAACCGTTTGCGAACGTGCACATGTAGGCATACGATAAGCCTATATGCTAGTTTTAGGCGAGGCTTTATCTAGAGACTTGTATTTTTTGTTACAAATATGTTCACATTAATTTTCAAACTAAAGACAATATTAGTTATTCAATATTGACTAGAAAAAATAAGAAAAGACAATATTAGTTATTCAATATTTACTAGAAAAGTTCAGAAAAGACAATATTAGTTATTCAATATTGACTAGAAAAAATCATAAAAGACAATATAAGTTATTCAATATTGATTAGAAAAGTCCAGAAATCTTTTCAAAAATATTGGACTGTTCTCTACGATGCTCCAATTTTTAGTTTTAAGAAACGGTCGTTAATATTTTATCATTGCGCGTAGATTCTACATGAACCAGTGCATTTCTTTAAGTAAAAGCTTTCATATATTTTTTAGGTTCTGAAATATAATTGCATGATAAATAGAATAATATGTTAGTGTCTTAATATATCAACGTTATTTGGTCTCGGCTGTGAGAAATTATCGTGACTCGGCAAAGCCTCGTCATGATAAATGCTCCCAATCTCGACCAAACATTGATATTTTTAGACACTAACATATTATTCCCTACATAGCATGTTATCTTTTCTTTGTGAAAATGACGTTATAATGAATTTGCCGACGCCATTTCGCAAAAAGCGTTATATGTTTCGCCGAATAACTAGAACCGATAATTTTCTGGAATTTCTTCGATAAGTCGAAAAAGTTCAGGTCAAATAGTAAATAGAATATCAAATTTGTGCTCATAAAAACCAAATTCATTAAACTCGTCCTCTTCAACAGAAAAAAAAACTCGGCGCAACATCGTTTTATCTGTTTATAGAGGACTCGTTTAATGAATTCGTTATTTATTGTTTGAACTCATTCAATTTCCTCTATATATTGAGAGTCCCTGTTAGGCCTACACAGAGTATCATGAAGCCGTAGAAGTATTTCTCTTTCTCTAAAGCATTCCTATCAACCGAGATTGATTGAATGGAATTTTACGCCGCTTTCAACATTATTTCAGTTATATCGCGGCGGCTGGAGCACCTAACAATGGTTTCCTGGTATTTCTCTCACCAGTACAACCACCACATCCTTTCCTAGCCTCCAGCTGCTATCTCACATAGGTCTACGATTATCAACCCATTGGTGAGAGACAAATAGTCGGAAAGAATGAGTGCCGCCGTCGGGGATCGAACCCGTGACCTCTGGATTGACAGTCCGACGCGCTACCAACTGCGCTATGACGGCGGCTACCTATCAACCGAGAAACGCGACTACAGTTGCGATTTGATTATATTATATCCAAATCGTACAACGTGTTAAGATTTTGCTTATTTGTCCAATCATTAATTCATTGCTAATTGGTTCAATCATTAATTGATGATTGTTACCATAGATTCTGATGCTGAGCTACGTTTTGTTTCGTTTTCTCTGATGCTGTCAGGTTAACGCTCCGACGTCTATTTGTAGAATCACTGGTGTTTAACGATGTTACCGTAAAATGTTTGTCTATGATTTTGTATGTTGGTTTGCTATGATTCTGTATTGCAAATGAGCGGGAAAAAATGCCTTTCTTCGATTTGCACGGGATTTTGTCTCAAACACGTTGCTTTCCTACAACTGAACGCATGGCTGACAATTTGGTAAGTTTTTCTTATTTTTAAATATCATCTTTTAATTTTTTCCGTGCCGATTTCATATCGATGAAAGGTGTATGTTTGTCTATGAGCGTGACTCTGTGGCGATGGTTTTTTGAAGATAGTGTGTTGGTTTCTTGAAGGCATTTTTGAAACTTGATTGAAGTATTTGTGATATCTTTTATAAAAACACGATATGTTTTTTCAGTGAAATCGCGAATTTTCTGTCATATATAATTGATCAAAATAGCCCGAGACTTGCTGTTTCGAACAATGAAAGATATAATTACATTAGTAAATCAGTTTATGTAATTCCTTTGCAGGAAAATGTTAGATTTAGATTGGCAGATGAATTTGTGGAGGAGTTTGTTGGTGACCCGGGAAAGAGAAGGAAATCAAGAACAGGTATGTAGATGCTATTTTGTACCTATCTAAGAAATATTCTTGTGTCGTAAAAAACGCCTAGGAAGTTAATGAAGTTTGAAACCGGATTTACATATGAGTACACGTGTAAGCGGGTAAACAGTTCCAAAACGCTTCGTATAGTTTTCATCTTGAACGCATAGATGGTTCATACAAAATGAAAGTATAAAGAAGCCTACGTCAGATTTAATTTGGAAGCAAAGTATTTAATTATGCTATTTAAACGTAATTATATATTACTGAAAATTTTCGATTTTTATTTCATTACCCCTTCATGGTTTTAGGTTATATGTTCATGCATACAGCCTTACGACATTCCCATGAATATATAAATATACTTAGTTCCAAAAGAAAGTGTGCACTTTTGAATTTTAAATCTCTGAGATTACACAATTTATCGTCACGAAATGTCGTATGACTATCCCCCAAGAGTATGTACAGACGCTATTTGAAAGCAAAAATCGTGAAATAAGCAAATATCTTCTGCTTAATTGAGACAATCAATTTTGGATGTTTTGCATGTGCATCTCGCTTCTGACGAGTGATTGGTCTGAAAATGCATTCAATTGAATCTTTGCGGCTTTCCTAAGAATAAAATTACATCTTCAATACAATTATGCGTGATGCAAAAGCGTGCTTTGACTACCAAAAACGTCGTTGAACAAAATCGAACCTTCTCAGATTTAGAATGTCATTAAAATTGATCAGGCATTCATGTTCCAATAGAAATCGAGGTCATCATTCTATAAGACCTTTAATAAGCTAATTGAGATGACATAGAACGCCATAGCACCATTCAACGACGAGTAACTGGCCTAACAACGTAGCAATGTGTAACGTTGACGCACACGTAACGTCTGCATACAAATTAAGACTGTTGTTTGAATTGGCTTAGATTGTCTTCTAAAACTCTATAATACAACATCAACACATAGCTCTTACCAAAGAAAAAAATTGTAAGGAGGTCAAATTTCAACAATATAGGTTCTGTCTGTGCGTATGCAGCATGCGATACATTATCCAAATCTGATTTGATTTTTAATTTCAAAAGGTCTTGACTTAAGTACGGTAGCAATATACTCCACAATTTCCATCCAACTTTGTAAAAATCAATAGAAATAGAAAAATTGAAAGTGCTCACTTTCTTATGGGACTCAGTATATATTGAATCAAGGGGGGAAAATGCCCACTCACAATCGAATTTGCCGTCAATCAAGTTGATTTACAAAAGTGATAATCTTGTATTGGCAATGTGGAAATATGATTTTAATTCAAGAATGTTTTACATGTATTAGCCAGTTTAGAAACGTTCACACTTAATTACTTGTGTTCTTCGACAAAATGCCTTCGTTTGAAGAATTGCAATTTTTCTTCAACGTGTGTAAGTGGATGGCTTTTGACTCGCACTCATATTGTTATGGGATAACGAAAATGGCGTAAATACAGCTTTACTCGAGCTGTATTTACGACATTTAAGTCGCCAATCGAAAATATGTTTTCGAAAAAGGAAAAGGAAACTTCTTGACCATAATAAAAGATTCTTGATGATTTGTCTTTAATTGATTTGCAGGAGGAATCCACGTTACTCCTTCGATGACGAGGTCATTATTAAAGAAAGTTACCAGGATGGGATGACTGTGGAATAAAATCAAAGACAGGTACGCGCTATTTTGTATAATTGCTATCCTAAAATTCTAACGCGATTGCTTGAAAATTTTTGAAGACGAAACAGAAAACTATCTAAAATCACAATGTAAACCTTATTGATAATGTGTCGCGTGCATTTGTTTATAGTCTAAAAAGGCATTTTCTGGCTCTCTCTCTTTCTTCATCTCTCTCTCTCTCTCTCTCTCTCTCTCTCTCTCTCTCTCTCTCTCTCTCTCTCTCTCTCTCTCTCTCTCTCTCTCTCTCTCTCTCTCTCTCTCTCTCTCTCTCTCTCTCTCTCTCTCTCTCTCTCTCTCTCTCTCTCTCTCTCTCTCTCTCTCTCTCTCTCTCTCTCTCTCTCTGTCTCTCTCTCTCTGTCTCTCTCTCTCTCTCTCTCTCTCTCTCTCTCTCTCTCTCTCTCTCTCTCTCTCTCTCTCTCTCTCTCTCTCTCTCCCACTCTCTCTCTCTCTCTCTCTCTCTCTGACACCTTCATTTGAAAATGGAGGATGTCAAGTGTAGAGATTATAATCAAAAACTAATTTTATTTTCGCGTGAGTCAATAAATAAAGTGTTTTGGAGGAGGAGTTATATGCACAAGGTAAATTCCGAGGACGGAGCCCGAGAAAGTTTGCTTTGTATATATCTCCTCCCCACTTTATTCATGGACACATCAACGTTAAAATGAGATAATGCCCACAATAAAACACGATCACGATTCTAAATACTTTTTTCTATCCCTTTTTTGAGAATAAAATAGTTTTATTACATTGTCTGCGTGTAAAATTAATGAAAGACCAATGAAACTGACATTGGGATAATTGAAAGAAAAACGAAGCGCGTCACTTAGCACGTTACGTTATATGGCGTCAAAAGCATCAACGTTCTCGCTTAAGATGACGTTGAATATGATAAATAAGCGGAGCTTTCTGTGTACACAGTAAAACGCATGACATAATAATTTTATTGCGAATGAAGCTCTAATCGATTTTTTATAAACAGGAGCAGTAAACAGGAGCAGTAAAAGAGGCTCTACAAGTGTGACGACTGCAGCCACTGTACCAAGGCGCCATCTTATCTGCATAGGCACAGGAGGCGCATTCACCAGAGTAGACGATTTCATTGTGAATTGTGCAGTAAGACATATGGTCAAAATTTCTTGAATAAACACGTACAAACCGTTCACAAAAAATTACATCTGTTATGCGACAAGTGTTCACAGACTTTTTATACAAAACAAGGTTTAGCTTGCCACACTGTGTCTTACACGATAGTGCAAAATCTTAGTAATGAGTCTTTTTTATGATAAAACCTATTACATTGGGCACGTAAACAAACATATAGGTATCAAACCATTTTCTTGTAGGAAATACAAAACCTGTAAGTATATTGGAATGAAAACGAATAAATTTATGTGCGCTAAATAGTGATATTACGTCTAGCAACGTCAATTCTCCTGATGACGTTACATTAAATACGCCAAAATGACGTTTCCAGCGGCGACGTCAAACAGAAACATTTGATATGGTGGCACAGTAAGAACGTAAAGATGTAGTTGTGACATTTCCATGTAGTATTTTTTGTAAAAGGCATTAGCCGAAATATCAAAAATATAGTATATTATTGTAAAGAATTAATGCTATTTTCTTAAAACTAAATGCAAATATAACTTGGTCTTCAAGATCATGTGCGGAAAAAGTGTACATAGGATTGTGCCGTCAGCTAAGATGTATGTTTACTTTTTTAACAGGCAAAATTTTCTTTTACAGCATTAATGTGACAAGCTGCACGGAACAAAACCAAGTCTTCGAAAAGTATCTAATGTGACTAGCCTTTACGACTTTCGAACTGACAGACTACAGCAAATACAGTTTCAGTTTCTGTCTAATTCTGTGAAAGAAAAGAAGAACTGCTTCCTAGAGTATTGTTTATATTACTTACGGAACCGTAACTAAGAACTCAGGCGTAGACCGTAAGGCGACAAACTGTGTCTGTGCAATCAGAGCAAGTTAGAACAAAGAACAAAAACCAAAGACCTTTGATTTTTTTTAAAGAAAAATGAGTTGAAACAAGTTGGCAAAATCTCACACAAAAGCCCGTTACAATGCTGGTTGTCAAAGTATGAAACAACAACAACAAATTACAGCATTATTGTGACAAGCTGCACGGAACAAAACCAAGTCTTCGAAAAGTATCTAATGTGACTAGCCTTTACGACTTTCGAACTGACAGACTACAGCAAATACAGTTTCAGTTTCTGTCTAATTCTGTAAAAGAAAAGAAGAACTGCTTCCTAGAGTATTGTTTATATTACTTACGGAACCGTTACTAAGAACTCAGGCGTAGACTGTAAGGCGACAAACCGTGTCTGTGCAATCAGAGCAAGTTAGAACAAAGAACAAAAACCAAAGACCTTTGATTTTTTTAAAGAAAAATGAGTTGAAACAAGTTGGCAAAATCTCACACAAAAGCCCGTTACAATGCTGGTTGTCAAAGTATGAAAAAACAACAACAAAAGAATAATTAGAAAATTAAGCTATGTAGAGTAACATTTTCTGTACACTTCAGTCCGTAATCATGAGAGGAACATAACTCCCAAGTTTCAAGTCAATCTGACATAAGGTGACTGAGTTATACTCCGGAAAAAGGAGTGAATGCCACCCGTCCGTCGGACGTCGGTCGCCGGACGCCATAGGTGATCACGTATTGCTTTTGACAGAAGTACAACAATCGCAAGGCCGAAGAGAACCCTTAGGTTAAAGACATGTCGTTAAATCAGTTAAAAGGGGTTGCGGCCATCAGACGATCAATGGTCAGCCCGTTTAGCTAGGTTGAGCACCAGACTTCAAAACCATTGAAGTTCGACGGCGTGGGTTCAAACCCGGGCTGGCACACTAACAAAACTAATTGTATTTCGGATGTGAGACGTTAAACCGAGGCCCCGTGAGACGGTGCTTTACACCGAGCACGTTAAAGAACCATGGTGGATCTCAGCAGTAGTTTCGTCATGTATCCTTGCACTATCCCCCGTAACAACTAAACGTCTTCTGGGGGCGTCGCTCATATGGGCATGTGCTACGGTAGCGACGATAAATAAACGGAAATACAAACAAACAGACGATCAATGTACGGTGTTGAGCTTGGAAATCTTTACCGCATCATCCTATTGTAACCGCTGTCACCATAAGGGGACATGCGACGGTCGTAAGGTGTACAGTAGATCTAAGTGAATGATGCCATCGTCTCCAAAGGGGATGCCCAATTACCATGCAGCCACATCAGCGAGTCTTGTGATAGGTTTGGAAATACTTCGAGCAAAGCACAATTTTGTGTTCACATTCGTCGTAAAAACGTACAATATCAAATGTTCCGTACGATTTTTTTTCAAATTATTTCCCTACATCTTTATCCTGGTTAAATACAGGATTCTCAGAATAAAAACACATCTCTATGAAACTAACGAGGGTGTACTTTAATTTTGAAATTATATTTGTTGATTGATTATGAGCTGCAGTGACAGGTTAGTTTGACTTTTTTTTAAATAATAGCCATTTGTTGTTTTACCAACTTTACTCACAAGGCAGTAATATAGTTGTATCTTTTGATCATGTGTCGTTATTGTTAAACATATATTGACTAATTTCTTATGATGTGCCAACATAGTTAAAGATTAGTTTCCAGATTTTTTTTCCCTGACGTGTTACCATTTTTTATTTGTGGGAAAGTATTTTTATTAAAGAAAGTATTGATATAGATTAATTTTAATCGAAGATGATTGTGTCCTGATTTATAGATGTCGCAGTTGGTCCGAAATTGACAAAGAACTGAAAAATATTTCATACAAGCAATAACAGTATTTAGAGAATTGAATACTATTCAACCTGAAATGTTGAATCGTTATTCTTAATTGATACAACTACCTACGACCAACAGTCGATTATGTATATTTCTCGTATAAATTCGCGTTTTCATATGGTTTGGCTTCACATAAACTTTTGTAGATAATCACATATTAACCAACACACCAGCAATACTCTTCTTCAATTAACCAATATACCATCTTCAATTAACCATGTCTTTGAAAAAAATTAAATATTCACTAAAAATGATTTAACCGTGGACCATCATTGTTATAAGAGGCAATTACGAAGAACCAAATACAACTTCATCTGTAACAACCGACACTTGGCAAGAGTTTGCTTTTTTTGAAATCATATAGCTATTTAAAAGATTTTCTTCATAAATGAATTTATTTCAAGTTTAACATTCATGATAAATGAAGATCAAGACAAAGAGGTAGCGCAAAGTGCAATGAAAAGCGTTTACTTAGTCTAGGGTGATCCATTTTAAATTCATTCAATGCAATATCCAAAATTAGGAACATTCCGTACGACATGTGTATTGTTTACAAAAATTACCTATATAATCATAGCAAACCAACATACAAAATCATAGACAAACATTTTACGGTAACATCGTTAAACACCAGTGAGAATCTGTGTTCAAATATCCGATTAGGCGACTAGTTATCGGTGTATCGGCCGATTCAATAGCGGGCTTCTCTAAGAACAGGGAAGCGTTGGCGATCTTTACCTCCAAGCTAGAATTTGTTCGCACATTCGGCTTGCAATTTCAGTAATTCTAGTCGACAACGCAGAAATGGTCTATAAAGCATGAATAAACAGGAGATAACCCATCAAGTACTGTTCTGTATTATTTTCGACTTATCTTCACCTTAAAAGTAGCGTCTTATCTTTCGGGTCGTCTGAATTGTGCCATTTGGAACACAATTAATGTTTGGGGTAAGAAAATTTACCAAGTTTTATAATACAATGTATACATGACAAAACGTTTTCATTTCCAACGTGTCGTAGCTACATCGTGAAATTGGCATGATGAATGATTTTGGAATGAAATTGAATGAGTGTTGCGTGAGTTTTGAGTGAAATAAGAGGGAGGTAATCCAATATCGCTAATTTTGTTCAAGATGAACAAAATTAACGATATTTACCCCCCTTTGATAAAATATGCGTTAAAGTTCTATGAATAACTTCATCTTTCTTCAAGAACCTAACAGATGCATCATTGACAATAATATCAATGAAATCGCGATTTTTTTATGTCCCTGAAGTTGGCAGAATGGCAGAATAGCAGAATAGCAGAATGAAGTTAGCAGAATGGCAGAATAGCAGAATGGCAGAATGAAGTTGGCAGAATGGCAGAATAGCAGAATAGCAGAATGAAAAATCGAACGTCAAAATCGGGTGCATGAAATAACTTGATTTGATGTTGAAACGTGTTTTCAACGATTTTCCCGCCAAAAATTCCTTATATCATGCTCCGGTTAACATGCCAAGCAGCCAAGTCCAAATTCAAACTAATGAAAAAAACAATCATTTTTTGAAACCAATCGGTCTAAAATCGATTTAAAAATGATATTAGAACGCAATAAAGATAATTGAGAGTGAAAAAAGTCATATCTCAACAGTTTTCGCGACTTTGAAATCTCATTCTGCCATTCTGCTATTCTGCTATTCTGCTAGCAGAATGAAGTTGGCAGAATGGCAGAATAGCAGAATAGCAGAATGAAGTTAGCAGAATGGCAGAATAGCAGAATGGCAGAATGAAGTTGGCAGAATGGCAGAATAGCAGAATAGCAGAATGAAAAATCGAAAGTCAAAATCGGGTGCATGAAATAAATTGATTTGTTGTTTAAACGTGTTTTCAACGATTTTCCCGCCAAAAATTCCTTATATCATGCTCCGGTTAACATGCCAAAAACAAAGTCCAAAATCAAACCAATGAAAAAAACAATCATTTTTTGAAACCAATCGGTCTAAAATCGATTTAAAAATGATATTAGAACGCAATAAAGATAATTGAGAGTGAAAAAAGTCATATCTCAACAGTTTTCGCGACTTTGAAATCTCATTCTGCCATTCTGCTATTCTGCTATTCTGCTAGCAGAATGAAGTTGGCAGAATGGCAGAATAGCAGAATGAAAAATCGAATTTCAGAAATCGATCAACTTTTGCATGAAATAACTTGATTTGATGTTTAAACGTGTTTTCAACGATTTTCCCGCCAAAAATTCCTTATATCATGCTCCGGTTAACATGCCAAGCAACCAAAGTCCAAAATCAAACTAATGAAAAAAACAATCATTTTTTGAAACCAATCGGTCTAAATTCGATTTAAAAATGATATTAGAACGCAATAAAGATAATTGAGAGTGAAAAAAGTCATACCTCAACAGTTTTCGCGACTTTGAAATCTCATTCTGCCATTCTGCTATTCTGCTATTCTGCTAGCAGAATGAAGTTGGCAGAATGGCAGAATAGCAGAATAGCAGAATGAAGTTAGCAGAATGGCAGAATAGCAGAATGGCAGAATGAAGTTGGCAGAATGGCAGAATAGCAGAATAGCAGAATGAAAAATCGAAAGTCAAAATCGGGTGAATGAAATAACTTGATTTGTTGTTTATACGTGTTTTCAACGATTTTCCCGCCAAAAATTCCTTATATCATGCTCCGGTAAACATGCCAAAAACAAAGTCCAAAATCAAACTAATGAAAAAAACAATCATTTTTTGAAACCAATCGGTCTAAAATCGATTTAAAAATGATATTAGAACGCAATAAAGATAATTGAGAGTGAAAAAAGTCATATCTCAACAATTTTTGCGACTTTGAAATCTCATTCTGCCATTCTGCTATTCTGCTATTCTGCTAGCAGAATGAAGTTGGCAGAATGGCAGAATAGCAGAATGAAAAATCGAATGTCAGAAATCGATCAACTTTTGCATGAAATAACTTGATTTGATGTTTAAGCGTGTTTTCAACGATTTTCCCGCCAAAAATTCCTTATATCATGCTCCGGTTAACATGCCAAGCAGCCAAGTCCAAATTCAAACTAATGAAAAAAACAATTATTTTTTGAAACCAATCGGTCTAAAATCGATTTTAAAATGATATTAGAACGCAAAAAAGATAATTGAGAGTGAAAAAAGTCATATCTCAACAGTTTTCGCGACTTTGAAATCTCATTCTGCCATTCTGCTATTCTACTATTCTGCTAGCAGAATGAAGTTGGCAGAATGGCAGAATAGCAGAATGAAAAATCGAATGTCAGAATTCGATCAACTTGTGCATGAAATAACTTGATTTGATGTTTAAACGTGTTTTCAACGATTTTCCCGCCAAAAATTCCTTATATCATGCTCCGGTTAACATGACAAGCAACCTAGTCCAAATTCATACTAATGAAAAAAACAATCATTTTTTGAAACCAATCGGTCTAAAATCGATTTAAAAATGATATTAGAACGCAACAAAGATAATTGAGAGTGAAAAAAGTCATATCTTAACAGTTTTCGCGACTTTGAAATCTCATTCTGCCATTCTGCTATTCTGCTAGCAGAATGAAGTTGGCAGAATGGAAGAATAGCAGAATGAAAAATTGAATGTCAGAATGGAGGTGCGAAACTCTCCCCGATTGTAGAGCTTGTCGAGACGAACACATAGACACCAAGATTGTCCCGATCGGCCAACTAGGGGCCGAGCTATGGCCGTAGATCCCCTTAAAAGCCAAACTCGGCTTGCACCCTAGCGACATGAGCGCGAATCGCTCTAGAGTGGCCGCTTATAGCGGCAGCTCCACAAAAACTCGCCACGATTGTAGTACTTGGCTGGAGCAACAAGAGAGTACCATGATCGACTCGATCAACGCCTTGGCTCGGCCAAGCGGCGATGCCCGGCAGCGGCCGCTATACTCTCGCGCCCCAGGGCCCGTATTCGCTTTTCTCCGGCCATGGATGAGCTGTGAACGCCAAACTCGCCTCGATGGAGGAGACCGAGCCCCAGTAGCGAACGACGTCGAGCGATCCCGACCAAGCCACTGCACTTCCGGTCGGGGCGCCGAAAACGCGATTTTCGCCTGTGGTTGGGATGGAGGTGCGAAACTCTCTCCGATTGTAGTGCTAGTCGAGAAAAACACGTAGACACCAAGATTTTCCCGATCGGTCCACTGGTGGCCGAGCTATGGCCATAGCGCCTCTGAAAAGCCCAGTTCAGATAGGGTCAGGGTTAGGGTTAGGTTTAGAGTTTGGGTTAGGGTTAGGGTTACTGCTCTCGCGCCCCACGGCCCGTATTCGCGTTCCTTCGGCCATAGATGAGCTTGAAACGCCAAACTCGCCTCGATGGTAGAGACCGAGCCCAAACAGCGATCGACGTCGAGCAATCCCGACTCAGCCACTACACTTCCGGTCTGGGCGCCGAAAACGCGATTTTCTCCTGTCGATGGGATTGAGGTGCAAAACTCTTCCCGATTGTAGAGCTCGTCGAGACGAACGTGAAGTCACCAAGATTGTCCCGATCGGCCAACTGGGGGCCGAGCTATGGCCGTAGCGCCTCATAAAAGTCAAACTCGGCTTGCACCCAAGCGACAACAGCGCGAATCGCTCTAGAGCGGCCGCTAATAGCCGCAGCTCCACAACACTCGCCACGATTGTAGTACTTGGCTGGAGCAACAAGAGGGTACCATGATCGACTCGATCAACGCCTTGGCTCGGCCAGGCGGCGATGCCCGGCAGCGGCCGCTATACTCTCGCGCCCCAGGGCCGGTATTCGCTTTTCTCCGGCCATGGATGAGCTGGGGACGCCAAACTCGCCTCGATGGAGGAGACCGAGCCCCAGTAGCGAACGACGTCGAGCAATCCCGACCAAGCCACTGCACTTCCGGATGGGGCGCCGAAAACGCGATTTTCGCCTGTGGTTGGGATGGAGGTTCGAAACTCTCTCCGATTGTAGAGCTCGTCAAGACAAACACGTAGAAACCAAGATTGTCCCGATCGGCCAACTGGGGGCCGAGCTATGGCCGTAGCGCCTCTGAAAAGCCAAGTTCGGATAGGGTCAGGGTTAGGGTTAGGGTTAGGGTTAGGGTTAGGGTTAGGGTTAGGTTTAGGGTTAGGGTTAGGGTTAGGGTTATTGCCATCGCGCCCCAGCGCCCGTATTCGCTTTTCTTAGGCCAAAGATGAGCTTGGAACGCCAAACTCGCCTCGATGGTAGAGACCGAGCCCCAACAGCGATCGACGTCGAGCAATCCTGACTCAGCCACTGCACTTCCGGTCTTGGCGTCGAAAACGCGATTTTCGCCTGTGGATGGGATGGAGATGCGAAACTCTCCCCGATTGTAGAGCTCGTCGAGACAAACGCGTAGACACCAGGATTGTCCCGATCAGTCCATTGGGGGCCGAGCTACGGCCGAAGCACCTCTGTAAAGCCCAGTTCGGCCGGCACCCTAGCGACTTCAGCGCGAATCTCTCTGGAGCGGCCGCTCGTAGCTGCAGCTCCGCAGCTTGGGTTGAGCAATAATACCGAGCCATGATGGACTCGATCAGCGCCTTGGCTCGGCCCAGCAGCGTTACCCGGTAACGGCCGCACTGCTCTCGTGCCCCAGGGCCCGTAATCGCGTTTCTCCGGCCATGGATGAGATGGGAACGCCAAACCCGCCTCGATAGAAGAGACTGAGCCCCAGAGGCGATTGACGTCGAGCAATCCCGACCAAGCCACTGCACTTCCGGTCTGGGCGCCGAAAACTTTATTTTCGCCTGTAGTTGGGATGGAGGTGCAAAACTCTACCTGATTGAAGAGCTCGACGACCCGTAGACCCCAGGATTGTCCCGATCAGCCCACTAGGGGCCGTGCAACGGCCGATGGGCAGTCAAAATTGCGTGGCAAAATGAGAGTTCTGGGAGCGAGAATGCGGATAACTGCGGCAAAAATCACTGCTATACGGGTTGAGATGCGGGGCAAAATCCGAAGTTTGGGAGCAAATCACTGCTTCGAGAGCACAACTGCTTTCGCATGGCCGCAAAAAATCGCGGATCAAATGAGTTGCGGCGCGAATCCAGCGCGATTCTTGCTAGCTCCGACGCAATCCGCCGCAGCCCAACCAAACTTGCCACGATTGAAGGGCTTGAATAGGGCTACACGACGGTACCTACAACATAGGAATCGGTTAATTGGTTCGAGCCCTGCATGGAGTGTCTCATTCCCGTGAACACTTCGCCCCGTCGCGAGAGGCCCATTGCCTGCCTAGCAAAGGCTACTGAGCCGTCATAAATCGCCGCTCGAGAGCCGTTAAACTGCCTAGAGATCCACCGCGATGGGGGGCAAATTCCCAACTCTCGAAGCAAAAATCCGCTTCAAAAGCCGAGCTGTATTCGCTCCGCCGCTAAAATCATGGCTCGATCGCGCCGAGGCGCAACTCCAGCGCGAATCTCTGTAGCTCCGTCTTTTTTGCCGCAGCCCAACCAACCTCGCAACGACTGTAGCGCTTGAATATGGCTACACGACAGTACCTACAACATAGGAATCGGTCCATTGGTTCGAGCCCTGCATCGAGTGTCTCATCCCGATGAACATTTCTCCTCGGCGCGAGCGGCCCACAGCCTGCCTAGCGACGGCTACTGAGCCGTCCAAAAGCGCCGCTCGAGAGCCGTTCACCTGCCTGGCGATCGACCGCGATGCGGGGCAGATTCTGTGTCTTAGGAGCAAATCTACGCTTCAAGAGCCGAGCTGTATTCGCTCCGCCGCTAAATTCATGGCTCGATCGCGTCGAGGCACGACTCCAGCGCGACTCGCTGTAGCTCCAACGCTATTAGCCGCAACCCAACAAAACTCGCAACGATTGTAGCGCTTGAATAGGGCTACAAAACAGTATATACAACATAGAAATCGGTCCATTGGTTTGAGCCCTGCATCGAGTGTCTAACTCCCTTGAACATTTCGCCTCCGCGCGAGCAGCCCACTGCCTGCGTTGCGACGGATATTGAGCCGTCCGAAATCACCGCTCGAGAGCCGTTTACATGCCTAGCAATCGACCGCAATGCGGGGCAGATTCCGTGTCTTTGGAGCAAATCTACGCTTCAAGAGTCGAGCTGTAAACACTCCGCCGCCAAAAGCACGGCTCGATCGCGTCGAGGCGCGACTCCAGCGCGAATCCTTGTAGCTCCAACGCAATCCGCCAAAGCCCAACCAAACTCACCAAGATTGAAGCGCTTGAATATGGCTACACGACGGTACCTACAACATAGGAATCGGTCCATTGCTTCGAGCCCTGAATCGAGTGTATCACTCCCGTGAACATTTTGCCTCGGCGCGAGCGGCCCACTGCCTGCCTAGCGACGGCTACTGAGCCGTCAAAAATCGCCGCTAGAGAGCCGTTAAACTTCCTATTGATCGACCGCTATGCGGGGCGAATTCCCGACTCTCGGAACAAAACTCCGCTTCGAGAGCAGAGCTGCACTCGCTCCACCGCTAAAATCGCAGCTCGATCGAGTTGAGGCGCGACTCCACCGCGAATCGCTGTAGCTCCGACGTTTTTCGCAGCAGCCCAACAAAACTCGCCACGACTGTAGCGCTTGAATAGGGCTACACGATGGTACTACAACATTGGATTCGGTTCATTGGTTCGAGCCCGGAATCGAGTGTCTCACTCCCGTGATCATTTCGCCTCGGCGCAGGCGGCCAACTTCCTGCCTAGCGACGGCTACTGAGCCGTCCAAAATCGCCGCTCGAGAGCCGTTAACCTTCCCAGCGATCGACCGCGATGCGGGGCAGATTTTATGTCTTGGAAGCAAATCTGTGCTTCAAGAGCCGAGCTGTTTTCGCTCCGCCGCTAAAATCACAGCTCGATCGCGTCGAGGCGCAACTCCAGCGCGAATCGCTGTAGCTCCGACGTTTTTCGCCGCAGCCCAACCAATCTCGCCACGATTGAAGGGCTTGAATAGAGCCTACACGACGGTACCTACAACATAGGAATCGGTCGATTGGTTACAGCCCTGCATCGAATGTCTCACTCCCATGAACGTTTCGCCTCGGCGCGAGCTGCGCACTGCCTGCCTAGCGACGGCTTCTGGGCCGTTCAAAATCGCCGCTCGAGAGCCGTGAACCTGCCTAGCGAACGACCGCGATGCGGGGCAAATTCTGTGTATTGGGAGCAAATCTACGTTTCAAAAACCGAGCTGTTTTTGTTTCGCCGCTAAAATCACGGCTCGATCGCATCGAGGCGCGACTCCACCGCGAATCGCTGTAGCTCAGACGCAATCCGCCAAAGCCCAACTAAACTCGTCCCGATTGTAGCGCTTGAATGGAGCTACACGACGGTACCTACAACATAGGAATCGGTCCATTGGTTCGAGCCCTGCATCGAGTGAACATTTCGCCACGGCGCGAGCGGCCCACTGCCTGCCTAGCGACGGCTACTGAGCCGTCCAAAAGCGCCACTCGAGAGCCGTTCACCTGACTAGCGATCGACCGCGATGCGGGGCAGATTCCGTGTATTGGGAGCAAAACTCCGCTTCGAGAGCAGAGCTGCACTCGCTTCGCCGCTAAAATCACGGCTCGATCGCGTCGAGGCGCGACTCCATCGCGAATCGCTGTAGCTCCGACGTTTTTCGCCGCAGCCCAACCATGATATAAGGAGTTTAGCGGGAAAATCGTTGAATACGCGTTTCAACAACAAATCAAGTTATTTCATGCTCAAATTGATCGAATTCTGACATTCGATTTTTCATTCTGCTATTCTGCCATTCTGCCAACTTCATTCTGCTAGCAGAATAGCAGAATAGCAGAATGGCAGAATGAGATTTCAAAGTCGCGAAAACTGTTGAGATATGACTTTTTTCACTCACAATTACTTTATTTGCCGTCTTATATCATTTTTAAATCGATTTTAGACCGATAGGTTTCAAAAAATGATTGTTTTTTTCATTAGTTTGATTTTGGACTTTGTTTTTGGCATGTAAACCGGAGCATGATATAAGGAATTTTTGGCGGGAAAATCGTTGAAAACACGTTTAAACAACAAATCAAGTTATTTCATGCAAAAGTTGATCGAGTTCTGATATTCGATTTTTCATTCTGCTATTCTGCCATTCTGCCAACTTCATTCTGCTAGCAGAATAGCAGAATAGCAGAATGGCAGAATGAGATTTCAAAGTCGCGAAAACTGTTAAGATATGACTTTTTTCACTCTCAATTATCTTTATTGCGTTCTAATATCATTTTTAAATCGATTTTAGACTGATCGGTTTCAAAAAATGATTGTTTTTTTCATTAGTTTGAATTTGGACTTGGTTGCTTGTTATGTTTACCGGAGCATGATATAAGGAATTTTTGGAGGGAAAATCGTTGAAAACACGTTTAAACATCAAATCAAGTTATTTCATCCAAAAGTTGAACGAATTCTGACATTCGATTTTTCATTCTGCTATTCTGCAATTCTGCCAACTTCATTCTGCTAGCAGAATAGCAGAATAGCAGAATGGCAGAATGAGATTTCAAAGTCGCGAAAACTGTTAAGATATGACTTTTTTCACTCTCAATTATCTTAAATGCGTTCTAATATCATTTTTAAATCGATTTTAGACCGATTGGTTTCAAAAAATGATTGTTTTTTTCATTAGTTTGAATTTGGACTTGGTTGCTTGGCATGTTAAGCGGAGCATGATATAAGGAATTTTTGGCGGGAAAATCGTTGAAAACACGTTTAAACATCAATTCAAGTTATTTCATGCAAAAGTTGATCGAGTTCTGAAATTCGATTTTTCATTCTGCTATTATGCCATTCTGCCAACTTCATTCTGCTAGCAGAATAGCAGAATAGCAGAATGGCAGAATGAGATTTCAAAGTCGCGAAAACTGTTGAGATATGACTTTTTTCGCTCTCAATTATCTTTATTGCGTTCTAATATCATTTTTAAATCGATTTTAGACCGATTGGTTTCAAAAAATGATTGTTTTTTTCATTAGTTTGAATTTGGACTTGGCTGCTTGGCATGTTAACCGGAGCATGATATAAGGAATTTTTTGGCGGGAAAATCGTTGAAAACACGTTAAAACATCAAATCAAATTATTTCATGCACAAGTTGATCGAATTCTGACATTCGATTTTTCATTCTGCTATTCTGCCATTCTGCCAACTTCATTCTGCTAGCAGAATAGCAGAATAGCAGAATGGCAGAATGAGATTCCAAAGTCGCGAAAACTGTTGAGATATGACTTTTTTCACTCTCAATTATCTTTACTGCGTTCTAATGTCATTTTTAAATCGATTTTAGACCGATTGGTTTCAAAAAATGATTGTTTTTTTCATTAGTTTGAATTTGGACTTGGTTGCTTGGCATGTTAACCGGAGCATGATATAAGGAATTTTTGGCGGGAAAGTCGTTGAAAACACGTTTAAACATCAAATCAAGTTATTTCATGCAAAAATTGATCGAATTCTGACATTCGATTTTTCATTCTGCTATTCTGCCATTCTGCCAACTTCATTCTGCTAGCAGAATAGCAGAATAGCAGAATGGCAGAATGAGATTTCAAAGTCGCGAAAACTGTTGAGATATGACTTTTTTCACTCTCAATTATCTTTATTGCGTTCTAATATCATTTTTAAATCGATTTTAGACCGATTGGTTTCAAAAAATGATTGATTTTTCATTAGTTTGAATTTGGACTTGGCTGCTTGGCATGTTAACCGGAGCATGATATAAGGAACTTTTTGGCGGGAAAATCGTTGAAAACACGTTTAAACATCAAATCAAGTTATTTCATGCAAAAGTAAATCGATTTCTGACATTCGATTTTTCATTCTGCTATTCTGCCATTCTGCCAACTTCATTCTTCTAGCAGAATAGCAGAATAGCAGAATGGCAGAATGAGATTTCAAAGTCGCGAAAACTGTTGAGATATGACTTTTTTCACTCTCAATTATCTTTATTGCGTTCTAATATCATTTTTAAATCGATTTTAGACCGATTGGTTTCAAAAAATGATTGTTTTTTTCATTAGTTTGATTTTGGACTTTGTTTTTGGCATGTTAACCGGAGCATGATATAAGGAATTTTTGGCGGGAAAATCGTTGAAAACACGTTTAAACAACAAATCAAGTTATTTCATGCACCCGATTTTGACTTTCGATTTTTCATTCTGCTATTCTGCTATTCTGCCATTCTGCCAACTTCATTCTGCCATTCTGCTATTCTGCCATTCTGCTAACTTCATTCTGCTATTCTGCTATTCTGCCATTCTGCCAACTTCGGGGACATGATTTTTTTTCTATTTATAATTGTTGGTGAACGAACGTCGTTCACCAGTGTTATATACCATGTCAGGAAAATCCTGTAGGATGTTAATACATTCTAAATAAAGTAGTGCCTTTTAAGATTCAATTTAGTATCTTTCAAAATTTTTCAACGCAAAATCACTGTTTATTTCGTAAATGCCATGATACTAGTATTCTTCATCAAGTGAAAATAATTTAAATTCGCCTTGAAAAACACGATATGATCTTGCAATGTTTATCAAGGGAATTTTTGATCGGCGTAAGCTTGTCGAGAGTTTAGAGCAAAAACAAAGTTTGTGTCTAAACACCGTAGAGTCAGATACTATGATTTTGACTCGAGCCTACGCTGGTGCAACGTGTAGTTATTAGCCGGAAATTTGTGTTTATTTAGGTCGTGTCATCTTGAACTTACATTCGGCAATACTCGGGCGATCTCCGACTTCTCCGATTTAAATTTATAATGTATGTTACAGAATCGGCCGAGTTGAGACGAATGACACACTCAAGACACCTTTTGTCATTAGAGACGGTAACGCGGTTTTACGTAACTTTTCAACACGCGACAGTCAGTCTCGAGACGGGTTTAAGAATTATTCGACACGTGTTTTACATGCACAACCTTTCTTGTACTTTTTATTTGAATAGGGATGAACATTTTTTCTGTAAAATTGCGGTGGCTGTAGTAGGGCTGTAAGGATACACTCGAATATTCGGTGAACCGAATATCTTATTCCCAGCGAAAACGTATCGTATTCGTCTGTCTCAG
The DNA here is from genome assembly GCA_948146395.1 of Fragum whitleyi. Taxonomy (NCBI): domain Eukaryota; kingdom Metazoa; phylum Mollusca; class Bivalvia; order Cardiida; family Cardiidae; genus Fragum; species Fragum whitleyi. Next base: position 51,384,365 of record OX411549.1, on the reverse strand, counting down.
AAGCGAACATTGGCGAATACCAAATGCGACAGACTTGGAAGATATTTCATTCGGACCATTCTTCTTTGCATTTTTCAATCTGTAAAACCATATCAATTCAAAATTTTATTTGAAAATTAAATAAATGATAGCTAAATATTCAACCCTAGATACCACTCCAATTGACGAGTAGATATTGCCGTGGTCAAGGGGAGACCAGATCCGTCATGCACTTGTTTACAATTCGACAGGCGGGTTAAGTTGTTAAATTATTCTGGAAAAGTCATTGCACTTTTAGCTCACCTGAGCACGAAGAAGGTATTGTGATAGATCAATGTCCGGCGTCCGTCTGTCCGTCACGGCGTCAACTTTTTCTTTAAACGACATCTCCTCCTAAACTTATGGGTCAAAATCAACCAAGCTTGGCAGAGATATTCCTTTGGTGGTCCCTTGTAAAAATTGCTCAAATGGAAATGATCCGTGCCATATCAAGGGAAAAGGGGCCTTAATGACAATTTTCTTGTTTACACTCTAGAAGCCTCAAGTATGGTCAAATCTTCATGAAACTTGGTCAGAATGTTTGTTAGGTCATGAGGATGAATTCTATTGAAAATGGGAAGGATCCGTTCCATATCCCGGGAAAAAGGGCCTTAATAACAATTTTCTTGTTTACACTCTAGAAGCCAAAAATATTTTCCAATTTTCATGAAACGTGGTCAGAATGTTTGTTACATGAGGATAAAGTCTTTTGAAAATGGGAAGGATCCGTGCAATATCACAGGAAAAGAGGCCTTAAGGACAATTTTGTCAACAATTTCTTCTAACGACATCTCCTTTTAAACTTATGAGTCAAAATCAGCCAAATTTCGGCAGAAATATTCCTTGGGATATCCCTTGTAAAATTTGCTTAAATGGAAAGGATCCGTTCTATATCACGGGAAAAGGGGCCTTAATGACAATTTTCTTGTTTACACTCTAGAAGCCAAAAATATGTTCCAATTTTCATGAAACGTGGTCAGAATGTTTGTTACATGAGGATAAAGTCTTTTGAAAATGGGAAGGATCCGTGCAATATCACGGAAAAGGGGCCTTAATGACAATTTTTTGTTTACACTCTAGAAGCCACAAATATTGTCCAATTATCATGAAACTTTGTCAGAATGTTTGTTAGGTCATGAGGATGAACTCATTAGAAAATGGGAAGTATCCGTGCCATATCACGGGAAAAGGGGCCTTAATGACAATTTTCTCATAAGAGCTCCAGACGCCACAAATATGGTCCAATCTTCATGAAACTTGATCAAAATGTTTGCCAGGTCACAAGAATTATCTCTGTTGAAAATGGGAAGGTTCATGCCAAATCATAGGAAAAGTTGTCTTAATGATAATTTACTTGAAATATTAGGTGAGTGATATAGGGCCCTCAGGGTCCTCTTGTTTATGGCTTCATCCTTCCCAAAATACATTTAGAATTGGTTTACTACAGTTTAAGCAAAAACTAGCTCCGAGCAGAAAAGTCTAATATCAGCCGCAATACTGTAATAAGATATCGATAGTGAGTGATTTTATTGGCATCCAAACTCTTGAAAGTAAAAAATAGGTTCTCGTGCAAAAAATAAACCAACAATTGTAAGGATTCTCAATTCTTATTGGGAAGAAAGTCGAGAGGAAATAACACTGCATAATACTTATACTATTTTTCAGACAAAGCTATGCAATCGTTACCTACCTTACCTAAATTTCTTAAATAAGATTCATATTCGCTTTTGATGTGGGAATTAGGTTACAAAAATAATAATAATTTATACTTTAATTTCTAAACCTTAAACAGAAATTATCTATGAATTATACTAATAGGGCATTAGACCTCCTTTTATCTATTCCTAAATATTTGTCATCCTGCAGATAGCCTGTGTTTTAAAATTGAATAACGACATAAGTGTCAACCACGGATGTGATTTTGGCTTCAGATATGATAAAAAATGAATCTCTTAGGTTATGGTTCAAAATAATATTTAAAAGTTAACAAATCATGACTTTAATCAATGAGCACAGTTTTGGACTGACTGATATTCATAGGTGTTTCTTTGGTTGGTGCTCAAAGACCTTTTCATCCTCTGAGAAGAAACAAAGATAGATAAAAAAAGTTTAAAAAAATACAACGATTTTTCTAATTGAAATAAGCTTAAACATGATAACAATTACCTTTGTAAAAACAAACACCATTGAACATAGGTTGAAGACAGTTTTAGATAGGATTAAATCTTTCTTTCCATTTATGTTTAATTAATAAAAGTACCCATTTCAAGTCTGTTAAAGAAATTTTCACAGAGTAACAACTCATATTCTAACAAATATAATTCTAACAGGATTTTTCCTCTCTTTCCCTTTCTTTAAATTTGCAGTGAAATTTGCGAATAACGGAAATTTTGCCGAGACAATTTCCCTATTTTTTTTTTTTTTTTTTCATAATTTCTCTTTTCTTATTGAATTCAATATATCACTCTAGAATGCCATCAGGTTCGTTAACCATCAGTTCTTTCAGTGCTTTGATTTTCAATGTAGTTGTTGATTGTATCTTTTTAGTCATTTTGGAGCATTTTTGATCGATTTGAGTGAGTGTTTGGGATTAATGAATGAATGAATGAATGAATGAATGAATGAATGAATGAATGGAGCGCTGAGTGAACGACTTAGAATGAGTTTGATTGGAATGAGTGTCAATTTCGCGATCTTTTAAACTGTTCGGATTTGATTTAGGCAATACTTACGAAACGTTTGACGTTTAACGGATACAAGTACACATGTATATGAACCTGTGCGTGACATTTCAAACAATTTTACATGTGCGCAAAGCAAAGGCCTTTGGCTCCCTTACAGTCTGACCAGAGTCAGCAACTTTCGCTAGGAATTCAAATCGAAAAGAAATGTATTGTGTTTTTCTCTATGTCTAACAGAAAGGGTTAAAAATGGTCTGGATCCTAATTTCAATCGATTTGGCCTAGTCGTTGCATTTTAAGTGAACTAAAATTATAAAAGTATTATGTATATATAACTTTGGTAGAAGATAATGAATCGCGATTCACAATTGTTTCTTTCTATTTTCCTTAATTTGTTTCCAAAAGTAAGCAGTTCAGCGTGAAAAGTACACATGTAGATCTAGTTTTATCTTATAACTATACAAATATCTGTGTGATAACAACCCGTATGATATTTTTTATGATATCACATAGTTATTTTTAGAACAATAATATCATACAGTTATTTTTAGAAACTTGCATTTCGGTAAGAAACATCGACGAAAACAAGACAAAAAGAGGTTATAAGATAAATATAATACATTCTTAGTGTATTGTATGAAAAAAATATCAAACTCGGTTGTGAGAATTGACAATTGTCTCGGCAGAGCCTCGACAATGATCAATTCTCCCAACCTCGTTAGATATTTTTTTTCATATAATACACTAAGTATGTATTATATATATAAACTAACTGATCGAGGAGTCCGCGTAAAACTATAACAAGTGATTTTACGCATGTACGTAGTCTAACATTTTATCAATATTTAAGAAATTACGTAGAATTTTATTCGCAATAAAAATCCATATGTCATGTACTTTACTTTACTTTACTAGTGTCACGATGATAATCGTTAATATTTAGATTGTTCGAAGGAGTTCCGAATGCTTTAGAAGGAACGTTGATACTTTTGACGTCATAAAGCCTACGTTCTAATTAACGCGCTTCGTTTTCTGTGAAATTCTCTGAACGTCAATATCACTACTTATTTAACTACTTTTACATCCAGAGAAATGTCTTTTTACAATTAAAATCTTCCAGAAAATGCAATATATAAGATATATATAATTTCATTTTCGCGTTGATGTGTCCATGAATAAAATCTGATTGGGGGGAATGTATCGGGCTTCACCCTCGGCTTTTACCTTTTGCATATATCTCTTCTTCCATCAGCCTCGGACTTTATTCGTGGACACATCAACGAGAAAATGAAATATTATATAAATAACTCGCGCGCCTGTCGATTGTGTTGAGATGTTTTTCAGGACGATGTATCGTCTCGTCGCTATATTGACTGTCACCCAGATCATAGTACATACCAGCGCCAGTCCTATAGATAGACATGTCACCCATAACACCCGGATATTATACAAGACATTATTAAACTATACCCACGATGTGACCAAGGTGATGTTCGGTCAACATGGGGCTACCCTGAATGGTGCTTATAATGGGCACATACCGTATAAACTTGGCGTGATTCATAATGGGACACAGGGGTGGAGTTTTACGGTAAGAATATAAGAAGACCCTCGAAGAATGAATAGGTACAACTTTGTGTTCATCATAGTTAAGGCTATTAAGGCTTGGTCGAACTGCACTTACGGATGCACTGGGGATGTAAAACGTATGAAAATCCGTTGAAAAGACGATTTGCATCTGTTTCTTACCCTATACATACGCTTTGCATACGCTCTGTCCGTTGAGCGTCCGTCCATTGTGATTTCATCCGCGCACAAAGTTTTGAGCTGCACAAAACTTGTAGAGCGGATAAACTTACGATATAAATGCGAAACAATACGAGGAACAAACGCTACGTATCTGATACCATCTGTTATACATTCGCTGTATTCGCAATCCATCCGTAAGGCATCCTCGATTCTCCAATCCGTTTTGTTTGAAAACGTATAAGGGCGTGTTTATCGGGTATACGAAAAGGCGGATATGTAAGTATGTAAGCGTACGCATCACGTAAAATTTAATGATCCGCGTTCTATCCATTTTGTTTCCGCTCAGCATACGTATTGTATACAGTCAATACTTTATGTATCCGCTATATCCGCTATTCGAATACATCACAATTACACTCGATAACCTCTCCTGAGCTGTCGTCCGCTCTTATCCGCGAGGCTTCCGATGAACATCCACTCAACATCCCGGCTACATCATTAGGCTTCCAATAATTTCCGTTCTGTTTTCGCAAATATTAGGTTTTATTAAGCGTATGAGAACGGACCGGGCCTTGAGCATCATGGTCCATTTTTGCATATTATACATGATGTTTTGAAAAACATTACCAAGAATAATTTCTGCACAATATACGCGCTCTGGTACAAAGCCCAAACCTGTGTTCAGGATGACAATGCGCTTTTGGAAATTATTAACCGATTTGCGCGAACTATATAAAAGTGCAAAGCGAGGCATCATTTTAAATAGTTCAGTGAAAGGGTTTTGTTATCCTGGAGATATATTCCCGTGTATATTCAAACCTAAAACTATGAATGAAGCAAATTCCATTTCTTATATTTGGCAGTTAGATGTTGAATTAATTTTGAAAACGTCCTTGATAGAATATTTGTCTAATGAACGTTTCCCACAAGTTTTTGGGCTAACTTTAAAAATGGCATGTATGGTTTGACTAAATCTGCAACAATGACTTGGTTTGGATTTTTTGTCTATTTATTTATTTTTTGTTTCAATGCTATATATACATAAACTGCTGAAACAACAATAAGCAGTTCAGTCATTCAGTACCGCACAATTACAGTGCTTACAGCACTTTGACTTATTTAATGTTCTTGCCTTGAATAATAAGTCTTTATGGAAACAAACATTGTTGCTGACAAAGCTATTCATTTAATAGTGTTTATAATATGACCAACGCCGCGAGAGTGAAATAACCTCGTTGAATATTTTTGATACTAACTATGTAAATGAGCTCAGAGCGAATAGCAACGCTATGTTGTAACCGCGAAAATGACTTCATATAGTGTATATATTGTAAGGTCAATTTTAAACGGCGTTATATAAGTTTCGCGGAAAATTAAAATGTTGATGTTCAAGAACTTTGACGATTTTTCGTAAAAATTTGGGTCATATTATAAATAGAATATGAAACTTGTACTATTAAATTCAGAATTTATTAAACTCGTCATCTTAAACGAGTCATCTATAAACAGATAAATAAGAGACTCGTTTAAAAAAATCGGTATTCCATGACCAGTCATTCAAAATCCTCTATTAACGGTGCTGTAGTGACGCAACATTTCTCAATATTACAGAACGACCAAGCCCGTAACCACGACCCGGACGAACTATGTGACATGAAATCCATTACCGGGGACTACCCCGCCATCATGGAGTTTGACCTCGGTACACTGAACTCTCTAGACAGAATGGCCTATCTAGTACAGAGGGGTGTAGACAGGAATCAGGTTATATCGATTAGCTGGCACATGCCCAGTCCGATCTCAAACGCCTCTTTCTATGTACGCCTGGATCATACTGGAATAGATGTACGTCATTCTATACGACGTGTTTTACCGGGTGGTGACAAAAATCGACAGTTTAAGTAAGTGGTCTTCAGCTTGAATTTTGCTATTGAATTTGTTTTAAGGCACGAATTCTGCTCAAGTTATTCGATTTAAATATGATTTTAGAATACAATTTACTACCATCTGATAAAATTCAAGAATATATCTTATCAGTTTCAATTCCATTTTAATTATTTAAAAACTAATTTTGCTGGTAAATAACGCATCGCTGTCCACCATTAATCAATCTAGTAACAAAGCTAATATGTAGTTTATTAAACAGAGTTATTTTATGCAAATTTAAATGAAAAAAGTTTTTTCTTCGTTCTAGCATTCAAGCATTGCATTTTAAAGCAGTATGTTGCAAGCATGTGTCTAACAACTTTCGTAAATAACTTCGATGTACAGTTAATTACATCGTGAAATTGACATTCATCTCAATCAAACCCGTTTTTAATCACTCACTCAGCGCTCCTTTCACTCATTCCAAACATTCACTCAAATCGATAAAACGCTCGAAATGAGCGTTTTATCGATTTGACAGCTACAATCAATATTAATACAAGTGGAAAAAATTGCGAACTCACTGACATAGTTTAAATTCTTAGCGTCTGATTGGTTCTTGAAGAAAAGGAAGCGATTAACAGAATTTTTATGCATATTTTATTAAAGGGAGGTAATGAAGAATGTTAATTTTGTTCATCATGAACAAAATTAGCGATATTGGATTACCTCCCTTTATTTTCACTCCAAACTCGCCCCACACACTCATTCAATTTCATTCCAAACTCATTTCAAAATCATTTATCTTGTCAAGTTCACGATGTCGTTAATTGTAGCAAGCAAGTCAAACACATATGTTTTCTCAAAAGAAATAAAAGCTTTGACCTGTTAGTATTACTATTTCCCAGAAACCGAAATATTTACAGTTAACAGCGTCATAAAATTGACAATGTGAATGGTTTTGGAATGGTATTGAAAGAGTAAGGGGGCGAGTTTTGATTGAAAGAGTAAGGGGGTGAGTTTTGATTGAAATATAAGGGGGGTAATCTAATATCGCTAATTTTGTTCAGGATGAACAAAATTGGCAATATTCATTACCCCCCCCCCCCTTTTAATAAAGTATGCATATAAAGTCTATAAATAGCTTCCCATTTCTCCAAAAACAAATCAGGCGCTTACAATTTCAATTATGATATTGAAAATGGCGATTTATTACAAGATTAATTCATTTTAATATAGTTGTGGATCTTATCTTTTTTAGTTAGTTTGAGCGTTTTTGAATGGTTTGAATGGGGATTTGGAATGCACGGAATGAGCGATGAGTGAGCGATTTTGAACGGTTTTGATTGAGATGAATGTCAATTTCAGGATGTAACTCACTGTATGCACTGAAAGTAATTAAAATTGAAAACATTAAGAAAAAATAGCGATTTCTCTCTTCATTAATGTTTTCTTCGATATTTTGCATTCTGTTTTCTATCTTAACGCACATTGAATAAACTTCTGTAATTTCTTTGAAATTTGATTAGTCTAACATTGTTTGTTTCGTAGTGTCTAGGTTAGCCAACTAAGATTACAAAGTGACGTCATCTAGGAAGGTTTTCCTGGGGAACAGATCCTATAATTTAGTCTAGATACAGTTAACAACATCGTAAAATTGACAAGATGATTCAATTTGATATTATCTTGAAATGAAATTGGATGAGCGTATGGAGCGAGTTTTAAGTGAAATTAGAGGGATGTAATCCAATATCGCTAATTTTGTTCATCTTGAACAAAATTAGCGATATTTATTCCCCCCCCCTTTAATTAAATATTATTACAAGTTCTATGAATAACTTAATCTTTCTTCAAGAACCTATCAGACGCTTTCAATTTCAAATATGTCAATGAAATCGCTTTTTTTTTCTATCTATGATTTTTTTTCGATGTAGTTGTTGATTGTATCTTTTTAATCATTTTTGGAGCACTTTTGATCGATTTGAGTGAGTTTTTAGAATGAATAAATGGAGCGCTGATTTAATGATTAAGAATGGTTTTGATTGAGATGAATTTCAATTTTACGATGTAACTAACTGTAACACCGATCTATATTTCAGTGAAACATTGGATGTCGCCGCCAACTGGCTCAAGAATCTCAAATATTCCAACGGTCAACAAGCGCCAGTCATCTTTCGCCCATTTCACGAGATGAACGGTAACTGGTTTTGGTGGGGAACCAACAGCAAACAACAGAACACGCCTCAAGACTACAAACATCTATTTCAATACGTCGTCCGTTACATAAGGGACGTCCAAAATGTCCACAACGTTCTCTATGCATTCTCTCCTCACAGACATGGCAACATAACGGACTACCTTAATTACTATCCTGGAGACGACCATGTCGATATTTTAGGCTTAGATTTTTATTATACCCAGCCTTTCTCTCCCAGTGTTAATACGTTCAAAGACAAGGTAAAATCTTTAACAGATCTAGCTGCTCAAAGGAGAAAGATCGCTGCTCTAACAGAAGTTGGTTTTCAGAATGAAGGACTAGCGACTCATCCAAATTTTTGGGTGGACCACGTACTAACGCCTTTGAAGTCGAAACAATCGTTAACGCGCGTGGCATACATGCTGACCTGGGACAACTTCTGCACGACTAAGTGCGAGGTTCGAGTTCCGTACCACGGTCACCCAGCAGAAGCATCGTTTCTGCATTTTTACAGAGATCCTACAACCGTATTCCAGACGCATCATAGTAACTTTGTGACACAAATATTGGGATAGAGTTATATTTGTCTCTCACTTTATAGTCCGTTTGACTTCTATATGGACCAACCTTTTCATAAATTACATGAAATTGTGTTTGAATAAAGGATTTGTATGTAGTAAAATCTTAATTTCAGCTTAATACCATTCCAAAAAATATTTTTTGAAAATAAAATGATTTCAAAATAATGATTTTGTCTATCTAGTTAATGTTAATATTTTCGCATTATCCGTTCTTAAACACGAGGGGTGATGGAGGCTGTTCAATAGTAAGAAAATGTCAACATATATAGTAAAAACACGTGGTTTTATACTAAACTTTTGACAGGAGAAATGTCCATTATTCCTTATTTGGACATGCTAATTAGCATATCGACGGTCATATCATCTTAAACTTGAATAGCACGTGATTTTTACCGTTAGTACTCGCCTTTTCATCAAGTTTTCCTCGTGAAATTCCCAACTACTTAGTTTGATAATGCTTTTTGATTGGTCTTAACATGTAAATATAGGGTTCATCTCAGAATGAATAAAATCATTAATCAATTATCTGGTCAAACAGTTTTTGAAGAAAGAGAGAATATACACAGATTTGATATCCAACGGTAGCAAAAATCTTAGACAACCTTAATTATATTGAAAAATTCGATTTTAAACTAAAACAATTCACTTAAAATCTTACACTTTTGACTCGGCCCCTATGCAAATCAGTACTATTAATTCGCTGTTCCGTTTAATACAGTAACAAGTAGGTATGAAATGCTGAAAGTTAACATGTAGATGGACGGACAAAATCATTATTTTACATTCAAAAATTCTGAAAAACAAAATTCGTCATGGTAATAGCTGGAAAAATGATATGACAAGAAAAATATGCGTTTCATTAATTAATTTCTGAGATTTTCGGCGAAATGTTGGTCCACATAGAAGTCAAACGGACTATACTAAACATTTCATTTCACGAGCAATATAATTCACAATAATAATATAGAGGATATTCGGTATTTTATGAGCACGAATTTGATATTCTATTTATAATATGATATGATTTTTGCGATAAATCGATGAAATATCAGAAATTTATCGGTCCAGGTTATTCTGCGAAACATATAACGCCGCTTTCGAAACGACATCAGGTATGCATTATGACGTAATTTTTACAACGAAAATAGAACGTTGCTTTACGCTCTTAGATCATTTGCATAGTTATTCCACTAGTGTAATAACACCCTACAGTCGTGTAATTTCAGACACATTCAACAGGGCTGTTTCATCCCTACGACGTAGGCCATACTATAAATTCATATATTGAATTAATAAATTGATCCGTCTTCAATATCGTTTCCGAACGATCAATAATGTTGTCATTCGGAACATCGCTCGGATATTTCCGTAAACTGGAAAGTCATTCGGAACATCGCTCGGATATTTCCGTAAACAGGAAAGTACCTCGGACGTAAGTGTAGGAATTTTTGGTCAATTTTTAGGTAATTCGGCTTCTGAAGGTACTTTGGTTAATACGCTTGAAGAAAAGCAAATTCCTTAAATGCTTTCAGATCGGCTATAGAGATCATTTTGGCATATAATGATTTGAAATCAAAACGCAGTAAAACACTGCGTTTTGTTTTCAAATCATAATATGCCCAATTTTTACCTTACGTTGATTTTGCTTTTCGCAGCGTCATCCTCAGTTGTGTTTGTGACGTCATATAAACCCAAGTGCGTAATGACGCGCTTTCATGACAGCGCTCGTATTATCCCCGAGGTCTGTTCCGTAGAATCGCCGAGGGTTCCCGATTGCTGGAAAGCACCTCGGACGTTGTAGTAATTTTGGGTCATTTTTTAAGGTAATTCTGTTTCTGTGGGTACTTCCGTTATTCAATACACGTGAAGAAAAATCACATTTCGTTAATAATTCTTTCCGATCATCTGCCCAGAATAATTTGGTTTTGTTATTTAATTGTGGTATGTCCGCTTTTAGTCTTTCCATGTTTATGTTTTATGCGTCGTCATCCTTCAAGGATAGTTGATGTTTGTGACGTCATATAAACCCTCGTGTAAAATGACGCGCTTTTTCATGGCAGCGCCCGTATTATTACCAAGGTCTATTCTGTAGAATCGCCGAGGGTTGCCGATTGCAATAATTGAAAATACTATTGATCGTAAGTGGGTGATAATGAAGATTTTTTCTTTCGCATTATTTTTGTCAATAAAAGTTATACTTGTAGTATATTTGCCACTTTGCAGTGCAGTTGGTCTGAACAGTAGACTAATATTGAAAAGAGTTAGGTAGAACAAAATGCTCGATCAGTTTCATTGACAAATTATATTGGAAATTGAACTGAACATGTTATAAATCCTAAGAATCGTTCATCCACTATCGACAATTTCAATCCTATCAATAGCAAGGGCGTAGCTCCCATTACGCACATCACGCGTGCGTAACAGAAAAAATCCTCTTTCAAAAAATGTAGTTGATGAATGATCATAACATCTAAACTACAGCTTTTTCAAGCTGTAGTTACGATGTTTTGATTATTCAGTTCAGCAAAGCCCAAATCATCATGGAAAGGGGGGCGGGCGGATGATATTCATCTTTTGTCACAGTCAAAATATCGCCTTTATTGTATACTCATTGGTGGTCACCTTCTGAGTGCGTATAAATTTCAAAATCCTAGTTACACCTATGAATTGGCAATAGGCCTACTAATGATTGTGTTTTCAACGGGCTATGTTAACACTCCCTAAGAACTGTTACAACAGACAAATACCTCTGCATGAAAACATGTTAAGGATTCGCAATGAAAACTGTTACGGCGTCTGCTAATTTGTTTGAATACGTGTCGGTTTCGACATTATTTGTACAACCAGAAGAAAAGTTTGACTTTTATATATTCCCATTCCATTCCTTGGATAATGAATAATCCCGATCGAAATATTTTTGATATTGATATTTCGGTAAAAAATAGTTTTGAGGTAAATTTGATCGAAAAACAGTGTTTTGTCTACTTCTTTTTTGGTTTTTTTAGAACAGAAAGAAGAAATATTGAAACTTTTTATCTGTTTGGCGTTAAAACCCATCAGTCTTCTCTACTATACCAGTTTTCCAAAAGGAATGTCTTGTGTTTCGAAACTTATATGCATTATTTCAATTTTATGTGTATGTTACGAACTCTGCCTAATTCTTTTGGTATGTTACAGTATCTTCCCTACAGTGTTACAAACTCTGCAAATGATATTGCATACAAAAATCCCAGTTTTCTTGGCGCCAGGATTTTCAAAAAACACAAAAAGAAAGCTTTTCTGTCAAATACGAGGTAGATGGGAAGAAATGTTCCAAAACTTTATTTAATGCGATATATCTAAAAATAACACTCTGACCTCTTTTTAAATTTATGAAAAACAGTATGCCTTCCCTCTTTTCAATTATATCTGTCTTACTTTCAGGATAAGAAAGCACTCGCAAATGTAAATTATACGAATGCCTATACATGGTAGTAGTCTAATCAACATCGTAAAACATTCACCTGCATTAAATGAAAGGGATCTTGTCAAGAACGTGCAAGCTTAAAATCCCCAAATCGAAATGGACTGAAAATGCTCAAAATTATCGGTTTAAATCTCTTCTACAAATGACGGTCTTTCGATTGTTCGCTCAGCATATCTCCAATATGAATGTTTTGTTCAAATAAATCACATTTGATGTTTTTAAAAAATGAAATAAATGGCATCGTGGTGCTTAATTAAACATAGACCTGTTCACAAATGGGTACCATCAGCCAAGTGCGTTGTTTGAGGTGCTTCGAAATTCTGAAGAAAATGTAACCCTGAAGTGAAATTATTTAAAAATATAAATCTACGCATAAAAGGTCCTGTTTCGCATTTTGATTGAAAATGGACACTAATTTGCATTGAAGTAAATACGAGAATTGAAGGGGAAAAAAACTTTATTCGGTCTGTATAAAAAGTCAATCAAACCTTCTGAACTATCGCCGAGACTTGTAAAAAAGAGGTAAAACAGCTAGCCATGCTCTGATCTAAAATATTTTCTGAGAGGATGGACCCGCCGAATTACTAGATGATTATAGTTTTCAGTTTTTAAGTTTTTCGAAATCACAGGACGTCTACGAGAGCATGGGACGCTCTAACGCCTCCTTCCCTGCGAAAAAGATGAAGAGCCGGTTCTAGAGCGTGAATTAGCAATTCAAGAACAGTCGAACTAGCTCTTGAACCAGTTCTAGAACTGATCCTTGAACTTCTTATACTAGATATTGAACCAGTTTTTAAAATTGAGTTCCAGGGTTGGGATAATTTCACCAATTATCATAAGGCCCTTTTTACATTAATACTTCACCGCCCTGACTCTAATGCTACAACTAGTATATTGTAATAAAACTTCCTTAATTTCTTTTTTTCCTTTGATGTTTTTCGAACAAAAATCTTCTGATGTTAGTTTAATCATGAACGTGAAAGTTTGAAGTAAATCGGATAGAGATTGTCAGGGACTCTTTTGGGAAAATGAGTGTAAGTTAATAGACGGGCGAACGGATTTACATACGGACAGACAGGAAATCTTAGCTAGAATAGCTAATAAATCCCATTCAAATAAATGAAACATAAGAAATGTTTTCCATAAGAATCTGTAACCTATATTAGTGATGTAGTTACTGTACTGTAACACTCTCTGTCATGCACCGTAACATATATTAAATAATATTTTTTCATTTTTTTTATTTTCAGTTGTGATATTAGGGAGGAAAAATATTACCAATTATTTCAATTGGAATTATTGTTAGAGATTGCATGAATTTCCAATATGAAATGCAATCTAAAAGCTTTTAATGCCTTTACTTTGAAAAATGACACACATTACTTCTAATTTCCCTTTAATCTTCAAAATCCTACTTATTTTCAGGATAAGATATAAAAGTAAATGATTATGCGGAGTATCAGACTGTAAAAGCTACACTTGTCTTTATTAAATTCGATGGATAAAAGATATTATTTTGAAAGGCGTAGCGTTTTTGTTTTCAGTAAGTACAGAAATCGTGACTGTTTTCATTGCGAATCCTTAACATGCTTTCATGCAGAGGTATTTGTCCTTTGTAACAGTTCTTAGGGTGTGGTTAAGAATCAATCGATATATCGATCCAATTTTATTGCCAAGTACCTTGATTATGTATTTAACCCTCAAGGGGGGGGGGGGGCTCCATAAACGAAAGTTATTATTGACAATGGTATTAAATTAGTTTTCAATATAAGCAAGAGAAAGTCATTCATATTTTCATTCTAAATAATTATCGAGTGCATTCCCAAATGATACTGATGATTGATCACTATACTGGTTCAATATGTAAAACATGAGAGAAAGTATTCAAACCCGGAATTTGAACCTGGGACCTCTTGTAAAGGTGAATACTCTTTTGAAAGAGCTATTCGGGCCGTTTATTTTTAAAACGTTTTCATCTTTGTTTGAGTTTCAACCTTTGATATGCGTGAAATGAATTCGTCAGTATTTCGTACTTACTTTTATCGAGGTTATGATTTCTTTTTGCTTCGCTTTACTACCGCATTTTGTGAATCATTAAATAAAATGTGTTCGTGTTGTCTTTCTTAATTAAACCGTGAAATCAATGGCCCTCCGAGTTGAATTTGTCAATAGGTTCTAATCATTGAATAACTTCTACTAAAGGATGTAATTTTAAGCAAAACATGTAACCCAAAGCCATTGGTGTTTTTATTACCTATTTTCACATGCTTTTGTGGGGAAAAGGTTCAGTGACCTTTTTTTCCTTTTTACAAAGCCTACTGTAATAGTTGACATGATTTAGGAACAGATCTTATATACACTCATGTCGGGTAATCCTGCGCGTCGTCTAAAGCTTCGCAGCTATATGACGTCATGTAAACTAAGAAAACGGCCGCTAAACATAAAAGCAGAACAACCTTTTTTTCATACTCAAAATTCCATCGATTCCACCGCTTTAAACAAAAAGTTCATGTGTGAATTTTAAAGCAAAAAGATTCCCGTTTTTATCTCAGTGTTTTGATTTTAATTTTAACGGATTACGGACATTAATTTTGGGATCTTTCCTCGACTGCGCAGGTTTAGCCGACAAAAACTGCGTTGATAATACGCGACGGTGCCTCTCTTCATCACCGGATTGTGTAATTCTAGTGACATTTTGTTCTAGATAAAATGTCTTTTCCATAGCCAAAATAGTTAACGAGTACATTCGTGTATTGATTTTTCTGTAAAACCGATATCTTTACACGAATTTTGTACTTGAGTTTCTTAAGTGCGCAGGGTTAGCCGACAGCACTGTATAAAGCTTTAAAAAATATGTTTTAAAAAGCCGAGCGAATAATATCCTTAACATATGCCGTCTCTACTGATAATTCCCTCCACCTTCTTTCAGAAACGTGATGATTCTTATAACCTCCGGGTGTTATTAAGAGCCTTTACTGTACCGGCTTTCCTTAATTATTAAAAATTTCTAATGAGGAGCAAACTGGTCAAAGGGAGATAAGTCGTAAAATGTTCTAAATGTTGAAGCGGCTCAGGAAGCTCAGGTGCGCATGCGCAAAACATTAAATTTTCTGTGGATCCTTTCAAAATAATAAAAATAAAAATAACTGAGAAAAACTCACAATCTAGATCGGGACTGACACTTCGCCTCAATGTAGTAATAAGTTTGGAACTTACTTAACATGACAAGTGCGGTTCCTATAGGAAAGAAGCCCGCACTTTGCAGATATTTTATGAGTACTGGCTCTTGTACATACGGGGACGACTGTCAGTTTCTGCACCAGAATCCTCTCGCTTTTCAACATCAACCGGGCATTTCTAATCCTTTTGTAAATGCCCCTGCACACCCGAATGGCATGAATAATGGTCCAGATAATATAGGTGAGTTGTTAGATACGGAGATCGGTTCGACTGCTTGGTTTGATCGGTCACTTATGGTCACCTGCGGTTATTGAATCTGGAAGTAGGTCAGGGCCGTGTTATGGTAAACAATCTAGGAATGGATAATCATAGACAAAACTTTAAAAATGTTCTGACTCGATCTTTATATTGAAATACTCATTGAATTATTTCAACAATTTTGATTCATTTACTCATTTGTGGCATTTACACAGCTTTATGAAAATGTATCAAGTTCAGAATCAACATTGTATTTTTAAAACAATACCCCCATGATCTTTCAAGATTTTATAAATCATTTAATGACAGTGTTATTTTTAGGTTTTAAAGATATGTGGGAACATTTCAGAGTAAAATCTATGCAATTTAGACTGGTTTTATTGTTTGTATATTAGCGAAAATTTCCCATTTTGTATAAAATTTGAGGGATCTTTGAACAAAGGTGGGACATTCTCCAATGTAATCAATCCCAAAATCCAGCAGTGACTGGTCAACTTGGCCTTCACCGGCAACTTGGCCCAATGTATAACTCGGCCCCAATTTCATTTTATGCCAAAGCCTTCTTATTTTAAATTATTTATTCAGTATTCTTAATTACAAATACAAAAGTATTCAATATTTATTCCGTAATAAGGAAATGTACATATAAATTTAAAAGAAAATGAAATTGTAGTATCATTCCTAGAATTATACATAATCAAGCAATGATTCGAAAATATAATCTTAAAAAGACAAAAAATATATATTTAAAATAATAAAGATAAACCTAGTAAGACATAAGAGCATAGTTTGTACATAAATTTTACATATTTTATGAAAAGTAACCTTTGTTATTATAGACTATAAATAAGGGCCGAGTTTGATGGGCCGAGTTGACGGGTAACCAATCTAGCTACCAGGAATAAATCCTGAAGTGAGGATAAGGTTGACCTTTGATCTGACAAATCAGATTTTTAGGATTTTTAAGGGAACAGTAAAAGATCTATCCAAACCAAACAATCAAAATAACAAACACTAGGACAAATTCATCCACTGCCTAGAATGATTTGTGTGTGTTTCATTTTAATCATACTACTTCAGTTAAGGTGGACAGTTTGAAAATTTAAGAGACACTAGATAAAGAATTTATAAGAGATGTCTTAAGTTATATCTAAAATGTAAAACAACCTCTTGTTTATGATAGGTTCTTCTCATTTGTCTTGAAAGTGTGCTCATACATGTTATCAGAGCCAGAAACTGCTAAGTGGGATTTCAAATGGCTTAATAATAATCTTAAGAATTCTTAACACAGCTAAAACTAGATCAGATAGGGAAAGTTTGTTTCACTTTTGGTGCAAAATGAAGTCTTCAGATTAATGGAAGTTTTTTTGTTTTCTGATAGGTTTATATCTTGAGCATTTAATTCTGAAGGTGTTTCTTTGTTCTCTATTTCATTCAAAAGTTACTGACATATTACCTACCCCCAGAGGTGGATCTACAGGCACTACTTTCTAAAGTAAAACATTTAATATTTCATTAACTATTGGTGTGAAATTAATATTTTGTCATTTAAATTATGGCCAGAAGGTCTCTAAACTTGATAATCACCGTTTATACTATTTTCATCGATGATTTCCTATGATTCTAACACTGCACAACAGAAGCTATGAAAAGGATTATTTTCAATCAATATTTCAAATATTATATTTAGCAGCATTTATCATAGAAAGCCAAAAAAATATTTTACATCAGTCAGAAACTGCCTTATTAAAACTTTAAAGATGACTACAAGTGTGTCTGGCTTCTGAATTTATAGACAAGAAATCTAAAAGCCACAAAAATCATGTTTTCTACGGACACTACCATATGTATGTCAAACGAAAACAGAATAATTGCAATGTAACCAGTAATAAAATATGGACTAAAAACCATTCAGAACAATCTGTTGGAAACTTCGTAAGATACCGGATAAATGGTTATATAACCATGAAGCTAACATATGGTATAAAAGAGTGTAATGAAAGAAATTTTCTCATCTAAATGAAATTTGTGTTGTCAGCCACTGGATTTTAATCTCCACTGGCGGAAAGCCACTGGGGCTATTGTCATGGCGTTGTGTCCGTCGTGTGTCCGGTCGTAAACTTTTTCTTTAAAAATCTTCTCCTCAGAAACTACTGGATGGATTTCAACCAAACTTCACAGGAATGATCCTTGGGTGACCCTCTTTCAAAGTTGTTCACAAAATTTTGATCCAATGAAAAACATGGATTTAATGGGCGTGGCTTATTTCCAAATATGGTAAAAAGCGACTTTTCTCAGGTTCTAATTGATGGATACCAATTAAATTTTACATAAATGATCCTTGGGTGACCATTTAGTAGTCTACAAAAAATTATTGTGATCGGATGGAAAATATGTATTTTATGGGCGGAGGTCATTTCACTATATGTTATATAGTGGAAACTTTAATAATCATTTTCTCAGAATCTAACTTATAGATATCAACCAAATTTTACATGAATGATCCTTGGGTGACCCTCTATCAGTCTAAAAAAAATTATTGTGATCGGATGAAAAATATGTATTTTATGGGCGGAGGTCATTTCTCTATATATGTTATATAGTGGAAAATTTGATAATCATTTTCTCAGAATCTAACTGATAGATATCAACCAAATTTTACATGAATGATCCTTGGGTGACCCTTTATCAGTCAAGTAACAATTATTGTGATCAGTTGAAAAATATGTATTTTATGGACGGAGGTCATTTCTCTATATGTTATATATATAGTGGTAACTTTGAAAATTATTTTCTCAGAATCTAACTGATGGATATCAATCAAACTTCATTAGTATGATCCTTGGTTGATCTTTTATCTGCAGCCAACAATTATTGTGATTTGATGGAAAATATCTCTTTTATGGTTGGAGGTCATTTCTCTATTTATTATGTTGTAATAGTGGAAACTTTGAAAATCATTTCAACATCAGTAGAACCCAAAATATCTAAAAAATCTAGTCAAAACTTTGCTATTACAAGAAATTCAAGCCTGTGGAGCGACACAAGCCATTCATGGCTTTCTGGTTTAATGGTCCCAAAGAAACAAATATTTGTAACACAGGTTCTTAGAATGTCTGATAAACTTATTCCCTATTGTAACTTTGTCAAAACCTTTTTACCATGAAACTTTCTGAATGGCTTTCCATCTATGTGGTGGTTCAAACTGCAACAATGGATTTTGAACTCAAAAACAAATTTATTTCCTTTTGCCTGTCACTTAACCCTTTGCTGTTTAATCCCTGCTTTTTACGTGCCTGTGATTTTATGATTAAGAAAACATTGAAGCAATTTCTTCTTTTTCCACACTATTTTCTACCCTACTGAATGGTTATTTTTTTTAATTAAATCCACTTTTAATTTTGGCCTGCAAACCTTTGAATTTGAACAGGTCCAAAATTTTGTAAAACAGGAAAGGGTTAAATAGAAATGATATTAGTCCTTACTCATGTAGAAATACAATGAATTATTAAAGTATTTTGATAAAAGAAATTAATACAAAAAATTTTCAACAGGGTTTCTGTGGTGTTTTTATTAAGTATGATTTTTTTCTTAGTATGAATACTATGCTGACCATTCAAAAATAACTATCTTGCTTTCTACCAAATTTTAGGGACAATCTATTAAACCATTTTGAAAATTTTTGTCATATTGCTTGGGGAATATCATATTTTTCCAGTTTTATGACTATTTCTCCTAAAGTTAATTGATCAACCTGATAAAGCCTTATATTCATGTGCATTGGATTTGTAGTGTCCGTAGATCACAAACACTTTTATTAAGATATGCTACATTGCAACTATGTATATCAAAATACAATCTTTAAAATATTTATCAATTAAGAAATAATAATTGGAACTTTTTGTTCTAAATGCACAAGAAATTGTTTACTTGTCTTTTAGTTTATAGGTTTTTAAAGGCAATATATGAATATAACTATGTTCACATATTTTTTTCTAAAATTAATGAAGTCTAGCTTAAGAATTTGATGCAATACTTTAAACTCATGAAATCCAATAAATAAAATGCAATAAGAATATCTATAGCTTCTCATTGTGTAAATTACACGCTGTTGAAAAGTATGATCTACGGCCACTACATTCTACGGACAGATTTTTACAAGTCATATCTGAGGGAACAATAAGATTCATTCAAAATTCCATTACATTACCACTACATGTATTGAAAAAAATAGAAGTAAATTTATAAATCCTATATAGTACAAGTATATGGAGGGTGCAAACATTTGATCTACGGACACTACCAAAACTGTGCCATTCTAAAATTGTGGGGTGTTTTTATGTCCCCGATAGGGAGGCATCATAAATTTGACTTGTCCGTCCGTCCGTCTGTCCGTCTGTCTGTCCGTCTGTCCGTCCGTCCGTCCGTCATTCCATCCAAAAACTTTAACATTGGCCATAACTTCTAAATCAAAGCGGTGTCGGGGGCATTGTCATCTTACAGTGACAGCTCTTGTTTGTTTAAGCAAGTCAGCAATATTTTTTTTATTTTCTTGCAAAGAAATATGACAAAGGTTTGAGGAAAATGTGACTGAATTATCCCACGCTGTTTTCGGCAAGGAGGATAAAGTTATGGTCTTCATCCGTCATTCTGTCATTCCAAGGTTCCGTCACTAAACTTGTCCGGAGCATATTTCCTTAAGTAAAATAGCTATCAACTTGAAACTTCATGGGTGGATAGATCTCATGAAGGAGAAGTGCAGTGCAAGAACTACAACTCTTGCTTGCATAATTTTTGAGTTACTTACAGAGCTAACAATAAGCGGAAGTCGACGTAATATACGCCCAGAATTTCAGAAATTACGTCCTGAAAATCAAACCAGGATGTAAAAAAAACGTCCGAGATTCGAGGAAAACGTCCTGTAATTTGACCCCGGAGATTTTACGAATTTACCTAATAAAGGATTAACGTAAGTCTACACATACAAAAATCGATAATCAACGTGAGCATACACATTAAAGCTGACCAATACAAGCCATGTGTAAGGCGCGGGGTATTAAACTGTCGCTTTAACAACCAGTCTCTGATTACCCAATCATGTTGGGATTGCGATGCGTCATTACCGCTTCTGTCATTATCTTTCTTAGTCGGATACAGATTGCGAGGGTCCATTGATAGGATAAAATTCGTTAAATCAAACGTAGTTGATGCAGCTCAGACCAATTAAATTTCGAAATATCGCTTCCTAAAACTCTTAGAATAGATCTACGGGTAATTTATCCGAAGTGAAAAAGACGCTACCGGAAAACATTTACGAAAGGTCATTCGACTGTCCTCGTTTAAATACGTGTAGAATCAGCATCTTTGGAGAACGTGGGGAAATCCTAATGACGTCATTTATGTTGTCTGCAACATGTCTGACGAGAGATTTGAAATGACGAATTTTTATTGACTTCTGCTATTTGGATAATTCTGCGTAAGTTTAAATAGGCTTAGAACTTCAAGTTTTATTGGCAAATTACCGAGAACGTTCGCCACCTTTGGAACGACAGGCCGAGCAAAATTAAAGCTGCATTAATTTCTGAAATATCGCCGGATACCAAAACATCGTAACCAAAATTTGAGTAAGCCGCATTTCCTAGGCCCACTGCACAAGATACAGCTACGGACCGATTCCAAATAGAAACTCCACATTTTCTCATATTAGTTTACATGATTTAGATCTATTCAATGAAAGTAATACAAGAGGACCAAGATGGTCCTAGATCGCTCCCCTGAGTCTCTTTGACCCCTTGGACGTCTCATCAATTAAATAGGCAGATGTCATAGAGGAGATAATATCTACAAAAAAACAAGTTTCATGAAGTCAAGACCAAATTTGTGGCCTTTAGAGTTACAACAAGATAATTATCATAAAGACCCCTTTTCCTGTGATATAAAATGGATATTTCCCATTTTCAATAGGGTTCATCCTTATGATCTGACCAACAGTCTGACCAAGTTTCATGAAGATTTGGCCATATTTGTGGCCTCTAGCAAGTAAACAATATATTGGCATTAAGGCCCCTTTTCCCTTGATATAGCATGGATCCTTTCCATTTTCGATAGGGTTCATCCTTGTGACCTGGCCAAAATAATGAACAAGTTTCATGAAGATTGGGCCATATTTGTGGCTTCTACAGCATTTACAAGAAAATTATCATTAGGGCCCCTTTTCCCTTGATATAGCATGGATCCTTTCCATTTTCGATAGGGTTCATCCTTGTGACTTGCCCAACATTCTGACCAAGTTTCATGATGATTGGGCCATATTTACGACCTCTAGAGTGTTAACATGAAAATTGGTCATAAGGCCCCTTTTCCTGTGATATGGCATGGATCCTTCCAATTTTCAATACGGATCATCCTGGTGACTTGGCCAACATTCTGACCAAGTTTCGTGAAGATTGGACCATGTTTGTGTCCTGTAGTGTGTAATAAAGAAAATTGCCAATAAGGCTCCTTTTCCCTTGATATAGCATGGATCCTTTCCATTTTCGTAGGGTTCATCCTTGTGACTTGCCCAACATTCTGATCAAATTTCATAAAGATTTGGCCATATTTAAGACCTCTAGAGTGTTAACAAGAAAGATATCATTAAGGCCCCTTTTCCTGTGATATGGCATGGATCCTTCAAATTTTCTACAGGGATCATCCTGGTGACTTGGCCAACATTCTGACCAAGTTTCATGAAGATTGGGCCATATTTGTGTCCTCTAGTGTGTAAACAAGAAAATTGTCAATAAGGCTCCTTTTCCCATGATATGGCATGGATCCCCCCCATTTTCAATAGGGTTCATCCTTGTGACCAGGCCAACATTCAGACCAAGTTTGTTTCTGCCAAGTAAGTCTGTGTTTTAAATGAAAATGATGTGGTCGGTCTTAGTTGAGAGGGTTGCATGAAGGTCTTAGTCGACTCGCTGTTTTCTAAGTTTAGGTCGGCTCAGAATCAGAATTGCAAATTCTTTCGAAAATATATTAATTTATAACAGTTCGAATAACAATGTTGCGTTGATGATCGGAATCTAGGTTAATTTGAGTTCCTACAACACAGGACTTGCAGATCGAATTACGGGGATTTCCCAAAAGACCTATTGCATTTTATACAGAAATAAAGTGCAATGGATTTCCCCACGTGATGCGATTTAAACCAATCAAATTTCTTTATTTTATTGGATTGCAATTATATATTTTTGGAAAGCTCAGAATGTGCTTTGTACAGTGGTTTCTATTGTGTTTCATTTTAGAGAACCAGAAGAATGTTTGGGGTGCATAACATAAGCCAAATCTACTTTCCCTATATGATCTTGTTTTAGCCGAACAAGAAAGAGAAGCTTGCCCCACATTGGCTTAAATAAGCAGTCTTGACCAAGGCAGTGTTCCCACTGCTTTTTCAATCTGGGGGTAAAAATGGATATTTTACAGTGTACATGTATCCCCTCTATATAACACAAAGATGCAAAAATTGGGGGTACAAGCTTCAATTTAGGGGTAAATCACCCCCATTTGTGGGTTTTGTGGAACACTGCAGGGGGTCTGAAATAAGCTGCCCTAGTTAATTTTAACATGGGCAAGTAGAAAAGTGTCTTTTACTTTTTCAGGGTCAATATGAGAAAATCTGTATTACCACACCCCTGTCAATTTAACCTGTCACATTTTGTTTTCCATCCTGATAAGATCTGCTCTTTGAAAGAAATTTTCAAATAGCTCCAAGATTAAGGAAATAGCCCAAGTTCAATTATAAATGTTTAAACATGGGCTTGACACTGTTTCATCTACTAATCAGCACCTTGTTGCCAAAGGGTAGGCACCCACATGTAGTGCTCTTGTTTGCCATGAATTTGTGTTAAGACTTGTTCAACTCTTATAGTTTCAGGCATGCCAGTTCAAGACTCAATCGGGGCCAATGGAGACCAGTTCTTCACTGCCACATTCTCTGGGGGAGAGGGAAATCTTCAGGATTTCCAGCCCTTTTCTGTAAGTACTACATTGTCTGCATAGCATATATAGAAAATATGTAGCAGGGGCAAAACACCTTTAAAACTATCTTAATTGCCTAATAGAACTTATGAATGATGGGATTTAATACTCTTAACTTGTGAAATAACTTGTTGAATTACCAATTGTTAGTATTATGTAGCAATTTTTTTATGCCCCCGATAGGGAGGCATCATAAATTTGACTTGTCCGTCCGTCCGTCTGTCCGTCCGTCCGTCTGTCCGTCCGTCCGTCCGTCATTCCGTCCAAAAACTTTAACATTGGCCATAACTTCTAAATCAAAGCGGTGTCGGGGGCATTGTCATCTTACAGTGACAGCTCTTGTTAAAAGTTATGTACACTGCAACTCCATTAAAACGCTGTGGTCGGGGTCCAAGAAATGAAACAGCGGAAGAAGTGGATGTATCTGCTATAACGCTGTACCCCCCTGCCGCCGCCGTTTGCCCCCCCCCTTCCGGCGGTGAAAATAACGTACCGCAGAAACGTAACAGACACAGGGTCAATATTGATAACGATATCGGATATCTAAATAGGCCTATACATGTACTTATTTAGGCCATCGCATTTTATATTTTTAAAACTCGGCAATGAATTGAAGAACAAGCGCGGTTTATTACTTTGATATTTTTTATTTTAAGATCGTTTTGTTGTCCCCAGGCTAAAAAGACTATCTTTGATAAAGTAATCTAGTTTGTAGGGTTAAACGATCGCAGACTCCTCTTAGCTCTGAATCCCGATTTCTCGGGCCTACCTGCCCAGGCAGCTGAGAAACACCGATAACGATGATCTCAAAAGGGTAAAGTTAGTAAAATCCATAAAGTTTCATAAGATCAACGAATTTTAAATGTTGTCTTCTGAAAAATAGGAGAAAATAATTATCTACGCAATCAAAATAAACAATACCCTACGTCTGATCGAAACTATACCAAAGTAATCGAATCTCTCGGAGTGCAGGACCGCATTCTTCGATGAGAGAGAAAAAATGCCGTAAATTCAATTATATGAATCTGTAGTTACGACATTTGGATCGCCAGTTTGCTAAGATCATCTTCATGAGTCAAGGGGTATGGAAAGCTTCTTCTCGAAAACCGTATAAGTAAAACGTTCGTAACCCTGGGTTTGACAAGATGTTATTTCACGGCCTTGATTATCAGATGGTAGATCGTCAGGAAAGAAAGTCCAGACAAATACGAAGCGACGCGGTCACCATCAGTTTCGCGCCATTTTCAGTTTTCTTTGTTTGACACACCTAAGCGGGAAATGTAGGTTTATATATAGCTTCCTGTTTAAAACTCAATGAAGTTGTCTATTTAGTAAGAGATAAGAATCAAGGATATCAATTCAATCGGGCTTTCAACATGACTATAATATGAATAAGTTTAATGAAAAAGAAACAAAATTTTATCATATATTTGCAAAAAAAACGTAATATTTATAAGAAAATTCAATGGGATCGGCAAAGGGAGGTAATAAACCAATAAATTGGGTAAGGGGCGAGTCGCTTTTTGAATCGTTTGTCAACAGCGGAAAATGTTCAAGATTTGAGAACATAAAACAAGATTGGCTCATTATGCAAAAACACGGCTTCTTCTGAAGTTTATTAACTTAGATTTATTCACGTGCGAGCTAGACTTTTTGGTGTTCAATTGTGTCCCTGCCGTCGACAAAGAGCAGTTAGTAGCGTGCCGGACTGTGAATATTGGGATTCCGTGTATCTCCGACGGCGGCACTCATTCTTTCTGACTAAGTCACTCACCCATGGGTTAATAATCGTAGACCTAAGTGAGATAGCAGTTTGGGGTTAGGAAAGGATGGGATAGCTGTACTCACGAGTTTGGTACTCCAGCGGTAGTGATATAACTATACGTCTGTCAGCCATCAAACTAGCCATTTCTCTATGATCCGAGGCATTTTCTTATCCACTGCCCCGCGGGAGGTGTGAAGAACAATTGTATTGATTTACCTGGCTTCGCTAAGTCTCGATTTTTTTTCTCAGTGTTTTCACCCTTCGATATAAAATCGCGATCAAAACAGCGGTTAACGGCGGATCGGGTAACATCGCCGCAGCTTCCCAAAATGGTCGACCCCCCCCCCAAATTTCGGGAGCCAAGCGGACCCCGCGTCATATTGGATTTAGCGCTCTAACAGATTTCGTTATAATGGAGTTGCAGTGTATTACCATTATTTTCAGAGACAGACAGGTCCAATATCCCGCCAGCCAAGGAACGGTAGTCTGGGTATGGTGGGAAATGGCAGCCTGAACCAGGCCAATAGTCCCATGTCACAGTCCAGTTTGATATCTAGTCCTTTCAACACATCCACGGGTAACCCACTCAAGGCTCCCATCTCACAAAGTACTCCACTCTCACAACAGGTAGGAATACTGTAAACAGCTTTATACAATGACTTATCTATATTTCTTTTTTTCTCTTTCAAAATGACGAAAGTATATGAAAGGCATTTTTCTAGAGTAATATCATTTTTCTACAAACTAAACAGCAGTTTGTTTTCATACCTTTTGTTAGGGAGTTATAACTAGTGTACATGTTTCTCACACATTTTCGTCGTGATATTTAATACAATATATCAACCAACTTGGATCGGAAATCTTGAAATTGGTTTTAAGACATTTTAAGATCAATGGGTCAGTGCAATACTATTGTAAGTGCCTATAATATATGAATCTCTAATAAAGATATGAAATGAAGGAGATAATTATCATTATTAATGAATAATAAATATCACAATGCACCATATGAAAATTGTAAGGGTCAAAATGACACCCAAGACAGCAAATTTCAAGGATCAAAATAAGGTATTTTCAGAATTTTGTGGAACAAAACCCTGGTTAAAGGGTCGAACATAAGCCCTATTTTGATTTACTTATTTTATTGTCGATTGTCTTTAACCTAACAGGTTCCACCACATCTTCCCCCCCAGAATGGTCCGATATCATCTATGATGAATGGTGGACAGATGCCACCCAACATGAAACAGTTTGTTGGCAGTGGGAACTATGATTCCAGTATAGCTAGTGACTTCTCAGCATTGAATCTCTCTGTACCTCAAAATTCAAAGGTTGGTGCATTTTAAATTTTTCTTTTGAGCTTTTGATTGATTATCAGATGCTAGATTATCATTTGATAAAATCACTGCCTAATTAGTAAAAGGATCAAAAACCTATACGCTGCTTTCAGTTATTTCAACCCATAGATCTGACATTATCAAAGAGCAGCTAAATAAGTGTCATAACCATGAAGTAACAAAGCAATCACATGCAAAATGTTAGATGTCCTTTAAGAAATTTTGTTCCAAAATTTTCACATTTTAAATCATTTTTGATTTACAGAAATACTTTGTTGATTTGGTTTTGGAGTAAGATTGAATTATATATTCTATTTTGTCACTTGTGATAATATAGCTTTTGTTGTTCACTCATTGAAATATAAATCCATCTTACGCTCAAACAGTTATCCTCTATTTAAACCAATTATCAAATGACAACATTTTAGCCTAGTCTGAGGTCAAAGAAATTAAAGATGATAAAATTCAGATGATAAAAAACATGATTGTGGACTATGAAGATATTCCTTGTAACAAGCAATTTCTTCATTAATTAAACTGTTTTTGGGACAAAAAGTCAAACTTTTGTCATGGCCCTGTAGGTGCAGGAGTTTTTGACATGACAAACTTCAGCCTTTCCTATTTCTTAGCTATCATTTAAGATGCTGATTGCTGAAAATGCTTGTTAAATTTCATCAAACACAAAAAAGTTACATCTAAGAAGAAGTTAATAAGCTCAAAGCTTTTTGATTGCTCACACAAATACTTCCATTGGAGAGCTTAGGAAAGGTTTTAACATTGATTTATGAAGGGAAAATTGAAATTCCAGGGGAAATATTCCCAGAGGTGAAGCAGCCAATATTTGGCCCCACTGTCCTAGTAAAATACACTTGTAAAAAAATAAAGTCTCAATGATAAGCCTTAGAAGTCAAAGGTAAAAGCAAAAATTGAAGAGAGGTGGGATTATATTTTGCTGATTTTCTTGATTTTAAACTAGTTCTTGTAAATTGTATTTCAGGGCCTGTCTTTTCTCATTATCAATTCAAAAGTTTCTCAAATTTCAATTTGATATTAAACGGTATAAAAAACAACTTATTATACCCCCCACCTACGAAGTAGAGGGGGGTATATTGGTTTACCATGTCTGTATGTCCGTCCGCCGTCGGGCCGTAGACCTTTTCGTTTCCGGACTCTAACTCAAGAACCAAATGACCTACAATCATGAAACTTTATACAAATGTTCCTTATGACCCAAGGAAGTGCCCCAATGTTTTTGGGTCACATAGGTCAAAGGTCAAGGTCACAGTCAGCCTTTGTTCAATTATTGTTTCCCGACTTGACTCAAGAACCAAGTGGCCCACATTCAGGAAACTGTATACAAATGTTCCTTATGAACCAAGGAAGTGCCCTATTGTTTTGGGGTTACATAGGTCAAAGGTCAAGGTCACAGTAAGCCTTTGTTCAATTTTCGTTTACGGACTCTTACTGGAGAACCAAGTGATAAACAAGCATGAAACTTTATACAAATGTTGCTTATGATCCAAGGAAGTTCCCTATTGCTTTTGGGTCATATGGGTCAAAGGTCAAGGTCACAGTCAATTTTTGTTCAATTTTCATTTCTGGACTCTAACTCAAAAACCAAGCAACCTAGAATCATGAAACTTCATGCAAATGCTGCATATGACCTCAATATTTGTTACAAACACATCCTGCACTTATAGCACTTGCATTCTGACAAAGTGCTTGTGGGGGATATTAGTCTGCTCTGTGACAGTTCTAGCTAATATTATATTTTTATAACGTTGTCCGTCTGTCTGTCTGCAAAATTTAACCAAAAAACTTAACATTGCCAATATCTTCAAGCCTATTCAAGATACAAAGCTCATATTTGGCATGATGATAGATCTCAATGATCCGCATCTGCTGGTACCAATATCAAGGTCATGTGACAAGGTCAAGGTCATCTGTCAAGGTCAAATAACTCAAAAAGTTAACCAAAAAACTTAACATTGCCTATATCTTCAAGCTTATTCAAGGTACAAGGCTCATATTTGGCATGATGATAGACCTCAATGATCCGCATATTCTGATACCAAAGTCAAGGTCATGTGACAAGGTCAAGGTCATCTGTCAGGGTCAAATAACTCAAAAAGTTAACCAAAAAACTTTACATTGCCAATATTTCCAAGCCTATTTAAGATACAAGGCTCATATTTGGTATGATGATAGACCTCAATGATCCGCATCTTCTGATACCAAAGTCAAGGTCAAGGTCATTTGTCAGGGTCAAATAACTCAAAAAGTTAACCAAAAAACTTTACATTTCCAATATTTCCAAGCCTATTTAAGATACAAGGCTCATATTTGGTATGATGATAGACCTCAATGATCCACATCTTCTGATACCAAAGTCAAGGTCATGTGACAAGGTCAAGGTTATTTGTCAAGGTCAAATAACTCCAAAAAACTTAACATTGCCAATATTTTCAAGCCTATTTGAGATACAAGGCTCATATTTGGGATGATGAAAGATCTTAATGAGCTGCATCTGCTGATACCAAAGTCGAGGTCATGAGACACTGTCAAGGTCATCTCTCAAGGTCAAACTTCTTAAAAACATAACCAAAAACTTGCATTGTTCTGTTTATTCAAGCTTATTATAGATACCCTGTCTCATAGTTGGCATGATGAAAGATCTCAGTCATGTTCATCTAAAGGTATCAAGTTCAAGGTCATTTGACAAGGTCAACATTTTGAAAAATAGTGCTGTTACGGGGGCATTG
This sequence comes from Fragum whitleyi, assembly GCA_948146395.1. NCBI lineage: Eukaryota > Metazoa > Mollusca > Bivalvia > Cardiida > Cardiidae > Fragum > Fragum whitleyi. Next base: position 51,354,486 of record OX411549.1, on the reverse strand, counting down.
TGTTTCACAAACACATCTTGTTTTCATATATTTTTTTAAATCTAAAATTTGAGAAAATTCTCAGTTGAGCCTGAGAAAAGTTTTATAGCCTTGGGCCCAGGACACTTATAATGTTTGTCTATCCACAGGGAACAAATCCACATGTATCTGAGTTCATCCCCAAGTTGTCCCACAGTGCTAGTTCACCAAACTTCTCCAGTTTCAACAACATGCCTCCTGGTAGTAACCTGGCTAATTCATCAGTACCCACAACCAATACTCATCTCACAGGTAGGGATGTAGGATAGCATCAGGTAGGGGAGGGGTGAAATGCATTTAATGTGGGCTTCAACAAAACAGGGTCTAAAGGACTAAATAATTGGGATTTTGTGTGTCCTTTCTTTAAGTTTTTGAGTCCCTGTTTAAGATATAGGCAATTTCTTTTCAGCACTAAACTTGTTTTTGCAAGAATTTAGAGCTATTAGCTGGTTAAGTAATAGTTATAGTTCATTTCTGACAATTTACGCGATATAACCTAAGCGGAGCGTTAGCGGAGCGCAAGGTTATACGCGTAAATTGTCAGAATATGAACTATAACTGTTTTACCGATCGACTTATTTTTTGTCAAATAGCGCTAGGTTAAATGAGCTGCGCGTCAATCAATGATGTCAGTCATTTTTGTTGCGTCATACTTTCTTCAATCAAATCGAGGTAAACAAAAAGTGGGAGGAGCGAATTTAATTTCCATTGGGTTTCTGTAATTATTTTGTCATTTGGCGAGATATAATCAGTTGAGAACGTTCGGTGAACACAACCACGTTATTGCTGCAAGTGGGTTTTGTATTCTTTTTAGTTACTTTTTTGCTGATATAATGCCTCCCTTTTGGGGATTTTATATAGCATATTCAGCTTCGCAGTGGTAGCGAGCCGGACTATCATTCAAAAGGTCCCGGATTCGATTCCGACGGTGACACTTATTCTGTCCGACTAGTCGCTCCCACCTATGGATCGATAATCGTAGACATATATGGGGATAGCAGCTCGAGGCTAGGAAAGGAATAGTAGTATTGGTTTAGGAAATACCAAGAATTCGTTGTTTGGTGTTCCAGCCGCAGAGATATAACTGAAAGATTGTTAAAAGCGGTGTTAAACCCCCATAAGAAATAAAACAGGAATATTTATCATTATCAATAATATAATGTTTGCAACAAGACGTAAGTATATTTAAAAGCTCAGCTGTAGTTACCAAGATTTGGTTCCCCAAGCATACGTCACATTAAAGGGATCACGTTTGCTTTCGATATTGGTCAGCTATCATAGACCTAACATGTTTTTTAATCAATTTCTTTCTGCAAATATTTATATAGATCTACCTAGAATCCTTGGAGCAGAGCTAAGCTTTTTATATTTTACTATAAATTTGCATACATGTACCTTTCAAAGGAGCATTTGGTTGTATTTTGTTAGGATTGGGATTTTGAGAACTACTAAATTAAAATGTCGTTTAAAAGATCCAGAGTATTCATGTTTAAAAAGGAAGTGAGATTTTATATCGTTCTGACCCTGTCGTCTTTTCTTTTTTATGTCAATGTGAAAATGTGGAGTACAGAAAGATTTGGTTTGAGCAAACTCGTCAGTGTCATTCTGCTGTATACCATGTAGATTAATATTTTGTTTCAGAATCATTGATTTATCAGCTAAATCTTCTCTTGATTAACATACAGGCAAATTATTTAACAATATTACATCCTTTTATCGAGTAATTTTGTATAAGCATAATTAATTGTAAATACTCGATTACATGTTAAGGGTTTTTCGGTACATTTTATCAGGCAAGATTATGACGTCACTGTCTGGTTTTGAATGTAGTCCCCGCCCTTTATGACCTAAAGTCACGTAGCTCACTTATTCGAGCAGATCGCCAGGTTACGGGATATATTTTTTGAATTTCAAACGAAATAGCGGCCTTTCATTGGAGGAAAAAATAGGGTGATCGGTAAGGGTAAAGAAAGTTTTGGATATATATTGACTACTGTAAACCTAGAAAAGTTTGCTGCTAGAAATGCTTGCGTTTTCGTAATATTAGGCTTTTTCATGGAAATTAATTTCCACAGATTGTTACAAGATGGGAATGCCGCGAAATAAAACACGCTACGGAAAAATTGCATCCATAGGCCTTCTTGATATATGTTCATTACAGGTGGAAAAGGTCTTGTCAACAAAACATCCTAGCTCCAGCTAATGGGAGCTGTAGTTATGATCTTATGGTAGCCAAGTAACCAGTTTATATAGTCAATCAATTTTAATTAACCTATTGTATCTCGAAATAAAATCGCTTTTTATTGATATAGTTTGATGGATACACTTAACTTTGACTAAAATTTTCTGTAAAGAAATCAAATTATAAATGCAAAAATTGATCATCACAGTAATTGAAAGAAACCAAACCAATATACAAGAAAAAACATCATAAAAAGTTACCTTTATCATATTGCTTGGGTTTACTATTACTGCTTGTATTATATTATGTTGAATGTAGACGTCTGTCAGTGGTCATAAAAACTTATTATCGACCTGCAAATTTTAAAGATTTTCAACCTCTGAATTGTTTTCTAGTTTCTATTCTTTCAAATCACGAATATTGTGAATATTCAATCTTTATAATGGAATAAGACTTAAGTAAAGAAACTGACACCTGCACAAAAATTGATTTTCTTTGTTTCCTTTAAAAGTAAAGTATGCGAAGATGCATTTAATTTGTCTACCAGTTAGTTTCTTTGAAGAAAACTGACTGCCATTAAAGTTTGCTTTAAATGATGAGTTGGCTATTCGTGGTGTTTTAAGTTCGCATTTATCCTTCCTGTGAATCATGCGGACTTAAATCACGCGAAATCAATTCTAGGTTAACAGTATTAGAGGTTCAAATTCAGGAAAGAATTGGTGAATGTTTATTTAGCCCCAAGTGATTGTCATAAAGTTATCACAAATTCATGAAACTAAACATATGTATCTATCCCACTAGAAATGCATTTTCTGTATGTCTAATTCCACCTGCAAAACTCTACCCAAACTTTACAGTGCCAATTCCTTCAAGTTAATAAAACAATCTAAGATTCTTATACACCCTTCAAAAGATGTGACATATTATCGGATCACCCTGGGGTCAAGCATGAGGCAGACAAGCATTGTCCACTTCTTTGTCCAGAGCATAATTCTATCCCCTAATCTCTGATTAACTTGAAACTTAGCAGTTATGATCCTCTCATGATTGGGGGTGCAGTGCACAGGAACTGTAAATCTACCTTGCTTGATTTTTGAGTTATTTCCCTTTGACGTATTTCATACTTGGGCATCCAGCACTGCAACAGCGTATCTTGTGACAATTTGCCAACTTTTTCATGATGATAGATATCATTGACAGATCTATTATCTGTTGAAAGCAAGGTCATGTTACGCATTCAAATTTCACTATTAGATCAAAGTTGTTGAAAAAAAACAGTATGTAGGGGATTGGAAGTTCACAAACAAATGAGACTGTGCATGACATTTCCAACAATTTGAATTGTGTGTGAGGTGCAAACATTGAGCAATGTAGACAGCCCAATACTATGGATAAAGTAATACCTGATGATCTACAGATACACCGAGGCCTTAACTATCCACAACACACATAGTAAAGACTCTGGTCAGACTGTGAAGATGCACAGTGTGGCTAGAGTCTTTGCTTCGTAATTTTCAAAATTGTTGGAAATCTCACGCACAGGCTCAAATTTTGTTGTTCTCAGGTCTATCCATTACATCAAATGCTAGCCCTAATCACAGCCCTAGATTGTCCCCTGCCAACTCTCCATTGTTGATGAGGCGAGCTGGGTCCCCTGTGGCCCCTATGAGAACAAATAAACCTCCCCCAGGGAGCACCATACAAGAAAATGTAGGAGGAACAACCTACTTCTATAATGCAGAGGATTTTACTCCACAGAGAGAAGGACTGGTAAGATTTATGATGTAAAGGTAGTGGACCCGGAATAGTTCTGCAATGTTTCTGAAGTAATCACTTCAACAGTGTTAACCGAGGTTTTCAAATGATTTTCATTTGGAAACCTCTGTTAACATTGTGAAAGAACATGTTTTCCGAAATGTTGCGGAACTATTACGGGTCCACTACCTTAAGGTCACACTGCATTGAAGGAATTTTTATGCCCCCAATAGGGAGGCATCATAAATTTGACTTGTCCGTCCGTCCGTCTGTCCGTCCGTCCGTCATTCCGTCCAAAAACTTTAACATTGGCCATAACTTCTAAATCAAAGCGGTGTCGGGGGCATTGTCATCTTACAGTGACAGCTCTTGTTAGAATTAGTTTGATACACATATAAACACACTGAAATAAGAACGAACCACAAATAGTGTTTTGCTGGGAATTAACAACCTTGATTTAAAAATGTGAATTACTTCTGAAATAGGATGTAAAATGAGGCATAATGAACTGTAATATTGAAAATGACCTGTGATGATGAGATAACATGACAAAAGATATTTTCTGGTCAAATGTTTTTCTAGATCAATTTTTATATGTGATCACAATGATGTGCAAGTATTTGAATAAAATTCATTGTAAGTAATCAATTAGTTTAACCCTTGTCATGCTGAACTTGGAATATTCCTGCCTTGGCAGGAGCTATTGACAAATATCAGCCTGCACATATGTGCAGTCTGATCTAAGTCTATACCACCTGCTTCTCACTTTCAAACCAGAATTGTCAATAAATTTATTTTTTCAAATAAAAATTGACCTACAGTTGGTACTTTCAGGGCTTTTTGCCCTTTGAATTTGATGATTTTTTTTGGCCAAAATTTATTCAGCATGACAAGGGTTGATATTTTTTTCTTACCAAAATCATTCTAACAACCATTATTTCATAATTTTTCTAGACATTGCCAAACTTCAACATGTATCATGGCCCTCCACCATATGTAGCTCACATGAAAGTCAAGTCAAACATGCCACAATTCTTCATGCCAGACGAATTAAAAATGGAGATTTTGACAAAAAATACCATCACCATGGCGCAGATAGATCTGGAACAAAACAGCGGTAGGTTTGGCTTAAGAACATGTTTTGAAGATTGCTTATGCTTTTGCTTTTAAATGAATTGTAGAAAATTGTTGTGGATTGATTGTTAATAACATGGCAAATGATCTCAAAATGATTGACCAAATAATTCAGATTCATTCTTTGTTGTGATCAACTCAAGCTATATTTCATCATTTTGAAATTTTAAGATGAATTCATAAACTTAAGTGCATCATTTTGCTTGTGATTGCCTTGCTATGTCATGATGTCATAGGCATAGTGGCCCCTACTAAGTCTAAGATGATATCAAGTTTCATGAAATGCAAGAATGCAAAATTTTATTATTTTGATAATTCCACTAATTTTGTGGTGAAAACCAAGTTATATTTGCTAAATAATCTCCATTATCCACAGGAAAGCATTAAAGATTTGATTCTTATTTCAGTCATTTGCAATGGTTTTCTATTATTTGCTAGAAAATGGGTATAAAAGTATCATTTTTCTTCAGATATTCCCAATGAAGTGGACACCTACAGAAACTTGTTTCCCCTAGAGCCCCCAGCAGACAGCCCTCACCAAAAATCTAAAACATTTGGCTATCCGACCACATGTTATAAAGCTCTCAATACTAAAGATGGTCAAACCTACTGCTTGAGGAGGATTCATGGTAAAGTTTCATTTTGTGTTTAAGGTAGTAGACCCTTAATAGTTCCGCAATGAATTAGGAGTAATGATGAGGTTTCCTAATGATTTTCATTAGGAAATCTCAGTCAACATTGTGAAAGATCATGTTAACGGAAATGTTGCAGAACTATTACGGGTCCACTACCTTAAAGCATTACCTTATTGAATTGAAAACTTGTTTATAACAAACTACCAATTTCTAGAAGATTATGAACACTCTGGCTCAAATTTTGTCAAGTTTGCTTGCAATGAGCGAGACATAGTTGTCACAATGCCAGCTCAGTGGATGTGCCATAGTCTGTCGGCCTGATTTTCATCCAGAAGATAACTTCTACATTTATGGACAGGTTTCGATATTACCAACAAATGTTCTTCACCATGTGTTGGTGCGTTGTATAGCGTTAACAGCCAATCGGAATTGGTTATCAATAAACTTTGTGGGCAGAGTGTATCTTTAAATGGATGTAAATTAGTTATTTCCGCACAAAGTTGTCTGTCAAATTGATGCATGAAAGAAACCCATTTTCTGTCAGGCATTGATGAAAGTGGTAAATTACCTTTTTCTTATACGCCCGATGGGATGTATTATGTTATCGTCTGCATTGTCTGCCTGTCCGTATGTCTGTCCTTTAGCAAATTCATGTCCGGTCCATAACTTTCAAACTATAAGGACTACGATGTTGAAACTTTACATGTATGTAGAACTTGTATGGTCTTGAAACTTCACAGGTGTAAGGATCTCATAGCTAAGGTGTGCAGAGTGCAAGAACCAAAAATCTACCATTTGTAATTTTTGAGTTATTGCCCTTTGTTTGATTTAGTTTGCAAATTCGTATCCGGTCCATAACTTTCAAAATACAAGGACTACGATGTTGAAACTTCACATGTATGTAGAACTCATAGCTAGGGTGTTTGATTACATTATCTCAATCTGATTGAATTTGTGAATATTTTAGTAGTACTCGGGTACTTGCAACACTTCGTGAATATTTAAGTACTCAGTGAATTTTAATAAATACAATAAACTATAGTGTTTGCTAGAAAATACATCCTAAGGATCAATAAAAAGTTCAAAACATCACCCATTTATTTCTGAGCTTCGGGCGTATAATGCCACGCCCAGCATTGCTCTTCATCTTCGATAATTAAAATTATTAGATGATTTAATAATCCAAGGACTATGGCGAACAGCATACAAGATACAAAAGATACAAAATTTTATTTATAGTCAGTTTTGTGAAATATTAACATTAGCGATGTATGGCTATTTTCCAACCATTTGTTAATCAGCACGATCTACACGAGTTACAGTGACAAAAGATATTGTTGTTACTTGGTAATGTTATACTGTCCAAGACCCTTTTTTTATAAGGGCCATGTTATGAAATCCTTAAATGAAAGAAATAAATGTTCACATTCATATTCAAGAATATTGAAGTGGGGATAAAATGTTTCAGCAGTAGATCTAGATAAAAAATCAAAGCACTGAAAGTACTGATGGTGGACGTTTCTGTTGGCATACTAGAATATTCCTCCATTTGTGGAGAAAAGAGAAATTTTACATGTAAAATTACGATAAAAGGAAAATGACCTGATCGCATCTTGCTTCAGATATACATGTACGTTTCTCAACATATATCGTCGATCGTCAACAATGTCCTGTAATTACAAGGTTTCGATAACTTTCGGAATTATTCCCGGTGTAGTTTAAACAGTGATTCTCCGATCCATTTGTTATAAAAGTAAAGAAATGACAATTAGATGATCTAGGTTATTATTCTTATTTTGTAATGCTAATCAGTTCTCCGTTATCTCATTATTGAAAATTATGGTGTTATCTGCTGAAACTAGAAAGCTATGAATGGCTTGGGTCGCTCCACAGGATTGAAATTCTAGTTAAAGAAAAGTTATGACTAGATTTTTAGATATTTTGGATTCTTCTGATGTTGAAAATGATTTTTAGAGTTTCCACTATATAACATATAGAGAAAAGACCTCCGCTAATAAAAAAAACCCAAAAAAAACCCCATATATTTCATCCAATGACAATAATTTTGTCTACATGATAAAGGGGTCGCCCAAGGATCATACCAATGAAGTCTGATTGATATCCACCCATAACATTCTGAGAAAATGATTTTCAAAGATTACAAAAAATAACATATTGAAAAATTACCTCTGTCCATAAAATACATATGAGCCCGTGCGTGACATTTCCAACAATTTGAAATGTTCGTGAGGTGCAAACACTGAGTAGCGTAGACAGCCACATACTGTAAATATTAAGTTACCTGATGGTCCACAGTTACCTTGAGACCTAGCCATCTATTAAACGCATAGTGGAGACTCTGGTCAGACTGTTCGAATGCACAGGCTGGTCAGAGTCTTTGCTTTGCGCCTATTTGAAATTGTTGGAAATCTCACGCACAGGCTCATATTTTTCATCGGATCACAGTAACTTTTGGTAGACTCATAAAGGGTTACTCAAAAAGATCATTCCGGCGAAATTTGGTTGAAAACCATCAGTTACATTCTGAGAAAATGATTTTCAAAGTTTCCACTAAATAACATATAGAGAAATGACCTCCGCCCATTAAAATAATTATTTTTCATCTGATCACAATAATTTTTGGTAGCCTGATAAAGGATCACTAAAGTGCCATTCCAGTGAAATTTGGTTGAAAACCATCAGTTACATTCTGAGAAAATGATTTTCAAAGTTTCTACTAAATAACATATAGAAAAATGACCTCTGCCCATAGAATACATATTTTTCAACCGATCACAATAATTTTTTATAGACTGATAAAAGGCCACTCAAGGATCATTCATGTAAAAATTTAATTGGTATCCATCAATTAGAATCTGAGAAACCCCACTTTTAACCATATTTGGAAATAAGCCAGCCCATTTAATCCATGTTTGTCACTTGATCTTAATTTCTTGAACAACTTTGAAAGAGGATCACCCTAGGATCATTCCTGTGAAGTTTGATTGAAATTCATCCAGTTGTTTCTGAGGAGAAGATTTTTAAAGAAAAAGTTAACGACCGGACGCACGAACGGACGACGGACACAACGCCATGACAATAGCCCCAGTGGCCTTCGGCCAGTGGAGATAAAAATTCTATAAAAGGATATTAATTGATTGTTAAATCCTTTTGTGTTATAACTGGGTGACCAAAACATTGTAAATTCAGTTTATTGATTAAGATGTTTTGGTCGCCATTTGACAATATAGTGGTGTCCATGGTCTAGAGGTAGAGGAGCGTCAGCTTCTTGACACAAAGGTCCTGAGTTCAATTTCTTGAAGCTGCTATCAATCTTGGTTCTTTCATTGGCCAACACATTTGGCATGAATACTGGTTTATGTCCAGGAAGCAGAATAAAGATGGGGAGTAAGAACTTGTTTTCCCAATTGATGTAAAATAAAAAGGTTTAAACTAAACAACAAGAAATTTTATTTTAACTGCTTTTGTTACTGTAGGTTTCCGATTAGTAAACACTAAGTGTATGAATCTGGTGGATATGTGGAAGAAGATGTATCATCCCAACATTATACAGCTGAGAGAAGTTTTCACAACAAAATCATTCGGAGATCATTGTAAGATGCTTTCTTTTCTTAATGTTGCAGTCACATTCTTGTAAGGGAAGTCGTCTCATAAAGGTTCTGGGGCCCGTTTTCCTAAACATCTTACAATTATTTTTTGCGCATGTCAAAATTAAAAGTTGCTTCTACAGAAGTAACTAAATATTGATTTTTGCCATGTATTATCTCATTGGAATTGTCTTTAGAAGATAATTCTAGTGAGATATTGCGAGGCAGAATCTAACAATGAATGAAAACACCAGGTATCATTTGTTATTGTGACTTACGATTATTTTTTTGTAAGTACACGAGTAGTTTAGTAAAACAGGACCCTGGTCCCTGAATATGTGATCAGGGCCAGAAATAACTTTTCTCATGCTCAACTTAGAATTTTTTCATGCTCAACTTAGAATTTTCTCAAATATGGTATTCAACTGAACATGAACATAAAAGATAATATCAGCATGTTTTCTTACATTTATATGATTGATACAACAGAACTAGGGCTTTATTCTCAAATAAATTGTCCATTTCCACAATATTTTCTGAGCCATGGAGTTTTCTTATTGTTTTTCCCTTAGTAGATTGTCTATGTACTATGTATATTTATCATTTCTATGAACGTAAATCATTTTCTACATTTCAGCAATTAATTTTGTTTATGAATTTCATCCAATGGCAGACATATCTAAGAACAATCAAACTATTGATATCTATATTTCAACCCTATTGCAAAGATATTTTGTTTAAAAAGTATCATCTCAGTATTTGAGCCGTTTGAATTGTGTATTGGCCCAAATATAGAATTATTAATAGCTAATCATTTCTGACACATCTTTCAGCCATTGTCTTTGGAGATGAATAAATTCTAATGGCAGATAAATATCTTGATCAGCAATTTTCCCTCCAGAATTGAGGCTCATTATTAACTAAGCCTTTTCCACTGAAATTGAGCCATCATTAATGTGCATGACTTTCTATCATATGGCAGTTAATAATATTAAAGTATTTTACTATGTAATTGTGTTAAATTTTAAGATGAAGAGAGCATTTGTTGATTTCATGGAGGTTTGAAACTAAAAAGATAATAATGCTGTATGAATACGCAAAGCAAATTCATACATGAGTTTGATTAGGCTTTTAGTTTCATGCCTACATGAAATCAACAAAAGAGCTCTTCATATCTTCTACCTTAATTTCTCAAAGCAAATGTAAAGATTTACCCTCAAATACATGAATCTTTATTGGACTACTTTCAGAGGATTAGCTTACAAAAATATGAGTAATTAAACAATTTTTCATTATTCATGAATAATGAAACCAAATATTCTGTCAATCAAAATGCACAAATATTGGTGAACACAACAAGAATAAAATTTTACTTGTGTGAAGTGATATAAATAGTAATTTATACATCATGTTTATTTCAGCCATCGTATTTGTGTATGACTTCTACCCAATGGCAGAGACATTACTAGCCAAGCATTTCTCATCACCACCTATAAATGGCTTCAATAATCCATTCAACTTGGACTCATCAGCCAGGCCTTTCAGCTCTGGTAAAGGTATATATATTGTTTCTGTAATCTAAAGAATTGTAATATAGCTTTCAAGCAAAAAATGATTAATCGGTTATTTTGTAAAACATTTTTTATAAAGTAAAAAAAAAGATGGGGAAAAAAAACCAACTTATACAGTCTATTTAATCACTTTATTGAAACTATAATTTGAGGGTTCGGCGCAACATGATTGAAAGTGCCACTTAATATATTTGCACTTACAATGGTGTTGCAGTTACTCCTCGAATTTTATAAAAAGAAAATTTTGATTTAAAATAATAGGAATCTCTTTGGAAGTATGACGCATCATTGATTTATGACTTTAACACAAAATATTGTCCAAAACTTGATCCAAAAAAAAGGTAAAGGCTGTCTTAGAGTTGTAACTATTTCATATTTTTCAAGGCCCTGTATATATATTTCAATATAATATTTTAGGTTCATCAATGCCCCGTCAATATGCTGGGTTATTACCGGAGAGTCAGATTTGGTCCTATATTGTGCAGCTCTCATCAGCTTTACGTGCAATCCATGCTGCTGGACTATCATGTCGGACACTGGACCCTTCAAAAATTATCATCTATAATAAATCAAGGTGAGTATGATACTCTGCTAGAACAGTCTTGTGTTCAGGATAATAGAACAGTTACAAACTTTGTTTTACCCAACTTTACACCCAAGTGCACATGCAAAGCGGGGTATGATTTGCTAACAGTTTGCCATTAGTGTTGGGCAATCAGTTTCAATCGATAATTGTCATTTTGTTGGAAAAGTTAATCAACATATGATATATTGTACAATTGCTTTCTTAGAAATTAATAATACAGCATTCCCAGTATCATCCTTTGAAGAATAGAATGTGAAAATATAGTTAAAACTAACAACCTACTGACTCTTTCTGCAGATTTTTAGTCCCCTACCGGTGTTCACACCGGAGGGGACTATAGGTTTGCCCTCCGTCTGTCCGTCCTTCTGTCCGTCCGTCTGTCCGTCCGTCTGTCCGTCCGTCCGTCTGTCCGCTCAAATCTTGATCCCGCGATAACTTAAAAACTAATGAAGCGTTTTTGATGAAAGTTGGTATATTACGAGATGGCAATGTGTAGATTATGCACATCATTTTATTTTTGTTTTTCGACTTAAATTGAGGTTGCTATGGTTACAGAAATAGTGAAAATATGGCCAAAAATGGGATCCTGCGATAAGATAATAACTAAGCAAGCTAGTTTGATGAGACTTGGTATATGACTATATGGCAATGTGTTGATTATGCACATCATTTTATTTTTGTTTTTAGACTAAAATTGTTGTTGCTATGGTTACGGAAATAGTGAAAATATGGCAAAAAATATTGGATCCTGCGATAAGTTAATAAGTAAGCAAGCTAATTTGATGAGACTTGGTATATGACTAGATGGCAATGTGTAGATTATGCACATCATTTTATCTTTGTTCTTTGACAAAAAGTGCGGTTGCTATGGTAACGGAAATAGTGAAAATATGGCAAAAAATGGATCCTGCAATTACTTAATAACTAAGCAAGCTAACTTGATGAAACCTGTTTTAAAATGTAAAATAAAATATAAGCCATGTTAGTCAGGGTGGTGATGCAGCAGTATTAATCACCTCCAGTGAAAGTTCTCATTTCTTACCAACAAGACTGAAGAAAAACATCTTGGATCAGACAAGGTAACTGTTATTGATACTATTTCTTGCATCTGTCTATTGCTTCCATGAATTGTATAGTGGGCACAGCAGAGACAACAACTCATGTAAGTCTTGTTTAACCCTTTAACAAGACCTGGTTTTGACGTCCCTGATAGAATTGGTGTGGGAAAACATTGAGACAAACAAAGCCGGTAGGGGACTTATGCCCATGTCCAACATGGCTCTTGTTCTACTAATTTCATGGATCAGCATGAAAAAGTTGTAACTGCATATAAACATATAGGCAGTTACAACTGTTTCACGCAGAGCCATCAAACTGATGTCGGTTTCGAAAACAATATAAAATGACTTTATTTATGTGTTGGGAACTGATTAATTGATCATGAAATTTCTTAGTCAATTATTACAATCAAAAGCCCAAAACAACTAAATTTCGATTATAATCAATTAATCTGCCCATTACTATTTGCCATGTTTAGTTATATCCTGGAATGCAGGGCTGATTTGTGCTGTGTCAAAAAGAATTGGGGACCTGAATGTAGAATGATCTTTTATGCACTGGCATGGATAATATTGAAACTTTTTGATTTCAATAATCTCTCTGAAAAATGCTTAATCCTTCAAGCCTATTACGGATACATTGCCTTTATTTGGCTTTATCATTGTACTTAGTGACAAAAATGAGCAGAAACCAAGGACCATAGTATTTCACAAAGGGTAGGCCATTTACCAAGGCAACACATCAGATAAATATGCCATTATGGGACATTGTCTCTTTATCAACTCAAGTTTCTTTATTTTTCATGTATTTCTTGTAGATTTTGCAAATCATCATTGTTTTAGAGTGGTTTCAAGCCTTTGTGTGACACTATTGTCTATTTCTCTCTTATAAGTATAAAATTGACTGTGTTACCTGAAAATTTGTCTTGTTCTTTATCATTAGAAGTTCTAAAAGACTTGTCGGAATTCATACCCTATTTTCTTTAATTATTAACATGTTTGATCTTTTCAACTTTGCAAAGCCTTCAAATTCATTATATATTTTGTTCTTGTGTGGACTTTATTTCTCTCAAAAATGGACACTATTTTTCAGAAATGCCCTTTCACACTATTGTTATTAACACTTCAAATGTATAATCAATTATCTTTCCAGGTTAAGATTAAATTGTTGCGGAATATTTGATGTACTGACATTTGATAACAGCCAGAGCAATCCCATGGCATTAACACCACATTATCAGGTATCTACACTTATATCTCGAGAAAACGAGTAACTATGATTTCAATTTAGTTCAGGAAAAGTAGAATAAGTCTTTATTAACTATCACAAGAGTTATCCAGACTTTTAAGGGGGATAACTCTGCGGGGATAATTCTGGCTCAGATGGCTGTGCAAAAATATCTCATTTAGCTGAATCTAGTGATAAATTGAGAATTTTTTGTGAGAAATTTTAGCAAATTGATGGCTAAGGGTGACACAACTGTAACTGCCTATATAACTATAGGCAGTTACATCTGTTTTGCACTGAGACATCAAAATTCTTCACAAAATGAAATTAGCAGTAAGCCAGTTTCATTGAGATTTCTGGCAGAAAATTGAGATAATCTCTCAATATCTCACAGAAAAATGATCCCTGACTCTGAAAGCATTTGTAGGAGAAATGCTCCTTTATGACTTAGATTTTTTTGCTTTATCCAGCATCTTCATCAGAGCATTGGTACCTGTAGGCAGTGCTCTTATTAATCTATCATTTCTATTGAATCTTCTGCATTAACCCATTCCAGTCAATACCACTTTTTGATAACCAGAAAAAAGTTTCAGACAGCATCCTGGAAAATTAGGAAATTGTTTGTTACTAGTACATTTTTCACTTTTTACAATTTTTGTATGCCCCTCAAAAGACTGGACATATTTTTTTGATCATCTGGGGTGACCAATGGGCAGCGTCCACCTCCTTGTCTGGAGCCTAATGCTGTCATCTTGTATCTTATTTACTTGTAACTTGGTAGTTATGTTCCTCTCATTATTATTGAGTGCAGTGCTCAAGAACCCTAACTCTACCTACCTTAATCTTCTAGGTATTTCCCTTTGTTGTTTTTTATACTTGGACTTCCAGTAGTGGCATGGGTGTATCTTGTGATTATTTGCCATCTTGTTTTTTCTTCTATAAGACAGAGATGATACAAAATTTTATCAAATGTAGATTGTTCCGTGCATCTATTTTAGAATTAGACCATTCAAATGTTTATCATTTTATCTTGAGCTCTGAAAGAATATGGAACATGAATATCTATTTTTTTCAGCAAGAGGATTTGGTCTCACTTGGTAAAGTGGCTTTAGCTCTGGCCTGTTATAATGTGATGGCAATACAGAGAGATAACTTACAGACTTCCATGGAAATTGTGGCCAGAAGCTACTCTCCTGATCTCAAAAATCTCATCTTGTAAGTATGATATGTGACTTCTCAAAATGTAACGGATGGATATCAATTGGAAGGGTCCTTGAGTTATCCTATATAAGTCTACAAAAATTATGGTGATCAGATGAAAAATTTGTCCTTTACAGACAGATCATTACTCTACATGTTAGTGGAAACTTTGAAAATCAATTTTTAGACATAACTGATGGATATCAACCAAATTTCCCTAGAATGATCTTTTGGTGACCTATTATCAGACTGCATACAATTATTGTTGTGATTGGATGAAAAATATGCTATTTAACAAGCAAAGGTCAATTTTCTGTATGCTATTCATCGATCTTAAATTTTCTTTGCAGAAATAATTCAGCATGAGACACTTAAAAACATTTATTTACCTGAAATAATCATTCATTCATTCACATGGTAGACCTATGTGAGATAGCATCTGGAGGCTAGGAAAGGATGTTATGGTTGTACTGGTGAGAAAAATACCAGGAATCCATTGTTAGATGCTCTAGCTGCCGAGATATAACTGAAAAAAATGTTGAAAGCGGCTTAGAACTCCATTAAGTCATTCATTCATTCAAATTCTAATCTAATCATATCCTATTTAAGCATACTATGTATCATTCACCTGTTGGTTAGGATTAAAGTAGCCCAAGCAAATGATCAAATTCATGACCCATGGAATTGAGAGCCAAAAATATTACTCACTTGGCTAATCCTGCCTGGTTGTTGTGATGGAAAACTGAAAGTGCTTATGAAAGATTCATAGCTGTTATTGCCATTGGTTGCATACATGGTTCGACACTAAGGGGATTCTGGGAGTCTGAGACTCCTTTTTTACCAGTTGGGACTCCTTCCATTTGCAAATAAGGAGTCTGATGGACTTCAAGGGTCATATAAGAATAATTTGAAAAACAAATGCACAGAGCAGTGTCCTTTCCAACACATGCCAAAACTGTAGATCATGGCACTACAAAAATTGTTGAAGAAAACGTTTGCTTGCATCCTGAAGTGTTTTGAGAAAAAAAATCTCTTCTTTGGAGGAACATTTGTGGAAAAGAAGAAATTGCTAATAAAAAGCAATTTCTTCTTTTCCACAATGTTCTCCCATTATGAAAAGTCAGACTCCTTACTTTGAGCTTGGACTCCTTGATTTCATGTGCTAGGAGTCCAGTTGACTCCTTAATCTCAGGAGTTAGTGTCAACCCCTGGTATACAAACAATTTTCTATTGGCAGGTATTTATTCAGCAATCAGAACCGTCCCCGAAGCATCAATGACATCATGCCCATGATTGGAGCTAGATTTTATACGCAACTAGATTCTGCACAGTTGAGGAGTGACGTCATAGAAAATGAACTGTCAAAGGTTGGTAAAATTGATTGCTTTATAAGAACTACTCAAAACTCTGATCTAAATGGCAAATTTTTTTAATTTTGAACTTGGAATCCTATGTTTATAACTGTTGAGATAGCTATTTAAGCGAACATAGTTGTGATAACATAATCCTTGTTAATCCAGAGTAATTTATTCTGGGTCTTTTTCAGGTCATTTATTGGAACATATGTTCATGCTACAAACACAGTTTTACCAACTAAACCTACCTTGGTAATTTGTTTGCAAGACCCAATGAAAATTGTTTGGTGTCGGAAAATCAAACCTTTTCTTTCACAGTCGGCCATTTTGGGTTGTTGTTATTGTTCAAAATCTCTTGAGTTATCACGATTCGCACCGAAATTAAGCAAATGAAATATCAGGTCCCATATTGAGGAGTCGTTGTAATTTTTGCATACAAACTCACTTTGATCATTATAAAAGATGAAAATTGAATGAAGATATTCTAAAATCACTGAAATTGGTAAGGTAGTAGATAGGCTACTAGATACTACTAGATACTTGTCATTCATGAAGGTTTTGAAAGGTTGGTAAAAAAAAAAGCGATGACTTTTACCCAGCTCCTGTTTTGAAAACATTGATGTAGTAAACTAAGTGACGTCACAATAAATCATCATGGCCTCCTAACTATGAATTGAACAATTGAAAAAGAAAAACACTTTTATTAGAACATTGCAAGTGATGATTTGGTTCCTTTAACATTATTTGCTTTCAAGATAAAGTTTCTATGAAATTAGTTCTTAGATGACCTCTCAGTTCGAAATAGAGAAAATTGATAACTGCAACAAAGTACAAATAGGATGAAAATTGTAGCCCTCAACTGTAAGCATTTCATACAAATGGGAGCATTATTGCGTTTTCGTCTTCTCCCATTTCTGAAAAAATGACTTGTTAAAATTTGTTCATCATGATGTAATTTAACCAGTGATCTTAAACACATGGGTAAGACAGGAATATCTCTAATAACTGCTATTTATAGAAAACAAGGGTGACTATATGAGAAAAAATTACCATAATTTTTCCTTTTTTTCTTGTAGGAGGTTGAGAATGGAAGGTTATTCCGGATTTTGTGTAAACTGGGCATCATAAATGAGAGGCCTGAGTAAGTTGTATTTCAATCTATTACAGTTAATAACATGATATTGATAACATCCTATAAGATCAAAGAACAGGTTTCTGTATACTTTGTCAGATATCTTCTAAAACCTTATACCTACAGCTTATATAAAGCTGTAGTTATGAGGTTTTAGAAGAAAAGCACCAACTTAAGGGTTCCAATGAAGAAGATTGTGGAAAGTTTAAATCTTTGTATTGTTTTAGGTTAATTTAGAGCCCCAGAGGTCAGAAACTGGTGACAGATACATGTTCAAACTCTTCCTGTATGTTTCAGGTTTAATTTAGACCCCCAGTGGTCAGAAACTGGTGACAGATACATGTTAAAGCTGTTCCGAGATTACCTGTTTCATCAGGTTGATGAGAAGGGCGCACCATGGATAGACATGTCACATATCATCATGTGTATTAATAAGGTTGGTACAGCTAACAACATTATGAAATAAACAGGATGAATGATTTTGGAATGATAGAATTGATTGAAGGGAAAAGAACAGAATGTAAAGGAGGTTATTTAATATTGCTAATTTTGACAGAATTATTGATATTATATTTCTTCCCTGTAATAAAATCTACATACTGTTCTATGAATAGATTTGTGCATCTTTGCAGGTCAATTAAATGCTTCCTAATCATTGCCTGTCATTGTAATATTGGAATATCTGATCAATTTGATGATAGTGTTAGGGATTTTGAAGTGCTTATGAATGATTTCAAAGCATTTTAAACTGTTTATATTTTTTACCTTTGAAATTTGAACCTTTATTTCCAAAACGGGTAAAAAGGAAAAATATTTGCCTTTTAACTTCAATATTGTAAAACATATAAAGTTCATATTTTGGTGTGAAGGTGCCTATATCTCTCCAGGCACTTACATAAGTTTTGTGTTGATCCCTCTATTTGTCATACTTTGATTTTTGTTTTCTTTAATTTGTCTTCAGCTTGACGCAGGATCTCCAGAGAAAATAACTTTGATGTCAAGGGATGAACAGAATGTGCTAGTTGTGAGTTACACGGAGTTGAAACAGTGCTTTGAGAATTCCTTCTCAGATGTGTTAAATAGTGCTCATTCTAGTGGCAGTGTTATTTCATAGTGAATAGGGAGTTTGACTTGGCCTATTGTCATTTACTGCTGAAGAATGTTGAATTATTTTGTTAACGAAGTGAAACTGTATACAAATTAAAAATAAGGTGTATACAAATTAAAAATAAGGTCAAACCTTACTAAAAAATATTACTTTCTCAGCAAAATACTTGTTTAAGAAAGAATTCATTTAATGTGCAACTTGAAAGAACATTATTAGGATCCTAACATCTTTTCAATATTTAGATGCATGACAAAATTTTGATGTTTTTGCCGACTTGGACCCTTGTTGAAAAAATCATTCGGTTGCAAGTCTGTTTCTTGTTCAAGGTAAAAGGGTGTCAGGCTGTTTTTGTGAATAAAGAAATATTTCAGACCAGGGTAAAATTCAAAATCTACTTTTCAAAAAGTAGGATTTTGGGAACTATTTATTTCAACTTTTAAAGTTGTTAAATAATTATTTCATTCAAACTTTCAGTATTTTGCAATATAAAATGATTTATTTTATTGTGTGGTTAACAATAAGTGCAATTGTACATGATTCATGTACCTATGAAGCAGTAAATGTGAATAGGGACTTCATTATGATATTTGTGAAGAAGAAATGTGTTACAGAGAAAAAGCAACGATTTGTGACATGGGTTTTGAATTACAACTTTTCTCCCCTTGTCTATGGACAAGTAAATATCGATTTCCTACTTGCTCAGGATCAAAATGAACATTCAAAAAAAATAAAGAATTGCTAAATATTGAGAAGAACATTGTTTTTAATGCAGAAAATGCTGTAACCCACCATTTTCTTCATTAAAGACAAAGTTTTCTCCCCTTCGATACAAACAATAGGGTTCAATCCCCGACGGCGGCACTCATTCTTTCCAACTATTTGTCTCTCACCAATGGGTCAAAAATCGTAGATCTATGTGAGATAGTAGCTGGAGGCTAGGAAAGGATGTAATGGTAGTACTGGCGTGAGAAATACCAGGAATCCATTGTTAGGTGCTCCAGCCGCCGCGATATAACTGAAATAATGTTGAAAGCGGCATAAAACACCATTCAATCAATCAATCAACAAACAATAGGACCACTTTCCCCTAGATCTTTTTAGTACTTATCAAGATTTGCTCTGGTATTTACTTGTCCACGGACAAGGGGCCAAGAAAAATGAACTTGCCCACACGTAGAATGCCTGTGTCGAACAAGTAAGTCATGGGAATTCCATACCCCTGATTGTGATTCCTGGAAAACGTTCGGAAATGTGCTTTGTGTATATATATAAACTATCTTACTGCAGGGAATCTCTGCTCTTACATAACTGTGACATAAGCTAGGTATCACATGCCTGTAGAACATGCTATTTTTCACATGACTTAAGGTCACATAACTACAACATGAAATATATCACATGACTAATGTGCTAGGTATCACATGACTTACATGTGCTCTATATCACATGAGTGTAAATTGTGCTAGACATCACTTGTAGTGAGGCTGATATTCACCATAGCTAGATGGAGGGGTAGTTTTGACCTCATATCTTACAGATAAGAACAATGTGAAATTGACTGTCATTCTGATTCTGAATCAGCACATATTTCATTCATTCCAAACACTCACTCAAACCATTCAAAAACACTCCACGGAAAATGATAAGATTAACAACTGCATTCAAAATTAAAATTGGTAGAAAAAATCTGTGAGTTAATTGATAAAATTTAATTTCGTAGGCATATTATGTGTTTGTGAAGACAGAGAAAGCTACTCAAAGAACCTGTATACATATTTTATTAAAGGGAGGTAAATTATATTTTCAATTTTGTTCATCTTGAACAAAATTGGCGATATTTGATTTCTTCCTTTTAATTTCACTGAAAACTCGCTCCACACACTCATTCGATTTCATTCCAATATCATTCATCTTTTCGATTTCACAATGTTCTCAACTGTACCCTTTTCATGCTCAATAAGTAGATTGCTGACCCATTTACTTGACCTTCTATCATGACAACAAAAGTCATTTATCTTCGCCACTTGTGAAAATATAGCGTTTTTTGTTCACTAGATGAGAATAAATCTATCTTACATTGA
The DNA here is from genome assembly GCA_948146395.1 of Fragum whitleyi. Lineage (NCBI taxonomy): Eukaryota > Metazoa > Mollusca > Bivalvia > Cardiida > Cardiidae > Fragum > Fragum whitleyi. Next base: position 51,333,835 of record OX411549.1, on the reverse strand, counting down.
AATAATGTAATAATCCTTTATGTGTTACCCCCTCTAACTAGACGTTGGATTTCATTCATAACGGAGGATTCTTGCTTTACTTGTGGAGTTAAAGATATTTAATAGATTTATTTTTGTCTACAATTGTATAGTTCCTGTTCAGAGAGAGACTGACGTATTTATAAATATATGATGGTGTTTAATTCCTATCATGTGACAAAAGTTTCATGTTAACTGTTTTTATGAATCCTTTTTTTGTTCTTGTTGGTTTTATTTTTTGTATAATATACATGAAACAGCAATGTGTTCCAAGTATTGTTATTTAATGTTTGTTTTTTTTCAGGGCCTATGCTCAGTCATTTCTGAATTGAAGTTGGTCATTTAACAAGGAATAATTGTACACTGTCAATCTTGATTTTCTGAAACTATTTGAATTCATTTTTAGCCTTATATTAAGTCAGATTTAATCATTATTATCGCTACAGTCACTAAACTTAGGAAAAAAAATGACATTGCAAAGGTTTGGAACTTGAAGAAATAATTTCTTTGTCACTTTTTCACACTGTTCTGTTTTGTGATGTTTAATCTTTTTCTTGATTTTTGAAATATAAAACAGTTCTGAAATGAATTTGGTTTCAGCTGATAATGAAAATGGGGCAAAAATTGATAGGAACCAACATGTGGTGAAGAAAAAATTTGGAAAAAGATGGAATTGTTTGTCACTAAGAATTTCTTCTTTTTCCTCAAATATTTTTTTCTTGTTTTAGGTCATGTGAATGTAAAATTCTTGGACTTTATAGGCAAAAGAGTTCATGCCATTTACAAATCATAGGTCATAATTTGATGGAACAAGTTTAGTTATTAAAAATCGGAAAATTTATGAAAGTTCTGGTCTGAATTAAAACTTAAAATTTTCAATGAACAAACACTGGCCCTGAAGTTGAGATAAGTAATATTAACTTGCTTTTATTACTTTAATCTCGCGACTTCAGTCTGATATAATTTAAAGGGTTTTGTTAATGTCATCATATGCTTTCATTATATGACACTTTGTGGAAAGGTAGTTAGTGTAAAACTACAATAGTTTTCCATTGATCCCTGGTAATGGAAATCCTATCTGAATATCGGCGACTTTCAAGACCTTCAGTCCTTTGGATAAATGCTGAATAATTATGCCCCTTTCCACTACATTGCCAAATGTGTATTGCAATGCAATTGACTTGTGTAAAAGTTTTTGTTGTGAGGAAGTGATAATAAACAAAATGTGATTTAATTTCTTCTTCCTGGCTGAAATTGAAGTTTAGATTATTACAAAAGTTTTTAATGAGAATTTAGTTACATAATAGGTCATTTTTCCAAATATGTACTTTAATATGTACTCATTAATTATTAATGGCAGCTACTAACCATTATGTAATGTATCCATATTTCAAAGGCTAGTGTGAAACAGTTGTAACTGCCTATAAATATGCAGCCATTTACGACTGCTTCTAAGCTTACCAAACAATTTAGTAATTTCAAATTCAAATGAAAATATTACTATAAATTGTCATAGTATCATTAATATGAAAGTGTAAAATAGTATTTTAGGGTCAGTGTAAAACTATTATAAGTTCCTATAAATTTATAAGCATTCACAATAGCTTTTCACCAACTAGTCAGTTTACCTGGTTTTTTAGATGAGGCGACAATCTAATGGAAACTGTATTACAGGGTTTGTGTTGGACCCCTAAACCAGGGTTTTGACCCATAAAATCTGAAAATATCTCATTTTGATCCTTTGAATTTTTTCTCACATGAGAGAAATTTCTAAGGGTCACAACTGGGATTTGTCACTCAAAGTTTCAATGATGTATCTTGTTTACAATCTTAAGTTATACTACTTAATTTCTTTCTTCATATTTTTGCAAGAAATGTAATTTGACTCTTAAATCTTCAAATACCACCATTGATTTGATCACTCTGCTGTTTTTACCTCTTCCAAATCAGTTTAGACCCCTGGAATTTCCTGGTTAAGGAGTCAGGACTACCCAATTTCAATTGGTAACAAGAGCCCTGCAGTGTATTTCCTCTAATAAGAGCATCTTCATTAATTACTCATGATGTTTCAAACAACTTTGAAGATGGAATAATTGAATGTTTCTAGATTGTAATAAAGTCAATAATTATTTATTTTCTTTGCCCAGACTGTAACTCACAATGATGTATGGTTAATTTTGAAAATTTGGCACATTCTGCTAAGAGAAATCTTTCAACTCATTTTTAAAATATTGAAAAAGGAGATAATATCCATTGTAGGTTGACTGAAATCATGTTTGAGACTAGAATCTATTGTAAGGTAGAAAAATGTAATATTGCTTCAATGATGAAATTTGCCAAAGATTTTTAATCTTGTCAGTCTAATGTAAGATTTGCCACTTTGAGATGTAATTATTTATTTTAAAGAAAGTCTTCAGGCCAGTGTGATTTGTAGCTTCCGAACTTGAATACTTTTATTTGAGTTATGTCCATCAATATTTTTGTTTTCTGATTGGCTGAAAAGTTGGCTTTGTTCCCCAATCAAAACAATTTTGATTATGCAGCTATTTTGTAAGCTTCTGCAGGAAATAGTTCCATAAGATAACTGCTTCATTGTTGACAAATCTTTGAGATTAGATTATAAGACATGAAGAGATATTTTTTGAATTCATGGAGGTATGAAACTAAAAACCTAAGCACACTCATGCATACAAGTGGTTGGGTTTTAGTTTCATACCTCAATGAAATCAGCAAATAATCTCTTCATTTCTTAAATATTTTATGATCTGGGAAGTTGACTTCTCACCAAGCCAATGCAATAATATGTAATAGTGTGAAAAGTATTCTGATGTTTATGCCTGTGCATAATCTCTACCAGAAGGACTTTCACCTTAATTTCTTTGACTCTTATGGTTTCATAACAGTTTAAGCCTTGAAACATAATTCCATAATAAATTGAATAATATGTTAATGTCTTTATATATCAGTTCTCTCTGGTCTCATTTGTGAGAAATTTTCTTGATGATGAATTCTTCCAACATCGACCTGTTAATCAAAGACACTAACATCTCTGTATCCATGAAGCAAAAATATTGGCGCTGATAAGATACACAGTTAATGAGAAGCTGATCTGGGGCTTTGTATTTGCAAATCAGTTGCTGAGGGCGAACCAGTTGTAACTGCCTATTTGTATAGGCAATTACAACTATTTGTGCTGAACTATTGAAATGTATATGGTTGGTTTTACGGAAGGGAGCTTTGTGTTGAAATATTTCCCAATTGGTTGTGATACTGATTTGTTATATATATTTTATTGAAAATTTGTAGAAATTAAAAAAATGAGGTTGCTCAACTTTCTTGCTTTGAAACAGATGTAAAAGTGAACATTTTGTTAACACATGCAGAATTTTTAGCTTGGCTGTTTTCGGAGAAACCCTGAGGTATTGCTATAGCTTTGGGGTCATTATTGTGTTAAAGTTGACATGAGTTACATCTCTGGTTCTACTACAGACATTCACTTTAAACATAACACACATGTTCACTATCAAAAGAGCAACCTATACTATCAAGGGAGATAAGTATAGATGAATTCTGTGCAAATTGTGCCCCTTCATCAACTTCTTTTATCCACTTTCCAGCACGCAACAGCTGAGCATGGCCCCCGTAGAGGGTGCTCTTATTTAAACCTTCTGCTGTTCACGACATATTTCCGCTGTGTGAAGCCTTGGTAGAAAGTATAGACTAAGATAAGCCTGCACAGATGTGCAGACAGTCTGATCTTACTGCATTGCACAGAAATAATGTTATTTCAAAAAAATATCCTTTAAAATGATGGCAAAGTTAGATATTTGAACGTATTGATAAAATTTCTATGATGATCATTATTAACCATAACTGGACAATTTTAACAAAAAAATAGGAAGATGCTGGTAACTTCTGTAAATGTTAGTCTGTTATGCAGAAAATGTCATAAGAAATGGAGTTATTGCTTTGAGCATTCCTTCATTTTCCACAATGTTTTCCCAAATATTTTACTTTGCAAACTAGACTTGTGTGTAAATGGATCAAGCTTTTCAATTGTCTAACACTGAAAATATTCTAAAAAATGCTACAAGAATAAAGAAAGACTTATTGCTTTTCTTTATATTTAGCCCTTGTCATGCTGAATTGAAACTCTTGGCAAAATTACATTAAAATCAACGTGGGGAAAGCACTGGAGGCGCTTTTGTGAGTCAGTATTTGAAAATATAATTTTCAAGTTTGAAAATGGAAATCAGGTGGTATAGACTAAGATCAGACTGCACATATGTGCAGACTGATCTAAGTCTATACTTCCTGCAAAAGCAGAAATATTGCAGGCTTAGTGTGACAAGGGTTAGAATTTCTCGCTCTGATCACCATACGAGTTTACTTCTCAAACGGTGTAAGCTGTAGTGAGAAGGTTTAATAACTAAACTAACATGATGCTCTGACTGCTCATACAGTAAGAAAGGCTGTGAGATTGCCCTGTTTTGTATGCTAGGACTATTATTTATGTCATTTGTTATTTTTCCTATTTTCTTCTGCAATATTTCATAAGAATCCTCTTTGTTATACAGAAATAGTTAAAACCCAATTCTCAATCATATTTGTTTTACCTGTGGCATGAAAAAGGGGCTTTTAGATGAAATTGTTGTAAGTTTATCACTTTATACACTTCTTTCTTCTGTCCAGGGATTTAACATTTAACTTTGGATTCAAAATTTGAAAAATTTTGTTGACCAAAAGTTATAGCTTGTTAACAGTTATGAAAAAAAAAAAAGAAAGAAAAATGATGACAGTTCTACACCATCTTTAATGCCCTTCTTAAGGACTAGCTTCATTTATATTGATAAATGTCTTGAGATTTTGTTATTCTTTTGATTCAAGATGCATTCTTCTTCCTTTGTTAAAAGATTGATAGAGTATAAAGTCTTAAATTTAGAAAACCTCCTAAGCTTATCATTACCCTATTTCATACACGGTTTAAGCATGTAGCATGTAATGCATAATATTCCACCATATTACAATTGCCATGTTAAATAGAGGGGTCACCTCAAAACTATTGTAAGTGCCTATATATATTATAGGCATTTACAATGGTTTTGCGCTGAAACTGCAATATATATCCTACCATTGTTGCAGAAAAAGACATTTTTGAAAATATTTTGTTCTATCAAAGTTTGTCATGCATCTCAATAATGAAAAAAAATGCTCAGTATGACTTGTTTGAAGTTGTTGATGTAAATTTTTGCAGTTTAAATTTTTTTCACAATTTCAAGCAAAACAGGCACTATGTTGGCATGTTAATGATGATAAAGAGATTTCATTGAAACAAGCTAGTAATAAATAAGAAGGAAACAGTAAGAGAGACGGAATTTTTATGCCCCCGTATCGAGAGATCGGGTCATATTGTTTTACTCGTGTCCGTCTGTCTGAAAACTTAACCCGAAAACTTAACCTTGCCAATATCTTCAAGCCTATTCAAGATACAAAGCTAATATTTGGCATGATGATAGATCTCAATGATCCGCATCTGCTGGTATCAAAGTCAAGGTCATGTGACAAGGTCAAGGTCATCTGTCAAGGTCAAACTTTGAAAAAAAAATGCCGTTCCGGGGGCATTCGTGTTTCACAAACACATCTTGTTTGATGCATAAGAAATTAATATCATCTGTTATATTCAGTTTTGAAAAAAAAAAGAAATACAAGGCGGAGTATAAGCAAGATCCTACTCTTAAGCATTTCACAGCTTAGTCTTAACCCTTGTTTTAATGAATAAAAATTTTCTTTCAAACAATTTATCAGGTTTGGGAACATTTTAACCGTTTTGGATTAAGGAGGAAGCAGGCAGTGTAGGCTAGAATTAGACTGCACATCTGTGCAGCTGATCCTAGCCTGTACCATCTCCAAAAGCTTTGTTTTGAGTAAAAACATAGATGTCATGAATAGCAGTAGTTTGGCTCTTCTAAATCTGCATAATGGCCATAGAATTGAGAAATGGAAGGGAATTTTGTTCAAGCTTTAGATATTAGACTATTTCTGTATAAAAAAGAGGATGACAAATTGTGTAATTTAAAGATTATTTTTTATGAAGAACACAAAAATTTGTAAAACATATAAATAAAAATAATAAAACCCTTTTTAAAATTATTATTGTCTTGTTCTCTTTTTCTTACCTATTTGAAATGCTGCAAATTTTTCACGAATAAATGGCGGATATTGAGTGATGATGAAATACAGACTTGATGAAACAAGTCATAAATGTAGATAAAAACCATCCATGAAGTGAGGTAAAAAGTTCAATCTCATCTGTATGGATGATTTGATTGGTTTATCCACTATAAGCTCCACTGGCTGAAGCCCAGCAGGGCTAGTTGCATGATATGGTGCATCTGTGCTTAAACATTTTCTTCACACATATTCTCTTCCCAAACCAATAGGCATATTTTAACTTAAATTGGCAAATCGAGGGCTAAGCACAAAACAGTTATAACTCCCTAATTTGCTTATAGGGAGTTACAACTGTTTCTTGCTGAGCCCTTGAAAAATGTTCTTTCAGTGGCCCTCTTATTGGCTTTCCTGAGCACAAAGTGCTCAATGTTAGGTTTTGTGATATGGCACTAAACATATTCTGTTGTGTGGATACTGTTGCCTTTTTTGGGAACAAAAATGATTAAGTCACACCATTACATTTTTAGCTCCACTGGACTTAAGTCCAGCAAGGCTAATGTTGTGGTGGGTTGTCTATCATTCGTCCAAATTCAACCAAACTTTACAGAAATGATTTGTTCCCTCCTGTAATTGGCGCTCTGTCTTTTCGGCTCCATATAAAATGTATCTATTGCTGTTTTATGAAAATGTTATGGGGCCGAAAGTACACAGCCCCAAATACATGAGGGCTTATGGATTCAGAGGCTAAAAACCACAAAACCCAGTGGCTGTACATTTGTATTATCAAAAATCACAAGAACCCTTCTAGTAGTGATGAATGTGCACCAAAAAGTTACATTACGCCAAATTATGTCATTTGGGCAGATGAAGTTAAGTCTTTTACACCATAATGATGTCATGTGTCTTACAGCTATGTTCAAAACAATTTCAAAATGGCTGCACAGTAGGATTGTAAATTAAGTAGATGGTACATTTCTGTGTAATATTTCTTGAAAAAAGGCATTCGCTGAAATATTGAAATTTATTGAATTTAAAAGTGTTAAATGTTATGATTGAAATAACTGACCTTGAAATATAACCTTTACTGATAATCTTGAATCAATTTTTAGCTCCACTGGCTGAAAGCCACTGGGGCTATTGTCATGGCGTTGTGTCCGTCGTGCATCCGTAAACTTTTTCTTTAAAAAACTTCTCCTCAGAAACTACTGGATGAATTTCAACCAAACTTCACAGGAATGATCCTTGGGTGACCCTCTTTCAAAATTGTTCAAGAATTTTTGATCCAATGAAAAACATGTATTTAATGGGCATGGCTAATTTACAAATATGGTAAAAAGTGACTTTTCTCCGATTCTAATTGATGGATACCAATTAAATTTTACACGAATAATCCTTGGGTGACCCTTTTATCAGTCTACCAAAAATTATTGTGTTCGGATGATAAATATGCATTTCATGAGGGGAGGTCATTTCTCTATATGTTATATAGTGAAAACTTTGAAAATCATTTTCTCAGAATGTTATATATGGATATCAACCAAATTTCACTGGAGTTATTTTTGGGTGACCCTTTATCAGTGTACCAAAAATTGTTGTGATCGTATGGTCAATATGCATTTTATGGGCGGAGGTCATTTCTCTATATGTTATAAAGTGGAAACTTTGAAAATCATTTTCTCAGAATGTAATTGATGGATATCAACCAAATTTCACTGGAATGATCCTTGAGTGAAGCTTTATCAGCCTTCCAAAAAATTATTATGATCGGATGAAAAATATGTATTTTTATGGGCGGAGGTCATTTTTCTATATGTTATATAGTGGCATTTTTGAAAATCATTTCAACATCAGTAGAACCCAAAATATCTTAAAATCTAGTCAAATCTTAAATTTGCTTTTTCAAGAATTTCAAGCCTGTGGAGCGACTCAAGCCTTTCATGGCTTTCTAGTTTGCTGAAAGGTGTCATAACAAATAAAACACATTTGAAATATGAAGGCAACATCACATATCATTGCAAACTTTGAGGGCAAAGTAATAGCTAATGTAAAGCTAATTACATTCAGCCCCCTTTTTCCATGACACATTTTTTACATGCAAATAACCAATAGTAAATAGTCAAGGACAACTACTCTGCTACCCAAATATGAAATTTAAATAAATTCTGACCATTTGGCTAGTAGGAATTGGAGAAAAGCTGATTTTTTGCATCAAGCCCCTTTTTCTGCAACACAGCTGCTAACTCGGAAATTTCAAAATACACATGCAGGTGTCTTGGAAGCTTTATAGAAATTTTCATCCAATTTGGCCTAGAGGTCGTGGGATATGGCCTCAGATGAGCCAAGCATGGACAGACACAGACACAAGCCAGCTATTATATGCGAACCCCCCACCCCAAAGCCCCCATTTTTTTGAGATCATGAAAAAAGAGGTAAACTGACAGACAGACAGTGATAAAACATCATGCCCTTGAACTGCTGGTGCTTGGGAATAAAAATAATTTTGATATGCTATGTAATACTTCAGTAAATTTAATACATATTTCAAGAAATCAATAGTTCAACAAAAAATTTAATCTAATTACAGCAAAGCTACAAAAATATATATTTTTTAAAATAAACACTAGATCTATTACCATATTTTGAGAGAAAAGATATATATGAGAATGAAATGTATCTTAACTATCACAAAAAACTATCACCAATGAAACATTTCCAAGCAAACAAAATACAGCAGCATGAGATTTATAAAGTTAACAAGTTGTGTTTGTGGAACACAAATGCCACCGTAACGGCATATTTTTTTCCAAAGTTTGACCTTGACAGATGACCTTGACCTTGTCACATGACCTTGACTTTGGTACCAGCGGATGCGGATCATTGAGATCTATCATCATGCCAAATATTAGCTTTTTATCTTGAATAGGCTTGAAGATATTGGCAAGGTTAATTTTTCGGGTTAAGTTTTCGGACAGATGGACGGACAGACAGACAGACGGACATGAGTAAAACAATATGCCCCCGATCTCTCGATACAGGGGCATAAAAATGGCTAAAATATATGCTTAAAGGCAAGAAATCTAAACAGTTTGTTCAACTTTACTCAAGCAACTGCCTGTAATGAGCAACCATCTTTATAAAAGGACTGTTTTCGTTATCCCTTTCTTTAAATCAAAATATCTAATAAGGTATACACTATTGGTCTAAATATGATTGAAAATGAATCCTATGCTGTTAAAACTCACGAGAGTCATCTCATTCTCTCATTCTTTTGAGTTTTAACAACAAAGGATCATAAAGAAATTCACATTAGCATACAATGTCATATTCAATCAAAATAATGTACATGTATCTTATTTGTAAACAAAACATACACTAAGTGGTCATTCTCTTAAACAACCACTTTTTTATGGTTCTGTAAGTGGTCGTTTAATACACATTTCACTGTATTTACTTGCATTTGAGTAAGGATATTCATGAGTCCAAACTTTGTGAAAATTCTGGATTACAGACTCTTTAGAATTCATATGACATGAGTGTAGAGTTCCGATGCCCAACATGTCTTACTCGGGCTTTTCTACTGGCAGAAGCACACATTTTTCTATGGCACTCGCCCATGGACAAGTAAATACTAAGGCAAATGCTGGAATGTAACTCAATAGACCAAAGAGATAAGTTTTCCTAAATATATATATATCACAGGGAAAAAATGATTAAATGAAGAAAATGCAGAGTTTAAAAAATAATGGTTCTTAATGTCTATTTACTTTCTCTTTTGCAGACAATTTCATTTTCATTCTGGACAATTAGAAAATCATCTTTCACTTGTCTAGATCTACAGGGGTTGACACTAACTCCTGAGATCAGGAGGAGTTAACTGGACTCCTAACACATGAAATCAAGGAGTCAAAGCTAAAAGTAAGGAAGTAAGAAATTTTCATAATGGGAGAACCTTAAGGAAAAGAAGAAATTGCTTGTTATAAGCAATTTCTTCTTTTCCACAATGTTCTTCTAAAAAAGATTTTTTTCCTCAAAACACTATACATGATGCAAGCAAATGTTTTCTTCAACAACATTTGTAGTGAAAAAATCAACAGTTATGGCAAGTGTAAGAAAGAACACTGTTGTGTGCATTTGTTTTTCAAAATAATCCCTTATGACCCTTGGACTCCTCATGCAAACAGAAGGAGTCAAACTGGTTAACAAGGAGTCTCGGACTTTAAGAGTCGAACCCTGGTCCAAGGACAAATGTAGAAAAGCTGCATATATTTAGACACCTGCAAATGATATTTATGTACTCAAATGAAATTGTTTGGGATTGGATTAAGATATTGAATTCTCGGAGTTACGCAGTAAGTAATGTTAATATTGGGTTGTGATAAGCCTAATTCAGTAAACATTTTATCAATCAACAAATAAAAATGGTTTGCTAAGTTCAACCTCCTTTTGCTGATGTGTAACAAAATAGGTGTTTGAAATCACAAAATGAGAGATTCTATTTTATACAGTGTATCATGATCTAATTTCTTGAATTTAACAAACAAAATCCTTAAACTTCATTTTCAGATGGTCTAGTTTTATGAAATATACATGTGAAGTTATAACATCAAATTCCTAAGCTAGTTATTCCTGTCGTTCCAGGAATATTTCATTTGTGTTAATTATAAGTTCAGTGCCTGAGGTTATAAAAAAAATTCTGATTTAATACTCATTTTAATGTATTAACATAAAAGATGAAATTAATAAGTTGTTATAAATAACAACTTATTAATGTTATCTTTTATTTTCATACATTTATTTAAATATAAAGTTTGAGAAAATTCTCAGTTGAGTATGAGAAAACTTTTATAACCTCGGGCCAGATCCTGATCAGTCTAAGGCATCTGCTCAGTCTGGTTAGAGTCATCACTGTGCACTCTCAATATAGAGATGCTGATTCAAAGCTTAGTTAACAATTTTCCCATTTTTTTATTTTCTCTTTCTTTTTAGGAGATTCTAGACCGGCACAGAATTCAAGGAGTTGCAGTTGACAAAAAACAGTGATTGCTTTTTAAGAGAAAACTGTCCTTAGTAGTTAAGAAAATATTGTGGTGAAAGGAGAAATTGCTTGTTACAAGCAATTTCTTCTTTTTCCAAAATATTTTCTCATGTAAAAAGAAGCAAGAGCCTAAAATCCTAGGACTGTTCGGAAAAGAGTTAATCAATAAAGTTTCTAGTTTCACTGCATACCCAGCAGCCAGCTCGAGCACATTGAACCATTTCCGTAAATGTTGTTTTGAACAAACATATCTTTGAAATGAAGAACAGACCTTGCTTCAAATTTGACATCACTTAAACATCATGCATTCATTTAAATTCATGTTAAATTTTAACTTGAAATTATTCATCTTTTATAAAGAGATAATCACTTTCATTCATCGCCCATCAAGATCAACAGAGCTCATATTTCCATGAATCCAAAACTCAGCAGTCCCTAAACACTACTAGAATATCATATGGCCTCAAAATTCTTATCATAAGTCACATAATCATTTCTTATCAATGCATGAAAATGACAGGTTTACAAAAACCACATAAGTACTGAAAAATTAGAAATTTTTGAGGATTTTAGAGTTATTTTTCTGCTATCATTGTTTTTATGGTAATAAGAAAATGTTTTATGGTGTTTTCAGTTAGCCAATGTAACACTTATGCAAAGTTTCATGAAGATATCTTTAATAACAACAGTATGCCAAAGGTTAAAGTTTATCACATTGATGCCTAAAACAAGGTCAACACTGACATGAACAACTCCAGGGTGATGATAATACAGCTGGGTTAAAAAGGGAAACGTTTATCACAAGCAGTCTCTTTGATATATTTCAAAATGAGCCAGTGCATAACATTTCCGACAATTTCACATGTCTGGCATAGCAAAGCATCTGCTCAGCCTGTGCATCCACACAGGCTGACCAAAGTCTTTGCTGTGCTCTATGGACATAGATAGGGTCTTATCCCCTCTTCAGGTGGTCAGAGGATATTCTCATTACATTGTGTGGCTACTCATATTGCTTAATGTCTCTTGATGACGCACAAATGGAAAAAGTTGGAAATAGCACGTACATGCTCAAATGTAAAACTTGGTGAAATCTGAGATACAGTGTCTCCTAAATGTTTAGAAAATTAATTCAATACAACATGATTCTTTTCACCCAAAAAGTAAATAAATTTTCAATATGATTCCATTTACAGGCTTCTAGCTTTAAAGACCATAATATATTACAATTTAGACATTCGTCACGCGGAGACCAAAGTGGCGTAGCTTTAGCTTTAATATTGCTGTAGATACAAGATTTTGGTTGCCAACTGACAATTTCTCTTTTAACAGAGATGAAAATAAGACCACTTTTCAATGAAGTATTTCTAATGAATTTTTTCTTTATGCACAGCTGCAGCCATTCCAAAGAAAACTCCAGTAGGATTGACCATCACTTTAAAAGTGTCTTTAGGATGGAATGTTCCAATCTTTTGGCCAGAAAACACTTCGGATAAGATATATCCACCTGGATTATTTCCTCCTAGTTCACTCAAAGACATACTTATCTGAAAATTAATTAAAGAGTTTGTTACTCTCCTAGTTCACTCAAAGACATACTGATCTTTAAAAGATAATAGTTTGTAATTCTCCTTAAAAGTTCTCCCAACAACCTACTCATCTAAAGATTAACAAGAGTTGTCCGTGGACAACGTAGCTCGCCCAAACAGCTGCTTGTCACAAACAGCACTTGACCGAAGACCGAAGTTCAAAGTGGTTTCTTTCAATGTTAAAGTCCATGATCAATATATGTCTGTTTGAGTAGTAATTAAGAAATATAAAAACTTTTTTGTTTTAATTGCATGTATAAGGTTAGGGTAAAGTGAAAGCCTACAAGCAGATGAGGTTACCAATGGAATTTCTTTGTATCAAACATGAAGTTTTTCTTTTAAATTTTTTTAAGTCCACAAAAGGTCAAGATCAAGGTCAAATTGTGAAGGACCTTGGTCTCTGTAGAAGCCTATCACCTAGTGAGTATGTGTATGAAGTAATAATGTCCCTGAGTAAAGCATTTAGAAAATATAAGCAAGGTTAAATTTTTGGTTAAAGTTTTTCAGTTTTAGTTTTTCCAAGTCCATAAAAGGTCAAGGTCAAGGTCAAATCGTCAAGGCCCTTGGTTTCTGGTGAAAGCCTTTCATCTGGTGACTATGTATATGAAGTAATGATGTCCCTAGCTTAAAGCATTCAGAAAATATAAGCAAGGTTAAAGTTTTTTGTAAAAGAATTTCGGTTAAAGTATTTCTAAGTTCATAAAAGGTCAAGGTCAAATTATCAAGGACCTTGATCTCTCACAAAAGCCTATTACCTAATGAAAATGTATATGAAGTAATGATGTCCCTAGGTTAAAGCATTCAGAAAATAATAAGTAAGGTTAAAGTTTTTGGTTAAAGTTTTCAGTTATTTTTTTTTTTAAGTCCACAAAAGGTCAAGATCAAGGTCAAATTGTGAAGGACCTTGGTCTCTGTAGAAGCCTATCACCTAGTGAGTATGTTTATGAAGTAATAATGTCCCTGAGTAAAGCATTTAGAAAATATAAGCAAGGTTAAATTTTTGGTTAAAGTTTTTCAGTTTTAGTTTTTCCAAGTCCATAAAAGGTCAAGGTCAAGGTCAAATCGTCAAGGCCCTTGGTTTCTGGTGAAAGCCTTTCATCTGGTGACTATGTATATGAAGTAATGATGTCCCTAGCTTAAAGCATTCAGAAAATATAAGCAAGGTTAAAGTTTTTTGTAAAAGAATTTCGGTTAAAGTATTTCTAAGTTCATAAAAGGTCAAGGTCAAATTATCAAGGACCTTGATCTCTCACAAAAGCCTATCACCTAATGAGTATGTATATGAAGTAATGATGTCCCTAGGTTAAAGCATTCAGAAAATAATAAGTAAGGTTAAAGTTTTTGGTTAAAGTTTTCAGTTATTTTTTTTTTTAAGTCCACAAAAGGTCAAGATCAAGGTCAAATTGTCAAGGACCTTTGTCTATGGTGAAAGCCTATCACCTAATGAGTGTGCATATGAAGTAATGATGTCTCTAGTTTAAAGCTTACAGAAAATATAAGCAAGGTTAAAGTTTTTTTGGTTAAAGTTTTTGGTTAAAGTTTTTGGTTAAAGTTTTTGTTTAAAGTTTTTTTGAAAGGGTCAAGGTCACAGTCTAAAGGTCATTTCGACATGGATGTTGGTCTCAAATGAAAGCCTATGCCCTAATGAGTGTTTCTGTAAAAAATAAAGCCTCTAGGATAAATATTGATAGAAATAAAAAACTTTAACCTAATGCGGACGCCAACACCGATGCTGACGCCGACATCCGAGGGTATGACAATAGCTCTTCCGAGACTTTCGTCACGGGCGAGCTAATAAAAGGGTTTTTAAATCTTACATTTCACTCTAAAAAACCACTGAGTTCTTTCTTTTTTTTGAATTCGCTCAGAATAAAATTTCATTACATTTCTTCTTAAGCTGTTCTTCAAACAACTAAACTCTATTGTAGTAACTGTCAGTGTGTCAAAAGACCCATCCCTCAATCAGCTATTAAGGCAGACTTAAATTTTGCTGAGGAACTAAATCCCACTTGAGGGATTTGGTTCTTTAGAAAATGTTTAAGTAATAGACATATTTGATATATATACCAGAGAAAAGCTAGAGGAAATAATAAAATTAGACTGTCGCAAAGTGGTCTAATACCCCCTACAAGTGCTTGTCAATAATGAAAAGCCATTTTCATTCAAAGGGCCATAACTCTGTCAAAAGGCAATGGATTGTAACCAAAATATCATTTGCACATCTCTGTCTGATACTGATCACATCTGTCAAGTTTAAATGAAATCTGCCTATTAGTTGCTGAGAAAATGAGTGGACAAGAAAACGCTACAGACAGATGGTCGGACCAACTGTCCAACTGACGGAAGGATCGACCGACCAACAAGCTTTCTTCTATAAACCCCATAAACATAGTGTAAAAGGGAATAATCAAACTGATGGTCAGCTTTCCTGAGAACCAGAAAATGAAACAAGAGCTGTTGGAGGCAGCAAAGTTAGACTATTCTTAGTGCTGAATATTAACAGCAAATCCAACTTGACAGTGGAAAATTTCATTTTATTAAAATAAGATAAATGAATATTTGTCTAGAGGATGATTTTATGGTCATCGAAGTACATGTATGTGCAAGGTTTTCAAGCAATAGCTTTACTTGAAACAAAGACATTATAGATATACATGGGTTGCATGTAAAAATTTAACCAAAATTTCTTTGTCTGAAATGGGTTAAAATTCCACTTAATTCAATATCAGAGTAATGAATCTTTGTCTAGAGGCTGATTTCATGGTCACAGAAGCATGTGCAAAGTTTCCAAGCAATAGCCTTGGTATAAATGGAGATAATAACAGATACAACAGTTGCACATGAAAACTTAACTAAGATTTTCAAGTCTTAGGATTAAAATACCACTAAATTCAATTTCAGGTTGATGAATTTTGTCTAGGGGAATAAATCATAACCACAGAAACATGTGCAAAGTTTCCCAGCAATGAGGCAGTACAAGAAACATAGATATTACAGATAGAAATCAGTTGCACATAAAGACTTAACCAAGATTTCCAAGTCAGAAAAGGGTTAAAATTCCATTAAATTAAATATTGCAGTAATGGATCTTTGTCTAGAGGCTATTATTATGGTCACAGAAACATATTTTAATTTTCAAAAAATAGCTTTAGTAGAAACAGAGATATGACTCACTTGTACATAAAACCTTTGGCAAAGCATAACGCCGATCGCCAACTCCAATGCCAAGGTGACCAGAATAGCCCCCCTATTCTACAAAAAGCTGAGCTGAAAATAATGGACTTATCAAAAAACAAATTAACCCTTTGCTTTTTAATCCCTGCTTTTTACGTGCCTGTGATTTTATGATTGAGAAAACATTGTGAAAAAAGAAGAAATTGCTTCTGATAAGCAATTGCTTCTTTTTCCACACTATTTTCTTCCCTAAAGGATGGTTATTTTTCAAATTAAATCCACTTTAAATTTCCGTCTGCAAAACCTTTGAATTTGGACAGGTCCAAAATTTTGTAAAACAGGAAAGGGTTAAATATTATAAAAGAACAGCATTTACCTTAAGTATTCATACAGACTGATCAGACAAACATTGTAGACTGAGATCAAACTTCTCTTTATGGATAGAGAGAAACAGCAGTTACTTTTTCAATATATTT
Organism: Fragum whitleyi; assembly: GCA_948146395.1. Taxonomy (NCBI): domain Eukaryota; kingdom Metazoa; phylum Mollusca; class Bivalvia; order Cardiida; family Cardiidae; genus Fragum; species Fragum whitleyi. The sequence goes on along the minus strand of OX411549.1, from coordinate 51,317,375 downwards.
ACTAAAACAATAACATGCAGACAGAAGGACACCAGTAAAACCAAATGACTGCCTCGGTGGCCTAGTGGTAAATGCACTCGACCCATGACCTGGAGGTCCGTGGTTCGAGCCCCACTGTCGCCGGGGTGTGTTTATGGGCAAAACATTTAAAAGCCAGCCCCAGTTCACCCAGCTGTAAAAATTGGTAGCAGTGTGTTTAAACCACTGCCTCTCTCTCGGGGTCTTGAAAACATCAGGATTGAGTGTTCGAGAGCCATTCTATAAGCTTAAGCTTTCGTCAAAATTGAACTAAAATAAATTAGTATAAACTAAACCAATTGATGGCTCAGTGCGAAAGAGTTGTAATTCACCATATGTTTTAAGGGAAATACAACCATTACATGCTGAGCCAAAATGGGGGCATAAAAATTAACAAGAGGGCCGTTGGCCCTGGGTCGCTCACCTTAGAAAAAAGCTTCATTACCTAGGTATGTCCATGCAACCACAGAAAAAGGGAATTTCACTTATTCAATCAGATAACATTTGAAATAATCATTTCCCCTCCCCCCCTCTGCTCCTCCACTGGACATTATTTATTTAAGCTTTTTCCATAAAAGGTCTGTGATCAGCTAAACTATGCCAGATATACAGGCTGAGTCTGAGACTTTTAAAGTTTTCTTTAATGAGTTGATCAATCCATGTCAAATATAAAGGCTGTAGAGATTCAAAATTCTCAACTAGATAGCCATGAATGGCTTGTGTCGCTCCACAGGCTTGAATTTCTTGTAATAGCAAATCTAGGTATTGACTAGATTTTTAGATATTTTGGGTTCTACTGATGTTGAAATGATTTTCAAAGTTTCCACTATTATAACATATAGAGAAATGACCTCCGCCCATAAAAGACATATTTTTCATCAAATCACAATAATTTTTGGCTGCATGATAATAGATCATCCAAGGGTCATACTAATGATGTTTGATTGATATCCATCATTTGCATTCTGAGAAAATGATTTTCAAAGTTTCCACTATATAACACATAGAGAAATGACCTCCGTCCATAAAATACATATTTTTCATCCGATCACAATAATTTTTTGTAGACTGTTATAGGATCACCAAAGAATCATTCATGTAAAATTTGGTTGATATCTATCAATTAGATTCTGAGAAAATTAATTTCAAAGTTTCCACTATATAACACATAGAGAAATGACCTCAGCCCATAAAAGACATATTTTTCATCCAATCACAATGATCTTTGGTAGACTGATAATTGGTCACCCAAGAATCATTCGTGTAAAATTTGGTTGATATCTATCACTTAGATTCTGAGAAAATGAATTTCAAAGTTTCCACTATATAACATATAGAGAAATGACCTCCGCCCATAAAATGCATATTTTTCATCCGATCAAAAAAATTGTTGGTAGACTGATAAAGGGTCACCCTAGGATCTTTCATGTAAAATTTGGTTGATATCTATAAGTTAGATTCTGTGAAAATGATTTTCAAAGTTTCCACTATATAACATATAGAGAAATGACCTCAGCCCATAAAATACATATTTTTCATCTGATCACAATAATTTTTTGTAGACTGATCAAGGGTCACCCAAGGATTATTCCTGTAAAATTTAATTGGTATCCATCCATTAGAACCTGAGAAAAGTCACTTTTTACCATATTTGGAAATTAGCCACGCCCATTAAATCCATGTTTTTCATTGGATCAAAATTTCTTGAACAACTATGAAAGAGGGTCACCCAAGGATCATTTCTGTGAAGTTTGGTTGAAATCCATCCAGTAGTTTCTGAGGAGAAGATTTTTAAAGAAAAAGTTTACGACCGCATGCACGGACGCACGGACGCACGACGGACACAACGCCATGACAATAGCCCCAGTGGCTTTCAGCCAGTGGAGCTAACAAAGCACTCCCCCCTCCCCAAAGATGCTCTGCACCTGGGGAATCTACAGTCATGATTTTAGCTAATTCAAAATATGTCCATATGCTGGTCATCCATACCAATTTTCAAGTCTGTAGGACTCCTGGCTCATTAGAAGAAGTTTAAAGATTTCAAAAATTATCCAAAGTAATACCCCCTCCCCAAGACGATCAGCACCTGGTGACCCTACAGTCATGATTTTAGCTATTCTTATTAATGTCAATATATTGATCACCCATGACAATTTTCAAGTCTGTAGGGTTCCTGATCCAGGAGAAGAATAAGGTTAAGGATTTCAAAATTGATCGGAAGTACTACCCCCTGCCCCCTAATGCTCCGCATCTGGTGGCCCTACATTCATGCTTTTAAGTATTTTATTTTAGATCCATATGCTTATCATCCATGCCAATATTGAAGTCTGTAGGGCTCCTGGTTCATTAGAAGATGAAGATTAAAGTTACAAAATTTTCACAAAAGTACTACCCCCTCCCCCCTGGTGCTCCGCACCTGGTGGCTTTACAGTCATGATTTTAGCTATTTTTATTAAGGTCTATGAGCTGATCCTCCATGCCAATTTTCAAGTCTGTAGGGCTTGTGGTTCAGAAGAAGAAGAAGGTTAAAGATTACAAAATTTTCACAAAAGTACTACCCTCTCCCCCTTGGTGCTCCGCACCTGGTGAATCTACAGTCATGATTTTAGCTATTTTTATAAAGGTCCATATGCTGATCATCCATGCATATATTCAAATCTGTTGCACCTGGTTCAGAAGAAGAAAAAGGTCAAAAATTACAAAATTTTCAACAAAGTACTACCCCCTCCCCCTTGGTGCTCTGCACCTGGTGGCTTTACAGTCATGATTTTACCTATTTTTATTGAGGTCTATAAGCTGATCCTCCATGCCAATTTTCAAGTCTGTAGGGCTTGTGGTTCATCAGAAGAAGAAGGTTAAAGATTACAAAATTTACCCAAAGTACTACCCCCTCCCCCCTGGTGCTCCGCACCTGGTGGCCAAACAGGTATGATTTTAGCTATTTTTATTAAGGTCTATGAGCTGATCATCCATGCCAAATTTCAAGGCTGTAGGGCTGCTGGTTCAGAAGAAGAATTTTAAAGATTTTCTTAAATTTTTAACTTTGGTTGCCATAGCAACCAGAGTTTTTCACTGATTTCAATTCTTTTATCAATTCTTAAAGGGGACCACCTAAGGAACATTTCTACCAAGTTTGGTTAAAATTGGCCTAGTAGTTTAGGAGGAGATGTCGTTTAAAGAAATTGTTGACGGACGACTGACGACGGACGACGCACGGACGCCGGACAAAAGGTGATCACAATAGCTCACTTGAGCACGTTGTGCTCAGGTGAGCTAAAAACAATTTTTATAAAGGAACTGTGTTGAAAGGAAGCAATATACCCACCTGTTTTGCATCACCCCCTTCTTCCATATTCAGTATGGCAAATGCTATAGATTGTCCTGCAGGTGAAACACGTCTTGTCCATACATCAATGTTGTTTTTCTTAAAGCAAAAAGAAAAAAAAACACAAAAACACTTAAATAAGCCTGTTTGTAAAATTTCTATCAATTGCCTCAAGAGAAAATGTGATCAATTTATTTGAAAAGGGTTTTACACTGCTATAAATAATTTTTCTGGCAGATTTCAGCAGCTGGAGCACCTAAAAATGAATTCCTGGTATTTCTCACACCAGTACAACCATTACATTCTTTCTTAGCCTACAGCTGCTATCCCATATAGGTTTATGATAATCAACCACATGGTTGAAGACAAATTGTCAGATCAAATGGGTACCACCATTGGGGATTGAAACTGTACTTCAATAAGACCACATATTCTTTAATGCTTTTTGGTGGTTTATGGAGAAATAACGGTAGATTATCACTTGATAATCTCACCGCAAAAGCAGTGAAATTATCAAAAACTTATACCCTAATTTTGTGCATTTCATCCTATCTGACGTCATCTATGCAGGGCAAAATAAGTGACATCACAACGAACGTGCATAGCAATCACATGAAAAATGACGCGCTTTACGAAAATATGTCCAAGAAATTTCATATTTTGTCTCATTTTTACATTAAAGAAATAGAATAATAATTTGTTTTTCTAGTAAGATCAATTAATATTTCATTTCAGGAACAACAAAAGCTATATTTTCACTCTTGTGAAAATATAGCTTTTGTTGTTCACTCAATGAATATAAAGCGATCTTACACTGAAACAAACAATTATCCTCTATGTATTTTTAACAATTTCAGATGTGCTTCAAGCAAACACTAGAACTTAAAATGATAATTCTATCATTCTGTATAAAATGTTTGATATGCAACACTTTATTACCTCAACTTTAACTAATATTTTTTTCAAACATTTATCATTGAGTCCCAGATGTTCCTTTTACAAGATGGGTCACCTGACCCTGTGTGTGACATTTCCAACAATTTCAAATGTGCGCTGAGCAAAGGCTCAAGTCAGCCTGTGCATTTGCAAATTCTGACCAGAGTCTTGCACAGTCTGACCAGAGTCTTCACCATATGCAATGAAGATAGATAAGGTCTCATAGTATCCTAAGACAGCCATTCAACTAAATAAATGTATTTTGTGGCTGTAAATACTACTCAATAATTCAATTCTCTTTGTTTCCATCAACATTTGTGGTTTCTAATCTGCTAAAAATTGGGTTTTATTTCTCAATGAAAACAATCTTGAGTGTGCAGCTATTTTTATAATCTTCCACACAAAGTAGTCCATTGCGAAATCTATTGAATAATGGATAATTATTTATATTTTTGCTTTGTACTATTAAATTTTAAGATGTGGTGAGAGTTTTTGTTGATTTCACCAAGATATAAAACTAGAAACCTAATCGCATTCATATGTGAATCTGCTTCACATATTCATACAATGTGATTAGGTTTTTACTTTCAAACCTCCATGTAATAAACAAATGTAGCTTAATCTCTTAATCATCTGCATCTCTCACATATATGTGAAATTGTTGGCAATGTCATATGTTGGCCCAAATGGACAATACTCACCAATGAGACTCTTGTTCCCTCTTTCCCTAATGGACAATACTCACCAATGAGACTCTTGTTCCCTCTATCCCTAATGGACAATACTCACCAATGAGACTCTTGTTCCCTCAATCCCTAATGGACAATACTCACCAATGAGACTCTTGTTCCCTCTATCCCTAATGGACAATACTCACCAATGAGACTCTTGTTCCCTCTATCCCTAATGGACAATACTCACCAATGAGATTCTTGTTCCCTCTATCCCTAATGGACAATACTCACCAATGAGACTCTTGTTCCCTCTATCCCTAATGGACAATACTCACCAATGAGACTCTTGTTCCCTCTATCCCTAATGGACAATACTCACCAATGAGACTCTTGTTCCCTCTATCCCTAATGGACAATACTCACCAATGAGACTCTTGTTCCCTCTATCCCTAATGGACAATACTCACCAATGAGACTCTTGTTCCCTCTATCCCTAATGGACAATACTCACCAATGAGACTCTTGTTCCCTCTATCCCTAATGGACAATACTCACCAATGAGACTCTTGTTCCCTCTATCCCTAATGGACAATACTCACCAATGAGACTCTTGTTCCCTCTATCCCTAATGGACAATACTCACCAATGAGACTCTTGTTCCCTCTATCCCTAATGGATCCTGGTTAATAGCTATCACTCGTTCATTTTGTAGAAGGGCTTTTGATTCGGGTGGTACTCTTCGTAAATCATTTGACATCAATAGGGGTGAAGCCATGATGGCCCACATTGCCATTTGTACTCTCTGCTGGTCGTAACTTAAACCAAAGTCTCCTACAATTATCTGGAAAATAAAAGTGTCTTAAATAGGCTGGTTAAAAGTCTTTTAACCTATATCTTAACAGAATCCTATGTTATTTGACAGTTGATTGAAATGAGTACCTAAAAAGTTTTTTTTTTTTTTTTCTGTTTCATTGTTTTTTTTTTGTATGGGATTTAACATCATTTTCAACATAATTGCAGTTGTATTACCTCTGCTGGTGCATCTACGATTGCCTTCTGTTGTTACTTACACCAGTGCAACCACCATATATCATTCTAGCCACCAGCTGCTCATCCCACCTAGGCATACTTATTTTTATACACAGATTGGTGGGTGATAAATGACTCATATATTACATTGATAAAGTTTCATTGAACTTAGTCAGGTGGTTCAGGAGGAGATGTCCTTCAAAGATTTTGGGCTCAAATAAGCCCTGCCCTGCCACCCCATATTTATGGCCCAATCCAAATTTCTCGAATAACTTTAGAATAGAGTCACCCAAGGAACGTTCTGGTAAAGTTTCATCAAAATCCACCCATTAAATGAGGAGGAGAAGATGTTTAAAGAAAAGTTTACAAATAGAAGCATGCACGCACTACAGACACTCCGACATGACAATAGATTACTTGCTTTTGGCCAGCAGAGCTAAAAATCTTTTATATCAACAAGAGCACCACCTATGGGTGCCTAGGGTTGGCTGTAGAGTGCTGGATGGTAAAAAAATTCTAGGTCGAAAAAGGGGCATTATTCACACAAAATGCAAGTAGAGTTATTTCCCTTGAAAGTATAGGCTGCTCTTTTGATAATTAACATGTGTGCCACATTTCAAGTGAATGCCTTCAGTAGAACCAGAGATATCACAAACTGTCAAAGTCTCAAAGTTTTTGCATGACCACGATGACAACCACACCAGGGCTCTAGTGATAACTCGTGTTTTCTCTAACAAGAGGACCATGATTGTCCTATATTGCTCACCTGAGTAAGTCAACTCATAACTTGTAAACAATGTTATAAATACGAGAGATTGTCTGCTGTACATTTAAGGTGGATTTAAAAGAAACAGACTTTAATTTCCTCCTACTGCAATTTAATTTTCTTTTTAATTGCAAACAAAGTTATTGATGGAATTTAATTCTTTTAAAAATTTTAGTAGACCTAAACCTTAAGAATATCCCTGCCAAGTTTAAGATATGCCCAATAGTTAAGGCGAAAATTAACCTTCTCTGATATTTTTGGCAATATTTTGACATTTCAAATACCATGGAAACCAGAGATTTTGTTTGAATAAAATTATTTTTACAATTTTGGTGGAGCTTCACCCAAAGAACATCCCTACCAAGTTTCACCTTAATTAGACCAGTGGTTTAGGAAGAGAAAAAGTTTTTCTAAGATTTTCAGCAATTTTCATCCATTTTTTCAGCCTTTCTGTTACCATGCAAACCAGAGTTTTTGATGAAATTAAATTCTTTCAACAACTTTTGAAGAACTTCACCCAAGAAACATCCCTGCCAAGTTTCAGCTTGATTGGCTTAGTGGTTTAGGAGGAGATGAATTCTTTCTAAGATTTTTGGTCATTATCCGCCCTTTTTCAACCTTCCGTTTTCATTGAAACCAGAGTTTTTGATGAAATCGAATTCTTATAAAAACTTTTGAAGAGCTTCACCCAAAAAACATCTCTGCCAAGTTTCAGCTTGACTGGCCCAGTGGTTTAGAAAGAGAAAAAAATTGAATTCTTTTTACAACTTTTGAAGAGCTTCACCCAAGAAACATCACTGCCGAGTTTCAGCTTGATTGGCCTAGTGGTTTAAGAGGAGAAGAATTTTTTTGTAGTTTTTGGCCATTTCTGCCTTTTTCAACCTTTTCTGTTACCATGGACACCAGAGATTTTGATGAAATCTAATTCTTTTGACAACTTTTAAAGAGCTTCACACAAGGAACATCTCTGCCAAGTTTCAGCTTGATTGGCCAAGTGGTTTGGGAGGAGAAAAAGTTTTTCTAAGATTTTTTAGCCATTTTCAACCATTTTTCAACCTTCCCCTTACCATGGAAACCAGAGTTTTTGATGAAATTGAATTCTTTTGACAACTTTTGAAGAGCTTCACCCAAGAAACATCTCTGCCAAGTTGAAGCTTGATTAGCCTAGTGGTTTAGGAGGAGAAGAATTTTTTCTAAGATTTTTGTGATTTTCAGCCTTTCTGTTACCATGGCAACCAGAGTTATTTAAAGAATTAAATTCTTTTAACAACTTTTGAAGAGTTTTACCCAAGAAACATCAATGCCAAGTTTGAGCTTGATTTACCCCGTGGTTTAGGAGGAGAAGATGTTTAAAGAGATTGTTGATGGACGGACAGACGGACGGACGCACGGATGGACGGACTGACAATGGACGGTGAGTGATCACAATAGCTCATGCTCAGGTGAGCTAAAAACAGCCGAGCTAAAGACTACCAAGTCCAAAATTGTCCTTTAAAAAAAGCCTACCATATCTGGATCATTAAAGTTGCCTGGTCCAGCATATTTACTAAAGTTTCCTGGATCTTTCCCGTAAAAATTGATAATACCCTTCACACTATCCCATGAATCACCAATATCTGCGTAGTTACGCCAAATATTGCAATACTTGGCTATTGCTTTATAGTCAGGCTGAAATGTAAGACAAAATGAAGAATATCAGCCCTGTGTTCAGGATCCCAAAAGAATGCAAACAGTTTGCAAATTATACATCGCTTTGCATGCAAGCACACATGCAAAGCTGAGTATCATTGGAATACTGTTTGCATCGTTTTGTAATCCTGAACACAGGGCTGATCTTATCTTATAACTGCAGTCAATCTTGCTCAAGCGACAATGTCTATTAAGTTTCCAAAATCACCTTTAAAGAATCAAAATATCTTAAAATGTAGGTATTGTTGGTCTGAAAATTATTGAAAATGAATCCTATGTTGTAAAAACTCACCAGAATCATCTCAATGAGAGAATTCTATTGAGCTTAAGCAGCAAAGGATTAATGAGAATTTCCCAATAATATTTATGTTCAATAAAAATAGTATATGACATATATTTCTTATTTGTAAACTAAATATGGTTCTTATGCGCTGTTCTCTGTAATAATGAGAGAAACATAACTGCCAAGTTTCAATTGGCAATAAAGTGAGAGAGTTATGCTCCAGACAGAGAAGTGGACATTGCCTGCCGGCCCGACACCAGCTGCTGGTAATCACATTATATTATCCTGCTTTTTATGGGCATAAAAAATGGTTAACTTGTTGCAAGTATCTTTTTTGTTTTCAAACAATGTTTTCTATGCAAATCTTTTTTGTTTTCATATTTAAATATACATGTATTTTGAAACCCATCTGCAAGCATTTTATTTTGAACTGGTTTACATATTCCAAAAAAATCCAATATTTTCTGATCCTAGGATATTCAGCCTTCTTTTACAGACTACTGTTAAGCCTATGTCATACTTTATGTAAATTACATAATTGGTCGTAGTTATGCATCAACATAGTCAGTCGTAAATATTATGTAGCTGAGGTATACTGCGCAGTTGGTTGAAGAAAGTTGTGTTAACTCATGGTGAATAACATAGTGTCAACTCCTGAATTACACCATAGTGTCTTGGGTATTGGAAAAAATGTTCAACGGCTATTTACAGTCCAGTTTATTATTTTGTCCCTTATTTGACTGTATTCTCACAGTAGTTTATCCATGCTGGTCCGTAAATGAGATCTTCATTAACCATTGTAACATGCTATAATATTTTAAACATTTGTTTCCAATTCTACAGTTAACCAAGGTTGAACTAACAATTCACCTCTGTTGCAATAGACAGATTGACAGATGGATGCCGGACATTGATAGATCACAATAGCTCCCTTGAGCACTTTGTGCTCAGGTTAGCTAATAAAAACTATAAAAGAATTGCATCAAAATCAAAGTGTTGAAACCTGGATTCACTAAGTCAGATGAACAGATAAGAGGGGGTAGCCAATCTTTATTTCTCAATGAAACCCTATGATGTGGGTACTCATTTGAATTGTCTCATCGAAAAAATTCCAATGAGTACCCACAAGATAGGGTTTGAGCAAGAACTAGTGAAATATTTTAATTTGAAATCCAAAATACCCCCTCCATCTGTAGCTCTGCTAATTGTGAACAGCTGATTATTATGAAAACAAGAGCTGTCGGAGGAAAGCGAAGCTCGACTATTCCTAGTGCTGGATAGTAACAGCAAATTAATATCGACATTGGAAATTCAATAAAATGAAATTTCCAATAAAATGAAAGTCAAGAGAAGAGAATCTTTGTCTAGAGGCTGATGTTATGGTTAAAGAAGCATGTGCAGAGTTTCAAAGCAATAGCTTTAGTAGGAACAGAGATACAACTAACATAAAACAGTTGCACATAAAAACATAACACAGATTTTTAAGGCCGAAAAGGGTTAAAATTCCACTAAATTAAATATCAGAGTAATGAATCTTTTTCTTTGGGCTAATATTATGGTCAAAGAAGCATGTGTAAAGTTTCCAAGCAACAGCTATAGTAGAAATAGAGATATTACAGAAATACAACATTTGCACGTAAAAACTTAACCAAGAATTTCCAAGTCCAAAAAAGGTTAAAAATCCACTAAATTCTATACTAGAGAATTGAATCTTTATCAAGTGGCTGTTGTTATGATCATTGAAGCAAGGGCAAAGTTTCAAAGCAATAGCTTTAGTAGAAATAGAGATATTACAGAAATACAACATTTGCACGTAAAAACTTAACCAAGATTTTATAAGTCCGAAAAGGGTTAAAATTCCACTAAATTCAATATCACAGTAATGAATCTTTGTCTAGATGCTGATATTATAGCCACAGAAGCATGTGTAAAGTTTCAAAGCAATTGCTTTTAAAGAAACAGAAATATTACAGATAAACAACTTTTGCACGTAAAAACTTAACCAAGATTTTCCAAGTCCAAAAAAGGTTAAAAATCCACTAAATTCTATACCAGAGAATTGAATCTTTATCAAGTGGCTGTTGTTATGATCATTGAAGCAAGTGCAAAGTTTCAAAGCAATAGCTTTAGTAGAAATAGAGATATTACAGAAATACAACATTTGCACGTAAAAACTTAACCAAGATTTTATAAGTCCGAAAAGGGTTAAAATTCCACTAAATTCAATATCACAGTAATGAATCTTTGTCTAGATGCTGATATTATAGCCACAGAAGCATGTGTAAAGTTTCAAAGCAATTGCTTTTAAAGAAACAGAAATATTACAGATAAACAACTTTTGCACGTAAAAACTTAACCAAGATTTTCCAAGTCCAAAAAAGGTTAAAAATCCACTAAATTCTATACCAGAGAATTGAATCTTTATCAAGTGGCTGTTGTTATGATCATTGAAGCAAGTGCATAGTTTCAAAGCAATAGCTTTAGTAGAAATAGAGATATTACAGAAATACAACATTTGCACGTAAAAACTTAACCAAGATTTTATAAGTCCGAAAACAGTTAAAATTCCACTAAATTCAATATCAGAGTAATGAATCTTTGTCTAGATTCTGATATTATGGTCACAGAAGCATGTGCAAAGTTTCAAAGCAATAGCTTTAATAGAAACAGAGATTTTAAACACTTGCACGTAAAAACTTAACCAAAGCATTACGCCGACGCCAACGCTGACGCCCGGGTGACTGGAATAGCCCCCCTATTCTTCGAATAGTCGAGCTAAAAAATTTTTACATGACCTACTTTTCTGTTTTGTAAAGGAAAATTACCTTGCATATACAAAGATCAGACTGCACATATGTGCAGACTGATCTTTTTCTATACCTTCATCCAAAACAGGAATGATCAGAATTTATCATGACAAGGGTTAATTTAATCATAAATCCTTACAAAATGACGAGTATACTAGAAGATACAACTTACCCCTTTACTTGAACCTACAACATAGGCTGGCCAACTACAAGAATATAGCATGGGTCTGCCAGTCTGGTTGAGGAAAAACTGCATAGCTGGATAGCCTGTAAGTATGGTAAGGAAGACGCTACCAAGCAAGAGTGCTAGAACAAGTCACAATTTGATCTATGGTCTACAAAATGTACAGAGAGCTAAAGATAGGGAAGATATTTTGTTTTTTCCAATTTAAATATTTCTTTCTTCCTAACTTAAACCCTATACTGTTGGTACTCATTTGAAATTTCAAATCAAGACAAGAAAATTTCTTGAACAGTTCAAGTAAAGCACGACCAAAGGAACAATCATGCCAAGTTTCATTGAAATCCTCCATATGGTTTAGGAGGAGAAGATATTTAAAGATCTCAAAGTGAAAAACATCCCCACCCTGCGACACCTATATTTGGAGGTCAATCAAAATTTCTTTTAACAATTTATGTAAAGGGTCACCCAAGGAATATCCATGCCAAGTTTCATTGGACTCAGCCTAATTGTTAAAAGTTTTAACATGAAAAAATGCCCCGCACTGCCATGCCCACATTTGGGGGCTAATCAAAATTTCTTGAACAATTTAAGTAAAGGGTAACCTAAGGACATCCATGCCAAGTTTTGTTGAAATCAGCCCAATGATTTGGGAGAAGATTTTGAAAGATTTAACCTGAAACAAGAGCTGTCACTGTAAGATGACAATGCCCCCGACACCGCTTTGATTTAGAAGTTATGGCCAATGTTAAAGTTTTTGGACGGAATGACGGACGGACGGACAGACGGACAGACAGACAAGTCAAATTTATGATGCCTCCCTATCGGGGGCATAAAAATGCCCCGCCCTGCCACGCCCACATTTGGGGGACAATCAAAATTTCTTGAACAATTTAAGTAAAGGGTCACCTAAGGACATCCATGCCAAGTTTTGTTAAAATCAGCAAAATAGTTTGGGAGGAGAAGATTATGAAAGATTTAACCTGAAAAAATGCCCCGCCCATATTTGGGGGTCAATCCAAATTTCTTGAACGATTTAAGTAAAGGGTCATCAAAGGAACATCCATGCCAAGTTCATTGAAATTGGCCTAATGGTTCTGGAGGAGAAGATTTTTAAAGATTTTAAAGTGAAAATATGCCCCACCCTGCCATGCCCATATTTGGGGGTCAATCATGATTTCTTGAACAATTTGGGAAGACAGTCACCCAGAGATTACTTGTACCAAGTTTTGTTAAAATCCACCCTTTGGTTTGGGAGAAGAGAATATTTAGAGAAAAAGTTAATGCAGGAACGCACGACAGACACTCAGCAATATTTTTCTTTCTCATTAATCTATTAGTGCTATTGGTAATCAATTCTTGGATGTAATCTATAGAGTACTCGATTAATCGAGTAAACATTCCCATCCCTAATATTCTTTTTTCAATAGAGAGCAGGTAGTGTTAGCTCAGATCAGACTGCATGCTGATCTTAGTCTAGACACTCTGCTAAAAATTTTGTACTGTATCTTGTCTTTATAAGTTGAAAAAGAGCCATGTCGGACATGGCCATCCCCCACCGAAAAAGCTTGATAGTAAAACTGAAGCCTAATATATAAATTATTCTTTTGAACTTTAAGAAAATTAACCCCCTAAAAAATCAAAGTGTCAAAAATAACAAAGGGCAATAACTCCAAAATTATTCAAGCAACAGTTGTAGCTATTATGCATTGAACTTCTCCTCCGTGAGTTCTATTCACCCATAAAGTTTCAAGTTGATAGCTATTATACTTTAGAATTTTGCTCCGGACAAAATCTAAGTATCAAAAGTAACAAAGGGCAATAACTCCAAAATTATTCAAGCAAGAGTTGTAGCTATTATGCATTGAACTTCTCCTCCGTTAGTTCTATTCACCCATAAAGTTTCAAGTTGATAGCTATTATACTTTAGAATTTTGCTCCGGACAAAATCGAAGTATCAAAAGTAACAAAGGGCAATAACTCCAAAATTATTCAAGCAAGAGTTGTAGCTATTATGCATTGAACTTCTCCTCCGTGAGTTCTTTTCACCCATAAAGTTTCAAGTTGATAGCTATTATACTTTAGGAGATTTGCTCCAGACAAAATCTAAGTATCAAAAGTAACAAAGGGCAATAACTCCAAAATTATTCAAGCAAGAGTTGTAGCTATTGTGCATTGAACTTCTCCTCCGTGAGTTCTATTCACCCATAAAGTTTCAAGTTGATAGCTATTATACTTTAGAAGATTTGCTCAAGACAAAAATGTAAGTATCAAAAGTAACAAAGGGCAATAACTCCAAAATTATACAAGCAAGAGTTGAAGTTCCTGTGCAATGCACTTCTCCTTCCATGAGATCTATCCACCCATAAAGTTTCAAGTTGATAGCTATTATACTTTAGGAGATTTGCTCCAGACAAAATCTAAGTATCAAAAGTAACAAAGGGCCATTACTCTAATATTATGCAAGCTAGAGTTGTAGTTCTTGTGCACTGCACTTCTCCTCCATGAGATCTATCCACCCATGAAGTTTCAAGTTGATAGCTTTTATACTTTGGGATATATGCTCCGGACAAAATGTAAGTATTAAAAATAACAAAGGGCAATAACTCCAAAATTATGCAAGCAAGAGTTGTAGTTCTTGTGCACTGCACTTCTCCTCCATGAGATCTATCCACCCATGAAGTTTCAAGTTGATAGCTTTTATACTTTGGGATATATGCTCCAGACAAAATCTAAGTATTTAAAATAACAAAGGGCAATAACTCCAAAATTATGCAAGCAAGAGTTGTAGTTCTTGTGCACTGCACTTCTCCTCCATGAGACCTATCCACCCATGAAGTTTCAAGTTGATAGCTATTATACTTTAGGAGATATGCTCCAGACAAAACCTAAGTCTTAAAAATAACAAAGGGCAATAACTCCAAAATTATGTAAGCAAGAGTTGTAGTTCTTGTGCATTGCACTTCTCCTCCATGAGACCTATCCACCCATAAAATTTCAAGTTGATAGCTATTATACTTTAGGAGATATGCTCTGGACAAAATCTAAGTATTAAAAATAACAAAGGGCAATAACTCCAAAATTATGCAAGCAAGAGTTGTAGTTCTTGTGCACTGCACTTCTCCTCCATGAGATCTATCGACCCATTAAGTTTCAAGTTGATAGCTATTATACTCTAGGAGATATGCTCCGGACAAAATCTAAGTATTAAAAATAACAAAGGGCAATAACTCCAAAACTATGCAAGCAAGAGTTGTAGTTCTTGTGCACTGCACTTCTCCTCCATGAGATCTATCCACCCATAAAGTTTCAAGTTGATAGCTATTATACTTTAGGAGATATGCTCTGGACAAGTTTAGTGACGGAACCTCGGAATGACGGAATGACAGACGGAGGGTATTACTATATCCCCTCGCCGAAAACGGCGGGGGATAAGAGTTGTAGTTCTTGTGCACTGCACTTCTCCTCCATGAGATCTATCCACCCATAAAGTTTCAAGTTGATAGCTATTATACTTTAGGAGATATGCTCCGGACAAGTTTAGTGACGGAACCTCGGAATGACGGAATGACAGAATGACGGAATGACGGACGGAGGGTATTACTATATCCCCTCGCCGAAAACTCTTAGTTCTTGTGCACTGCACTTCTCCTCCATGAGATCTATCCACCCATAAAGTTTCAAGTTGATAGCTATTATACTCTAGGAGATATGCTCCGGACAAAATCTAAGTATTAAAAATAACAAAGGGCAATAACTCCAAAATTATGCAAGCAAGAGTTGTAGTTCTTGTGCACTGCACTTCTCCTCCATGAGATCTATCCACCCATAAAGTTTCAAGTTGATAGCTATTATACTTTAGGAGATATGCTCCGGACAAGTTTAGTGACGGAACCTCGGAATGACGGAATGACGGACGGAGGGTATTACTATATCCCCTCGCCGAAAACGGCGGGGGATAAGAGTTGTAGTTCTTGTGCACTGCACTTCTCCTCCATGAGATCTATCCACCCATAAAGTTTCAAGTTGATAGCTATTATACTTTAGGAGATATGCTCCGGACAAGTTTAGTGACGGAACCTCGGAATGACTGAATGACGAAATGACAGAATGACGGACGGAGGGTATTACTATATCCCCTCGCCGAAAACGGCGGGGGATAAAAACAGATAACACTAAAATTCATAAGACGGGGGGGGGGGGGGGGGGGGGGATTTTAAGGAAAGGCAGCCAGATGATTAAAAAATATCTCGAAAGGAGACCCATCAAGCCAAAAGGGACCATCTGGGAACTTCGTAGAATAAATATTTGAACAAGAGGACCAAGATGGTCCTAGATCGCTCACCTGAGTCTCTATGACCCCTGGGACATCACATTAAATAGATAGGCAGATGTCAAAAAGAAGATAATTGCCTAAGATCAAATACCATGGAACGTTCTCAGCGAAGAGCAAGACAGATATGCCTTTTTGCTCCTTGATTCTATGTAAAAAGGGATGCACCCGGGTGAACCCCAAAAGTGACCCCAGGGTCTTGATATGAACAAACTTGGAAGAGGTCGATAACATGATGCTACATTCTAAATATGAAAGCTGTCTGCCTTCTGGTTTCAGAGAAGAAGATTTTCGAAGGTTTTCCTATTTTCACCCATCGTGCTAAGATGAGCTGAAAGGGATGAGCCCAAATATGACCCAAGGGTCTTGATATGAACAAACTTGGTAGGGGCCTGTAAGATGATGCTACATACCAAAAATGAAAGCAGTGTGCCCTCTGGTTTCAATTAAGAAGATTTTAAAAGATTTTCGCTCTTTGATTCTATGTAAAAAGGGTTGCGCCCGGGTGGAGCCCAAATATGATCCTAGGGTCTTGATATGAACAAACTTGATAGAGTTCCACTAGATGATGCTATATACCAAATATGAAAGCTGTCTGCCTTCTGGTTTCAGAAAAGAAGATTTTTGAAGATTTTCATTTTTTTACCCTTCGTGCTCATAAGAGATAAAGGGATGCACCCGTGCAAAGCCCAAATATGACCCAAGGGTCTTGTTATGAACAAACTTGGTAGAGGCCCACTAGGTGATGCTACACACCAAATATTAAAGCTGTATGCCATCTGGTTACAGAGAAGAAGATTTTTAAAGGTTTTTGATCTTGGATTCTATGTAAAAAGGGTTGTGCTCGGGTAAAGCCCAAATATGACCCCAGGGTCTTGATATGTACAAACTTGGTAGAGGTCCACTAGATGATGCTACATACCAAATATGAAAGCTGTCTGCCTTCTGGTTTCAGAGAAGAAGATTTTTAAAGATTTTCATATTTTCACCCTTTTTGTTAAGGGTAAAGGGAAAGTTAAGGGTGGATTTCATTTATTTGAACAACTTTGGTAGAGCTTGACCCAAGGAACATCCCTGCCAAGTTTCATCAAGATTGGCCCACTGGTTTAGGAGGAGAAGATGTTTAAAGAAATTGTGGACGACGGACGACGCACGACGCACGACTGACGACGGACGACGGACATTCTACGATCCCAATAGCTCACCTTGAGCACTTCGTGCTCAGGTGAGCTAAAAAGAGATTGGTTCTAACCAGAGGTCGCACTTAAAAGAATATTTCACGGGAAGGTAGATTAATTATTCTACATTCAGATAATTAGTAATGAGCTAAAAGTTTCAACTCTTGACAGACTGTGGGATCTGCACAGTCTGACAAGGGTTGACACTTTACGCACTTCCCAGATGGTCCCTTTTTGTGTGACAGATCACAATTAAAAAGATAGTTCTGTCAAGAAAGTCATACCATAAGGCATATCTGATGTGCTGGAGTAACATCCATCTAGTTTAAGCATGTCTATTCCCCAGGAGGCAAAGGTCTGGGCATCTTGTTGGAGGTGAAATTCACTGCCAGGATACCCTCCACAAGTCTTGGTACCAAAGTCACTATAAATACCAAGCTTGAGACCTTTACTGTGGACCTGAAAAGCACCTTATTTATTCAAACAAGAGCACTGCCTTTGAGTGCCAAAGCTCAACTGCAGGTACTAGATATAGAGGATAATCGTTTGTTTCAGTGTAAGATTGATTTATATTTCGTTGAGTGAACAACAAAAGCTATATTTTCACAAGTGGCTCTGTAAAAATATTGCTTTTGTTGTTCACGAAATGAAATATTAATTGATCTTACTCGAAAAACAAACGATTATTCTATTTCTTTATTGCAAAAATGAGACAAAATGTGAAATTTCTTGGACATAATTTTGCAAAGCACGTCATTTTGCATGTGATTGCTATGCAACATTCATTATGACGTCACTTATTTCGCCCTGCATAGATGACGTCAGATAGGATGAAATGCACAAAAGCAGGGTATAATTTTTCGATAATTTCACTGCTTTTGCGGTGAGATTATCAAGTGATAATCTACCGTTATTTCGGTAAACTACCGAAAAGCATTAAAGAAAATGCAATAAATCTAAGCCAAAGAAGAGGCATAGCTCTTACAACATGATGTGATTATGAAACACTAATGCCCCTGTCACTGCCATAAAGTAGTTTGATACAATAAACTGTAGTCGTCTACAGCAAAACTTAACCCTTGTCATGCTGAACCCGGAATATTCCTGCTTTGGCAGGAGCTATAGACAAACATCAGCCTGCACATATGTGCAGCCTGTTGTTAGTCTACACCACCTGTTTCTCACTTTCAAATCAGAATTGTCAATACATTTAGTTTTTTTCAAATGAAAATTGACCTACAGTTGGTACTTTCAGTGCTTTTTGCCCTTTGATTTTGATGAAAATTTATAGCCAAAATTTATTCAGCATGACAAGGGTTAACTCAATTCTGTCATCCTTGGCAATACTTAATTCAATGTGCAAACCTTTATTCAATTCTGACATCCGTGGCAATACTTAATTCAATGTGCAGTCTAAATTTTCCAGATATTTGACCTTGAAAAATTGACCTTGACCTAGGCTAATGACCTTGAGCCTGGAACAGAGAGGTTTTGTACCAAGCAATCATCATGTGAAATATGAAGGCCCTATCACTTACCATTCAACAGTTATAGACCATGTTAAAGTTTCATTTTTTTCACAAATTTGACCTTGAAATGATCCTGACTAATGACATTGAACTTGGGGCAGAAAAATGCTTTTGGAGTTATCTCCCTTGCTATTCTGGATAGCTCTAGTGATGGTAAACACACATGCCAAGTTTCATGAAGTTATCTTCAATAACAACAGAGATATGAACCAGGTTGTAGATTGTCAAGCCACCACCATAACTACACCAATGAAGCCAACATGATAACATGATAAGTTGTGGATGGACCATCATAAGAAGCAATGGGAATTGAATAAGAAATTTTGTGTATCATAAGAAGCAATGGGAATTGAATCAGAAATTTTGTATATCATAAGAAGCAATGGGAATTAAATAAGAGATTTTGTGTATCATTAGAAGCAATGGGGGTTGAATCAGAAATTTTGTTTTTCATTAGAAGCAATGGGGGTTGAATCAGAAATTTTGTTTTTCATTAGAAGCAATGGGAGTTGAATAAGAAATTTTGTGTATCATAAGAAGAAATGGGAATTGAATAAGAAATTTTGTGTATCATTAGAAGCAATGGGCATTGAATAAGAAATTTAGAGTATCATACGAAGCAATGGGAATTGAATAAGATATTTTGTGTATCATAAGAAGCAATGGGAATTAAATAAGAAATTTTGTGTAGCATAAGATGGACTGGGATTAGAATTAGATATTCCGTGTATCATAAGAAGTAATGGGAATTGAATAAGAAATTTTATGTATCATAAGAAGCAATGGAAATTGAATGAATGAATGGGATTTTAAGTCGCTTTCAACATATTTGCAGTTATATCGCGGCGGCTGGAGCACCTAACAATGGTTTCCTGGGATTTCTCTCACCAGTAAGAACACCACATCCTTTCTTAGCCTCAAGCTGCTATCTCACATAGGTCTACAATTATCAACCCATTGGTGAGAGACAAATAGTCAGAAAGTGGAAATTGAATAGGAATTTTAGTGTATATTACGAAGCAATGGGAATTGAGTAAGACATTTTGTGTATCGTAAGAAGCAATGGGAATTTTATAAGAAATTTTGTGTATCATAAGAAGCCATGGGAATTGAATAAAGAAATTTTGTCTGAAATAGATAATCTCTTTTATTATTATAAACAATTACAAATAAGGCAATTCTTGAATTATACCCAAAAAACCTATGATTGTGGTTTTGGTTTTTGTGTGTGCGCACAACTGCACATTACATGTGCACACACTTAACAACAACACCAATCTTGTTTTAAACTTATTTTGAAAATGAAAATTTCAACTTATTTTCACATACTTTGGGGTACTCATAAGAATTGCTTGATCTTGACGAATCCAATGAGAACGACAATATTGAGTTTTTTGAATGATAATGTAGATCAAGTTTTGGTTGAAAAATGAAGACTTTAGACCATTGTTACCCCTTTCTTATCTCCACTCTTTTATCAAGCAACAAAGTCTGTCTTTTATAATCTCTCTCTTTGGCATTCTTATTCATCTATAGCATTTAAGCTTACTTTCAGTATAAAATGTAAATCTGAGCCAAAGCAGCATACAGAGGCTGTATTTTCTATTTCATGCGAAACATATTTCAATTATTTCTTATTTCATGTGAAACATATTTCAATATTACTTTCACAACCCCTACATTAGCCTGGCTGTGAGACTTTTCTTTACAGTATTGTTTTCAAAGGGAATTAAATGCAGTTATTACAAAAAATTCAATTAAGTTACCTCTGAAAAGAAGTTTTTTTTTGTTCAGCACTTGTTAATATTAACATGGATTTAACAGATGTGCAGATAAGAGGGGGTAAAGTCAGTCTTAAAATTTTATTTTTCAATGAAAGCCTATGTTGTTAGTACCTATTGTGATCTATAAGTGAATAAAGTATCAAGTTCCTAGGACTTATGATTTAGGAGAAATATGCTCCAGAAAAAGTGTGCCAGAAAGACAGACAGACAAACGGAATCAAGCAAACCTATAGTCCCCCAACTGGTAACTGTTGGGGACTAATATAAGCTTACATAATCAGCCAAGGCCTTGATTCCACTAGGAAATCTATCTGGGTCAGGTAGTAAGGCTTGTGTTTTAGGATCTCTCTCTTTTGCCATCCAACAGTCGTCGATATTGACATACTGGTAACCCAATCTACTGTAGCCTTCACTCACTAACATGTCTGCCATGGTTTTATAAAGCTTCTCACTGAAATAGATTCATATACATTTTAGATTAACATACTGGTACCCCAGTCTACTGAAACCTTCACTCACTTACATGTCTGTCATGGTTTTATAAAGCTTCTCACTGAAATAGATTCATAAACATTTTAGATTAACATACTGGTACCCCAGTCTACTGAAACCTTCACTCACTAACATGTCTGCCATGGTTTTATAAATCATCTCACTGAAATAGATTCTTATACATTCTTGATTAACATACTGGTACCCCAGTCTACTGTAGCCTTCACTCACTACCATGTCTGCCATGGTTTTATAAAGTCTCTCACTGAAATAGATTTAAATACACTTAAACATACAGGTACCCCAGTCTACTGTAGCCTTCACTCACTAAAATGCCTACCATGGTTTTATAAAGCCCACTGAAATAGATTCAATAATTACCTGACCTATTATAGAAATGAATATAAACTATTTCAAACTGTTTCATAGTTCATTACGCAACTCATCAAGTGACCAGGTAACAGTATGAACTCTTTCAACAATTTGCAGTGAGCACAGAACTGTTTTCCGCCTGCAAACATGATGTCAATTTGTTGTATGTGCAAAACAAGAGGCCCAAGAGGGCCTGTATTGCTCCACTGGCTTTAACATCATTAGACTTGCATTAAATGAATCTTTCTTTGAATGAAAACAACACTTTGAACTCTCTTAAGACCTATTTTATATTAATTAACTGGGTATGGCTCACATTGCACCAAAATTTTCAAGTTTCATTGAAATTGGCCCAACCTTCATCAGGAGATGTAGTTCAAAGAATTCGGGCTCAAAATAAGCCACACCCTGACATGCCAATATTTAAGGGCTAATTAATATTTCGCAAACAATTTTTGAAAAGGGTCACAGAAGGAACATTCTTGTAAAATTTCATTGAAATCAGCCAAGTGATTCAGGAGGAGATGTCCTTCAAAGAATTCGGGCTCAAAATAAGCCCCATCCTGCCACACCCATATTTATGGGCCAATCAAAATTTTGAGAGCAACTTTTGGAAAGGGTCTCCCAAGGAACATTCTGGTAAAGTTTCATTGAAATCGGCCCAATGGTTCAGGAGGAAATGTCATTCAAAGATTTCGGGCTCAGATAAGCCCCGCCCTGCCACACCCATATTTGGGGGCCAATCAAAATTTCAGGAACAATTTTTGAAAAGGCTTACCCCAGGAACATTTTGCTAAAGTTTTGTTGAAATCGGCCCAGTGGTTCAGGAGGAGATGTCATTCAAAGATTTTGGCTAAAAATAAGCCCCGCCCTGCCACGCCCATATTTGGGGGTCAATCAAAATTTCTTGAACAATTTACGTACAGGGTCACCCCAGGAACATTTTGGTAAAGTTTGGTTGAAATCGGGCCAGTGGTTCAGGAGGAGATGTCATTCAAAGATTTTGGGCTCAAAATAAGCCCCGCCCTGCCATGCCCATATTTGGGGGTCAATCAAAATTTCTTGAACAATTTAGGTAAAGGGTCACCTAAGGAACATCCATGCAAAGTTTCATTGAAATTGGCCCAACGGTTTGGGAGGAGAAGATTTTTAAAGATTTCAAAGTGAAAAAATGCCACGCCCTGCCACGCCGATATTTGGGGGTCAATCAAAATTTCTTTAACAATTTGAGAAGAGGGTCACCCAAGGAACATTTCTACCAAGTTTCGTTAAAATCTGCCCATAGGTTTTGGAGGAGAAGATGTTTAAAGAAAAAGTTTACGCACGGACACAAGGACGGACGGAGGCACGCACGACGGACACACCACCATGACAATTGCTCGCTGGCCTTCGGCCAGTGGAGCTAAAAAGTACAATGTGATGCAATTTAAGTGATTTTTATCCAAAAATTGAACTTTCTTCTCTCTATTTATCTTTTTTGTAACACATTTTTGAATGATAAACATAAGTACACAGTTCTAATCAGGTAATAAATCACTTATGTCATAGATATTCTTGTACCAATACAAGAGGACCATGATGGTCCTAGATTGCTCACCTGAGTCTCTTTGAACCCTGGGACATCACATTAATAAAATAGGCAGATGTCAAAAAAGAGATAATTTCTACATAAGATCAATACTATGGAATGTTTTCAGCCAAAAGCAAGACAGATATGGGATGCACCTGGGTGAAGCCGAAATGTGACCCCAGGGTCTTGATATGAACAAACTTGGTAGAGGTCCATTAGATGATGCTACAAACTAAATATGAAAACTGTCTACCATCTGGTTTCAGAGAAGATAATTTTTGAGGGTTTTCCTATTTTAACCTATCCTGCTCGATGTTGAAAAAGGGATGATCCCAGGTGGAGCCCAAATATGACCCCAGGGTCTTGATATGAACTAACTTGATAGAGGTCCACTAGATGATGCTTCATACCAAATATGAAAGCTTTCTGCCTTCTGGTTTCAGATGAGAAGATTTTTGAAGATTTTCATTTTTTAACCCTATTTGTTCAGGGTAAAGGGAAAGTTAAGGGTGGATTTCATTTATATGAACAACTTTGGTAGAGCTTGACCCAAGGAACAACCCTGCCAAGTTTCATCAAGAATGGCCCACTGGTTTAGGAGAAGAAGATGTTTAAAGAAATTGTGGACGACACACGACGGACGACAGACATTCCCACTTCTTGCCAGGGTTGGCAACCGACCGGTCGATTGGAGTATTGATCAGACCGGTGGTCAATACTGGTTTTAACCGGTCAATTGGTGGTCGATTGGTCAATTCATATAACCATCCCCTATTATCTTGCCATTTAGCGCCATATTCTTTTATTATGATAAAAAAGACTTAAGCAATATTAATTAGTGATGTAGTAATAGTAATAAAGGAAACAAGTTATTCGATTTTGAAAGGCTAAAAGCAATCTGGTCCACACAGTGGTCGATTGGCGGTCAATTGGTCTTTTGAACTAAATTATAATGTATTTCCTTTCATACTACAAATTTCATTGCTGTACTTTATTCTATTCATGAATAACTAAATGACCATTCTGTAAAAGAAATGATGAAAAGTAAAAGATAAAATTTTCTACAGTCTTTCAAGGGCCAAAATATATTTCTCTAAAACCTGAATGACTATATTGGAATCTACCAGGGACCAACACATGTTACAGTAAGTAAGTCTATGCTAACCTAATGATTGCATTGGTGTGTTTTAGACTCTTAGTTTTATAAATACATAATTACTGATCATTGAGATGATAGTAATTGTGCTTGACATCTGATTGCAATTTGAATTGTGTGACAGTGTGCTTCAATTTGATAAGTGTGAAAGTCTTGTCAATTAAGTTACCTTTGCCAGTTTAGGGTTTTCATTAAAAGTGACATTATAATAGACTTTACAATGATCATGGCCAGCTCATTGATAAACCAGTAAATCCATATATATAAACAGTATGTGCATGATATATACTATATTTCATATAGTAATAAACACTAAATTGACGACTCAATCTCACTCAGCCAACTAAATGATTCAATTAACCAGTATTAACCACCTGATTTTTTGAAAATGACCAGTATTGACCACTTCCAGGAGTACTGACCTGGGCGGTTTTAACCGGTTAAAACCACCCGGTTAAAACCGCCCCGGTCAATTCTTGCCAACCCTGCTTCTTGCTCAGGTGAGCTAAAAAAAGTATTGCCCTTGGTATTGGGAGGATATTATGAACTGTTGCCCTCTGCCTTTGGCAGTACTACCAGTACTACCATTACATTTTTCCTAGCCTCCAGCTGCTATCCCACATAGGTCTATATTTATGGACCCATTGGTGGGAGACAAATAGTCGGAAAGAATGTCAGGATCAAACCCTGGACCTCTAGATTGACTGTCCAACATGCTACCAACTGCACTTTGATGGCATTTTATCTTATAACTATACAAATATCCTTATGATAACATCCCGTATGATAATTTTTATGATATCACATAGTTATTTTTAGAACGAAGATATAATGCGGTTATTTTTAGAAACTTGCAGTTCAGTTAGAAATATCGACGAAAACAAGGCAAATAGAGGTTAAAAGATAAATATAGTATGACTTGGTGTATTGCATGAAAAAATATCTAACTCAGTTGTGAAAATTGATAATTGTCTCGGCAGAGCCTCAACAATTTTCAATTTTCCCAACCTCGCTAGATATTTTTTTCATAAAATACACTAGGTACGTATTATATATTTATACTGCTGTACACCAAGATTTTGAAGACAATATAGAGTAAATCTGCCTGCACTCCTGTACAGTCTGACCTCACCCAACACTGCCTCATTTTTGGGATTAGGGAAGAATCTTGAGCGAGAATATTCTTAAAGTTCCAAAAATAAGAAATTGTGTAAACAAGATGGCTAGAATGGCCCTAAACCGCTCACCTAAATTTATTGATCAAGTAGATCTCGTCCAAGAAACTTTCCGGGAAAGTTTCATTAACATTTGCCTCATTCTTGAAGAGGAGATGTTATTCCTAGAACTTTAAGTCATAATGGGCCCTGCCCATCCATTCATTGCTGAGGAGACTCAAAATAGGCTGAGCCCTGCTACGCCCATATTTATGGACCAATCAAAAATTCACGAACAAAATTGGAAAGGGTCACCCAAGGAACATTCCAGTAAAATACCCCACCCTGCCACGCCCACACGCTGCGAACACGTGGGGTACGCTATGGACACGTTCCGCACACGCTATCGGCACGCTGTAACACGTTAGCACACGTTGCGATACGCTGGGTATCTCATAAAATTATTTGCATGCACAAAATTTCTCAGGGTGTGCCGAACGTGTTGCAACACACTCCGCACACGTTCCAAACACGTTCCGAACACGCTCAGCACACTAGAGACACGCTAGGAGCTTGTTCAAATACGCTACGGACACGCTAGAAAACACGTTTGCCCAAAGTTTAACGTGCTTCTAGCGTGTCTCCAGCGTACAGGCAACGTGAGCATAGTGTGTCTCCAGCGTACTTAACATGTGTCTAGCGCGTTGCCAGCGTGTTCACAGTGTGTCTCTGGGGTACGACAGAGTTTCAGTATTCAACGAAAATTTAAAAGTTCCGCTGCATATTTGTCTTGAAATTCTATCAACAGCCTGTCGTAAATAAATGTATATGTGCATGTACGTGGTTGTGACACTTTAAAATGTATATATCTGTATGTTTCCTCATGACCAGCCAAGAACTCCTTGAAAATTGGATTATAAGAAGTGTTCTCTTTTAAGCTTGTTTTTTTCTTCCATATATTTTTCAAATGTAAATGTTTATTTCAGGAAATAAAGGCAATATTGCCTTTCAAACCACATATATACATATAAATTTTACAAAATATAGTCAATTGTGGATTAATAATAGATGATTAGTTTGCCGACATTTATAAACGCAAATGTACAAGAGAAATGTGTCTAACTTAAAAGCTATTTGAATACTTCCTTAATTCCTTAAATTGTCGAGGCTGAGAATGTAGCCTTAATGTGTATTAAACAGTGCGTTTATAGCTTGTGCGTCTGCTCTTTGGTAAGAATAGCAATTCGTTTGCGAAATACTTCACACATTATATAAACATTTATTCGTCTTTTTTTTATCATTATCAATATACTGAAACGACAAGTACATCGTTGTACTTAGTGGACATAATACAAGGCTTTCTATTCGGTTCTGTTCAGAATATTTGTCTCAATTATATGTACTACAAGTTTGATATTTGGTACACCGTCTTTCCCCTAAATATAAGACTAGCTATTCAAGATTGAGAGAGAGGTTGTAGACGGGAATCAAAGGCTGGTAAAATTTTGAAGTAAAGTCATCCTATATGGTAGAGCAAATTGAGGAAGAAAGGGGTGTATTGTGACAAGTAGTTTCTTACCCTCCCGCAATAATTTTTGAGTAAAAAGTCCCAGAAGCTTTAATTAGCCTGTAATCTTACAAGTTTGTTATATGCATGTTTAATATGTAACAGGCGCCAGTGTTTTTTTCTTTCCGTCTTTTCCTATTTTTCTTTTACATGAACCAATATACTTTGAATTTGGATATGTGTGGTAGCCGGTGGCCTGTAAATATATTAGAAGAATGAATTTGAAGTGGTACATTGTTATTTCTTGAAGAATTAATATTGTCATCAAAAGCACGCTGCGAACACGTTGTAACACGCTAGCAGCGCGTTACAAACACGCTAAGCGTGTTCCGAGGACGTTACGAGAATGTTGGACACACGCTCAAGAACGTTGATATACGCTGACATACGCTATCAACACATTCTGGACTCATTACTCACATGTTCAAACTCACTATGAACACACTACAAGCGCGTCTTGAATTGGCCAAAAGAAAATGTAGGTCAGCGTATGCCGACGTTTTACAGACTTAGTCGTTTTCTCAAACGTGTTGGGCACACGCTGGCTACAACGTTGAGGTGTGACAGGGCCATTACTGAGGAGAAGATGTTATTGAAATCTTGATGACTTGTGATGACCCCTCAACATGCAAAACATACGACGGACAAAAGGTTATCACAAAAACTTGAGCACATTAAGCTCAGGTGAGCTAAAAATGTAAAATTCGAAGGACATGGTTTAAATAGACTTCATATTTCATGCATAAGTGACAGTATCAAAATATTTTTTACAAAGATATAAATGTGATCCGTCAGGCAAAAAAGGACCATCTAAACTTGACCGCCAACATAGTAAAAACAAAACCTACGCCCAAGTTACCCTGTTTACAGTAAAGTATGTGTGCAAACTTGAACCTATTAGCATTAATGTTTCAAAAGCAGATTTGTTTGGCATAACATTCAAATTCTGCAGTATAAGCGTTAAAATCATTTGAAAAAGGTGCTTTAGGGTTTATGTTGCTCAGCTTGCCCAACGTTCACCTGGCAGTTGACTACAGTTATTATGATAAGCCTCATACCTACGTGGGATTGGCATATGTTATGAAATGTTATGTTGTGCTGGTGTTAAAAACAACAGAAAGCTTTGGGTAGGTGCACCAGCATCCATGACATAACTGCAGTAATGTTGAGAGAGGCATTTAAAACAATCAATTAATCAATTATATATCATACAATATCTATAAAAAGGGATGTGGAATTCAGATGCCCAACTTTTCCGGCATGTGCTTTTCTACTTGCAGACATGTGCATTTTTTAAGGCCACTTGTCCGTAGACAAATAAATACCAGAGCAAATGGTGGAATGGCACTGAAAAGATTTAATAGATTAAAAAGGGGAATGTTTGTTTCATAGGGTACTAAACTTTGTTTTTAATGAAGAAAATGCTGGGCTTCAGTATTTTCTTCATTAAAAAGAATGTTTTCTCAGTATTCATCTATTCTATTTTTGGTGGACATGGTCATTTTGGTCCCGGACAAGTATAAAATCATCTTTCACTTGTCCAGGGACAAGTGGAGAAAATCTGCATTTCCACACCCCTGCTATAAACATGATATTTGATACACAAATAAATGGCTACCAATGGTTTCATTTCCAGCTCACATAGAGCTATGTAAATTAATCACCGAATGATGTCTTCAAATATATATGGCTACCACTGTTTTCATTTCCAGTTCACCTACAGCTATGTAAATTAAACACATCATGATATGTCTTTTAAAGAATATAGCTACTGCTGCGTCATTTCCAGTTAGTATAAATATTTATCTAAATACTAATGATGTCTTCACTTTATTGGGTTTCAAAGCTAGAATTAAAAACTGTTAATTTTTCGGCAGGAAATTTCAATATCAAATCAAAGACCACATCAAATTCTAAATTCAATTGATGTTTAATATTATTGAGGATACCTATACACATGTAATTAAGATCTACAGGCACAACCCCTGGAATTAGAGTTCAGAAAGAGGACAAGTCAATAAGAACTGCTGTTTCTAAGACTTATATTTCAAAGAAAAAACACCAAAGTGGGAGAGTATCTGGACTATAGATTAGCTTATTAACTTTGAAAGTAAGCCCATTACTTCAAAATCTTCTTTTGATAACATTAACAAAAAAAAGAATTCAAGAGAGCATTGTTGGTAAAGGAGCACAGTATCGAGTAGCTTCTTCTCTCCTTTCGACAACTTTACCTTATAATGTCAATAAGTTTTAAATACAGAGAATTTTGTCAACAACTTTTTTCAAACTGTAACAGGAAAAAGATCATTCCCTTCAACTTAACTTCAATATTAATCCAATTACCCATAAACACTTTTTGGAGCTATACAACTATTGACATGGATTTCATACCTATTTTCACAAGCAAGGCATTTATAAGATGCTCTTTTTCTGCCTTTTTTTCAATTAATACTGGGTAGGGTTCCAATAAAACCCCAAACAGGTATGATTTAGCCCCAAATTTGAAGTTTGTACCCCAACTTTTGTCAGCAGCCACTGATTTGAGGTTTAAAGTTTGGAGAAAACTAGCCTCAAATTCATGAAAAAAGGACCCACAATCAGAGTTACAGATAGAGGGAGTGTTTCCAATTTCAGATAAAAATACAGGTATATGTATTTCATTGTCATAGGGGTGTGGAATTCCCATCCGGACTTGTCCAAAACAGGCTTTTTCACCTGCGGGCAAGTACATTTTTCTAGGCCACTTGTCCATGGACAAGTGAATGGCAGAGCAAATCTTGGAACAGTACTAAACATTACTAGTAGTACAGTCATCCTATTGTTTGTATCAAAGGGGAGAAAACATTGTCTTTAATGAAGAAAATGCTGGGTTACAGCATTTTCTTCATTAAACAAGAGGCTCAAGAGGGACTGTATCGCTCTGGCTTTAAAATCTTTAGACTTTCATTAAATAAAGCTTACTTTAAATGAATACATTAATACTCCGAAATCTCCTAAGACCTATTTAATAATAATTGACTGGTTCTGGTCCATATTGCTACAAAATACTCAATCACAATGAACCTGCAACCCTTTACCCATCTTATTAAAACACAAGGTTCAGAAGATGTCATTCAAAGATTTCGGGTTTAAAATAGGCCCCGCTGCCACGCCCATATTAATGGACCAATCAAAATTTCTTGAACAATTTAAGTAAATAGTCACCTAAGAAACATTCTGGTAAAGTTTCATTGAAATTGGCTGAGTGGTTTCGGAGGAGATATGGTTCAAAGATTTTGGTCTCAAGATAAGCCCCACCCTGCCACACCCAAATTTATGGGCCAATCAAAATTTAGCAAATAATTTTTGAAAAGAGACACTCAAGGAACATTCCGATAAAGTTTCATTGAAATCAGCCGAGTGGTTCAGGAGAAAATGTCATACGAAAATTTCGGGCTCAAAATAGGCCCCGCCCTGCCACGCCCATATTTAAGGACCAATCGAAATATCTTGAATAATTTCAGTAAAGGGTCAACCAAGGAACATTCTAACAAAGTTTCATTGAAATTGGCCCAGTGGTTCAGGAGGAGATGTCGTTCAAAGATTTCAGGCTTAAAATAAGCCGCGCCCTGCCACGCCCAAGGAACATTCATGCCAAGTTTCATTGAAGGCGGCCAAATGGTTTGGGAGGAGAAGATTTTTAAAGATTTCAAAGTGAAAAAATGCCACGCCCTGCCACGCCCATATTTGGAGGCCAATCAAAATTCTTTGAACAATTCAAGAAGAGGGCCACCCAGGGATCATTTCTACCAAGTTTGGTTAGAATCCGCCTATTAGTTTGGGAGGAAAAGATGTTTAAAGAAAAAGTTTACAGACGGATGGATGGATGGACAGATGGATGGACACACGCACGGATGCACGGACGCATGACGGACACTCCGCTATGACAATAGCTCACTGGCCGAACCAGTGGAGCTAAAAACAATGTTTTTCTCAATATATATCAATTCGTTTATTTGTAGGCAAGTGAATTTTGATCCTGAACAAGCAGGAAATTGACTTTTACTTGTCAGTGGACAATGGAGAAAAGTCGAACTTCCACACCCCTGATTAATAGTTGCACAAACCCTATCTTGTTGATACTCTTTGGAATTGTCTTGGCAAGATGATTCAAATGAATACCCACAACAGAGAGTTTCATAGAGAAATACAGATTTTTGACTGGCTTTACACCTCTTATTTGTACCTCTGATAACATTCTAAAATCTAAGGTATTTCTAATCTTGAAAGAAAAGCAGATTTTTCTGATTAAATAGTGAAGTGGAAGCTACAGGGTGTTACATAATATCTGTCCTTATTCTAAATCATTATGATTCTGTTATAACTTATCACTTATGTAAAAGTTTATTTGTATAGCAGGCATAATAAAATTTTGATTGATATATAACTTGTTTTAGTGCCTATGAGGGTGTTTACCCTGTTTGATTTGCTTGTAAATACCTATATACCATATGTTCTTAAAAGTTTCCCAAAAGAAGGTCAAATAGACTCAAATCAGGCAGTTAAGACTGACATGTCTATTCAGACAAGAGACTATAAAAGTCTATTGCACATGCGTGAACATGCTGCTTTCAAACACCGTTAGTGCGACTACAATCTAATTAATTTGAAATATGCGAGTTCACTTAAACATAATATTTATATAGTTTCAGCAGGGTAGAATTACTTCACACAATGCTATAGATTATTTTAAAATGGTCGGCAATACATGTATTAAGAATTTTCATTGCTCTCAACACAATAGGAAATGTTTGCGACAATTGTCTAATATGAGCCTATTTGACGTTTTGGGTTACTTAAAAAATCATACAGAGATTGACAAGCAAACATAGAAGATTTAGAAATAGCCAATCCTTTGCCATAAGATGCAATGCATTGACATATCAAGATGAAGACCTCCAGTCATTGACAGATTGGACACTTAGATAGGTATTATAACATATCATGTATCAATGAAAATTCTATTTTGTCTGCTATACAGATGAATATTTACATAAGTAATCTGCTTAGTTATATCAGAACCAAAATGGTTTAGAATAAGGACAGATATTGTGAAACACCCTGTATATTAAACAAAATTTCCTATTGGGGATCATTTTGACCCATTGAATTTCTACTGCTACAACCTTTTCACTATAAATGATAATATGAATTTATTGTTTTCTTCATACTACTATAAGGGACTTATATAAATAAATCAGCTAAATGATAAAGTGTCTAAAAACTTTATTGTTTATGTTGATTCATTAACATTAATTATTTTAAATAAGTTTTGATCCCCTGAATTTTATGGTCAACAGGTCAGACTTCTGAATTCGAAAAGCTACCATGAGCCATGTAAATACCGTACCTAATACAACTGTCTGGGTATGTGGTACAATCTGTGTTACATCTGTATCGTTCCCATGACAACCAACCCATGGGTGGGGTCAAGGCCAGACCATTTTGTAGACAACAAACACTGGTAAAACTAATTGCTACAACAACGAGAACAATCCCTGATACACTCTGAAAATATATAGAAGTTAATATTATATCAAAAGATAAGTACGAAATTATTTTAAAAGCCTACGTTGAATATATAAGCATGTAGGAAGTCGCAACCATAGCAGTCATAACTTTCAATTCCAATATAAGTAATATGAGATAACTTCTTATTTCTGGGCAGATATTTCATTGAGTGATCATAATATCAATGATAGTATAACATTGTTATGTATAATAACTGAATATGAATTAAGTATTAATTGTCCCAATTATGTTTATTTCTAAGATATTGCAAATAACGTATTACAAAAGACTTGCTGCACAAGGAAAACACCTTTTTAGTGTCAAAATGTGAGTTTTGAATACAGTTTTTTAGTATTTTATGATAAAATAACACAGAAATTGGTTGTTAACATCTATAGTTTAG
Organism: Fragum whitleyi; assembly: GCA_948146395.1. Lineage (NCBI taxonomy): Eukaryota > Metazoa > Mollusca > Bivalvia > Cardiida > Cardiidae > Fragum > Fragum whitleyi. The sequence goes on along the minus strand of OX411549.1, from coordinate 51,284,579 downwards.
GCTCTATATCAAAATATATAAGTGTGTCCCAACCATAACAGTAGAACAGAAAATTCCCCCATGTTTTTTAATCAGGTAAAGCTCCATTATTTAACTGAATATCAAAACTTGGTTGATCTCTTTTTGAAATACTTTGATCAAGTTTAATCAAAACTGATTTATTCAGATGAATGTTAGAAAACTTTCTGATGATACAAATTAATTAAGGTGTGTTTTTTACGCCATCACTTTTTAAGACATTAATTGACCATTTTTTATTTTAGTAAATGGCATTGATGTTACTGAAATGTGGCTGGAAAGTTAGCCACATAGTATTGCCTAAATGTCATAGGAGAATTACTAACATTTCTTTAGTTTCCAGGACTTATTTGAGCTTTAAATAACTGTATACAGGGTAAAAAAATAGCATTTTTTCGTTGTATAAAACCCACATTTTTTATAGGGATGAATAAGTGATGAAAATAATGTATTTTTTGCAAATTTTGAAGTATATGCTGTGAGTTAGTACATGTAATATTTGTATCAGTGGTAGTTATTTTTTATCCAATGTCACACTTTATTTGCATTTGGCCATATAAGTATGGTGTTCCTTGGGTAAGAAACTTAATAATCACTGCCTCAGTCCACCCAGCTGTAAATAGGTAGCAGTTGATGAAAAGCCAAAAGGGGAATTGGGCAGTATGTATAAATAGGTACTTTACTGGTTTGCAATATCCACCTGATATGTGTCACAGGTAGTGTTGTAACAATAATTGGAAAACATTGATTAATCGATCGATTCTCTCCAAAATTTCGATTATCGATTCTGATCTTGGAAAATCAATTAATTGGTTGTTGCTCTTAATAAGAGCATCTTTTATTTGATGCTTGGTAAAACTGTAACTTGAAAGAAACCAGATTGATGGATATAGGGACTTGAGTCTATTTCAGTGAGAAATTTGGAATTAACTTAGTTTTTTGAGTATATTCTTATTCCAAGTAAATAAAATTCTTGACCCTTTTAAAGTTTAGAAAAAAAAAAATTTATGTGTACAAATCAGTTTTGATTATTAATTGATAATTGAATCGAAAGCAGTTTCCGATTCAATTCGATTTTCGATTCTAATTTTTGTCTGATTTTACAACACTAGTCACAGGTGCTGGTGCTGAATTTAAGCAGGGGTTAAGTTAAAAGGAGGCAAAGCCAGTCTTAAATTTTCATTTCACAATGAAAAACCATGTTTCGGGTACTCATTTGAATCATCTCAATGAGATGTTTCAAATGAGTACCAAAAACATCGGGTTTAAGTAAAGAATAATGAAACTTTTGAATTTGAAAACCAAAATAACCCCCCCCCCCCTATCTGTAGCTCTGCTCTGGTGTTTCTCCAAATAAGGTCGTAATTGATCTTTTGTTTTCCCGAGGACAAGTTTATTTTGATCCTGGACAAGTCAATGGCTCAGCCACTCAGCCCCAAACAGTTGTCATTGCCTATATGTTTATAGGTAGTTACAGCTGTTTCGCACTGAGCCACTGAAAAAGAAATCATCTTTCTACCCCATCATGTCCATGATATTATTAGATCAAACTGATAGTCTGATGTCATCAAAATATCAGAGAGAGGGGGCTACATTATTGCAGCTAAGATCACCCCTGTAGACATTCTGTAGCAATAAATTTTGTCGATGCCGGATTTTCCGAATTTAAATGATTTCAATATTCTTTCAATTCAATTTGTCTGTGACACTTTATCTATATAAGAAAGAGAGCATGCGAGATAAATTACAAATAAGTGTTAACTTATGAGTACTGCAAACCCTATTTGAAAAGCAAAACCTTTTGTTTACCTTGCACCCGATCGCCATTCGTTCGTTCGTTCGTTAGTTAATCTTCACCTCCCGTCAGGAAGAACCATCCAATGGATGTCGTGAATATGTCGATAAGTTCCACACCACACAAAATCACAAAACACCGTATATTTTACCCATTCACCAAACTTTAAAACTTAAGTATTTACGCAAACACAAACTGATAAAAACTGATAAAAGTGATCTTGATTATAATATATTATACGCATCATAATCCACTGTTGCCCCCTCTCTGTTTACTCTTACCAATAGAGGCCAACAGGTTCAACCTTGAAACATGGATATTATTAACAAGTCTGCGGCATAGGAATTCAATAGAGGCTATTTGTGAAACTTGTCTTTCAGAATAAGGTTCTTGTAAAAGATGAGAACAGTCTAGAATAATCTTTAATTGTTCCTTTCTCGCTTTTTTCCCAAAATTACACTTGAATTTAGAGTTTATTTCACATGTTATATCTTCTATGCATTGTCCACTTATAGGTTTAAGCAGGGTGCACTCAAATATGAAATGTTCAATAGTTTCAGGGAATTCTTCACAAAGCAAACAAAATGGGTTCACTTGATTTTGGTTAAAAGCAGCTTTTGAGGATTGTAGTTGATAAGTGCCTGTCAATAGTTTCAGTTTTACAGGAAGTCTACGCACCGTACACATAGATTTTACTGGTGTTGATAGAATTGGGTGGAGTTTACCAGGTATAAGAACTTTGTTCATATATAACAGTTTGTTTGATAGATTTGCAGAATGGATAATCTTCTTTTTCCAGTAGCTGTTAATAGTCCTATTGATTTGGGCTTTCCATAAGGAGTGTTTAACTGGATTCACTAGAAGTTCATCTGGTAAAGGAAGGTCATACTTGAGTAATAACTTCTTCACCGCTATAAACCAACTAGCACTGTTAGTGGTCTTAAAAGACAGTTGCCTATTAGCAAGTTGTTTTTCAAAAGAGTTAGAGTCCTGATGACAGATATTGTTGAATAAAGTAACAGCACGTTTGTGTATTTGCGATTCAACAGGTAGGAAGCCGGAAAGCATATAGATTGCTTCATCATTAGTATTTGATGGTAGGGATAGTATTTGTTTAAGAAGCTTCTTTTGAAATAGTTCAAGTTGATTCAATTCTTTCGCGGTTGGTAGTAATATCTCTAATCCATACAGCAGTATTGGAGTTACGTAAGAGTTGACAAGATATAGTGCTGTTTCTGGATCTAGTCCATTGTGTCCATGGAGACCACTTGCCATCAAACTATACGCAGTCCTTCTGGCCTTTGAGATATTCCTCTCTACGTTGGCTTCTCTGGTTTCTTTCAGTGTTGATGCCCTTATTATACCAAGGTGAGTAGAATTTGTTACATTTGGTAAATAGTTTCCATATAGTTCAAATTGATTTATAGGTTTTTGATGTCTACTATTTGGTCTAAAGTTCAAACTCTCTGATTTTGTGGGTTGGAGAGTGTAACTCTCTTGGTTTGCGAAATCCTCAGCTACAGAGATTAGCTGTTGAGTCTCGATAAAATCGTTAGCACATATTGCGACATCGTCCGCACATGCAATTGCATTACAGTGGATAGACCCAATATGACATCCAATCCTATTATGTTCAAATCTTTTTAGAAGAGGGTTTATGTAAGTTTTATAGAGGTCTGTACTAGCAACACCACCTTGTTTAACCCCTTGAAATACAGTAAATGGTCTGGACATTTTGATATGTCACGTGATATACCGTCATGTGACCAGCGGCCGTGGCAAGAGAATACGATCTGTGTTTCAGCGGATGGGGGTCTCTCTTGTAACTTGTCCCCGAAAACATCAAGGGAGTAGCTCCCATTACGCATATTACGCAAGTGCGTAAAAGAAATAAAACCTCTTTTGAAAAAAAACGATGATGAATGATCATAATATCGAAACTACAGCTTATTCAAGCTGTTACGATGTTTTGATTATTCAGCAACGCTAAACTCATAAAAAGGGGAGCAGGCGGATGAGATTCATCTTTCTATTGTCACTGTCAAAATATCGCCTTTATCCCGGTATATTTTCATCGGTGGTCGCCTTCTGAGTGCGTTTACAACTTAAAAATCCTAGTTACGCGCCACAGTATGACATCTGCGTCAAAATTTCGCTTTTTCGACCATGGAGACATCTTTATGCTTTTGCTGAATGAAATTGAATTATAAGATATGAAGAAATTGCATTGCGTATGCTGATTTAACGGAGGAATGAAACCAGAAGCCGAATCACACTCATGTAGCCGCTATGAATTCGCTTCGCGTATGCCTATTCCTTCAACTGGTGTGACAAGGTTTTTAGTTTTATATCATTTAATTAAATCCACAAAAACTCTCTTCTACTCATAAATAAAGCATCTTTAAGTGGATCTACATAATTTAACTGAACTCGTTCGTATTGCTACTTCATTGTTCTACACTGTACCTACATGTAGGCCAGATGTCGCGTAATAGAAACAATGCTGAATGTGATTTGTGGAGCAATGGGTCATTAAATAACAAAACAACGGACATGCGATATTCACTTCATATATTTGTGACCCGTTACGCGAAAAAGGATCATGTGGGTAATGCGCAAAGAGTGTCGGTCACTATCAACATTAGGCTATTGTATGTATGTGACCCGTCACGCGAAAAGGGACCATCTGGGTAGTGCGTAAAGTGTCGAACCTAGTCAGACTGCGCGGATTGCGCAGACTGACTAGGGTCGAAACTTTTCGAAATGTGCTTATTTTCTGAATCTAGAATGATCAATCTAAATTCCAGTGAAAGAATTTTTGAAATACGACTTCTGGTTGACCTATGCTGGATCAAATCTCTTTTTCAATCATTCATTTTACAGAATTCCCGGATAGTCCCTTTTCGCGTGACGGGTCACATATATATGGTGCACCCACCCGGCAAGGTTTTCTGTCGTTTCTTATGGCAGCAAACTGGCGAAAACATTATAATTGATGAAATATTTGCATGATTTTATTTGATGGTATTGAATTTTAGGGGCTGGTCTGTCTGTGAAAAAAACCAACAACAGAAAGTAAGGGAGGTAAAGATCTCGCTAATTTCGTTCAACTTGACGAAATAAGCGATAATGTTTACCTCCCTTGAAAATTATTCAAACTCGCTCATCATACTAATTCAATTTCATTCGAAAAAATATTCTTAAATCATAAAACTTGTCAACTTCACGATATTCCTATTGTTAATAATATCATTTATCAGAAGACACTTCTTTTAAACGGTATTTGGTGTCGCCCTACTCAATCGTTCAATTACGTTTCTATGATTTGCTTGTCTGTTAGTATGGGATTGAACTTTGAACATTATTGCAGTTATATCGTGGCGGCTGGTGCACCTACCCATGGTTTCCTATCCATTCCCACACCTGTACAACCACAACATTTCATCCGAGCCACAACCTGCTCATTCCGTTTATAGCCACACTACTTACAAATGAGCCTGTGCGTGAGATTTCCAACAATTTCAAATGGGCGCAAAGCAAAGACTCTGACCAGCCTGTGCATCCGCACAGTCTGACATTGCAATCAATCTGGGTAGCATTTTATACAACACCAATTAAATGAAAGTAAGAAGTTTAGGCTAAGATTAGATTGCACGTCTTTGCAGGTTAATATTAGTCTAAACTGTCCGTCAAAGATTCGTGTACATCAGTAATTTGTCCAGAACAGCATGAAAAGGGTTGATTAAGCTCGACTCGGTGATTCTTTCTGGACAGGGAACAAATAATAGTTGTTTCAAATGAGGATATTGCATGAGTGTTCTATGTTTAATGAACAAAACTTGATATTCTTCTCATAATATGGCCTAAACTTTTGCGATAAATCGATAAAATAAAAAAAAATATCGTTTCAAGTTAGTCCGCGAAACATATAACGCCGTTTGCGAAATGACATCAACAAATGCGTTATGACGTCATTTTCAAGACGAAACTTCACCATTGCTATCCGTTCTTTGCTCATTTGCATAGTTATTCCACTAGTGAAATAACAACCGTGAAATATTAAAAATATTCAACGGGTTTGTTTCATTCCTGCGATGTAGATCCTGTTATACTGAGCGACTTTAAAAACGCAATACTTAAAGATATTACTAAAATGCAAATATCAGTGAACATGCTCGGACTAGAATAAACTTATTTTTTTACCTTAACAAGTTACCTTTAATCCAACATCAATGTCATTTTGAAACATTCTCTCGTATTCCCAATACGGTGACAATTTTAAACATACCGACGAAAGTTGAAACTTCTCCATAGCCCTACTATTATGACGACATTTTCTTTTCTAAAGAAACAAAAGCCAAACAATTTTCAGAGTTAAGTTGAATGAATCAAGAGGTCAAACAAATCATCAATACTGCGTTTCAGCACGTTTTTTTTTCAAAGACGACACCAAAATGTCGACCTTTTGACCAGAAATGACGCCACTAACATACATTTCCAATCCTTTCGCAGAACCGCAAACGTTGTTCATGTGAATGCGGTTTTGGCAAACAAAGCCTATTAACGCTTTTTTACCCCTTAGCAGACATGTCGTTTAGAACTGAGATGACATTTTGGGAGTGTTTACGGCATGACATTACGCCATTTTAACACGCTAAGTTTTCTGAAACTCTTATGGGGCTGTCACACCACAGCGTATGTCACAGCGTATGGCGAACGTATGCTCATACGCTCACATACGCTGATGTACGCTAGGGGTTCGTTACCCATAAGTCGTGTACGTTACAAGTACGCTGGTATACGTTGGTATACGTTCTTATACGCAGAGGCCAAAAAATATTTTTTGACATGTTAAAAAAGTTCAGCGTATGCCAGCGTATAGAATATACGCTATTCATACGATATGCATACGGTCTATACGCTAGAGGTACGCTACTAATACGGTATGCATAAGGTCAATACGCTACACGAACGCTACTCATAGATCAAGTACGCTTGTCATACGCTGACAGAAAATTAAAATTCTATCAGACATAATATATATTTGGAACCGTTAGAGTTTAATTTCGCTATTTTGACCCAGCTCTATTGAAATCAGTGGTCACAAAAAACGAATCGGGTTTAAACATGTACTTTATATAAGTCAGTTGTAGATCTAGCTCAACACAGAGAAGATGGATGCAGCTCTTCTAAGTCACCATTTAACCTTGTATTATGTTGAAAAAAGAAGACATGGGAGACGAAGGAAGAGGAAAACATCAAGGAGCAAAATATGGATTAAACCTTGGTAGGCGGTGGCATTTCGGCCTTTATGACCAGCTCTTGGTTGAGTTAAGAAACGAGGATCAAGCATCTGGTCCTCTTCTTCCGTTGAGAGGCAACACAACCTCCTTTTGGCCAAATTCTTCCTTTCCAGCGTAGAGGACCTGAAAGAATCGTCTCCCGAGGTCGGGGAAGTATCTAGTTACTGGCTATGAAGATCTAGATCTGAACTAAACAGCATTCTCGTATTCTTTCTTTTGTTGAGTACCATCACTCTTTTCTTTAGCCGATGAAGAAACACTTCTTTTATATTCCCTTTCCCACGTTTTCCCGGTATCCTTACTGCTGAGTGTCTACTTCCAGACTGAAGGAACTGGCAAAGGTCATAAATGATGATAACCGCTGTATACGTTAGTCATACGCTTACATACGTTAGCCATACGTTACTCGCTCGCTGGCATACGCTACTCATACGGTGTTGTACGTTACAAATACGCTTGCACACGCACACGTACGTTTTGTATACGCTGATAATACGCTGGCCATACGCTACTTTAACGCTGCTCATACGCTAGCCCTACGTTTAAAATGATTTCTTGTCGATGGCGGGGGTTTACGCCGAAGAGTTGTGCGCATGAACAAGATTTTGTCTTTTTTCTTTACGCTAGGCATACGTTACCCTCATACGCTGTGGTGTGACACCCCCTTTACAGATGTTCAAAAATTGATGGAATAAATCAACTTTTTAGTCTAATCGAGGTTAACGACGTTCCGATTCCAAGGAACAATTTCCCTATTGACATACTCTTTTAAGAGCACAGTCTTTGCAAAGTGAGTGAGTTGATTTCATTTCTCTTAATGGTTTTCGAAATGTTTATTGTTCATTACCTTCCACACTTCTAATTTTTTAAGTCAATCAACCATGAAAAGTGCAATGACAAAGAAGGAGTGAACAGTAGATTGCTATGCCGAAAGTAACCAAAGCCTCAGATCTAATAAATTAATTAATTACCTTGAAAAAGTTGATTGCTTTCAATTCGATTTTCAAACTAGTTTCAGGAAAAATATCCTGACACCAGTGTGAAAACTGTATCTATTTTTACCAGTCAATTGAGACGCACCGTCTTAAATTTTCATCTTTCGAAGGCCACTGGGGCTATTGTCATGGCGTTGTGTCCGTCGTGCGTCCTTCCTTACGTTCGGTCGTAAACTTTTTCTTTAAAAATCTTCTCCTCAGAAACTACTGGAGGAATTCTAACAAAACTTCACAAAATTGGTCCTTGGCTGACCCTCTTTCAAGTTTTTTCAAGACATTCTGATCCAATGGAAAAAACATGGATTTAATTGACGTGGCTTATTTCCAAATATGGTAAAAAGTGAGTTTTTGAAAAGTCACCAAAGGATCATACCAATGAAGTTTGCTCGATATCCATCTGTTACATTCTGAGAAAATGATTTTCAAAGATTCCACAATATAACATATAGAGAAATGACATCCGCCCATAAAAATCATATTTTTGATCCGATCACAATAATTTTGAAAATCATTTTCTCAGAATGTAACAGATGGATATCGAGCAAACTTCATTGGTATGATCCTTTGGTGACCCATTATCATGCAGCCAAAAATTATTATGATTGGATGAAAAATATGTTTTAGTGGACGGAGGTCATTTCTCTATATGTTATATTATGGAAACTTTGTAATAATTTTCTCAGAATGTAAGTGATCGGTATCTACCAAATTTTACTGCAATGATACTTGAGTGACACTTTATCAGTCTACCAAAGATTATTGTGATTGGATGAAAATATGTATTTTATGGGCGAAGGTCATTTCTCTATATGTTATATAGTGGAAACTTTGAAAATCTTTTATCAGAATGTAACAGATGGATATCAATCAAACTTCATTGGTATGATTCTTTGGTGACCCATTATCATGCAGCCAAAAATTATTGTGATTGGATGAAAAATATGTATTTTGTGGGCGGAGGTCATTTCTCTATATGTTATTAAATAGAAACTTTGAAAATCATTTCTGAAATATGTATTTTATGGGTTGAGGTCATTTCTCAATATGTCATATAGTGGAAACTTTGAAAATCATTATCCAAAGAAGGTAACTGGTGGATATCAATTAAACTGCATTGGTTAGATCCTTTGGTGACCCATTATCTTGCAACCAAAAAATATTGTGATTGGATGAAAAATACGTATTTTGTGGGCGGAGGTCATTTTTGTATATGTTATATAGTGGAAACTTTTGAACATCAGAGAACCCAAATTATATAGAAATCTAGTAAAAACTTTGCTAAAACAAGAATTTCAAGCCTGTGGAGCGACTAAAGCTACTAATGGCTTTCTAGTTAGCAATACTGACCGGAGGTCAAAATAGGCTATTGCGATGGCGTGTTTCCCGTTCGTCCGTAAAGATTTCGGATGTCTTGGTTAGGCCTATTTTCACATGATGACTGAAGGGTCACAAGGAAAGTTTCAATCGAAAATGCGGCTAATCTGTCGGAAAAAAATAAGAAAAGGGGCTTTCGCTGAAAATATTGCCGTTGACTCCATTAGGTGTTCTGTTATAATCGGATTTTCTTCAATCTTTTAAATGATGACTTTACAGTTCTAAAGAACATTATTTCCGAAAACGGGCCTACTAGGCACCCACTGGCTTTGAGGACTTTAAATAATCATAATGCAGAGAATCCTTTTATTCTTTTTTTTTTCTTAAACTAAAGATAACACTTTATAAACAACCCTCAGCATTTTTTTGTAAAAAGTGTTCAGGTGTTAGTCTTTTTTCTAATTTCCTTTTTTTCCAATAGCACATTATGTATTTTATAGTTATAGATTGATATGGTAATTCTTTATTGGCATGGCAGGGCCGGTATTTAATAAGTTCTATATTCTTTTAAATGTAGATATTACAAGAGAGTTTACCAATAAACCGTACACTTATTCTAAATAGATATAGATATACAAACAATTTTGCTAGAGCTACTATGTCTATTAAGCGGCCATTTTTTTTTTTATCTAATCTATTGTTTTCATAAACCCTTTCTTTACAACAAAATATCTGAAAAAGTATGCCGGGGATACGCAATACCGTTGATATAAGAAAAAATATGAGACATGTTCGTTTTACCTTATCGGATTTTATAATTTCTATAGATTTTCCCATTTGGATATGTTTCTTAAATCTAGACATTATTTTATGTACAAACAACAATATATCTGGCCCCTGACACGGTTGAATTATCATGAGGTCGAAGGTCAGTTGATTCTCGTCAAAACTCCGAATTACCGGCGTTGTCTGCGCATGTCACATTCTCCTAGACGGACGGACAAGATCATTATTTTACATTCAAAAATTCCGAAAAACAGAACTCGTCATGGTATTAGTTGGAAAATAAGATATGACAATAAAAATATGTTTCATTAATTCATTTCTGAGATTTTCAGAATGTTGATCCATATAGAAGTCAAACGGACTATATGACATTTTATTACTGTAATGAAGCAATAAGTGACAAAATACCGCGCCGTAATCTTTAGCTAGCAATCTAAAAGGAAAGAAATCATCCGAAAAAATAAAAAAAGTAAAAACCATGAGTCATGCCTATTCAACATTTTCATAAGGAAAATAAGAATGTTTGTTTCGTGTCTTAGCATTCGGAACATCGCTCGGATTTTTCAGTAAATTGAAAAGTCTATTCCGTAGATTCGCCGAGGAATCCCCCATTGGTGTCTTAGAACATGCCCGGAAAGTGACATGTAACCAAAATAACTATCATTACTGCTACTGTTGCCTTCCAGGTACTGACACTGTTAGACTGGTTCTCTTGCTTCACGTACCCTGAATCTTTGAGACAGACTCGAACTCTCAGTGACCCATCTTTATCGACGAGGGTCACGAAATCATTCGGATACAGGACTCTTTCTTCATTAATCAGGGACAAGACGGCATAGCGTTTGTCTAGTTGGTACTCGTCTTGGGGGAGCTCTATTTGGTCACAAAACATCGTTTTGGTGACTCCGAGGCAGAAGCGTGTAGGTTCTATGGCGGCAGCCCCATAAACGCTCCTCCATGTTGGGATGAATAGGCTCATGTTTGCCGGATGATCAAAATGTGACCAAAGAGGCGCCACCAACGAAAGATCGCTGTCGCTGGTAGTCTGGCCGTGTTTACTGATCTTCTGGTTGAACTGAATCCTTCGTTTTATGTCTAGGCTCCACATCTTTGATACTCGGGCTTGAAAATACTCGACAAACTCTTGAAGCTTTAGTTGGTTTTTCTTCAGGACCATGCATACAAGGAATTCCAATTCGCTTGTTCCTTCTAAATATGCAATAGTGTATACAGAGAAAACGCCGACCCAGGGAGAACTTCGCTCTACAATGGAGAGTATCTGTGAATCAGGCATGTCCAACAATAGTTGCTTGGCTTCCTCGGTACTCTGGCTAGTTGAGAGATTCAAACATACGCTCATACAGTTGACTGTTGTCTGTTGGGTAGTGAATCCACAGCCACCAGTATGAAGCCGGGTTTGCAGAAGAGGGCAAAATGTATGATGGCAGTTGGAGTCATTCTGAAATAAAATGAGTTAAATGTGGCCATAAAGATTTGTGCAATCTAAATGGCTGATAACAGGGGTTTTATTGGTCAAAGAAAATAATCTAAAGTTTTCTAGTTTAGTTTAAACATATTTTATTGCCAGTAAATTACAAAGAATTTATATCAAAGAAATACATATACATATATTATATGGCAAAGGGGTCTGAACACAAGTTCGAACATCTTAGATACGGTCATTCCCTTTGATTTTTTACAAAAGTTATCTTCTTCAGTTTAAGTTGATTTCCCTGTGCTCAATAGCCGGAAAAGACCTACAAGTTGTAAAGGCAATTGCGAACATTGCGCACAGGTAAAACAATATAGTCACTACGTTATTTGAATAGAGTTACCTGTAAGACCAAAGAAGTTGCATTCCGGTTTGGAGATGTTGATAGCTACTGACAACTTGAAATTAAATACCCTAAGGTGTATGAAAATAATATATATGTACAAATACATTAGGGCGTATTTTGCAGGATATTACACAATTGGTCGGACCGCGGTTCTGGCTAAAAATATAAATTGTTGTGTAATAAACTAATTACAAAAGTATTGCTGCGTTCACTTAAATCGTCCTGTTTCTTTGATAAAAGTTTGTACGGATTCGAAAATTTTGACGTTATCTTCAAATGGTAAGTCTGTGGAGCCATGGAGAAGCAATTTTACACTTAAAGGATGGAAATATCGTAACTGACGAAACATTTTGATTCTAGGTTCAATGTAGAGTCTACAGTTAAAAAGATAGTGATCGTCATCCTCGATATAGTGACCACAAGTGCACGCAGGACTTGGTGAGATATAGTTTAAAAAGAGGTCAGAATTTAGATTACTACATTTATTCCTTATCCTAGTTTGATAAATACAGTATTTACGTTCTCCTGTAAGGAAGTAGCGAGGAACCTCGTTTTGTGGGAAAGTTTGCAAGATTGCAGATTTAAACTGGGAAAGAGAATTTATGGACTTTAGCTCTTCGGGCAACTGGTTCCAAAGTGAGACTGCGGATGGAAAAAAAGATTTAGCAAAAAGTTCAGTTCTACGCGCTATTATGTCAAGTTGGTTAGCTATACGCAGTGCATAGTTTGTTCTAGAACTTACTTGTTGAGGACAGAGATCATGTATATAATTTGGAGTTTGACCGTTTAGTATTTTATATATTAAGACAAGTTTTTGATACTTTCTTCTATCTGACAGATTCAGCCATCCGATTTCCCTGTACACGAAAAATAAAGGTGCAGAACGAGTAATGCCAGTTACAATTCTTGCTGCCTCGATTTGGATTGTTTCTAGTGACTCCTTTTCTCGAATAGAGCAATTGTCCCAGACGACAGAAGCATACTCAAGTATAGGACGTAAAAATGATATGTATATTTGGTTAAGGGAGTCACGCTTGAGCTTAAATTTTAACTTTCTCATAATGCCAAGTATTTTAGATGCTGATTTCGTTATATTGCTGATGTGAACGTGCCATTTACCATTATTGCTTAGATTCAACCCAAGATGCTTGTGGATTTCAACAAACTGGATAGGGGTGCTATTAAAAAGTAGGTTTGGAATACCAGCGGGTCTGTTAGAGAAGAGCATAGCGACAGTCTTTGATGGATTGAAGTCAACTAGCCATTGCTTAGCCCAGTTTGATATGATAAAGAGATCATGATTTAAAATACCTTCTATATCAGGAATGTGTGAAGCAGAGCATGCCAATGAAGTATCATCAGCGAAAAGGCGAGATATACTTAGAAGATTTTCGGATATATCGTTTACATATACGAGAAAAAGCAACGGACCTAATACAGAGCCCTGTGGGACGCCAGCATTAATCGACATTGACCTTGAACAGACGGTGTTTACAATTACTGACTGAGAGCGACCTGATAGATAATCAGTGAACCAGTGGATAACAGGATCGCATATCCCGAGCTGACGTAGTTTAAAAATCAAGCCTTTATGCCAAACTCGATCGAAAGCTTTCGATATATCACAAAATACCATGCATAAATTTTGTTTTGAATCAAGAGAAGAGACAATTTGGTGATATATTTCTAGCAATTGATACACAGTTGAATGACCTGGTAGGAACCCTGACTGTTTGGCATAGATTAAATCGTTGAGATACACATAATTGTAGAGGTGTCTATGGACGCATCTTTCCATGAGTTTTCCAATACAACTTAATAAAGAAACAGGACGATAATTACCTACTAGGGCTTTATCTCCCTTTTTAAATATGGGGTTTACTATTGACTCCTTCCACATCTTTGGAAATGTCCGATCTCTTATTGACTTGTTAAATAACTTAAATAATGGTAAAGAAATGCTTGATTTAACATTTTTGAGTAGCCTGTGGCTAATCAGATCTGGACCGACTGCCTTATTTATGTTCAGCGTGCCTATGATACTCTCAATTTCTTCAACTGTTATGTGGATATTTCCTAGCTTTTTTTCAGTTTTAGGAACAAAAATTGGGAGGGTGGTTTGTGAGTCATCCACATTAGAGATAGACGAAAAATAATTGTTGAGACACTCTGCTTTTTCTGATTCCGAGTAATGCAATGTTTCCACATCATTTTCTTTTGTTAAAAGTGTTGGAATTAAATCAGATTTTTTGTTTGTGTTGACCAGATTCCTAATATATTTCCAGTATTGTTTCGGATTTTGAAGACGATAATCACATAAAGATTCCTCCAAATGACTAAAGAAACGCTGTTTTGCAAATTTCTTTAGATTATTCACCTTGTTTCGAAGACATTTATATTTGTCCCAGTCTGCTTGACGTCGATTTTTCGTGAAAAGTCTCTTTTGTCTGTCTCGTTGTCTACTGAATCTTCTAATTTCAGAGTCATACCACGGTCTGTCATTTGGTCTAACTGTGATAAGTTTCGAGGGTATGCACTTTGACATCATATCCAAAAGCTTGTTTGTGAATTTCCCGCATCCCTCATCAATGTTTGAGTCGTCTATGAAGTCCCAGTTTTCAGTTGAAATAAGTCGATTGAGTTCGTTAAAATCTGCTCGATTGTAATACCAAATTTTCCTTTTGATGCACTGCATCGGTATTTCGTTAGATTTCAGTACGGTTAGAGTTGCTTTGTGATCACTAATATCAGGTTCGATGTCTAACGTCTCAGCGTGTATGACTTTAGTCGAGTCTGTAACCAATACTGGGTCAATGAGAGTTGCTGAGGTGTTCGTGACTCTGGTAGGTGTGGTAATCATATTTGTTAAATCATTTATGGACATAATATTTGTGAGGTGCGTTTCATTTTTGTCAAATAAATTTTCATTGAGATCACCAACTATTATGATGTTTTGGTTGACTTCGTATGCCTTTTCCAGTGACTTGTTTAGACTGTCCCAAAATATAACTGGTGTATTTGGGGGTCGGTACATGGTACACAGAAGAAATGATGCAGATCGGTATTTGACCTCTACCCATATGGCTTGTATATCGCGATGTTCTAAATCATTCCTTCTTGTAGAATAGAGAGCATTCTTAATGTATATAAGGAGACCACCGGAATGTGACGTTACGTCATGTCTGTACAATGTACTGTTATGTGTGTCAAGTGTCAATTCTGAGTCTGGAATGCTGTAATCCAAATGGGTTTCTGTAAAACACAGTATGTCAAAGTCAGATAGGTAGTCGGAGATAAAATTCAATTTATTTCGAATGCTGCGGATATTAAGATGAACAATCGAAAGACCTCCAAGTTCTTGTGGCACATTTGCAGCTGGACCAGGATTAGACTCAATATCTCCGGACAGTATGAGTAAAAGTTGTAAGATTGTAAAACAAACAGTGGAAATTGAAATTAGAGTACCATTACATGTGGCAAGGAGGAAGGATCGAATATAAGTGTGTAAGATATAAGAGATTGTACCCAGTAAGAAACTTAGAAGATTAGCGACATAGCGATATCGTTTGATGCAGCAATGAGTACATGCATAAAAATGTCCGATAGAGGCGCGCCATAAAGCTAGATCACAACCTAAAGTTTTCTATTTTTAGCCTTGCACAAAAAGTAACCCTTCCCCCATCCCCCAAAATCGGTTTTATTATGGAGACATCGGAATTTTTTTCTATCGACAAAAAGAGCTTTTCCCATGACACGTTTCTTTAAACACAAATTTCCGATATTTCAATGTGTATAGAATCTGAATTGCTATTTAAATAAAATTGTGACTATTAGACTAGGAGAAATTGGCAAAGCACTAATTTTTACATTAAGGCCCTCTTTTTCCATGACGCAGCCTTGAATTGAGAAAATTCAATAACATGTCTTAGGAATATTAATAATGAAGTTTCACCCAATTAGGCCCAGGGGTTCCTGAGATATAACGTCCGACGGACAGACGGACGTACGCAATCAAAATCTAAGATCTGTAGATGAATGGAACATGGGTCATTTGCCAATTTCAATGGCCCACCCTTAAATTTATCCAGAAATATCCCTGCTGAACCACAATTTCTCACATTCAAAAGTTTTAACGTAGTGGAACCGTAATAGATCCGCAACATTTCGGCACTCACGAATTTTCACAATGTTGATGGAGGTTTGCTGAATGAATGTCATTAGGAAATATTGGTTAACACTGTTAAAGTTGATTACTTCCGAAACGTTGCGGAAATATTACGGGTCCACTACCATAAGGACAACTTTTTTAACATCTTCAGTTGACTGTAGAGTAAATATCGTATATATGGTAGTTATTTATATCAACAAACATCATAAACATACGTGTTTGAAATTTACATATTTACTCTATTTGTAATTTGTAATAAAACATTACACCGAAATTTTAGAAATGAACTATATAATATTTTCATTTTCATTTCTTATATCCATTTGAGTTCGGAACTCAAAGAAATCACTCGGCACTCTAAACATTATTCCATTTTAAATTATATAGACCATAGGCCTATTTATCTATATGCTGCTCTCCATTCATTTGCCCTGGGACAATTCACAGGCGAAACGTCGATTATAAGCCAATAAAATGACGCAATGCTACTCTTCCTAAAAGCGAACGAATCGAGTGTTTCAAATACTAAAAATAATAATGAAAAAAATCCAGGCGTCAGTATGTAGGATATTCGCCTTTTTGATAGGGACATTTGACAAAGTTACAAAATACAGCGAGGACTGATACGACATATTTTAATTATATATCAGTAAGGGAAAAAATGCATTGCATAATGAAAATATGCTAGCAAAAATGTGTTCGATGGCGTAGGCCATGACGTAGATGTCACCCCTAGAGAGCTTGATAGCGCAAACAGAATTTTGAAAATGCGATTACAAATCAAAATGCTTCATGAATCATTCTCGAAATTCGAGCAGTCTATCTTAAATGGGCCACAAACGCTTTCCTTAATGGAGGGTTGCAACGCAACAAACGTGACTACGACTAAAATGTACCACTATTATTACCCTCAGAAAGAATGTTAGTTTATACAATCAACCAAAACACATTTTGCCTTTTTATAGATCCCGGCCTCTTTTTGACATATCTCTTTACATAACAAAACAAGATAAAATCGCTAGATTTTCCTAGATATCAAAAGCCTGAGTCATAGTACAGTTTAAGCGCGTCAGTCTATCATTCAAAAAGATCCTTGGTTCGATCTACGTCAGCGGTGTACACATCCCTACCGATATGGTCAGACCCCACCTAACTTTTGGCCTTCTTTGTTCTGTATAAAATTGCTCACATTTCAGGTGCTGCAGCGCATTCCACAACAACAGACTTTTATATTACGCCATTAGCGCTTCATCTACATTCATTTTTCTACCTTTTGAGGCTACAAAAAGTGGGACTTTTAGGTTCACGTTTTGGGCTTATCATGCCAGAGTAAAAGGAACCGTCTTTTTCCCATCTAGGAAGAGGACAGTTAGTTCGGGCACGCCCACCGTTATTCATCTGTCCTCTCGGAAAGGAAATCATGCACAATAAAGATCGAACAAAGCTTTGTATTAAAACAGAGATGTAAAACTAGAAAAAAATATGCGGATCACTGTTCTACACTTCAAAATGCCATTTTCAAGCCGAACTATTATTTCATTAAGATCTTCTTTTAACCATACAACGACCTTCGGAAGTAAAATCAAGTGAGGCCATTCGGTATTGGCTTCTACCACTGGCTGGATAATCTTAATCATATTATGTTGGAAAGTAGCCGGGGAGAGGGAAAGGTTGAAATGGTAGTACTGGTTTGAAAAAAACCAGGAATCCAGTCTATTTCTTTACCACAATAAGAAGTATAGCGAAAAGGGATTGTCTTCTTGATACGCCTATGTAATAAAGTTGTTATTGTGTTGTGTTAGAGATTGACCAATGAAATGATTCCGTTGTTTAAAGCTGGTATAGGTCTGACCCACCCGATTTTTGGCCTTCTTTGTTCTCTACAAAATTGCTCAACTTTCAGGTGCTGCAGCGCATTCCACAACAATATGTTTATATTTTACATCATAAGCACATCATCTACATTCATTGTTCTATCTTTTGAGACAAAAAAAAAAAAAGAAAAAAAAACCCCTCGGGTTTTAAGGATTTATTTTTGGGCTATTCAAGCCAGAGTAAAGAAACCGTCTTTTTCCCATCCATGAAGAGGAAAGTTAGTTCGGGCACACCAACCGTCGCTTATCCGACCTCCCGGAAAGGAAATCGTGCACAAAAAAGATCGAGCCAAGCATTATATAAAAGAAAAGGTGCAAAACTAGCAAAAAGTCAAATAAATATGCACGAGGATCACTGTTCTCCTCTTCAAAATGCCATTTTTAAGTCGCACTATTTTTTCTTTAAGATCTACTTTTAACCATACAACGACCTTCGGAAGTAAAATCAAGTGAGGCCATTCGGTATTGGCTTCTACCACTGGCTGGATAATCTTAATCATATTATGTTGGAAAGTAGCCGGGGAGAGGGAAAGGTTGAAATGGTAGTACTGGTTTGAAAAAAACCAGGAATCCAGTCTATTTCTTTACCACAATAAGAAGTATAGCGAAAAGGGATTGTCTTCTTGATACGCCTATGTAATAAAGTTGTTATTGTGTTGTGTTAGAGATTGACCAATGAAATGATTCCGTTGTTTAAAGCTGGTATAGGTCTGACCCACCCGATTTTTGGCCTTCTTTGTTCTCTATAAAATTGCTCAACTTTCAGGTGCTGCAGCGCATTCCACAACAATATGTTTATATTTTACATCATAAGCACATCATCTACATTCATTGTTCTATCTTTTGAGACAAAAAAAAAAGAAAAAAAAAACCCTCGGGTTTTAAGGATTTATTTTTGGGCTATTCAAGCCAGAGTAAAGAAACCGTCTTTTTCCCATCCATGAAGAGGAAAGTTTGTTCGGGCACACCAACCGTCGCTTATCCGACCTCCCGGAAAGGAAATCGTGCACAAAAAAGATCGAGCCAAGCATTATATAAAAGAAAAGGTGCAAAACTAGCAAAAAGTCAAATAAATATGCACGAGGATCACTGTTCTCCTCTTCAAAATGCCATTTTTAAGTCGCACTATTTTTTCTTTAAGATCTACTTTTAACCATACAACGACCTTCGGAAGTAAAATCAAGTGAGGCCATTCGGTATTGGCTTCTACCACTGGCTGGATAATCTTAATCATATTATGTTGGAAAGTAGCCGGGGAGAGGGAAAGGTTGAAATGGTAGTACTGGTTTGGAAAAAAACCAGGAATCCAGTCTATTTCTTTACCACAATAAGAAGTATAGCGAAAAGGGATTGTCTTCTTGATACGCCTATGTAATAAAGTTGTTATTGTGTTGTGTTAGAGATTGACCAATGAAATGATTCCGTTGTTTAAAGCTGGTATAGGTCTGACCCACCCGATTTTTGGCCTTCTTTGTTCTCTATAAAATTGCTCAACTTTCAGGTGCTGCAGCGCATTCCACAACAATATGTTTATATTTTACATCATAAGCACATCATCTACATTCATTGTTCTATCTTTTGAGACAAAAAAAAAGAAAAAAAAACCCTCGGGTTTTAAGGATTTATTTTTGGGCTATTCAAGCCAGAGTAAAGAAACCGTCTTTTTCCCATCCATGAAGAGGAAAGTTAGTTCGGGCACACCAACCGTCGCTTATCCGACCTCCCGGAAAGGAAATCGTGCACAAAAAAGATCGAGCCAAGCATTATATAAAAGAAAAGGTGCAAAACTAGCAAAAAGTCAAATAAATATGCACGAGGATCACTGTTCTCCTCTTCAAAATGCCATTTTTAAGTCGCACTATTTTTTCTTTAAGATCTACTTTTAACATACAACAACCTCCGGAAGTAAATTCCAGTGAGGTCACTTATAGATAGGGTTAAGGGGACAGATTGTAGTTTATGTCGAAGTGGCCGAAATTTACAAATATAAGGAGATGTTGACTTTTGATAGATTATTTAAAAGTGAAAATGGAAAGTGTTGCCTTAAATCATGACAAATATCAATTTAGGGACCAGTTTTGAATAAGCAACTGAGAGAATTATAACTTTTCTTGTTTTGCTGGTTCCCCGTGACATGATAAAGTGAAGTGGGTGGGGTTGCATAATTCCGGCTTCTGTGAAGGCTGAAATCGGAGGGTAGGAATGCTTTGAAGAATTGTCTGTAAAAAAGTAAACAGAAACTTAATATTTTTGAATGCACCGGGAGATCTGGCACTGTGTCGGCTCTACAGGCAGCAGGCATTGAATAGGATATCATTTCCCGTATTGATACTGGACAAGTTAGAGTTTATCGGAAAACGGCCAAATTTTTCGCTTTTTTTCTAAGTTTTGTCGAATGATTCTTATTTTCAAATTTTTTCATTTTTTCGATGTAAGCATGCAATAAATATAATGATTTCTTAGCAGCTTTGCCACCTGTTCTGGCCTACAAAGGTTGTCTTTAGCTCACCTGAGCACTAAGTGCTTAAGGGAGCTATTGTGATCTATCAATGTCCGGCGTCCGTCTGTCAATCTGTCCGTCGGTCCGTCAATGCGTCAACAATTTCTTTAAACGACATCTCCTAAACTACTGAGTCAAAATCAACGAAACTTGGCAGAAATATTCTTTTGGTGGTCCCTTGTAAAATTGCTAAAATGGAATGGATCCGTGCCATATCACGGGAAAAGGGGCCTTAATGACAATTTTTTGTTTACACTCTAGAAGCCACAAATATGGTCCAATCTTTATGAAACTTGGTCAAAATGTTTGCCAGGTCACAAGAATGAACTCTATTGAAAATGGGAAGGATTTATGCCATTTCGAAGGAAAAGGAGTCTTAATGATAATTAAATTGAAATAACTCTAATGGCCATAAATATGGCCCAAACTTTGTGAAACTTGGTTTTATGTAGAAATTATCTTTTTTATGACATCTGCCATTTTAATTGATGTGATGTCCCAGTGACCAAAGAGACACAGGTGAGCGATCTAGGACCATCATGGACCTATTGTTTTTTATTTCGGGTTGGTCTCTGAGGAGTTATTTTAATTTTCCAGTCTATTAGTGTGTTTCGGACATTGAATCGGCCCAAGAAACTACAATCTGATACCTAATGTATCAGTTCTAGCGAGTACGCCGTACTGTTAACTTCACTTTCCAAGTTCTTTATTGATAATGTGTCAAGTACGAAATCACTATTATTGGCTGTCACTATTATTAGCTGGACGTCTTATTGCGATCTCGACGTGGATTGATTTGTTGAATTAGTAATTAGATCAAAGTTAATATGTTCTATAAGCTGTATATGTTACAGTGAATATGTAAAATCAGGGATGAATAAACGGAAATACACACACACTTAGTTACAATATTTCCAAATGGGTCTTGATCCCGACACTACCTTCCGTGAAACGCTCATCAGAAGCTACGAATCAAACAAGCGTGTTCTTATACCCAAAGTGTAATACGTGAACATAATTGGTCAGCTTCTTGAATGTGAAACTACCAAACAGAAAACGAACCGACATTACCACTTGCTCAGGAAATATGAAATTCTTGAGTGTGGTATTGTGAAGAAGATAATCAGAAGAAGAGAGAGCCAGCATGATTCACCACAATATTTCGTCACCATTGAGGACACATAACAGTTTCAAATATAAACTGATTACTTCAGATATTCTATGAAATTACTGATCAAACAATATTTTTTCCAAAATCATTGAACTTTTCAGGTTTCTTTGAAATAAATGATGAATTAGAAGTATATTACACTGTATTTCCTTCTTTTTTACATAAATATTTCATTACTTTACATATTCCCTGAAAATTTTAGTCATTTTATAAAACAACTGACGGAATCAGTGATTTTACAAAATTCCTGAAATTTTCAGTTATTTTACAAAATCCCTGATTTTACACATTCACTGTAACATATACATGTACATGTTTGATCTACTAAATAACCTGTTGGATTTATCTGCATATTTATGCGGAATGGTAACAGTACCATATTTTAAAAATCCATAGCAGGTGCGGTTCGCTATCGGCAAATGAAGTCGATGTTGTTTTGTTGAGTCAAAATAGTAAAGAAAAGACTGATAATTTTCTTGCAGCAACGACCAGATAACATTGATTTTTAATACCCTTACATATCATCCACCTAATCATGTAATCGTTTTTCTAATGCCTAAATGTCACTGTTGTTTAACGATGTTACCGCAAAATGGTTGTCTATGATTTTGTATGTTGGTTTGCTATGATTCTGTATTTCAAATGAGCGGGAAAAAATGCTTTTCTTCGATTTGCACGGGATTTTGTCTCATACACGTTTCTTTACTCCAACTGAAAGCATGGCTGTCAATTTGGTAAGTTTTTCTTATTTTTAAATATCATCTTTTATTTTTTTTCTGTATCGATTTCATATCGATGAAAGGTGTATGTTTGTCTATGAGCGTGACTCTGTGGCGATGGTTTTTTGAAGATAGTGTGTTGGTTTCTTGAAGGCATTTTTGAATTTTGATTGACGCATTTGTGATGTCTTTTATAAAAACGCGATATGTTTTATAAGGGAAATCGCGAATTTCTGTCATATATTTTTGATTAAAATAGCCTGAGACTTGCTGTTTCGAACAATGAAAGATAGAATTACATAAGTTAATCAGTTTATGTAATTCCTTTGCAGAAAAATGTTAGATTTAAATTGGCAGATGAGTTTGTGAAGGAGTTTGTTGGTGACCCGGAAAAGATTGGAGAAGGAAATCAAGAACAGGTATGTAGATGTTATTTTGTACCTATCTAAGAAATATACTTGTGTTCTAAAAAAACGCTTAGGACGTTAATAAAGATTGAAACCGGATTTACATTTGAGTACACATGTAAGCGCGTAAACAGTTGCAAAACGCTTCGCATAGTTTTCATTTTGAACGCAGAGATGGTTCATACAAAATTAAAAGTATTAAGAAGCCTACGTTAGATTTAATTTGGAAGCAAAGTATTTAATTATGCTATGTAAACGTAATTATATACTACTGAAAATTTTCGATTTTTTATTTCATTACCCCTTCATGGTTTTAGGTTATATGTTTATGTATTGAACGCCACAGCTGTCATATGTTTTGAACAGTAGTGTTAATATGCCCATTATCTGTATTAAAATGTCTAAATCAAGTGTAATTATACTCAAATGTAGAGTTGATTTGTCCGACCTATATGATATAATATCAAAAGGAAGTCTGGTTATATGCAATGTGAGAATTGACTTGTCTAAACGAAAACTTATCATCCCAAAAGGTACGTTGACTATGGCAACATTTTGTGCTGACCTGTCTTAACATTATCTGATTGTGTCAAACGGTAATGTCGTTAAGTCAAAACATGTTGTTGACTTGTCTAAGAATTACATTATTATTTGAAAACGTAGTGTAATTACATCTAAATAATGTCATGGCTTGCCTAAGTACCATCATATTATGGTGACTGGTTAATGCATTACGTTAGTATGTCAAAAGGAAGCATTGATATGTCCAAATAACACAGTGCTATATTCAAACATGGTCTTATTATGGTAAAAGGTTATGTGGTTCTGTTGAAACAATATGTTGACTTGTAAGAACGTGGGCTTATTATGTCCAAATGTAGTGTCATTATGTTCAAGAAATGTGCTAACTTTGGTAAAAACAAGTTATTATGCAAATAGTAAAATTGATTATGTTAAAAAATAGCGTTAATTTGTCTACGTTTTATCTTATTTTGTGCAATGAAGTGTGGTCATGCCCAAATATCGTGTTGACTTGTCTAAATAGTATGTTATCATGTCGAATTGTAGTGTGATTAAGTCAAAACGTAGCGTTGATTGGTAAATGCTTTACGTAAGTATGTCAAAAGGAAGCATTGATATGTCCAAATAACACAATGCTATATTCAAACATGGTCTCATTATGTTAGAGGGTAATGTTGTTCTGTCAAAACAATATGTTGACTTGTAAAAACACGTGCTTATTATGTCCAAATGCAGTGTCATCATGTTAAAGAAATGTGCTAACTTGGGTAAAAACAAGTTATTATGCAAATAGTAAAATTGGTTATGTTAAAAAATAGCGTTAATTTGTCTACGTTTTATTGTTTTTTGTTCAAAGGAAGAGTGGTCATGCCCAAATATCGTGTTGACTTGTCTATATAGTATGTTTTCATGTGGAATGGTAGTGTGATTAAGTCAAAACGTAGCGTTGACTGGTTTATGCATTACGTTAGTATGTCAAAAGGAAGCATTGATATGTCCAAATAACACAATGCTCATTCAAACATGGTCTTATTATGTTAGAGGGTAATGTGGTTCTGTCAAAACAATATGATGACTTGTAAGAACATGGGCTTATTATGTCCAAATGTAGTGTCATTATGTTAAAGAAATGTGCTCACTTGGGTAAAAACAAGTTATTATGCATATAGTAAAATTGATTATGTTCAAAAATAGCGTTAATTTGTCTAAATTTTATCTTATTCTGTTCAAAGGAATTGTGGTCATGCTCAAATATCGTGTTGACTTGTCTATACAGTATGGTATCATGTCGAATTGTAGAGTGATTAAGTTAAAACGTAGCGTTGACTGGTTAATGCATTACTCTAGTATGTCAAAGGGAAGCATTGATATGTCTAAATTACACAATGCTATATTCAAAATCGTTCTTATTACGATCGAAGGTAATGTTGTTCTGTCAAAACAATATGTTTACTTGTAAGAGCATGGGCTCATTATGTCTAAAGGTAGTGTCATTATGTTCGAGAAATGTGTTCTCTTGTGTAAAACCGAGTTATCAACTTAAGAGTAAGATTTATTTTGTTAAAATATTGCGTTTTTTTGTCAACGTTTCATCTTATTCTGTTCAAAGGCAGTGTAGTCATGCCCAAATATCGTGTTGACTTGTCTATGCAGTATGTTATCATGTCGAATTGTAGTGTGATTTTGTCAAAACGAAGCGTTAACTGGTCAATGAATTTCTTTAGTAAGTCAAAAGAAAGCATTGTTATGCCCTAATAACGCAATGCTATATTCAAAAATGATCTTATTATGATCGAAGGTAATGTTTTTCTGTCAAAACAATATGTTGACTTGTCAGAACATTGGCTTATTATGTCGAAAGGTAGTGTCGTTATGTTAAAGAAATGTGTTAACTTGGGTAAAATCGAGATATCATGCGAAGAGTAGGCTTGGTTTTGTTCAAATATTGTGTTGATTTTTCTATGCATTAACTTATTTTGTTAAAAGGAAGTGTTGTCATGGCCAAACACCGTGTCGACTTGTCTCAACAGTATGTTTTCATGTCGAATTGTAGTGTGATTAAGTCTAAACGTAGCGTTGACTGGTTAATGCATTGCCTTATTATATCAAAAGGAAGCATTGTTATGCCATGAATACACGTTGATATATTTAAACATACTCTTTTTATTTTAGAAAATAATGTGGTTCTGTTAAGACAATGTGTTGACTTGTCAGACCATGGGCTTATTATGTCCTAAGGTAGTATCATGGCGTTCAAGAAATGTGTTCTCTTGTGTAAAACCGAGTTATCATGCGAAAAGTAAGATTGATTTTGTTAAAATATTGCGTTAATTTGTCGCTTCGTTTTGACTTAATCACACTACAATTCGACAAGACAAAATACTGTAAAGACAAGTCAATACGACATTTTGGCATGACAACACTTCTTTTGAACATAATAAGGTAATACATAGACAAATTAACGTTAATAATTGAACTAAACCAAGCTGACTCTTTGCATGATATCTTGTTTTTTATCCAAATTAGCACATCACTTGAACATTGCAACACTGCCCTTGGACATGATAACTCCGTGTTTTGACAAGTCAACATATTGTTTTGACAGAACAACATTACCATCTTACATAAAAAGATTATGTTTAAATATATACACGTGTAATTTTGGCATAATAACGCCCCCTTTTGACAGAATCAGGTAATACATTGACCAGTCAAGGCTACGTTATGACTTAATTACACCTCAATTCGACCTGATAACATATGGTATAGACGAGTCAACACAATATTTGGGCATGACCACACTTCCTTTGAACAAACTAACTTTATACGTACACAAATTAACGCAATATTTGAACAAAATCAATCTTACTCTTCGCATGATAACTAGTTTTTTAGAAACCTAAACACATTTCTTGAACATCATGGCATTACATTTTGACAAAATAAGCCCATGTTCTGACAAGTCAACATATTGGTTTTGACAGAACCACATTACCTTCTAACATAATAAGACCATGTTTCAATATAGCATTGCGTTATTTGCACATAACAATGCTTTCTTTTGACTTACTAAAGAAATTCATTGACCAGTTAACGCTTCGTTTTGACTAAATCACACTACAATTCGATATGATAACATACTGTATAGAGAAGCCAACACGATGTTTGGCCATGACTTCACTTCCTTTGAACAAAATAAGTTATTGCATAGAAAAATCAACACAATATTTGAACAAACTCAAGCCTACTCTTCGCATGATAACTCGATTTTACCCAAGTTAACACATTTCTTTCACATTATGACACTGCCTTTGGACATAATAAGCCCGTGTTCTGACAAGTCAACATATTGTTTGGCAGAACAACATTTCCTTCTTATATAATAAGACCATGTTTTAATATAGCATTGCGTTATTTGGGCATAACAATGCTTTCTTTTGACATACGTAAGTAATTCATTGACCAGTCAACGCTACGTTTTGACAAAATCACACTACAATTCGACATGATAACATACTACATAGACAAGTCAACACGATATTTGGGCATGACCACACTTCCTTTGAACAAAATAAGATAAAACGTTGACAAACAAACGCAATATTTTAACATAATAAATCTAACTCTTAAGTTGATAACTCGGTTTTACACAAGAGAACACATTTCTCGAACATAATGACACTACCTTTAGACATAATGAGCCCATGTTCTTACAAGACATCATATTATTATGACAGAATAACATTACCTTCTATCATAATAAGAACGATTTTGAATATAGCATTGTGTTATTTAGACATATCAATGCTTCTTTTTGACATACTAACGTAATGCATTAACCAGTCAACGCTACGTTTTGACTTAATCACACTACAATTCGACATGATAACATACTGTATAGAAAAGCCAACACGATATTTGGGCATGACCACACTTCCTTTGAACAGAATAAGATAAAATTTAGACAAATTAACGCTATTTTTGAACATAATCAATTTTACTATTTGCATAATAACTCGTTTTTACACAAGTTAGCACATTTCTTGAACATAATGACACTACATTTGGATATTATAAGCCCATGTTCTTACAAGTCAACATATTGTTTTGACAGAACCACATTACCTTTTACCATAATAAGACCATGTTTGAATATAGCATTGTGTTATTTGGACATAACAATGCTTCCTTTCGACATACAAAAGTAGTGCATTGGCAAGCCAACACATTATTTTGACGTAATTACACTACGTTTTTAATAATGATGTAATTCTAAGACAAGTCAACACCATGCTTTGCCTTAACGACACCACCGTTTGACACAATCAGATAATGTTAAGACAGGTCAGCACAAAATGTTGCCATAATCAACGTACCTTTTGGGATGATAAGTTTTCGTATAGACAAGTCAATACTCATTTTGCATGTAACCAGACTTCCTTTTGACATTATATGATATAGTTCGGACAAATCAACACTATATTTGAGCATAATTACACTTGATTTAAACATTTAATATAGAAATTGGGCATATTAACACTATACTTCAAAACATATGACAGCTGTGGCGTTCCATATTAATGCATACAGCCTTACGACATTCCCATGAATATATAAATATACTTAGTTCGAAAAGAAAGTGCGCACTTTTGAATTTTAAATTTCTCTGAGATTACACAATATATCGTCACGAAATGCCGTATGACTATTCCCAAGAGTATGTACAGACGCTATTTGAAAGCAAAAATCGCGTGATTAGCAAATATGTTCTGCTTAATTGAGACAAATGATTTTGAATGTTTTGCATGTGCATCTCGAATTTGACGAGTGATTGGTCTGAAAATGCATTCAATTGAATCTATGCGGCTTTCCTAAGCATAAAATTACACCTTCAATAAAATTATGCGTGATGCAAAAGCGTGCTTTGACTACCAATAAACGTCGTTGAACAAAATCGAACCTTGTCAGATTTAGAATGTCATTAAAATTGATTAGGCATTCATGTTCCAATAGAAATCGAGGTCATCATTCTATAAGGCCTTTAATAAGCAAATGAAGATGATATAGAACGCCATAGCATCATTCAACGACGAGTAACTGACCTAACAACGTAGCAATGTCTAACGTTGACGTACACGTAAAGTCTGCATACAAATTAAAACTGTTGTTTGGAAATTGCTTTGAATGTCTTGTAAAACTCTATAATACAACATCAACACACAGGAGGTCAAATTTCAACAATATAGGTTCTATCTGTGCGTATGCAGCATGCGATACATTATCCAAATCTGATTTGATTTTTTATTTCAAATGGTCTTGACTTAAGTATGGTAGCAATATACTCTATAATTTCATCCAACTTTGTAATCAAAGCACTGAAAGTACTGATGGTGAACGAACCTGATGGCATTCTAGAATTATATATTGAATTCAATTAGAAAAGAGAAACTATGAATGTAAAAATGATTTTAAAAAAAGGGGGAGGGGAGGAATTGTCTTGACAAAATTTCCGTTATTCGGAAATTTCAATGCAAATTCAAAGAAAGGGAAAGATGGGGAAAATCCTGTTAGAAAAATATTTGTTAGAATATGAGTTGTTACTCTGTGAAAATTTCTTTTACACACTTGAAATAGGTACATTTATTAATTAAACATAAATGGAGAGAACGATTTAATCCTATCTAAAACTGTCTTCAACCTATATCCAATGGTGTTTGTTTTCACAAAAGTAATTGTTATCATGTTTAAGCTTATTTCAAGTAAATTTGTTGTATTTGTTTTAACTTTTTTTTATCTATCTTTGTTTCTTCTCAGCGGATGAAAAGGTCTTTGAGTACCAACCAAAGAAACACCTATGAATATCAGTCAGTCCTGAACTGTACTCATTGTTTAAAGTTATGATTTGTTAACTTATTAATAGTATTTTGAACCATAACCTGAGAGATTCATTTTGATCATATCTGAAGCCAAAACCACTTCCGTGGTTGACACTTATGTCGTTATTCAATTTTATAACACTGCAGGATGAGAAATATTTAGGTATAGGTTAAAGTGTGTATTTCCGTTTATTTATCGTCTCTACCGTAGCACATGCCCATATGAGCGACGCCCCCAGAAGACGGTTAGTTGTTACGGGGGATAGTGCAAGGATACATGACGAATCTACTGCTGAGATCCGCCATGGTTCATTAACGTGCTCGGTGTAAAGCACCGTCTCACGGGGCCTCGGTTTAACGTCTCATCCGAAAGACAAGTAGTTTTTGTTAGTGTACCAGCCCGGGAACCGAACCCACGCGGTCGAACTTCAATGGTTTTGAAGTCCGGTGCTCTACCAACTGAGCTAATCGTGCTGGTCGTATAGGTTAAAGTGTGTGTTTGTAGGATTTAGGTCCCTCCGTGCTCTAGGCATATATGGTAAGGACCAAGAGAGAGAAAGAAGTGGATTCGAGGAGATCCGGGTTCATACGCCCCTAGCTCTTCTACGAAAAGACCTCCTTGGTTCTTTATTGTGCCCAGTGTAAAGCACCGATACTCGCGAAGCTACCTCTGGGTTTCTTACCAGTTCACTTCTAGTTGAAAATTACTTCCTGGGTTGGGATTCGAGTATAGGTTAAAGGAGGTCTAGTGCCTTATTAGTATAATTCATAGATAATTTCTGTTTAAGGTTTAGAAATTAAAGTATAACCTTTTATATTAAATAATTGCTTCATAGTAAATTGCATACTTACAGTCTTTATAAATATTATTTTTGTAACGTAATTTCCACGTCAAAAGCGAATTAGAATCTTATTTAAGAAGTTTATTTTTTAAAGGGAGGTAATAATTGCATGAACAAATAGTTTAAGTATACTACCCTGTTTTTTTCCTCCCGACTTTCCTCCCAATAAGAATTGAGAATCCTTACAACTGTCGGTTTATTTTTTGCACGAGAACCTATTGTTTACATTCAAGAGTTTGGAAGCTTGTAAAATCACTCACTATAGATATCTTATTACAGTATTGCGGCTGATATTAGACTTTTCTTCTCGGAGCTAGTTTTTTCTTAAACTGTAGTTAACCAATTCTAAACGTATTTTGGAAAGGATGGAACAAGTTTTCATTCATCGATTAAGATTTTTATGATTTCTGTAAAAAAAACGCAATGACTTTTCCGAATAATTTAACAACTAAACCCGCCTGTCGAATTGTAAACAAGTGTTTGACGGATCTGGTCCCCCCTTGACCACGGCAATATATACTCGTCAATTGGAGTGGTATCTAGGGTTGAATATTTAGCTATCATTTATTTAATTTTCAAATAGAATTTTGAATTGATATGGTTTTACAGATTGAAATGAAACACGAATGCCCCCGGAACAGCATTTTTTTTATAGTTTGACCTTGACAGATGACCTTGACCTTGTCACATGACCTTGACCTTGTCACATGACCTTGACTTTGGTGTACAGCTTTGTATGTCAAATACTTTTGGAGAAAAGGCAAAGGTTAAGTTTTCGGGTTAAGTTTTCGGACAGACGGACGGACGGACAGACAGACGGACGGACAGACGGATAGACAGACAGACAGACGGACATGAGTAAAACAATATGCCCCCGATCCCTCGATACGGGGGCATAAAAATGCAAAGTAGAATGGCCCCAATGAAATATCTCCCGTGCCTGTCGCATTTGGTATTCGGCAATATTCGCTTCTGAGATAGACGCATACGAAACGTTTTCGCTGGGAATAAGCCCTACTTCAGCCAACGCAATTTTACAGAAAAATCTTAATAGCGACGAACACCCCTATTCAAATAAAAGATACAAGAAAGGTTGTACATGTAAAACACATGTCGAATAATTCTTAAAACCCGTCTAGAGACTAACTGTCGCTAGTTGAAAAGTTATGTAAAACCGCGTTCTAATGACACAAGGTGTCTTGATGTGTCTTTCGTCTCAACTCGGCCGATTCCTGTAACCTACATTTAACTCGGAGCCGTCGGAGATCGCCCGAGTATTGCCGATTGTAAGTTCAAGAGGACACGACCTAGATAAACACGTATTTCCGGCTAATTACTACAAGTTGCACCATCGAAGGCTTGGGTCAAAAACATAGTATCTGTCTCTTCGGTGTTCAGACACAAACTTTGTTTTTGTTTTAAACTCTCGACAAGCTTACGCCGATCAAAAATTCCCTTGATAAACATTGCAAGATCATATTTTGTTTTTCAAGGCGAATTTTCATTATCTTCACTTGATAAAGAAAACTAGAAACACGCCATTAAAGAAATAAAAAGTGATTTTGCGGAGAAAAATGTTGAAAGATACTAAATTGAATTTTAAGAGGCGCTACTTTATTTCAAATGTATTAACATCCAACAGGATTTTCCTGACATGGTATATAACACTGGTGAACGACGTTCGTTCACCAAAAATCAATAGTAATAGAAAAAGTGAAAGCTCTCACTTTCTTATGGGACTCAGTATATATTGAATCAAGGGGGAAAAACGCTCACTCACAATCGAATTTACCGTCAATCAAGTTGATTTACAAAAGTGATAATCTTGTATAGGCAATATGGAAATATGATTTTAATTCAAGAATGTTTTACGTGTATGAGCCAGTTTAGAAACGTTCATACTTAAAAACTTGTGTTCTTCGACAAAATGCCTTCATTTGAAGAATTGCAATATTCCTTCAATGTGTGTTAGTGGATGGTTTTTGACTCGCACTCATATTGTTATGGGATAACGAAAGTGGCGTAAATACAGCTTTACTCGAGCTGTATTTACGAAATTTAAGTCGCCAATCGAAAATATGTTTTCGATAAAGGAAAACGAAACTTCTTGACCATAATAAAAGATTCTTGATGATTTGTCTTAAATTGATTTGCAGGAGGAATCCACGTTACTGAATGAATTAGATGAAGAGGTCTTTATTAAAGAAAGTTACCAGGATTGGATGACTGTGGAATAAAATCAAAGACAGGTACGCGCTATTTTGTATAATTGCTACTCCAAAATTCTAACGCGATTGCGTGAAAAACTTTCAAGACGAAACAGAAAACTATCTAAAATCACTGTGTAAACCTTATGGATGATGTTGTCGCGTGCATTTGTTTATAGTCTAAAAAGGCATTTTCTTGCTCTTATACCTTAAAGTCAGGTAAGTTCTAGCTATTCGATGAAAATTTGAGTGAAGTAGTGGTTTGCCCCCCCCCTCTCTCTCTCTCTCTCTCTCTCTCTCTCTCTCTCTCTCTCTCTCTCTCTCTCTCTCTCTCTCTCTTCTCTCTCTCTCTCTCTCTTTCTCTCTCTCTCTCCCCCCCTCTCTCTCTCTCTCTCTCTCTCTCTCCTTTCTCTCTGATACCTTCCTTTGAAAATGGAGGATGTCAAGGGTAGAGATTATAATCAAGAACCAATTTCATTTTCTCGTGAGTCAATGAATAAAGTGTTTTGGAGGAGGAGTTATATGCACAAGGTAAAATCCGAGGACGGAGCCCGAGAAAGTTTGCTTTGTATATATCTCCTCCCCACTTTATTCATGGACACCTCAACGCTAAAATGAGATAATATCCACAATAAAACACGATCACGATTCTAAATACTTTGTTCTATTCTTTTTTTGAGTATAAAATAGTTTCATTACATTGTCTGGGTGTAAAAATAATGAAAGACCAATGATACTGAATACTTAAGGTATTCCTAGTGTGAAGCAAGGGTAAAGAGAATGTGAAAATTATACTAAAAACGAATACTACATGTTATTCCTCTATTATATCTGAAATTTAAATGACTTTCACCGTCCAGTTTAAAAAATATTGAAAAAATCCATTTTCTTGAGTGGGTAGGGAAATCGGCCATAAGATAGGAAGGGATCTATCTTAAAATGTTGATGTGCAACTAACTGTGTATAACCACGCGAAATAATTTATGTAATATATGTGGCAGAAATGTTGTTTGTTACAAACAGATAGTTTTGAATAAATAATTTTAATCAAATAACGCATACTTAGCCAATAGTTGAAGCCGGGAACAAAATAGGGCGCCATTTTGTAATGCATTCTTGCTGCAGACACTTTCAAAGAAACTCCTCTTTTTCACAAAGTATTTATGGGGCAAAGCAATTTTTTTCAAAAATTACTACAATACTTCGGGATTTCAAGCTAAAGGTATTAAAAATATCCACCGTGAAAAAATAGAGAAAATTGACCAAGAGTTATGCGCCCTTGAAATAAAAAAGAACTCATTTTTAACCAGAATTACGTCTATAACTCTCTAATCACACTCAAGTCTTTACCAAAATCACTAAGTAAATTAAAATTGTTAAGGCCATTGATTATCTTCGAAAAATGCTGGAAAATCACCATTGTTATTAAATTATTACTTAAATTCACTTATTCCTAATTTTATGTGTCTAAATTACAAAGTGTGTCCAATTGCCTTGGAAATAATCACAAGAATCCATAAAAATGGTGGGGTTTATTTTAGAAAGAAAATGTAAAATTATTCTTTTAAATAAAAAGACTATTGCCATTAATAGGGAAGCAATGTTTTCTCGGCATGGATTCTACTTTCATTATAAATTTACTCATTAACTGGAGTATGAATGAAAACTCTCCGTATGCCATAAAATCGATCGTTGCTTTCATTTCGACACTCGTTTTGTAACTGGAATATGTTGCAAATGAACATATTCGGTCCCTTTTAGGTTGCTTGATGTCTACATCACGCCGAATATTATTTTTAATAATAATTTAATTTGGCATTTTAAAAAATGTTTCTGTTGGTATAATCGTTCGCCTGGTTAAAAAAATGACTGAGAAGGGACATTATCTGTACAAAAATAGATAGGCATCTTCCTTGATAATTTTGGTTGCTCTTTTAATGGTTTACATGTATGAATTGAAGTTTCGTTTAAATGCCTTTAGTAAAAACAGAGATAACGTGTTTCGTTTATAAGCGTAAGAGTTTTTGTAATTAATTTTTTCCGGTAAATCGGCTTGCGGGGTTGTGACTTCCGGCAGTCCTTTGGTTGGTACGCTTAAAGAAAGACAGTTTCCTGCAACTTATTTTGATGGTTCGAGGTATTTTTGTATAGATAAATATTTGGTAACAGAACCGAAAACTCATTCAAAACAATCAAAATAATAAAATTTGAATATTTTGATAAAAATCAAATTTCAATTGAGTTTATATAAATGGACGTCCTTTTTAGCGGGAACGTCGATGATTATGACGTCATCTAACCTACGTGCAAAACGACGCGCTTTGATAGGCGGAAAAAGCCGACATTAACCGAATTAATTCCGATCTTCACACTAGGAATACCTTAAGATGACGTTGAATATGATTAATGGCATAAGAAATTTATTGCGAACGATTTTTAAATCGTACTGCGAAGCAGTAGATTTATATCTACCGTTTTTCAGAAATCCAGTCTGTTTGACCCAGTACATTTTTACCATTATCTTCTAAGCAATGTGTTCAAACCAAATTATGTGTTTTCAAACACCGAAGAAACGGCCTTTTCAGTCACAATCTACAAACTTTGTTTATACCTTATTTACTTTTCGACAAATAGAGAAGAGGCTAATACAAAATTTGATGTAATTTTCGCTTTTAGTAATTACCAGTTAGTATTTTCAGTGTTTATAACAAGATTTTCGGTTGAGAAAAGGAGTTGAAACGTACAATAGGTTAACTGTATAATTAATTTGTAGCACTTACAATATTACTGCTCTGAACTTTCTCGAACGGTCATTTACCAGTTGTAGGGCTGACAACCAATCAAATTCTGTTATGATTATCACTCGGTCAAAACCCACGCGTAAATTCAGACCACGTGTAAATTCAGATGGACATCGTCTGCTCGAAATGTGTCAATTAACTTGTTTGTCATTAGTCAATAGTCGTCTGCACTCAAACAGGGAGCGTGGGAAGTTTACTTTTTTTTCGCATGTGTTAACAAATAGAAATAATTTTGTAATTTTGAAATATTTGATTTCAATGAGCACTCTGATCACGCTCCAATCCTATTTTCATTAAATTCAAATTTGAGTATGAAGAAAAATTATTCAACAACAAATAAACCGACAAAAACATACGATAAACTGATATAGGGGTAAGTTCATATCGGACTCGGTTTCGACCTGAGTTAACCGGGTTTCCCTCAGAACGGCCTCGGTTTCGACACTAGTGATGTCATTGTAACCTTTCAACCTCGACGCTTCTGATCCTGGGTCAGGCCGGTGTTACTTGGGTTCCAAAATGGCGTCGAGAATAGTGCACAACAATTCGATTACAAAAAAAAAAAAAAATGAATATTCTCTATTACTTTAAATAACAAATACTTTTTTCTTATTTTATATAGTATTTTGCACGAGTTTATCACATTTCTTAATGGGATAACGATATTTCATGGTAAATTAATTATTGTAGCGATAAATGAGAAGTTTGTTTACTACCACCAGTGGGTAACTCCGTTCACATGAATGTCTTTTCTGCGCATGCATATTACAGTCAATTTTAGATTATTACATCATCTCACGCGGCTCTCGGGCTGCCATTTGAATTTCCCCTAGGATAGCAGCAAGAGCGATCTATTTTTAGAACAATTCATGAATAATCATAGAGTGCTGCTAGATTTAATCGATTGGTCAGAAACCAAAGATATAAATAGCATAATTGGCGATTTCACGTGTTTCTTGAGGGAAAATGCATTTACAGTATTTGGGAAAACCCAATGCTTGAAATTCAAACATGTTGGTAATCAAAATTGTAAATAGTTTAATGAAAAATGTTTGTTGCTAAACAGGCTTTTAAACTCTATAGAGAGAGGAATAATATTAACAGACAAGCTTTTAGCTTGGCGCGTGCTCATTATAACAACGTAAAAATCTGCTAAGAAATAATTTAGACTAGCAGAGGGCTATCGAATCAGCAAACTTTCAAAATCGGACCCACGAGGTTGGATGAGCTGGCGATGTCCTCGAAAAGATGGATTGATAAGACAAAAAACTCACAAATTTAAAGATTTTACCAACTCTTATTGTCCAAATTTGAGCCCTTTTGATTGGCGAACTATTGCACTATCCCAGCCTCTAAATGATGTACGATTTACAGTGCTGACAGCACTTTGATTTTATATGCGTTTTATGCTATTGTGTCACAAGTTCATTTTATATCAAATAGGATTACGGTGACAAAAAGGAGCAACAAAAGAGGCTCTACAAGTGTGAAGACTGCAGGAACTGTACCACGGCGCCATCTTATCTCCATAGGCACAAGGGGAGCATTCATGAGAGTAGACGATTTCATTGTGAATTATGCAGTAAGACATATGGTCAAAATTTCTTGAATAAACACGTACAAACCGTTCACCAAAAATTACATCTGTTATGCAAAAAGTGTTCAAAGACTTTTTATGCAAAACAAGGTTTAGCTTGCCACACTGTGTCTGTCCACGATAGTGCAAAATCTTAGTATAAATGTAATCAGTGCAATGAGTCTTTTTATGATAAAACCTATTACATTGGGCACGTAAACAAACATATAGGTATCAAACCATTTTCTTGTAGGAAATACAAAACATGTAAGTATATTGGAATGAAAACGAATTAGTTTATGTGCGCTAAGTAGTGATATTACGTCTAGCAATGTTTATTCTCCTGATTAATTACGCCAAAATGACGTCATGTTTCCAGCGGCGACGTCAAATAGAAACATTTGAAATTGCCGCACAGTAAGAATGTAAAGATGTAGTAGTGACATTTCCATGTAGTATTTTTTTTGAAAAAGGCATTAGCCGAAATATCAAAATAGAGTATATTATTTTAAAGAATTAATTCTATTTTCTTAAAACTAAATGCAAATATATCTCGGTCTACAACATCATGTGCGGAAAAAAAATGTACATAGGATTGTGCCGTCAGTCAAGATGTGTGTTTACTGTATTAACAGGCAATATTTTCTTTTACAGCATAAATGTGACCAGCTTTACGGAACAAAACCAAGTTTTCGAAAAGTATCTAATGTGACTAGCCTTTACGACTTTCGAACTGACAGCTTACAGCAAATACAGTTTCAATTTCGGTCTGATTTTGTGAAAGAAAAGAAGAACTTCTACGTAGAGTATTGTTTATATTACTTACGGAACCGTAACTAAGTACTTAGGCGTAGACCGTAAGGCGACAAACTGTGCCTGTTCAATCAGTGCAAGTTAGAACGGAAAACGAAGACCTTTGATTTTGTTAAAGAAAAATCGCTTGAAACAAGTTGGCAAAATCTCAAACAAAAGCCCGTTTCAATGCTGGTTTCAATGCTGGTTGTCAAAGTATAAAAAAAAAACCAATAAGAAAATTAAGCTATGTAGAGTAACATTTTCTGTACAATTCAGTCTGTAATTATGGGAATAACATAACTCCCAAGTTTCAAGTCAATCGGACATACGGTGAGTTATGCTCCGGACAAAGAAGTGAATGCCACCCGTCCGTCGGACGTCGGACGCCATGGGTGATCACGTAATTCGTTTGACAGAAGTACAACAATCGCAAGGCCGTAAGGTGTACAGTAGATCTAAGTAAATCATGTCATCGTCACCAAA
The DNA here is from genome assembly GCA_948146395.1 of Fragum whitleyi. Taxonomy (NCBI): domain Eukaryota; kingdom Metazoa; phylum Mollusca; class Bivalvia; order Cardiida; family Cardiidae; genus Fragum; species Fragum whitleyi. The sequence goes on along the minus strand of OX411549.1, from coordinate 51,246,589 downwards.
GGGGATGCCCATTTACCATGCAGCCACATCAGCTAGTCTTGTGATAGGTTTAGAAATACTTCGAGCACAGCACAATTTTGTGTTCACATTCGTCGTAGAAAAACGTAAAATATCAAATGTACCGTACGATTTTTTTAAAAAAATATATATATTTCCCTACATCTTTATCCTGGTTAAATACATGAGTCTCAGAATAAAAACGCATCTCTATGAAACTAGCGAGGGTGTAGTTTAATTTGGAAGTTATTGTTGATTGATTATGAGCTGCAGTGACCGGTTAATTTGACTTTTTTTTAAATAATAGCCATTTGTTGTTTTACCGACTTGAATTTCTCACAAGGCAATAATATGGTCGTATCTTTTGATCATGTGTCGTAATTATTAAACACATATTGACTAATTTCTAATGATGTGCCAACATAGTTCACAATTAGTTTCCAGATTTTTTTTTTTTGTCTGACGTGTTACCTTTTTTTATTTATGGGAAAGTATTTTTATTGAAGAAAGTATTGATATAGATTAATTTTAATCGAAGAAGATTGTGTCCCGATTTTTAGATGTCGCAGTTGGTCCGAAATTGACAAAGAACTGAAAAATATTTTATACAAGCAATAACAGTATTTAGAGAATGAATCGTTATTCTTAATTGATACAACTACCTACGACCAACAGTGGATTATGTATATTTCTCGTATAAATTAGCGTTTTCATATGGTTTGGCTTCACATAATTTTTAGTAGATAATCACATATTAACCAACACACTAGCAATACTCTTCTTCAATTAACCAATATACCATCTTCAATAAACCATGTCTTTGGAAATAAATTAATATTCACTAAAAATGATTTAACCGTGGACAATCATTGTTATAAGAGGCAAATACGAAGAACACAATACAACTCTATCTGAAACAACCGACACTTGGCAAGAGTTTGCTTTCTTTGAAATCAAATAGCCATTTAAAAGATTTTCTTCATAAATGAATTTATTTCAAGTTTAACATTCATGATAAATGAAGATCAAGACAAAGAGGTAGCGCAAAGTGCAATGAAAAGCGTTTACTTAGTCTAGGGTGATCCATTTTAAATTCATTCAATGCATTCTCCAAAATGACGAACATTCCATACGACATATGTATTGTTTACAAAAATTACCTATATAATCATAGCAAACCAACATACAAAATCATAGACAACCATTTTACGGTAACATCGTTAAACACCAGTGAATGTTATGAAGCCTAACATTCAAAGAAATTTAGCCCTGCGTTCAGGATGACAAAACGGTGCAAATAGTTTGCCAATTATACCCAGCTTTGCACGCAAGTGCACGTGGAAGGCGGTGTATAAGTGGAAAACTGTTTGTACCGTTTGGTCACGCTGAACGCAGGGCTTGTGAAAGTCACTCCGGTTATGATAATGAATATGGAAATCGTGTATGAAAAAAAGACTGCCTGATATAAATCCATGTTATCAGACATGATATCAGGCAATACAAGCTTCATTTTATGATTAAAAAACCGCACACATACACACACACACACAAAAAAAAAAACCAACAAAAAAGACACACACACACACAAAAGAAAACAATTAACATACTTTCTGCTGTTTAGACTTGTAGCAGGGCCGTCCGTTTTCTTCATTTCTAACGACACTCTGTGTTGTATCTTCAATAGACCTAACATCGAGCAAGGACCGATACGGCGAGCCTGAAAACCTCGATTCTTCTGGATCAAACTCGCACCTTATAACATCAAAGTTCTTAGATGCAGCTCCGTCGCAGATAGCACAAAATATGTTCTTGTATACCTTATGTATCATTCTAATGTATATCGCTCGAGGACCTTTTTCACAAGCTTCTATGATAGATTGTCTGTACATTTGAAGCATTGATGGGATATAGAATCGGTCTCGATTTATTTCAGGGCATGTCCCTTTCTCGTCAAAGCAGAGTTTTTCAAAACTCTTACTTTTTGCGTTTGGTGGCAAGAAAGAAATACGACTGTTTAAAAGGATGCCCCTTTCATGAAACAATGTTACGGAATCAAACAACCCTTGCAATCGGCCTGTATATTCAAAAACGGCAGGCCACTCTTGGCTATCCATCACTCCATGGCATCTTGCGCATGCGGCATTTTTGAAATTTTTGTCCGCCATTTTGGAGTAGACCGGGAAAAAGTTACCCCACGGAGCCACCTTTTCTAGAGAACTGCAGGTTGCGTTTTCGTCTTGCCCGTCGCTGATTGGGTCTATACATCCACCATTGGGACTATCCGCTATGAAAAGGTATCTACGGGCGTCTCGAATCTCCTGTGTTGTTCCCGGTACCAAACACTCTGTTTTAGACGTCCAGTTTTGGTTTTCAGCAAAGCAGCAGTCGTTTGCTTCATTGCAGATGTCGTCGCAAGAACAACCTGTAAACAAAACGTACGAGAACTGTCAAAAACAAGAAAAAACACGTGAACCGTAGTGGTCTTAGAACGCTCACATGGGTTAATTGTCTTAAAATCTGACATTTTATTTAGTTTTTATAACCACACTTGACCTAAATTCGAACTGGGCTGAGAATTCATAAAGACAATCAATTTTAAGAATTTTCAGGCTGATTGGGCAAAAAGGACGGCCTCTAGAGTATCGACAAGGTTTCTAGGATTATGCCCGATTACCTCATCTTTGACCCCACTTGACCTAATTCAGAACTTGACTTAGTTATCATTAAGACAATCGTTCTGATCAATTTTCATGGTGATTGAGCAAAAAGTATGGCAGCTAGAGTGTCTACAGTTTTTGCAATATTTGACCTAATTTTAGACCCCACTTGACCCTACTTCAAACTTGACCTAAAATTCACCAAGACACTTATTCTAATGAATTTTTATATTGATTGAGCATAAATATTGCTACAAAAGTTTCTACAATGTTTTTTCTAGAATTTGACCCAAGGACCTTATTTTTGGCCCTACTTGACCAAATTTTGACCTTGATATAAATTTCACCAATTCAAAAATTCTCAAAAATGGTCTTGAGAGTATCTACAAGGTTTTTTTTTAACTCCACTTGACCAAATTTCGATCTTGACCCAGATTTCATCAAGACATTCATTCTGACCAATTTTCAGGCTGAGTAAGCAAAAAATACGGTGTTTAGAGTTGTTGTATGATCTGCCCCCTTGACCTCATTTTTGACCCATCTTTGCCCAATGTCGAGCTTGGTCGGGAATTTATCAAGATAATTATTCTGACCAATTTTCAGGTCGATAGAACAAGAAACATGGCCTTAGAGGTCTACAAGATTCGACACAAGAAGGACATCATGCGGCACAAATGCTCACCTTAAGTACTTTTTGCTCAGGTGAGCTACAGTTAACAACATCGTGAAATTGACAAAATGAAGAATTTAGGAACGATTTTGGAATAAAATTGAATGCATGTATGACGCGAATTATGAGTGAAAAGAAAGGAGGCTAACCTAATATCGCTATTTTTTTTCAGGATGAACAAAACTGGTGATATTGGTTACCTCCCTTTAAGAAAATATGAGCACCTTTCTGTATATGTAACTTCCTGGACTAATAAGCAACTTTAAAATCCACACCAGCCATTGAAATAGAATAATTTGATCGATTGGAATTAAATATAAATCCATTTGAACGATTTCAAAAGTTTCAAAGGATTATGGATCGTTTTTGATCGTTTTGAACGAATATTTTGAATGAGCGAATGGGGCACTGATTGAGCGATTAAGAATTCTTTTGATCGGAATGAGTGTCAATTTCACGATGTATATAACTGTTAATCTAAAACAGATTTAGCGTTCATTCATTTTTCGACGACCTTAATATATAGTCAGTCCATTGGAGGCTAAGTACTGCGAATATGTCCAATTTGGTAACCTACAAATAACGATGAAGTTACTTTGTATAGGATAAAAACGAGTGACGCGCGTGCGTATAACGCGGTACGAGATTTTCTGCCCGACTTAGATCACGCTTTTCTAACACTGTCTGTATTTTTTTATCCTAAACGCTTCAAAATACAACGGAGTACATGTAAAACTCGCTGCATTATTACAGTAAAAATGTGAAATTATGCTGAAATTCCTTATGAACCTGTCTCTAATACTTATTGAAAATCTTTTGTACTTTTGCGACAAAAGAAGTCTTTTTGGGGGAAAAGCGTCCACTTCAAATACTCGACATCTTTTTGAAATGACTCGACAGACAAGTCCTGTAGAGATTCACGACACACTAACATCGTATAGCTGTAAATACGAGGCCTGGAGTTGTATCTGTGATGTATAATTTTGAAATGCCCATCTCTGATTGACCAATTCAGTTCAAGCGTGGTCTAACTATCGTTGCCTTCCATTGGTATATTAAACTGTTGAAACAATTAAACTCGGTTATCACATTAGCAACATTTGGCAATTCGCGCAATCTGAATAAATTCAAGATGACTACCAAATGAATTAATGTAAATGGCATGCATATCACAGCATATACAACTTACTGTAATGTTCCTTTACTCTTCAGATATTCTCTGTGTATATTGTCTAGAATAGTACAGTGGTCTCGCGTTACCTCGAGAGGGCGAAATCTCGAATTCATGCGAAAGTTCGAGCTCCCCTTCAGGTCCCGACGCGTCTTACTCTATTTTCTTGTTGGTTATTACTGCACTTACTCGAACGCGCGATTGCTCGATCGCTCGAACAGCAATCTCAGTCCCGTGGTCAAATTTTACTGCATTCTCTCGAGCAAAGGGGTTCGCACCTATCTGACATCTATTGTTTTGCATCAAAATTAACTTACAGGCGTATTTCATCCCATCGTAAAGAATACCTTCAGGCCTTTTCACTGGGTCTCACCGAGGCAGACAACTTGTTTTCACACCTTTTTGTATGCCACACTTATTCAATTTTAGAGTGTAAATAACGGGAATTTTATGATCAGAAAATAATTTAGAGACTTTGAAATAATCATAATTTAAATGTACATCTTTTTTTAAATAATTGTTCATTATCATTTTTAATAGACTATTATCGCCGTGAGTCATTCAGCTAAGTAGTCATCTTTATAACGAAATATATTGACGATTGCCCACCGAAACATCATAACAACATTTTTTTCAGCTGTAGTTTCAATGTTTCTTTCGCCAATCGACAGTGTTCGGTACCAAAACGGGTGAAATGAAAAATAAGTCTTTTTAAATTGTCTTGAATCCCGCTTCACTTTTAATTTTGTTATCTACTGAACAAAACTTTTTGATAAATTCCAGAAAAAAATATTAAAAGTTTGGAAACTTCTTTTTTTTATCAAAAGATGCCATTTAAGGAAACACCCATACAATTTAATTATATTAGGTACAGAGGAAGTTAGCTCTTAGGAAAAAAAAGGTGAGAAAAGAAGGAATTCTTGCAACCTCGCCTTTCTTCTGGCTGATAAAAGGTCTAAAATTTTGTCATTCAGCAACGATAGCTACGAAATATAAGGAAGAAATAATAAGCTTGTTATAGTGTATCTCATTAGAATTGTCAAATCTAACCTTTTGTCATTTCAATGGCATATGTACTTAGAACAGACACTACTAACATTGACGCCGACGCCTTTTTTGTAGATTTTTTCTCTTTTGAACCCTTACGATTTGACCAAATTAAATCGTCTGATGTTACAAATCGTTTTAAATCAGAGTAATATATTTCGTAAAACTATTCTTCGAGGAGTATTTTACATAGGTACTGCTTATTTCGATGGCAAACTATGCAAAAGGTAGGTTTAAAAGGAAGTGAAACGTTTTCAAAGATGATAATTTTGCTTACTGGCATTTACTCGAATCATGCCATGACTCGAGCAAATTGGTCGGTCCCGTGTGTACTCGAGTTATCGCGAGACCACTGTAGCTGGCTACCATATCGAAAAATTCATTTTAACTTATCTTAACATTAATAACAAAGTTATTCATTACCCCCCTTTAATAAAATATACATACGTTTCTATTTATGTGTATTCATGGACCAATCAGACACTTTAAAATCTACATAAGCCAATAAAATCGAAGAATGATTTTATCGATTTGTATCAAATGTTGATCGTCTTTGCCGATTTCGAAACGTTCTCTTAAGAAATCAGTGAGAGTATTTTTGATCGATTTGAGTGAGTTTTTGTAATTTAGAATGGTTTTGATTGGAATAGGTGTCAATTTCACGATGTTAATTTTAATTACCCTGTAATGTGTAATTTCGTCAAATATCCCGCTCAAAATCTTAACCTATAAACACCTCTAATAAATGTGACCCGTCACGCGAAAAGGGACCATCTGGGTTGTGCGTAAAGTGCCGACCCTAGTCAGACTGCGCGGAGTGCGCAGACTGACAAGGGTCGAAACTTTTTGCACCGTGCGTATTTTTTGAATCTAGAATGATCGATGTACCTTCCAGTGAAAGAATTTTTGAAATGCGACTTCTTGTTGACATATGCTGGATCAAATCTCTTTTTCAATAATTCAATTTACAGAATTACCGGATGGTCCCTTTTCGCGTGACGGGTCACAAATGATAAAGGTTGTCTTGTCGGAATACCTTATATAAAATGGTTTTCTATATCTGCTTTTTAGACGCTTCAGGGAATGTATAGAGATGGATTGAATGTAGTCAACTGTCATCCTCGGTAACCAACATGTCGGTCAATTTTGTTTACCTCAAAATTCTGGTATCCCCCGAGTTCCCTGCATCGGGATACTTTTATCGAGAGTCACGTGATGCTGTGCTCCGAGGCTGGTTAAATATGCGTTATACATTAAATTCCTTTTTCAATTTTGCTATTTATTTACTGTATGAGGGGACTCACCACAAGTAATATTTTACTTGTGTCGGTTAACTATCATAGATCTAGCTAACATCTGTATTGAAGAAAAAGCTTAGAAAAAGGTATAGTTCCGCATTTTAGAGTGAGAGATCAAAGCTTAACTTTGTGTATACAGGTATAGACAAAATTGACCTTTGATCACTCACTTAAACTAATGGATCTATATAGTGACGAAAGTCATCAACAACATGACATCGTGCTGCAGTTTAGGTAGTGGACCCGTAATTGTTCCGTAACGTTTCGAAAGTACTCTCTTTCACAGTGTTAACCGAGATTTCCTAATGAATTTCATTTAGGAAACCTCGGTTAACTCTGATGAAGGTAGTAGAACCGAAATGTTGCGGAACTATTACGGTTCTACTAAATTTATAACAACTTGATTCATTAAACTTACCCCGACAGCAAGGATTGACCTTTGAAGTGGCATTACCATTGGGCAATGGGTTCATACCACAAAACTCGACACCGGGACATAGCAAAGAAAGGTTCGGTAACAGGGCCGCCATGTCTGATGAGTCAGGTGTAGAAGATGGCAGCCATCCTAGATAGATCAGGATAACTAGCGTTACTTTGGCAGCCATATCCTACTGGGAGTACTTAGTGTTCAGAAAGTAAATCTGAAAGAAAGAAAACAATATATATGTTTCTTCTTTTTTCTGTATCAATTTAATTCTATTAAGTGCTCGTTAGAGCTTTGCTACTGTAAGTAACCTTCGCTGCGGTTAATCAAAAGATCGGTTGACCATTTAAAACACACTTATTTATAATTGGATAAGGGTGTTTTAATTTGTTAAACAAATAAGCACACAACATATAGAAAAAGTTAAAACAATACGTATTCATATCCTCATTTATAATTATATGACCTACGTAATGGGAGTGAAAAGGTTTTTCATGTTACACGAGTGTTATAAATGAGCTTCGAGCATACAGCAACGCAAAACTGATGTAATAATGCTTGTAATGACTTCAATTTACAAGAAGCGATATATGGTTAGAGAAAAATTATTATCAATAAATCAAATCAGTTGAATACGAATTTCTTTTACAATCTTAGACCTTTAAGGACGTAACATGTCTATGTTTGGAGTAAAACAAGTATTGAAGAGGGACGCGAGAGTTGATTAAATAATTTTAGAATAACAGTAGTATGCATGCATGTACCTTAAATAGGAGAAGCAGGTGTTGTAGATTAAGCTAAGACTACGCATATGTACATGCTGTTCTTTGTCTATACCCCCTTATTAACAGGAATATTCAAGGTTCAGCTTGACAATCGTTAGATTATCAACATGCTAGATATCTTTTGAAAGCAATTCACCAATAAGGGTACCGTATAAATGTCTAGAAAATGCATTTCCAACTAAATTGTGTTCATTGTAAACCTAAATGAGATTAGCAGGTAGCGTACAAGTGCTTCAATATTACTGCAATTATGTTGAAAGCGACCTAAATCCATAAAAAAAACCTAGGTCAATTAATGGTGCAAAGGCATTTCTCGTGACTTACACGTGAAATTTTCATAACTAGAACTGTGGCAATGCAGACTAATACACTCACACATTGCTTGAAGGTAAAAAGTATATAACAAAAGTATTGCTCAATTGAATCTACTGATCACAGGTTTTCAATAGGTCAATAGGGATTCAATAGAATGGACATAAGCTTATGCCTTATAGCACTTTCAGGATGGTGTGGTACGGGGTTTCTAAAGACAAGATTTTATAGATGACCCTATGACCTTTTTATATTGACTTTAAAGAATATTTCATGTTTGTTTTTTCTTCCGATTAAAAACCGTTGGTGACAATATTTGCAATTAGCATACGGAGAAATTAATAAGAGTCTGATTATTTTGGTTGGTGAAGCCGCGCTACGAATAAAATCACATCTCTTTGATATGCTTTTCATTACAATTAAGTTTTTGTCCATGAAGGTTCATGTATTCTGCTTCTCTGAAAATTGAGTTCCTCAATGAAAACAATAATAAGTAAGCAGCTTAGTTCAGACTATCTTAAAATGAATATTTGCGATTTCGATTCATAGTGATAAATAATATAGGGTTTATTCACGTTTTTGAAAGCGTTAACATTTGCATAGATCCGAAAAGGGTTTGCATAAAAAGAAAGACTATAGTATTCATTCAAAAAGAGATTGCAAAATGTTTCATAGGGACGCTTTTAAATAAGCTCTAAACCCACTAAAATTGGGCTATGCATTGCATCATCACTTTTGTTTATGCCGACGTTGCTTGGTAAATTTTGACGTCTCAAAATTCAACGCGGGATTAGGCGTTAAGGGCATGCAAGTTTACTTATAAATCCATGTTCTCTCCCGTTAACGCCTGGGTTTTGTACGTTTACGTATGTCTATATGAAATGAAAGAGTATATTCCTACTTTAAGGACTTGAACTGGATGAAGGAAGCTTATATTCTAACCACACTTACGTATGTCTGCACTTCGCGAATTCATCCAGTTTAATTAACAAGATTTTTAGCTTCATACATGTATGAAAAAAAAAACGTCATCGTGTTGAATACGGGATAACTGTTTGAAAAAAGAGGTCGAGCAACGCCAGTAAATGTAATAAAGAGAGGATAATCGTTTGTTTAAGTGAAAAGCCGATTTATATTTCCTTGAGAGAATTACGAAAGCTACTTTTTCACAAGTGCCGAAAATATAACCTTTTTTGTTCACGAAATGAAATATAAATCCATCTTATTCGAAAAACAAACGATTATTCTATTTCTTTATTGCAAAAATGAGGCAAAATGTGTCATTTTGCACGTGATTGCTATGCAACATTCATGGTGACGTCACAAATTATGCTCGGCTTAGACAGGGCCAGATATGGTGAAATGAACAGAAACGGGGTATACGTTTTTGATAATTTCCCTGGGTAGGCGGTGAGTTTATTAAGTGATGATATACCGTTAAACAACCGAAAAGCATAACAGAAATTTAGATAACAATTCTTTGAAATAAAAGTCTCTTAGGTTGTAATATTATACTTGGGGTGATCACCTACAGGGTTGATAACGCATGGAAAGTCATTCTTGTATATTTCTAAAGATTCTTTGCCTCTAAAAGAACGTAAAGAGTTCCATGATTTTTTTTCACTAAGAGTACTATTGTAAAACAATAATGCGTGTCGTTGGTTCGATCACTACAAGGGACACATACTCTCTCTGACATAAAACTTGTCTCCCCGAAATGGATCAATAATCGTTTAACTAAGAACGACAGTAACTAGATGCTAGGAGATAATGTAATGTTAGTACGGGTGCCCCAGCCGTTATGATTTGATTGGAAAAAATCCTTTACAGCGGCCTTAAATTCTTTCTTTGAAACTTTTTTTTTTTTTTTTTTGTAAATTACTTCAACGCTCGGATTGACAGAATGACGGTGCGTACTCGATTTAGCTGGGACGAGTATTCGGATAACGGATAGGGTAAACGTTTCACCCGGATTTGGAAGCATCACCCATTACCCGGCTATTGAAAATGCAATATGTACATTTGGGTATCAAAATCAGAAAAGAACTGTAGACTGTTTAAAACAGTCCCCAATTTTTTCTGAAGTTGATTTCCAGATGGTCCTAAGACTTACATCAGATAGGTCAGAAAGTCCCTGCTTCCTTTTTTGCGAGTTACAGACTGGAAACTCCTTTGTATGTTCTAACCCCCTTTACAAAAATTCTATATCCGCCTTTGTATCAAGTTAATAAAATGAATTTTAGACAAGCTTCAAAGACACAAATGCAATACATGCATATGTGTAAGATACACGGGTGAATTTAAATCGTAATTGAGTCTGTGCGTGACATTTCCAACAATTTGAAATTGTTGGTGAGGTGCAAACATTGGGTATCTTAGACAGCCACAAACTGTACATATAAATTTACCTGATGGTCTAAAGATACTTTGAGACCTTATCTATCTCCTAAACGCATAGTGAAGACTCTGGTCAGACTGTGCAGATGCAAGGCTTGTCAGAGTCTTTGCCTTGCGCACAATTGAAATTGTTGGAAATGTCACGCACAGGCTCAATTATCTTTCTAAAATTTTAATAGCATATTAATGTCTACCCGAGTAATCGGTAAGTTATAATCCATAGAAATAATGCGAAATTTAATATCAGTTCTATACTGAACACAAGAAAGACCAGGGATTTATCTTTTTTGTAAAACATTCAGCAACATTGTGAAATGGACAAGATGCACGATTTTGGAATTAGTTAGGAATGAACTGAAAAATCCGACGCTTAAAAATCAACACAAGCCAACAGAATCATGCAATAATTTGATTTGAATGTTGATCATTTGGAACGATTTCGATTCGTTTTTTAACAATTTCGGAGCGTTTTGGGATAATTTGATTGAGTATTTGGAATGAATGATTGGAGCTGAGCGAATAAATTGTTTTGATCGGCGGAATCATTGTCAATTTCACAATGTGACTTACAATAGTGATAAGGTCGTAAGTTGACATACAAAGTATATGCATGTAGGGTATTTTAGCATTGGGCGACAAAAAAAACTATAACCGTCCATTTTCCAATGAATTTTAAATTTGAATGACAAAAGCGACCGTTTATTGCAGACGCCAATTTAAATTCTTTCCACGATGTATATAAATTTGTGAAATGTGCTTCGCATTTGTGATAGATCTGTTTTTCAAAGCTCGAAGAAAAATATTCGTTAAGCAATAATTTTAATTCTTCAGTCCTCCTCAACAATGATTATACCGTAGCATTGGATGTAAACATTTTACACCGTGAAGGCAATAAATAGGTTAGTTAGTGGGGGTTTAGTGTTATCATTACCAAAACCGGATATGCAGCTACAACTTGGAGTTACAATTTTAAAAAATGCATTGAAAATGGTATATTTCATATTTCCATAATTTATTATTGCTATTTAGGCTGTGTTAAATTTTGGTATATAATCGCCCACCCGAAACTGTAATATCTTTTCTGTTAAAACAGTACTGTTATATCTATATCACGACCATCTTTACTTTTACTAATCGGGTTGTAACGGCTTAGCCGAATTGTTGTAATACCATCTTTCCCCTATTGTAATAACCTTATATTACCAAACGGGTAAATATTACACAACGACTTTCCGACTATTTGTCTCTCACAAATGGGTTGATAATCGAAGACCTATGTGAGATAGCAGCTGGGAGCTAGGAAATGATGTGATGGTTGAACTGATGAGAGAAATAACAGGAATCCATTGTTAGATGCCCCAACCACCGCGATATAACTGAAAAAAAATGAAAGCGGCGTAGAACTTAATTTAATCAACCAATTATTGCACAAGGTGCAGGCAATGTATGCTTAGATCAGAGTGCTCGTTTGTACAGGTTAATGTTAGTCTTTGTAGTTTACTTAAGCTTTGTGTTCAGTAAGACATTGGCGTGAACAGCAAACCATATTTAATCTAAAACAAACAAACAAACAACAACAACAACAACAAAGAAATACTGAATACTTCCATCACTTCTATTCTTTTCATTGTCAACGAGTAACGAATTAAAGCTCGGAAACCGAATTCGTATTTCCACACTGGTATGATACCACTACAGTTACTTATTATTTATATTATCTAGGTTTCAACTTTTTTTTTCGTTGAAAATGTAATCTATTATTCATCATAATTTAACTGGTTCTTCAGTAGAATAAATTAGTTATAATACGCCAAGAAATCTTGGAAATCAACCGAAAAAACTTAAAATAATTTTTATTCTGAACAATGAAATTAATAACATGCAATTATGAATCATTAAACTAGATTGTTGAGAAAATGTTATAGTACAAATACCTTAGTTGATAAACAATCACGCGTCCTCTGATAAAGTGCCATATAATTAAGCACCAAACCTTATATAAAGGGGATGCTTCAAGGACCGGCTAATTGAGGGCATATATTAATTCAAAGACCTATCAAAAGCATATTAGACGGTATATCTTTGATACATTATCCAAAAACAATGGGAGCTGGAAGTAATTTATTTGAAAGCCACATGCGTATTCTGATAAGACCTGTGATCAAGGACATTTGAGCCTGTGGTTTAGATTTCCAACAATTTCATATATCTACATAGCAAAGACTCTGATCAGCCTGTACATCCGCATATCCTTATCAGAGTCTTCACAATGCGTTTAGTAGATAGGGTATTAGATAAGGTCTCAAAGTACTTGTACACAAGCAAGTAACATTACATGTACAGTAAGTGGCTATCTACGCTGGTCAACGTGTGCACCTCACGCAATGCCTGGAAATGTCAGACTCAGGCTCTTTAATTAGAGCTGGGAATCATCCAAGATTTTCTGAAATTTGATCAACGGCTGTTACATGTATATTTTTACAATCTGGTCGAATAATGCGTCCTGATTGGACTTGTGCTTTTTAAAATAATCTATGAAAGGGTTAAGAGAATATTTTAATTCATTAATGGGCCTAATATCACATGTTTAGTAAAGTCTCATATGCTGTCCGGAACCTTTTCAAGATGGCGGAAACACAAATCATCATGAGAAAGGTAGAACAGTTCGTTGGTCTATGCCATTAAATTAAGATTAACAAGCCCTACAATTTGTATCAATAGTCACTGATACAGTTGAAACATCGTGATATTGACAAGGTGAATGATTTTGGAGTGATTTTCGAATGAAATTGAATGAGTGCGATGAGTGAGTTTTGAGTGATATTAAAGGGAATAAATACATATCGCTAATATTGTTCATCCCGAACAGAATTAGCGATATTTTATTATATTAACTCCTTTTTTATAAAAATGCACACAAGTTCTATAAATAGCTTCACATTTCTTCAAAAACCAATCAGACGCATATAGTTTCAATCATCTCAGTTGAATCGGGATTTTTTTTCTTGTCATATTTCTTTTGAATGTAGTTTTTTTCTTATCTTTTATTCATTTTAGAGCGTTTTTTGAATGGCTTGGGTGAAAATTTGGAATTAATGAATGTAACGAACGCTGAGTAAGCGAATAAGAATGGCTTTGATTGAGATGGATGTCAATTTCACGATGCTACTAACTGTAAGATTTTCTAATTCACAGTATTACAGGGACTTTAATAATATCTGTCATTCTAAGCCATTATCGTTTTAACAAAACTTAACATACATTTAAATGGTAAACATACATATATAGAAGACAGAACAATCGGTTTTTTGGCAAATGATATAAGCCTGTGAGTGAGATTTCCAACAATTTCAAATATGTGCAAAGCAAAGACTCTGACCAGCCTGTTCATCCGCACAGAGTTTGTACTGTGTATTTTATTGATAGATAAGGTTTCAGATAATCTGTAGACCATACGGTTACTCTGTATTTACAGTATGTGGATGTCTACGCTGCTCAATGTTTACATTTACGACATTTCTGATTTTTGGAAATGTCACGCACAGGCTCATATGTATTATTGACTTTGAAGGTGCCAAACCTATTTGGAGTTAATATTATTGGAATTTTCAACATGATTCCATTTTAGCTAATAATGACGCCAAGTCTCTATCCCATATAATGTATACCATTTCAACATGTTTCCACACTAATAGATAAGAAAATCATCTCTTTGATACACTTTTAATCTCTTAACCGTTTAAGCTACATGTACCTTAGACTATACTTTGTTAGAATATGAGCCAATTTTATCCAACAGTCATGCAGTTGCTTGTTCTGTACAAAACGACCCTTTTCCACAATGTTTTGGCTATACCGCTATAGCTATGTCATTCTTATGTTGCTCAACCGCTTGTGCTCATAAATAGTTTCATTTTGATATATATTATACCTGGACATACTGCAATTTCTTGGCTAATGAAGTGTCCTAAAAATTTGGTCTCACACACTTTACATGCACCTTAGGCTGCATAATGCTGGCGAAAGTCAGTATATCATATCTTTCAAGTAATCAGAAAAGAAAAAATCCCAGAAGAATAAATTCCGACAATTGGGTAGCTATTCTTCTCTAAAGCTTTTCGGTGGTATTTATCAAGGATTTGCGCTTTGAATATTCATAAATCCATTCTTTGGAGGTTACATAATTTTAAAACGACGAGGAATGAAAATTGTTTGGACGTATCTCACGTTGTATAGATTTCAGAACGACAACTTTAAGAACGACGCAAACATTTAAACGCCGGAGTTCTTTGGAAAGCGACTGGGTACCGAGTTTGACATAATGGAAGGATGGAAGAATTGTGCGGTCTGTGATCATTCAATCCCATCAGAAGCGAATTTTAAATTAGCTTACGCTAGGGCTGGATTGGGTGTTTTTCGCAATTACTGCAATTAATTTGGATTTCAAGCCTTCGAAAAAAGTCTAAATATATCACAGATATCAGACATAGTCTGATTAGGATTATTGTTTTAGAACCATTTCAGTATGTATTCTCGTTCATATTATTGATCATTGTTTCGTTTCTTTTTTTTTTCATGGTTCATTTTGATTTATGAATTCAATTCTTTCCATAATCTATGTTCAGAAACGTCTAGTAATGGATCCAAAAGGGATGCGGGAGTGTTCAATAAAAATCCCCATATGTATTCTAATATTTTCTACTTTGCATGGATAATAAATCAAAAATGCATTATAATGAGGAAACCAACCCCAAACTTTTAAGTTTAAACCCCCTTATGCAGTTATCCGGAATCTGTGATTAGGCTTAAATCCATTGAGCAGTGGCCAAGCTGTCTGACATAAGGAAGTTCCTCTAGTGAAACTGAAAAACATGAAAATAATAGAGGCTATTCAACTGGGTATGTCTGATATGAAAAATATTTCTTGAGAATGCGTTATCAATCGTTTAAAAACGAGTCATAAGGAACGACACCTTCGTCAACGATGTAAACATTTAAACGCCGGTATTTGTTGGAAATCGACTTGTACCGAGATGGGCATACATGTATTTGAAGAAATTTGCCGTCTATGATCACACAATCTCCTAAGATGAGCATTTAAAATTAACTTAGGCTCGGGCTGGATTGATTGTTTGTTGCTAAAACTGCAATGTAATCTGAAGTCGAGCCTTTGAAAAACTCCTCTATGTCACGGAAGACAGACACAGTCGGATTAGGATAGCTTTTGTTTTTGAACCATTTCAGAATGTTCCCTCGTTCATATTATTGTTTATAATTGTTTCGTTTCGTTTTTGTTTTTATAGTTCGTGTTGATCAGCTTTTGTTTTGATATTCTGTGATTCAGAAGTTTTAAATTGTGGATCCAGGGTGTGTCAATCAATAACCCTAATGTCGCCTTATATTTTTTCGTTTGGATGATTAATCAAAATTGCATCATTTATAAAATAAAAAAAAATCCCCATTTGTAAGTTTGAACCCATATGCAGATATTCTGAACCTGTAATTGGGCTTCAATTTATGATCTCGGTAGTCAGAGCAGAAGCCAAGCTGATTGAAAAAAAGTAATTCCTCCAGTGAAAATGTGTGTAATCGTCACTTGTGTGTTTACAATTAAAAATTCAAAATAATCTAGACATTTGAAGCAGGCAATTAATAGTTGATATATCCTCTCGTCTTCTTCACATATCCGTG
The DNA here is from genome assembly GCA_948146395.1 of Fragum whitleyi. Lineage (NCBI taxonomy): Eukaryota > Metazoa > Mollusca > Bivalvia > Cardiida > Cardiidae > Fragum > Fragum whitleyi. Next base: position 51,230,140 of record OX411549.1, on the reverse strand, counting down.
GTATAGAATTCTGATCGTGAAGTTCTGGGACATCCAGGATTTTAATGTTTGTTGCTATCGTCTGGTTCCGAATTATCATTTTGCCTGATAAATAAGTTTCAGTTTCTTCTGAATGACAGGTGACTTTATCATAGGAAAATCTATAAAAAGTTTACAGTGATTTTATCACTAATGGAGAATAACTTCGTTTTCGCAAATTTTGTAGGAGACAACTTGAAATAAAACACCTACAGAATCACGCCATTAATGACAATGTGACGTGAATGTATACATAGTGTTTTATAGTGAAGCAAAATGGTATGTTATTTCCTCTGATGGGTATATCACCATTCTTTATGAAAAAATAATACATCTTAAACATTTTGTTTGGTGGACAGATATTACGAAACTCCTGTATGTCTTTTTAATCTTAGTTACTCCAAAGATATTTATGAAAAAAAAGCAATTTTCCCAGAGCTCTTGACTTCAGATACTGGCAATCTTATTAAAAGACTATGTAATTACATGTACGGATGTAAATGCTATATAAATGAATCAGGCCATGTTTATAATGTTATTGTTCAAGATGCGACCCGTCACGTAAAAAAGGACCGTCTGAGAAGTTCGTAAAGTATCGATCCTGGTCAGACTGCGCAGGCTTACTAATATTCAAGCAGGCGAGAGGAATTCTGCTAACAGCTGGCCGCCAATCGACAGGATAACCAAACAGTTTATTAAGGAAGGGTTAACAAATCGCCGCCTAACATGCTTCATCTATAAAAATTAAGCCGCAGACAGAGCTACTCAACTAGATGTTCATGATGCAAAAAATTTTTTCAATACATCCAGTTATTTGATTTAAGAAATATAATTGCCAAGATCACTAAAATGCACACTATTAGGTCTAAACAGATTTATAATTTAGTATGCTTCAAACAGCACCACTGACTCAATGGCCTTCATTTCAACAAACTAGTTAATTTATTTGGGCAAGAGTTCATTGAACGAGTATTAGATGAAAAACGCCTACATGAATGAGGCAAAATATGACAAAAAATAGTTAAATATTTGGAAATCGTGACTTTATGGAATCTAATGTATCATCAAACAAACTACGCATTGATTGCCAACCTTGCGGGTAGGATAAGCTAGTAATAAGATCAGAAGAGGATGGCCGTGGGCTTGTGGTGCTAAAGCCTTCAGCTTGGACTACTGCTTGTGGGAAATTGGATATGCAATCATGTTTCAATGAGAAGAAATGAGCATGGCTTTAAAAATAAGTTATTTCAGATGCAAATTAAAATAAACTACCTCAAGAGATACTTGATCCTACGCGACCTTAGTGACTGCTTGTTGATTAAAGACACCAACGCCTCGTTGTGAATATAAAAAAGTTTTCTTTCCAATCAAATGTTTGCACCTTAAACTAATTGCAGGAAGCACCATTCCGGAAAATTCCAAACTAAAAGATACCTCTCCAGTGACAGGGTCACTTGTAAAATGGCAAAAAAAAAAAAAAACCAATATCAGCCCAAGGATTGAGAACCTGAGCTGTCTTTATTAATTGAGGCTGTGCGTGACGTTTCCAACAATTTGAAATATTCGCGAGGTGCAAACAATTGGGTTCGTAGACAGCAACAACTGTAAATCTAAAGTTACCTGATTGTCTACGGATGTTTGAGACCTTATCTATTTACTTAACGCATAGTGAAGACTCTGGTCAGACTGTGCGGATGCACAGTCTGGTCAGAGTCTTTGCTTTGCGCATATTTGAACTTGTTGGAAATCTCACGCACAGGTTCAATTTGAATGACATCCAAGTGCTAACCAAACCAGTATGTTTGACCGCCAAAAAGAAAATAAATAAAACACACCCACACACACACACGTACAGACAGGCACATCTTCTTTATCGTATCTTGGGAATTGAAGTTAATGATATATATGTCTTTTTGACAGTAAGAAACTGATCGTCAAAACGTCCGGCTTCTTCAAATGACCATATAGAAGAAATTAATATGCTTATCAGGGACTCAACCTTTTTGGTCGAAATTTTTTTTCTTTGAACTATTCCCATGAGAATCGACAACAATTCCATTTTATGCTTGAGGATTTTTATTGTCATTTTGATAAAAACTATTTCGAATCCCAAATTATCGTATGTGCTTAAGGACCTGTCGACGTTTCATCTTTTTGCGCTGTCGAGAATTTGGAGGGGCAGTAAAATGAAGTCGACGGTTTATGGTAGAGTGTATTTTGCTAGGAAAAAATGTAACTAGAACTGTCGCAAAGCAGACTTCTACCCCTAACAGTAATAAAAGTGTAGGATGTGTTATTAACAATTATTGGGATACAAATTTACACATAGTTTAAATGTGCCCTTGACCTTTGACCAATGTGACCTCAAAACAATAGAGCAAATCCTCGGCACATTGAGAGCATTTGAATGAAGTTTCATGATCCTAGGTCACTTGGAGAGAGAAGATGTAAACAGTGCATTTTTGACGACTAAATCTGTGGAAATTGTTGGAAAACGTTACACATGAAGCATGGATTTGTATATGGGTGTGGAACTTTTCTCACTTGTCCTTGGACAAGTTGATGGCTGCATTTCACTCATCCTACTTGGAAAATGCTTGTGCAGTAACCAAGAACCATAACTCTACGTGACATATTTTCATCTCAGCGTGTGTCGTGCGGCGTCAACTTTCTTACAACTTCTTTTCCTCCTAAAGCACTGGGCCGTTTTCAATTAAACTTTACCAGAATGTTTCTTGGGTGACTCTTTTCAAAAATTCTCCGCAAAATTTTGTTTGCCTATAAATATTGACGTGGCAGGGCGTGTCTTATTTTAAGCCCAAAATCATTGAATGACATATCCTCCTGAACCACTGGACCGATTTCAATGAAACTTTATAACAATGTTTCTTAGGTGTGTTTTTTCAAGAATTGTTTGCATAATTATAACTAGTCCATAAATATAGGCGTGGCAGTGTGGGGCTTATTTTGAACCGGAAATCTTTGAACTTCAACTCCTAATCACTGGGCCGATTTCAATGAACTTTTCCTGAGCCGGAAATTTTTGAACGACATCTTCTGATGAACGACTGGTTTGATTTCAATGACACTTTACCAGAATGTTTCTTGGTTTACGTTTTTCAAAAATTGTTTGCTTAATTCTTATTGGTCCATAAATATGGGCGTTGGAGGGCGTGGCTTTTTTTAAGTCCGAAATCTATGAACTTCTTCTCTTGAATAACTGGGCCCCGATTTCAATGAACTTTTACCGAGCCCGAAATTTTTAAACGGCATCTTCTCCTGAACCACTGGTTTGATTTCAATGAAACTTTACCAGAATCTTCCTTAGGTAAACGTTTTCAAAAGTTATTCGCAATATTTTGATTGCCCAAAAATATGGGCGTGGCAGGGCGGGGCTTTCTTGAGCCCGAAAACTTTGAATGACATCATTTCCTGAACCACTTGGTCGATTTCAATGAAACATTACCAGAATTTCCCTTGGGTGACCCATTTATGCGAAATTTGGATTTGCCTATAATTGGCCAATGGCGGGGCTTATTTTGAGCGCGAAATCTTTAAACGAAAACTCCTTCTGAACCACTGGGCTGATTTCAAAGAAACTTTACCAGAATGTCCCTTGAGTGACCCATTGTTCGCTAATTTTGGAAGGGTATATATATAGGCGTGGTAGTGCGGAGCTTATTTTGAATCGAAATCTGTGAATGACATCTTCTGCTTAATTATTAGGCAGATTTCAATGAAACTTCATCAGAATCTTCAATTGATGTCCCTCTCTAAAAAGTATGGCATTTTTTTAGCCCATTAATGTGGGCGTGGCAGGGCGGGACTTATTTTCAGTCTCCTCTGTGATGAACGGTCTTTTATCACTGTAAATTCTTGGAATAATATTCCCTCTTCAAAAATTAGGCAAATATGAATGAAACTTTGCAAGAAAGTTTCTTGGGTGAAATCCACCGGACCAATAAAATGAGCGTTTTTTTGCCATTCTGGCCCTCTTGTTTGAGTTATTTCCCTTTGTTGTTTTTCATACTTGAATTTTGTACGGAGCTTAAATGTATAATAGCTATTATCATGAAATTTTATAGGTAGATTTATCTCACGAAGGAAAAATTGCAGTGCAAAAGAACCATAACTTTACCTGACTTATATTTAGCTCCACTAGAGCTTATGTTATGGCAGGTTGCCCGTCGTTAGTCCGGACGTCCGTGCGTAATCTATTTTATTGAAATATTCTCCTCTGAAACAACCGGGCAGAATGTAACCAAATTTCATAGGAATGATCCTTTGAACATGCTTTCTAGGATTCCTTCAAGAAATGTGATCGGGTTGATACATGTAACTTAGGCGCTACTGGCCATCGAGTCTCTATAAAAGGGACCCCAATTTCGCAATATCTCAATATCTTCTCTGAAACTACCAGTCAGAATTCAACCAAACTTTGCAGAAATGATCCTCATGACATTAATTTTCGGATTCCTTCGTTAAATTCGGGTCGGGGTGATAACTTGGAGCTACGGGCTAAAATGTCGCCAAAGAAGGGGCCCAAAAAATGATGATATATAAAAAAATCTTCTTCTCTGAAACTGCTTGTCAGAATTAAACTTTACAGAAATGATCCTTAGAACATACTTTTCAGATTCCTTCGGATTGATAGTTGGGCGCTATTGGCTGACGGGTCACCAAAAAAGGGGCCCGCATTCGTGAAGTAAAAACACCTTTTTTCAGAACCTAAGGGTTATAATTCAACCAAACTTTACAAAAGTGATCCCTAGGACATACTTTTTCAGATTTCTTCGTAAAATTCAGATGGGGTTGATAGTTTGGCGCTTTGTGCTGATATGTCATAACAAAAGGGGCTTGCAATGGTGTGTATAAAAAAAATCTTCTCTGAAACCACTGGTCAGAATGCAACTAAACTTTACAGAAATGATCCCCAGGACATGCTCTTTCAGATTCCTTTGTTAAATTTGGATCGGATTGATACTAAGGGCGCTTCGGGTTGACATGTCACCAAAGAAGGGCCCTAATGGTAAATTTCAGAAAATCTTCTCTTCTGAAACTACTGGTCAGAATTTAACCAAACTTTACATGATCCCCAGCAAATGCTCTTTCAGATTCCTTCGTTAAATTTGGATCAAGTTGATTACATGGGCGCTTTGGGCGGACGTTTCATCAAAAGGGGGCCTAAATATTGAAATACAGATTTCTGCGTTAAATTCTGATTGGAAAGAAATTGTGAGTGCAAAGACATACCAAGGGCCTTGTTGGTCTATTTATCATCCTTTTTTAATCTACTTTTCAGAATTCAACCAAACTTCACTGACATACCCCTTAGTATATGCTCTTTCAAAGCTGTCGTCAAATTCTTCGTGGGAAATTAACTTAAGTGCTTGAGGCTTTCGCGTCAGCTAAAAAAGAGACCAAAAGGGAGAAATCACGAAAGCTCAATGTCTTAAACTAGACATTTGATATGAATGATTTTGTGTAGGACTGTAATAAGTCAATAATAAAGGTTGGAAGATGATTGGCTTTGATTCTGACATCATGATGAATCCTTGGCCCTGACAGGTGACCTATTTTCTTAAATATTGAACTATAAAAGTCTAGGACTGTGTTAAGTCAATAATAAAGGTTTGATAATGATTGTCTTTGATTCTGGCATCATGTTGAACCCTTGACTAAGATCTTGACCTTTGACCAACTTTCTTAAATTTTGAATTATAAGGTCTAGGACCAAATAAAATCAATGATAAAGATTGGAAGTGCATTGTCTTTGATTCTGGCATCAATTTGAACCCTTTACCTGGTTATTGATCTTTGATCTTCTTCCTTAAATTCATTATTATAGGGCCAATGACTGTATTAAAACAATAATTAAGGAAAGTAGATGGTTGTCTTTAAATCTGGCACCTTGATGGATCCTTGACCGTTACATTGACATGACATACATTCTTAAATATTGAATTATAAGGTCAGGACTTTGTAGATGGTCTTTGATTCTGGTATCAAGATGAATCCTTTACCCAGACCATGGCCTTGACCTTCTTTCTTAAATTTATAATTGTAGGGTCTAGGATGGTATTAAGTCAGTAAGAACGGTCGGTAGATGATTGTCTTCGATTCTGGCATCATGATGGACCCTGACCGTGACCTTTGGCCTATTTAAATATGAAGTTATTAGGGTAACAATAGTATAAGATCAATGATAAATAGTGTTAGATATTATTTCTTGGATTATGGCATCCTATTGAACCTATGATACCAAACTTGACCTTTGACCTACTTCCAAAAAAAATGAATTATCAAGTCAATAACTATATAAGTGTCTGAGGATGCTTGTCTTCTACTCTGGCATCCTGTAGAATCCAATAGCCCTGACTATGACCTCTGACTTTTTTTCTTAAATTTATCAAAGGGTCGAGGTCGGAATTAAATCTATGGTAAGGTTTACATTTTCACATTTCACATTTAATATTAATGTTAATAAAATAATAATGATAATATCTTTATTTTAAGAAGGTAAAACATATAGAAATAAAATTCAATCAACAATGAGATAGGAAGTGTCTTTTTTACAATGATGCCTTCTCTCAATCCTAAACTCTCACCCTTTCCCTTACTCACACACATCCATCAACTCCTTCTTAAACTTTCAATCGCTCGCTTATTCGCTCACTCACTTGCTCTCTTGCCCATATGCATACTCACGTAATCAAATACCTTGACCTACATCATTCATTCAATTTCGCTTAAAGATAATTCATGTTTCTTTTGGTTTCTTTTTGGCAATTCCAGTGGAGCGAAACTTACCCTTCCTGGGCCTCAAGTTTTTCTTTCTCATTTCCCCCCTAGTTGCAAGGGAAAATGCAAATTTTGCGTTTTTCCAATCCATAGGTGTAGTGTTTCCGATAATCAAATTTACTATCAAAATGATCTGCCATATTTATGATGAAATATTGTAATGAGTGACTATTTCCATAAGCAACCGCTTTTTGGTGGTACTCTAAATGGTCTCTCAACACAAATGTTACTGTCCTGTACCTAAAAGTCCAAAGAGCCTTGATTAAGATATATATTATCAAAAAAGTGTTGCACCCCCTACACAAAATTGTTATGTAGTTGAAGGCAAAAAAGCTTTTTTCACAAAGATATAATGCATTTTTGATTTGTGACCTGTTGGCGAAAAGTAACTGATGTCTTAATGTAGAAAGAAAAGTGTTTTGGCATTTAACTAACAACCCATAATCATGTACTATGGACTACGTAAAAAGCAAGTTTCTCAAACGCTTAATAAGACAACTACAGAATATTGCTTCTGAATCATATTGCTTTAATTAGTCGAATCTGGTACCAATATAACAATTAATGAGAAATATAATATTACTTGCCGTCTTAGAGCGGACAAGATCTTCAAAGATAGTAGTAGAATCGAGTGGGATTATGCCACAAAAAAGCTGTCCCGTGAATAAGTTTCAACAAACAAGTAGTGTCTGCAACAGGATTCACCGAGAAGACCTTCAGGGAGACCATGATTAACAAAAGAGTCAAGATACAGTTTTAATTTGACCAATAAGTCCAATTACTGCTCCTCGCACAATTTGTAAGAACTGCAATTGCAAGGTCTACAGAAAAGCCACCATGAAACGCCAAATAGGTTTGTCAAATGATTATATGTCTGTAAAGGTCGGAAAACGACATAATACCTACGAATTAATTCAAAATAATTATATGCTCTGGTGTGTCGAATGGAATTTAAGGCCATTTAGATGAGTGTGCTAGTACAATGGAAGCAGAATCCTCCGAGATGTTGTGGACAAAGAGGCAGTGTTTCGGTGCAATTTAGGACTTCGTGTAGGCGTGCTCATAAACTTGGTTTTTTTCCTCTCCATTTTTTTTAAACAAAAACTCTAATGTGTCAGACATGGAGTGCACAACTTTTTTGATTATGTATAGTTTGAAACCCGACCTTGCCACACACATCCTTTATAACATTTGTCTTTGACAAATGGATTGATGTTTGTAAGCCTATGTGGGATGAACAGTTGAAGGCTCGGGGATAATAACGTTCCGACACCGTTGAGCGAAATACCAGTAATCCATGGTTAGGTGGCCCGGCCGCCGGAACATGACTGAAGCTGTTTTTAAGGCGTTCTGATTTTCCCATAAATTGTTTTACATTGTACATACAGATCAGATGTTGCGTTTAGAAACAATGCCTTATGTGATTTGTGGAGCAAAGAGTCAAAATATAACAAAAACTACCGATATATGATATCCACTACACGTATTTGTGCTCCGCCACGCGAAATACCATATTGGGTATTGCGCAAAGTATCTGTCCTAGTAAGGCTGCGCGAATTGCACTGACAATAATCAAATTTTATTTGCTGGTCATGTGTTTTATGTGTCTGTGAAGACACACAATCAGAAAATACTAAGATTTTATAAAAGGGAGGAAAGAATATTGCTAATTGGTCGAAATCATCGTTTATGTTTTACATCTATTGAAAATCATTAAAAACTCGTCCTTCATAAAACGTGTCATTTTCATGAAGGTCCTAACTCTAACAATATACTGTTCATCAGAAGAAATAGCTTTTGAACAATATTTGATGTCAATTTAATAGATCGTTGAAATATATTGAAGTGAGCTGGACATTACCTACAACCACGATCGTTCATGTGACATTTTGCTTCCCCTATTTATCGTGTTTAATAAACCTTAAACAGTTTGACATTCATTTGTTTACTCGTTAAATTTATATATGTGCATTATTTACTAACCGTAGATTTGTCCTTCCGTTTAAAGTTCTTTCATTACTGTGTAGTTATTGATTTATTGACATTTGACTTTTGTTTACATCCTCATGTCCGCCATTTTTGTCTCCTAATCAGAATGCATTGTGGGATAGAATTGATGATGTCATCAAGTGACGTATCAATTTTACCCCTCTCGCAATATAGCGCCTTATTCAAAAGTCAATCTATCAAAACACTACAATTTATTCCTTTTTTAAGGTAAAGATGACTTGTGTTCATATTTATTAGTCCATCGCATACGATTTCGCTAATTTGTGGTCGCTTTTACGTAGGGTTAACGGAACCTACATCTAGTGTATGAATTTTCCAACAAACTTTCTTGTAGGAAATCTTTCCGACAGATTTTCATGTCGGAAATCCAACCAGAAATATTGTTGGATTCGCTCGTATGAAAGCCGTGTTCCGACGTTTTCATGGACTCCAGCTTTGATTTTTCGTAGGAAACCTCCGTTATAATTTCATTTGATTTTTATTTGATTTTGGCTTAAGTTTATTTTGGTTTTGGTAAAATCAACATTTTAATTTAATATTCTGGAAAAAAAATATTTCTTTATTTATCCTTCAATCGGTGGGCGTCGCACCCGTCGACTTACGGTCTCACTCCTGTCATTTTCGTTGTTGTCACTTTAGGTTAAATTAAATCATTTAGGAATTTATACTTAATTTTAATACTTAGTGTTTGACTAAATTATGATTTATTTAATCACTTAATTCTTTTAAGTTTTTCCGGCTTTATTTAATCTAGGAACACTGTCATCTTTGTCAATTCTTTTAATATTATAAGAATCTATTCAGAAACTTTCAACCTTAAGGTATCAGGTCCATCCTAGATTGCTATTGTTAAGGATTATCTCTTCAAAGTACTAGCTAGCAACTTAATTTTTGAGAATAAACACATGTAAAAGAGAAATCAGATTTAACTAGAATATATAATTGGTTAATTGATTAAAATTCTGGTGTTTGTTATTTATTAAATTCATTCCACATAAATATAAGTTTATCTGGAGTCCACCCTTCCCCTATATTGTCATCACCTTGGCGCAACCCTCTACCCAGAAGATATCAGTGACCCGCAGCTCGCAACATATTACTTGGTGTCAGAAGTGGGATTCACAGTCACATTACAGTGAATCCAGAGATTCGAACTTGCGACCTGGAAGCATACAGGAATAGGTAGGAGAAAAGGCGCAACAGAACAGACAGAGCAACAATTGAGTGATAGGGCCTGTCACAGTCAGATACCATACACAGCAGATGACAATGAAAGCAACACAGACTACTTACAGCTTGAGGTCAACTCAATGGAAGGGGACCATCAAACAGAGGGCTTGAGTAATATCGACTCTCGGTCTAACCGCCAGCTCCCACTTCCCCCCAATCAGATACAGCAGGTAGAGGCAGAGACTGCGGGAGGAGACAAGCTTCCAAGCAAACAATTATTTGAAGGGCCTTATTACAGTAACATACCCAGCACTACCTGCCTCAATACAGCAACACTATCCTATGGCCACAATGAGCAATTGACATGTACAATGGGAAGACCCACTACACATATTAAAAGCAAAACACCTTGTGAATTTCCAACAGGTGACCACAGCCTACAACCCAGGCCTAACCTAAAACACTCAGGAAGAAATGACGAAAGACAATTTCTAAGGCAAGAGCCGGGTTACCAAGTTGAGAGTGTAGGAACGTCTCACCCACCAAGATTTGAACAGCACATGCACTTGATGCAACCCAATGCACAACCTGAAGGAGATCAGGGACCCAGATGCAATTTAGGGAGAACACCACTTCCACAGGAACATGGTTCTATTAGCCATCTTCAACAGGGGCATGGTTTATTTAGCCAACTGCCACGAGGGAATGAACATAGTCACCTTCCAAGGGGGCATGGTGCTGTAAGCCAAATATCACAGAGACATGGTGCTATAAGCCAGCTTCCACAGGGACATGCTTCTAATAACCAACTCCCACAGGTACATGGTTACTACAGACAGCACAACCAACAAGGCTACCAAATACCTAGGACTCCAAAACATGGTAACTACAGTGACATTAAGATTCCACCTTTCACAGGAAAGGAAGACTGGTCTGTATGGATAAATCGCTTCGAGGTCATAGCTGAAAGAAACAGATGGGACGAAGATGAAATGATTGATCAGATCCTCCCAAGAATACAGGGACCTGCAGGCGAATTTGTATATACACAGCTACCCAGATGGAAAATTTTTGACTATGGGGAGTTGACGTCTGAACTAACTAACCAATTTAGAGTGATCGAAACACAACAGTCATACGCAGCAAAATTTAGTAGACGCGACCAAAGGAATGGAGAGACAGCGGAAGAATACGCCGCAGATCTCAAGAGACTATACTCGAAGGCCTATAAATCAAGAGGTAACCAAGTTAAACAAGAAGATTTGGTGAGACGGTTTCTGGACGGGCTAAAGGACCATGAAGCGAGGTTCGAAGTTGAATATAACAAAGATCCAAAAACCATAGATGAGGCTGTTTATCATGTGGTAAGATTCATTCATGTGCGGCAAGCCAAAGAAAGAGACCCCTATGGTGATAGAAAAATGAAGCGATTTACCAGACAGATATGTGTAGACAGTGAATCCGAAGACAATGATTCAGATTACAACGAATCAGAGAGTAAAGATGTAAGGGCACTACGAAATAAGCAGACTTTTGAAAAACAAGAAAGAGAAACAAGACCCAAAAGAAAGGATAATGACTCATCCAGCCCCATTCAAACAGCCCTACTGGAGGTGATATCACAACTAAATAAGTTAGTTGACCAAGATGGGAAAAAGGAGAAAAGAGAGTACACCTGTTATGCATGTGGTAAAGAGGGACATTTCATTAGAGACTGTCCACAGAAAAACAGTCAGCAGAAGCGGAACCCGGAAAAGTTGGACGAAAACAGTCAAGCCCGAAAGTCTAACAAGTCAAACCAGGACCATTTAAACTACTAGAGGCCGAACCTAGTGGTCGAGGTGAGGCCAAACATTTTGATGACCACAAAAAGAACAGTAGCAGTTTTGAATGTAGCAGACGACAGAGACCAGGAAGTAATAGTCTCTACATAAAAGGACTTATAGAGGATAAACCAATTCTTTTTACTGCAGATACCGGTGCAACCAAAACAGTAATATCCGACAAAGTGTATAGAAGTATTGATCCAGAAAACAGACCCCAGCTTAAACAATCAACAAACCTGGTGAATGCCGATGGTACGCCAATAAAAGAGACAGGGAAAGGCTTGTTTAACCTTCAAATAGGACCAGTTACTCTACAAAAAGAGATTATTGTTGCACAAATAGAAGACGAGGGCTTACTAGGGATGGACATCTTACAGAATGACGAGAGTGGTCCAGTGGATATAATAATGAGTGAAGGGATTATAAAACTCAGGGGCCATAAAGTACCATGTATAAGTACCAACACCATTGAAAGTAGCAGAAAAGTAACTTTAGCAGACAACTATATAATACCAGGATATAGTGAGATGCTTGTAGACGTCTTCATTGACAGAACGGAAGAAGATGAAATACTCAACCTGAATGAATTCATCATTGAGCCCACTGAAAACTTCAAAGACACATACCCGCTGCAGATGGCAGCTACCCTTGTAGACAACAATGCAAATGTTACCACTAAGATACGCATTCTGAATCCATTCCAAGACGAGGTAGAGCTACGGCAGAACTCAGTGGTGGGTCAGGCTGAAGCCATACTTGAAGAACCAACCATTCTTGCTGAAGAAGAAGATCCAAATTCCAAAGAAAACACAAACGTCCGCAGAATCAAGTTTAATTCAACCAAAGCCCAAGAACCCTTTTCAAGACATAACTCAGAAACCAGAGAACCAAATATACCAGAACATCTTAAAGAACTTTTTGAGAAGACTACATTGGAATGTGCACCAAAAGACAAAATTGTCATTGCAACACTTCTAGGGAAATATCAGGATGTTTTCTCAAAAGATGAATGGGATCTTGGTTGTACGCACCTTACCAAGCATTCAATTGATACTGGTGATGCACCTCCCATAAAACAACCCCCAAGAAAAGTACCGATGGCCTATGCAGATGAAGAGCAAAAAGCAGTAGAGAAACTACTTCAGCAGAATGTTGCACGGAAAAGTACATCTCCTTGGTCATCACCTCTGTTACTCGTGAAAAAGAAAAATGGCACAATGAGACCGTGTATTGACTACCGAAGGCTGAATAAGTTGGTGACACCGGATGCATTTCCACTGCCAAGAATCCAGGATTGCCTAGATGCAGTTTCAGGGTCTAGCCTATTTAGTACATTCGACCTTACTAGTGGCTACTTTCAGATTCCAGTGAGAGAAGAAGACATACCCAAAACAGCCTTTGCATGCAAGTTTGGACAGTTTGAAATGACAAAGATGCCCTTTGGCTTAAATAACTCTGCTAGCACATTCCAGAGGACAATGGAGCTTGCCCTTCAAGGACTACAGTGGCGGACTTGCATTATCTATATAGATGATATAATCATGTTTGCCAGAAACATAGACGAACATCTTTGCATGGTTGAAGAAGTTCTTGCTAGACTGAAGCAAGTGGGTCTAAAGCTGAAACCGGAGAAATGCGAACTGCTACAGAAAGAAGTGACATTTCTTGGACATGTGGTATCCTCTGGTAGGGTAAAACCAAGCCCAACAAATATTGCAAAAGTAGTAGAGTGGCCAGCACCAAAATCCCCAAAACAAGTTAAACAGTTTGTTGCTATGTGTTCCTATTTTCGCAGGTTCATACAAGACTTTTCCAGAATAGCACGGCCAATGGTAGACCTGACCAAGAAGGGGCAGAAGTATGTCTGGACCAAAAGCTGTCAAGAATCCTTTGACAGTCTCAAAGCCGCTTTGATCAGTCCAGAAATTATGGGTTATCCTCTGAATGATGGTGGCGAGTTTATCTTAGATACCGATTCATCAGATGTAGCTATTGGATCAGTTTTATTTCAGGTGCAAGACGGCAGAGAAAGAGTCATAGCTTATGCCAGCAGGTCCATGAACAAAGCTGAGCGCAACTACTGCATAACTGAAAAAGAATTACTAGCAGTTAGGTATTTTATTGAATATTTCAGACAGTATCTTTTAGGGAGAAGATTCCTGGTTAGAACAGATCACCAAGCGCTTGTCTGGTTGTTCAGCCTCAAAGAACCTAGAAGTTAAATTGCCCGCTGGATAGAGATCCTGTCTCAGTATGACTTTGCCATACAGTATCGCCCTGGTCAAAAGCAAGGGCACTGCGACGCATTATCCCGGTGCGAAAACCCACAAGATTGCAACTGTCCAGATGTAGACATGATCGAACAACTAAAATGCGGACCATGCAAGAAGTGTGTTAAGAGGGCCAAAGACATGATGCTCAATGATAAATATCGACAAATGATGTCCTTGTGCCCTACAGTTGAAGAGTTTATTCCAAAGTTACATAGAGAGCAAGAGTCAAGTACTGCTGGTAACATCAAAACAGCTGAAAAGAAGCAACTAGCAACTAGCAAGGACAAGTTATCTCAGCTAAAACGTGAGATACCAGGGAATGAAAAAGAGGAGTTTCAGTTAAGGTTACCTGGCAGTTGTGATGATGAACTAGTAGAAGCTACAACCTCTCCAGAGGAAGTCATAACCAGCACTAGTACCAGCAAGCAAGTACATGTATCACCAATAATTAGCAACGCAAATCAGTCAACAAACAGAGAGACTAACCCATCAATCACCATCATTCCAGAATCTGCCATAGTTGTGACTACAACTCCTAGTACCAGCATACCAGCGAAAGCTACCAGCAGGGACCAGTTTGGTTGGCAATGGACTGGTGGAATTTCCAAACAGGACCTACGGTCAGCACAAGAGCAAGATAATGATCTGGGTTTCATTTTCCAAGCCATGGACTCAAAGACAAGACCAAGCTGGCAAGATGTACAGAACAGAAGTCCAGCAGCACGTCATTATTGGCTTACATGGGACTGCTTAGAGATGGATGACAATTTACTACTCAAGAAATTTACCAAGAAAGATAATTCAGGTTCTTTCCTACAATTTCTGGTACCCGAATCACTAAAAGAGAGTGTTTTGAAGCAGATGCATGACTGTATCCTGTCCGGTCATCTCGGTGTTAAGAAAACCAAAGAGAAAACAATACAAATATTTTTTTGGTTTAATATGAAAGAGGACATTGTTGCTTACAGACGATCCTGTAAGATCTGTGCAGCTAGTAAGAAGCCATCAAAAGCACCAAAAGCCCCGCTAGGCCATATCAAAGTTGGAGCGCCTTGGGATGTCCTTGCCATTGACTACATAGGGCCTTTACCACTCACTCCCAGAGGAAACCGCCACATTTTGGTCTTGACAGATTTGTTCACCAAGTATGTTGAGGTCATCCCAGTCAAAGATCTTACAGCTGAAGAATGTGCACGACAGATATTGAACAATTTCGTTGCTCGGTGGGGATGCCCCCTCTCAATACACAGCGATCAAGGACGTACTTTTGAAAGTGAGGTTTTCCGACAGCTCACCAGGATGCTCGAGGTTCACAAGACTCGAACCTCTGCAAGAAACCCAAAATGCAACGGACAATGTGAAAGATTCAATAGGACGCTTTTGGGTATGATACGGACATACTTATGTGATGAGCAAACCGATTGGGACCTGTATCTTGGTTGTCTTGCAGGTGCCTATAGAGACACACCTTGTGAGTCAACGAACATGACACCCAATCTCATGGCAATCGGACGAGAAGTGCGCCTCCCAGTTGAGCTTATCTTCGGCAGCACAACACAACACGACAAGGACATCACTACGTACGGGGAGTATGTTGACAAACTCAAGAGGAAGGTGCAGAGGGCCCATGATATAGCCCGTCGACACCTTGCAACCAGTGCAAAGCGTCACAAGAGCGCCTACAACATAAAGCTGCAGCTCAACAATTACAAGACTGGTGACATGGTTTGGCTCTTACATGAATCAAGAAAAGTTGGGGTGAACCAGAAGCTAGAGAAGGTGTATGATGGACCATTCCTGGTGAAAAGGAAGATAACTGAGGTCAACTTTCTTCTTCAGCTTGACAAGATTGATTGATTGATTGAATGGGGTTTTACGCCGCTTTCAACATTATTTCAGTTATATCGCGGCGGCTGGAGCACCTAACAATGGATTCCTGGTATTTCTCACGCCAGTACTACCATTACATCCTTTCCTAGCCTCCAGCTACTATCTCACATAGATCTACGATTATCGACCCATTGGTGAGAGACAAATAGTCGGAAAGAATGAGTGCCGCCGTCGGGGATCGAACCCGTGACCTCTAGTTTGACAGTCCGACGCGCTACCAACTGCGCTATGACGGCGGCTTTCAGCTTGACAAGAAGGGTCTGGAAAGAGTTGTCCACCATGACAAGATGAAACCTTATGAGGCCAGAGAGGTTCCATTATGGATCAAGAAAGCAAAAGACAAACTTTTACTATAATTTCGATTTACTAAAAGCATACAAATACAGTTTTAATTTTCAAAATCTATTGTTAATTTAAGAAATTTAATCGATTTTATCTCATGAATCGTCCGAAACATTTTTACCATGTATGTTAAACAAATTTAGATTCATTTCTCAAGTTGATCGTGAACACAGTCTTGTTAATGGAGTGAGCCGCAAGTCTAACAGGGTTTTACAAGCAAATTATATGAAGTAGAGCAAAGATCAAGGAAGTTTTCAACTAAAAGTAATTGCAGTAGATTTGAACAATGTTGTGGGTAGTTAGTACACAGGGTAGAGTTCCCGAGAGGATAAGTCCAAGGAGGGGTAGGTTGTCGGCTACACACGGGGTGGGAGCGCGACAAGGCTATTCAAATTGGCAGTGGAGGGAATTCGTGTACAGTTGAAGGTTCAAGGCTAGCATAACTCGGTTGAAAGTGGGGATCAAAATGCTTGACAAGGGTTATAGTTCTTGCAAAATCCAGTCTGCTTGCATATCTTAAATAGAGAATTGACAAGGGTTGTTCACAAGTACAGGTGTTCAAGAGGCAAACATTGAGATTAATTCAAGGTCACAGGCAGTTATTGCACGAAAATTGTCAGTAAGGTTAATCACAGTCAACTTATATATCACAGCCATGCATAAAAACGGTCCAAAATTTCAGTGGAGAACAAGCTCCAATGTAAATTGTTTAAAAGAGAGAGAGAAGAAGAAAGTAAAGATGCACATAAACAAACAACTATATAGAGAGCAAAACAAGAATAAATTAAATTTAGAAGTTTCTCTGAATAAAATCTGTTGTGAACAGCATGATATTAAGCAGAATTATTGTATTTCTACTTCACAGGAACTGCTGTCTCTAGTCAATATAGCAATGAGCATTAGGACACCTGAAGTAACAATACCGAGCGACAGTGACATAGCAAAGGTGGCTAGAAAACGAGGGAGAGTCTATAGATGCCACCGATGTTACCAAGAAGAGGGGAAGAACTACATTGACGTGAAGTGCAGGATGGAGGCCCATATTCTCAGGGATCACCTAGGGCGTGACGAGGTACCACACTTCTGTTCCCTCTGCCAATTCCGATGCCTCAGAAGGGAAGACCTTGTGGACCACTTAGTGAAATACAGACGGCACCGAGTACTCGCCGTACAGTCTGGAGTGGATCCTGACGACATGACCTGCCTAAAGTCCAACGCCTCTCCATATGTTATGGATGAGAAGGACTTCGCAGTGCTGGACAGGGAAGCCTCCTTCCAACACTGGAAGCAGATACTTGAAAAAGGGAGAACACAGCAGGGAGAGAACTGATGAGAGATACAATGAGAGGAAACATGAGAGATATGACTGGGACAGAAAGGATGAGAAGCAATGCAGAAGCGACTCAGACCAACATTATACATAATAAAGTTAAATTTAAGGCAATTTCCATTGATTGTTCAATTCAACTCAAGCCATTTTTACATACTACTTCTTTAATTCATTTTACTGTTCCCCTACACTTAACATTTAATACTTCAGTTTTTCTTAAAGTTATTTTTTGCCAGTCGGAGCTTTGGCATTTAAGGAGGGGGTGATGAAGTGAGCTGGACATTACCTACAACCACGATCGTTCATGTGACATTTTGCTTCCCCTATTTATCGTGTTTAATAAACCTTAAACAGTTTGACATTCATTTGTTTACTCGTTAAATTTATATATGTGCATTATTTACTAACCGTAGATTTGTCCTTCCATTTAAAGTTCTTTCATTACTGTGTAGTTATTGATTTATTGACATTTGACTTTTGTTTACATCCTCATGTCCGCCATTTTTGTCTCCTAATCAGAATGCATTGTGGGATAGAATTGATGATGTCATCAAGTGACGTATCAATTTTACCCCTCTCGCAATATAGCGCCTTATTCAAAAGTCAATCTATCAAAACACTACAATTTATTCCCTTTTTAAGGTAAAGATGACTTGTGTTCATATTTATTGGTCCATCGCATACGATTTCGCTAATTTGTGGTCGCTTTTACGTAGGGTTAACGGAACCTACAACATCTAGTGTATGAATTTTCCAACAAACTTTCTTGTAGGAAATCTTTCCGACAGATTTTCATGTCGGAAATCCAACCAGAAATATTGTTGGAATCGCTCGTATAAAAAGCCGTGTTCCGACGTTTTCATGAACTCCAGCTTTGATTTTTCGTAGGAAACCTCCGTTATAATTTCATTTGATTTTTATTTGATTTTGGCTTAAGTTTATTTTGGTTTTGGTAAAATCAACATTTTAATTTAATATTCTGGAAAAAAAAATAATATTTCTTTATTTATCCTTCAATCGGTGGGCGTCGCACCCGTCGACTTACGGTCTCACTCCTGTCATTTTCGTTGTTGTCACTTTAGGTTAAATTAAATCATTTAGGAATTTATACTTAATTTTAATACTTAGTGTTTGATCTGATTTCTCTTTTACATGTGTTTATTCTCAAAATTTTATCCGAGCAACGAGCTGCTCATTTTGTATAGCTTACAAATGAAAAATAAACCGTGTCTCTTTTATTAAGTGACCGTTTTCAACTACCTATTTAAAAATAAAAACGTCTTAAAGAGTAGAATTGATTAAAATTCTGGTGTTTGTTATTTATTAAATTCATTCCACATAAATATAAGTTTATCTGGAGTCCACCCTTCCCCTATATTGTCATCACCTTGGCGCAACCCTCTACCCAGAAGATATCAGTGACCCGCAGCTCGCAACAATATTTTCTTTGATTTGCTTGTCTGTTAGTATGGGGTTTAACAACATTTTCAACAATATTGCAGTTATATCGTGGCGACTGGTGCACCTACCCATAGTTTTCTGTTGATTCCCACACCATTATAACCATAACATTTTATCCGAGCAACGAGCTGCTCATTTTGTATAGCTTACAAATGAAAAATAAACCGTGTCTCTTTTATTAAGTGACCGTTTTCAACTACCTATTTAAAAATAAAAACGTCTTAAAGAGTAGAATTTTATTGGTCTAGAATTATATTCGTATTGTAAATTAATCTTATGTCATTCAAACTATATGATGATTCTTATAAGTTTGAAAATGGATTATTGAAAACACAATTTTCAATCAAAAATATGTTTCTAATCTGTAAACAACAAGTGTACCTTAAGCGATAATTCTCTTAAACCACTAGCCGCTCTTTGGTGGTACCAGTATGAGCGCTTAATAAAATTGTGACCCGTCACGCAAAAAGGGACAATTTGGGTAGTTATCTATTTTCGGAGTTCCCGATGGTTACTTTTTCGATCTTACATTTCCATTTTGAAATAAAAACTGTTCATCCTAAAGTCACACGAATTAAGAGTACACAGAAAGACAGTTTTCACTTGATGTTGTACTTCCCAAAATAGAAGTTTTGAAGTCGGCACGAGCTCGAAAAGCTTCGGAATACATCGGGGATGTTTTTGTTTCCTTTCTTCAAATTTCGATTCCGTTAATAACGTCAGCGTCATTTCAGTACGTAAATATATCTTTATTACTGCAATGACGTCATAAGTGACGAAATTACTGCGCCGTTATCTTCCTCCAGCAATCTAAAGGGATTAAAAAGGCATCATCCAAGAATACATGAGTCATGCGAATTCAACGTTTTTTTTCTTTGGGAATGCAATATCTTAGAATGTTTGTTTCGTGTCTTAGCATTCGGAACATCGCTCGGATTTTTCCGTCAATTGAAAAGTCTATTCCGTAGATTCACCGAGGAATCCCCCATTGGTGTCTTTGAACATGCCATGAAACTGACCTGTAACCATAATAACTATCATGACTGTTACTGTTGCCTTCCAGGTACTGACACTGTTAGACTGGTTCTCTTGCTTCACGTACCCTGAATCTTTGAGACAGACTCGAACTCTCAGTGACCCATCTTTATCGACGAGGGTAACGAACTCATTCGGATACAGGACTCTTTCTTCCTCAGTCAGGTACAGAACTGAATTACGGCTGTCTAGTTGGTACTCGTCTTTGGGGAGCTCTATTTGGTCACAAAGCATCGTCTTGGTGACTCCGAGGCAGAAGCGTGTAGGTTGTAGGGCGACAATATCATAGACGCGTCTCCACGATGGAATGATAAGACTGATGTTAGCCGGATATTCATAACGTGACCAGAGCGGTGTCACCGAGTCATGATCGCTGCCGCGGGTGGTACTTCCATGCCTACTGATCTTCTGTCTGAACTCTATTCTTCGCTTTATATCTAGGCTCCATGTTTTTGATAGCTGGGTTTGAAAATACTCGACGAACTCTTGGAGCTTTAGTTGGTTTCTCTTCAGGACCATGCATACAAGGAATTCTAGGTCGCTTGTTTCTTCTAAGTATGCAATAGTGTATACAGAGAAAACGCCGGCCCAGGGAGAATTTCGCTCTACAATGGAGAGTATCTGTGAATCAGGCATGTCTAACAGTAGTTGCTTGTCTTCCTTGGTATCCTGGCTAGTTGAGAGATTCAAACATACGTTCATACAGTTGACTGTTGTCTGTTGGGTAGTGAATCCACAGCCACCAGTATGAAGTCGGGTTTGCAGAACAGGGCAAAATGTATGATGGCAGTTGGAGTCATTCTGAAATAATTTGATTTCGAATAGGGTTAAAAACGTGAAAAAGGTTTTATTGGTCACTGAAAATAATTCTGAGTAAGATGCTATTCTTAAGGTAGTGGACCCGTAATAGTTTTGCAAAGTTTTGGAAGTAATGCACTTAAACAGTGTTAACCAAGGTTTCCTAATGATTTTCATTAGGAAACCTCGGTCAACATTGTGAAATATTTTGTGGTCCGAAATGTTGCGGAACTATTATGGTTCCACTACCTTAAGCTTTAACACAAAGGGAATCTCTCTTAATATGGAGAAACCTTAACTTTTTTTAATTCATGATGTCAAATTAAAAGATACGATTTTTTTCAGTTCATAGCGATTAAAACTTATCACACTTATGAACAACATTAACAACAAATTTTACAGCAATGTTTCCTAAATAGTCTTCTTTTAAAATCGGTTGAAATCTCGGTTGCCATCGCAACAAACGAGAACTTCTAAAGAAAATCTTTAAATTACTTCTTCTTATGAACCAGAAGCCACATGGCATTGACATTTGGCTAGGATCATAAGCTCAATGACCTTTATCACAATAGCTTAGATTGTTGGGCCACCAGAGGCAGAGCACCAGGGGGAGGGGCTTAAATCAAATCAACTAATTTCAAAGTTCTTCTTCTTCTGAAACAAAAGCCCTACAGCCTTGCCATTTGGCATAGATCATCAGCTCATATCCTTTATCAAAATATCTTAATCATGACTGTTTTCCCGCCTGGGGCAGAGCACTTTTGGGAGGGACGGGACTAAGATCAAATTAGAAATCTTAAGATTCTCTTCTGCTTCTGAACCGGAAGCCCTGCAGCATTGCAATTTGACATGTTATCAGCTTAAAAAACTTTTATAAAAATAGCTAAAATAATGGGTGTGTTACTTGCAGAGGCAGAGCACTTCGGGGAGGGGGGGGTCTCGGATCAGTTTAGAAATCTTTCAATTCTTAAGCAGCAGCCTACAGCCTTGAAATTCGATGTCGGTCATCAACTCATAGACCTTTTTTGAAATGAGTAAAATCATGATTTTTGGACAAGCAGGGGCAGAGTGCCATGGGGAGAATGGAGTACTAAGATCAATTTAAAAATCTTCTTCAAAACCAGGGGCCCATTTTACTAAACATCTTACGATCATTCTTTGCGTAGGTCAAGAATTTCAAGTTGCTTATAAATTAGCAACTATAAATTGAAATTTGCCATGTATCATCTCATTGAAATCGGCTTCTTAAGACGATTCCAATGAGATATTGCAAGGCAAAAATCCTACGATGAATAAAAACACCAGGTACGATTTATGATTTTGACTTACGATTAATTTTTACGTTAGAAGTTTAGTAAAATGGGCCCTAGGAGCTCTACAGCCTTAGAATTTGTCATAAATTATCATCTCTTAACCCTTTATTAAACAGCTTAATTCATTACAGGGTGGCGACCAGGGGCAGAGCACCGGGTGGGGGCAGGTAGGACTCTTCTTTGATTACTATGATACTACAGTTAACACATCTTCATTTCTTCTCACCTCTCTAAGCCAGGTCCAAAGCAGCCTTTATATTTGACAAGAATGAGCATTTCATTGACCTTCATCTAATAGCTATAATCATTCATCTTATAACTATACAAATATCCTTGCGATAACATCCCGTATGATATTTTTTATAATATCACACAGTTATTTTTAGAATAATCATATCATGCGATTATTTTTAGAAACTTGCATTTCAGTTAAAAACATCGGCGAAAACAGGACAAATAGAGGTTATAAGATAAATATAATACGTACATAGTGTATTGTATGAAAAAATATTTAACTATGTTGTGAGAATTGATAATTGTCTTGGCAGAGCCTCGACAATGATCAATTCTTCCAACCTCGTTAGATTTTTTTTTCATACATTAAACTAAGTACGTATTATATATTTCTCTCTTGAACCATCATGTGCAGAGCAACGGCGGAAGGGGTAGTACTCTGGAGTCAATAAAGAAATCTTTAAAATATCTTCTTCATCTTAACCAGAACTCCAACAGCCTTGATATATGGTATGGATTATGAGATGAACGACATTCAAGTAAAATGCTTAAATCATTAGTGTTGAGCAATCAGGGGCGAAAGAAATTGTATTCCTCTTCTGAACCAGGTTGCTAACAGCCTTAAAATTCGGTTAAATCATCAGTTCAAATACATTTATGAAAGTAATCCTTTCAAGCTAAGTAATTATTACAGATGTAGAAATCGAATTTTT
The DNA here is from genome assembly GCA_948146395.1 of Fragum whitleyi. Lineage (NCBI taxonomy): Eukaryota > Metazoa > Mollusca > Bivalvia > Cardiida > Cardiidae > Fragum > Fragum whitleyi. The sequence goes on along the minus strand of OX411549.1, from coordinate 51,206,926 downwards.
TTGTCTTTTATCGAAAAAAGAACCAGAAATGGATGAGTCTTCATCTAACCCATCCATTCCCCTAAATCGATTCCTACGTGCCTGGGTTATCAGTATTTGAAACTTTAATAACAGTTACATAAATATCAATTGAGTACATGTTTAGTATTACAGCAAATATTATCAAACTCTTGTCTTTTGGATATTTATCACTAGAATAGGTGAGCGCCTGAATTTAAAGGGCTGGTTGTTTATGGGATTGCACCCCAATGAAAACTATATTATTCTTTCAAAATAAATATAATCATTGTGACCCGTCACGCGAAAAGGGACCATCTGGGAACTCCATGAAATATTTTTTTTTCAACAGAAATTGATTCTAGTACAGGTCAACCAGAGGTCGCATTTCAAAAATTCTTTCACTAGAAACAGAAAATTAGTAAGGTGAGAAACGAAAAGTTATATCTCTAGTCAGTCTGCGCCGTCCTCACAGTCTCACTATGGTTTTTACTTTACGCACTACCCGGATGGTCATTTTTTGCGTGACAGGTCACATATTTAAAATAAAGCAAAAGATCTAACATACCTTATGGTGTTTAGACCTGAAGCAGGGCCGTCCATTATCTTCATTCCTAGCTGCGATTTGTGTAGCATCTTCGATAGACTTCACATCGAGCAGGGACCGATACGGCGAGTCAGTAAATCTCGCTTCTTCCGGGTCAAACTCGCATCTGACTGCATCATCAATCGCAATTGCAGCACCGTTACAGATCGCACAAAATATGTTCTTGTATGCCTTATGGATCATTCTAATGTACATTGCACGAGGACCGATTTCACACGCTTCAATGACAGATTGTCTGTCCATTTGAAGCTTTGATGGGATATAGAACTTGTCCCGAAATATTTCAGGACATGTCCCTTTTTCGTCAAAGCAAAGTTTATCAAAACTCTTACTTTCCGCGTTCGGTGGCATAAAAAAAATACGACTATTTAAAAGGATGCCTTTTTCATTGAATAATGTTACGGAATCTAATAATCCCTGCAATCGACCTGTATATTCAAACACGGCAGACCACTCTTGGCCATCCACCACTCCATGACATCGTGCGCATGCGGCATTTTTGAAATTTTTGTCCGCCATTTTGGAGTAGACCGGGAAAAAGTTACCCCACGGAGCCACCTTTTCTAGAGAACTGCATGATGCGTTTTCGTGTTGCCCATCGCTGACCGAGTCTAAACATCCACCATTTGGACTATCCACTACAAAAAGGTATTTACGGGCGTTTCGAACCTCCTGTGCTGTTCCCGGTACCAAGCACTCTGTTCTAGAGGTCCAGTTGTAGTTTTCAGCAAAGCAGCAGTTGTTTGCTTCATAACAGGTGTCGTCGCAAGAACAACCTGTGAAATAACCATACGAGAACTGTCAAAAGAAATCTAAATCGCACACCTGAGTTAACTGTCTTAAGATATCTTAACTTAGTTTTCAATCACACTTGACCCAAATTCGAACCAGTCTGAGATTATATAAAGACAACCAATCTGGACCCGAGGTTACAAAACATTTCTCAGGCTCAGACTCAATTTTATCAAATTTCAATTTGAGATAAAAGCTGTAATTCTGTTTTGTAACTCATTTTTATGTATCAAAATGAAAGATGATTTTCATAATTTGTTATAAATAACAACTTATTAATATCATCTTTTATTTTCATACATTTATTTCAATTTAAAATTTGAGAAAATTTAGCCTGAGCCTGCGAAAAGTTTTATAACCTCGGGCCCATATGAGTTTTCAGGATGATTGGACAGCCTCTAGAGTATCTACATTTTTTTTCTAAAATTTGGCCTCATGACCTTATTTTTGAACCCACTTGACCAAATGCATACTTGACCTCAATTTTATGTAGACAATCATTCTGATCAATTTTTAGGTTTATTGAACAAAAATGTTGCTTCAAGAGTGTCTACAAGGTTTTTCTAAAATTTGACAACATGACCTCATTTTTTACCGTACTGGATTAAATCTTTAACTTGACAAAGATTTCATCCAGACAATGATTTTGATCAATATTCAGGTTGACTGAGCAAAAATATGGCCTCTAGAGTGTTTACAAGGTTTTCTAAGATTTGGCCACTTGACCTCATTTTTTAACACACTTGGTCCAATTTAAATCTTGACATATATTTCTAAAGACATTTATTCTGATCGATTTTCAGGTTGATTGAGTAAAAGATCGTGGCTTCTAGAGTGCTTACAAAGCTTTTCTAAGATTTCACCCCTTGATCTCGTTTTTCCCCCATGTGACCAAATTTCGAACATGACCTAGATTTCATAAAGACAACCATTCTTATCAATCTACAGGATGACTGAGTAAAAAAAGGCTTCTTGAGTGTCTGCGAGTTTTTTTCCTAAGATTTATCCCCTTGACCTTATTTTGACCCCGCCTGACCAAATTTCGATCTTGACCTAGATTTCATCAAGATATTCATTCTGACCAATTTTCAGGTTGACCGAGCAAAAATATGGCTGCTACAGTGTCTGCAAGGTTTTTCTTAGATTTGACCCCTTGACCTAAATTTATTTAGACCCAACTTGAACCAATTTCGAACTTGTTCGAGATTTTATCAAGATAACTATTCCGGCCAATTTTTGGGTTCAGAGCAAAAACATGGCCTCTAGAGGCCTACAAGTTAAATGTTGACGACACACGACGGACGACGGACATCACTTCATGCTCAAGTGAGCTAAAAACGGGAAAAGATATGTCGTTCATTCTCCCCCGCATCAATAGGATTTCGCAGATTAAAAGCGAATTAGACGTACTGTATGTCAATTTTCAGAGTTAAGGCATTAATAGCTGCAAGATTGCTTTTACAATTGAAAAATGCATACAAGCTTAAACAGCAATTATTATTATTATTATTATTTATTATTATTTATAATCACAAGTTAAGGCTATCAGACACAATTGGAAACCTTAACTCGATTTAGCAAAAATATTACCTCCCTTTAATAAAAAATTGTCCCTTTCGTTATTTTTTGTATCAAAGATTCAAGCATTTTGGTAGTTAATTGCTATGTCATTTTGAAATTATATTGCAATGATTTTTTCTGCTGAGGTTAAAAGTATTTGGTTATGTAATAGTTATAGTTCATTTCTGGCAATTTACGCGATATAACCTAAGCGGAGCGCAAGGTTATACGCGTAAATTGTCAGAATATAAACTATAACTGTTTTACCGATCGACTTATTTTTTCATCAAATAACGCTAGTTCAATTGAGTTTCACGTCAATCTTTGATGTCATTCATTTTTGTTGCGTCACACATTCTCCAATCAAATCGAGGTAAACAAAAAGTGGGAGGAGCTAATTGAATCAACGTCGGGTTTCTGTATTTATTTTGTCATTTAGAAAGACAATATCAGTTGAAAACGTCCGGTGAACAAAACCGTGATTGTTACAAGTGGATTTTGTATTCCTATTAGTTAGGATTTTTTGGACCTTCTGTCTCCCTTTTAGGATTTTGTATTATTAGAAAAACGGTTTTCTACCACGGCATATTTAGCTGCGCAGTGTGAGCTCGTCGGACAATCATTTAAATTGTACCCGGGTTCGACCCCCGATAGAGGCACTCATCCTTTCCGACTATTTGTCTCCCACCTATGGGTTGATAATCTTAGTCCTATGTGGGATAGCAACTGGAGACAAGAAATGGAAAGAAGAGGTAGAACTGGTGTTAGAAAGCCAGGAATTCATTGTCGATTGTTAGGTTCTCCAGCCACTGGGGTGTTGTAAGCTGTGTTACCACATAGAAACCAACACCACGGCATATTCATTATCAATAATAACAAGTTTGCAATAGCTCGTTAGTAGAAAAAACATTCAAAGTGCACTGACAAGCTCTAGTTACCAAGTTTTGGTTCCAAACCGATTCGTCACAGTTAAATGGGTCACACTGTTTTTCGATATTAGTCAGCTATTACAGGCCTAACATGCTTCGAGTCACTTGCTTTTTGCAAATATTTGTATCCCTAGAACTTGGACATTTGCATAACTATTAAACTAAAATGGCATTCAAAAGATCCAAAGTATTCATTTAAAAAAAAAGAAGCGAGATTTTATATCGTTTCAACCCCATCGTCTTTTCTTTTTTTATGTCAATGTGAAAAAGTGGAGTACAGAAAGGCTCGGTTCGAGCAAACTCGGCGATGTCATCTTTAATATTTTATTATCAGAATCGTTGATTTATCCGCTAAATCTTGCTAAACGTGCAGACAAATCATTCAAGAACTTTCTCCTTCTTTTAATGAGTAATTGAATTTAAGCATAACTTCAAAAGAATATTCACAAAACGTTTTTTCATAAATACAAGATTGCAAGTTAAGGGTCTTTCGGGACATTTTATCAGACAAGGTTATGACGTCACTGTCTGGTTTTGAATGTAGTCTCCGCCCATTATGACCTAAAGTCACGTAGCTCACTTATTCGAGCAGACCACCAGGTTATGGGATATATTTTTTGAATTTCAAACGAAATAGCGGCCTTTCATTGGAGGAAAAAATAGGGCGATCGGTAAAAAATTGTAAACCCTTTTGAAAGTTGTGTAGTTTTGATTCAGGGGCAATTTTTCCTTTTCAATGTCACAAGTACTTGTTCCGACTGGGACATTAGGATAAAACTTGGTATCTAACAATTCCACAGAAGCTTAAGTGATAAACGTTTATTTCTTTCATAGCTAAAGTTTTGAAAAATGGGGATATTTTGTTGGAAAGTGAGGAAACTTTTGTTGTAAGCAATTTTTCATTTTCTTTAAATGTTATAACCTGTCTTTTCTGTGCCATTGCATTATCTTTTAGCTGTCTTTTGTCATTTGATTAGTTTTTAACCAGAAGATTCAACAAATGAGACTTAGATATTTAGTATGATATGGACTTTTAAAAATTGTTGCCTGAAATGCATCCTCTTATGACTGATATACATGATGATTAGGCTTATTAAAATATTTTACCTTGTCGTGTAAGGAAAGAAGATCCCCAAAGGAACATGATTTCATCTAACCCACCCATCTCCCATAAATTGCCTCCTACGTGCCTGGATTTTCAGTTTTTGAAACTAAAATAGCCGTTACACAAATATCAATGCGAAACATGTATTGTATTACAGCGAATATTATTAATCTCTTGTCTCATGAATATTGATTAACAGAATACGAAAATAGATGAGCGCTTGAATTTGGAAGGTTGGTGGTTTCATGGAAAGCAAAGTGGCCAACAATGCCTGGATACACTACTTTATTTTACCTTCTCTAATTCTTCTAATGTCAAACTAATGTTCTTTTTTATTATTTCAACTATTTTTAATGTAGGAGTATGTTTTGTGTTGATAATAAAATAAAAACTAGATTTTGATGAATGAATGAAAAAAATTTTTCGAGAACGTTTTCACCTGCATTGTCTTGTAAGTGTTACTTATGAAATATTTTACAATTCTTTGTATTCAATGAATTATGTGTACCAACTCACTAACATTGAAGTGTATCATCCAGCTTCTTATTATCGTCATTTTTTATGCATTTTGCAAGAAAAAAATGGTAGTTTCAAAAATACCGATTTTCTCTCAAAAAAAAAAAAAAAAAAAAAATGCATGGAAAGCTATGCTGATGTTTTGGTCACATTATCGGGAAGGTACACTCTTCGAATTATATTTAATTGATAAAGATTGGAACAAGTGCATAATGGTGTCAGGCTACCTTAAAAAAAATCGAGAAAATTTTAAATGATATGTTTTACGGTGCATGACAGAGAGTGTTACAGATGATTATTTACAACACGTATAGAGGTTACAGATTCTTATGGAATACATTTCTTTGTTTAATTAATTTGAGTGGGGTTTATCAGCTATTTTAGCTATAAATTGTTTCCCGTCCGTGCGTCTGTCCGTCTGTTTACTTTCTTTTATTTTCACATTAGAGTCCACAATTTACGTCCGATTGAATTCAAAGTTTCACATAATGATTATACCTCCATCAGAATCTATTCTTTCAATTTTCGGTTAAACATCACGCGAAAAGGGCCTTGGGGAAACGTACCAATTTACTCGTTATAGAAATTAAATCCACAGTTTCATCTGATCTGCTTTATGTTTATGCAAATATAATGCAAACAAAAGGATTGTTCTTATCGAATATGGGTCAGGTCCGTCAAGTATCACAGGAAAAGTGGCCAAGAAATATGATTTATGTCGCATTTGCCTTCAATTTGCTTCATACTTTCACAAAATGATTGAATTAATACTAGATCATTGATTCTTTCGAAAATATGTCGGGTTCGTCAAGTACCACGGGAAAATGGACATTGTTGGAAATTTGATTTTAAATAATTATTATCGCAATAGAGTCTACAATTTCCTACAAAATTTCAAAAAGATTGTGCCAACTTAAGGTAGTGAAACCGTAATAATTCCGCAACATTTCCGAACTCATGAACCTTCACAATGTTGACCGAGGTTTCCTAATGAAAATCATTAGGAAACCTCACTTAACACTGTTAAAGTCCATTTCTTCCGAAACGTTGCGGAACTATTACGGGTCCACTACCTTAAATTTAGAAATAGGTCAGGGCTGTCAAGTACAGTTAACAATATCGTGAAATTGACGAGGTGAATGGATGAACAAAATTAGCGATACTGATACCCTCTCTTCAATAAAATATGCATGCAAGTTCTATTCATAGCTTCCTATTTCTTCAACCTATGAGACGCTTAAAATTTGAGATAAGTCTGTTAAATCGCGATTTTTCTCTATCAAAATTAATTTTGAATGACGTTGTTGATTCTATATTTTTCAATGGGTTTGAGCGTTTTTGAATGGTTTGAGAGAGTGTTTGGAATTAGTGAATGGAGCGCTGAGTGAGCGATTTGGAATGTTTTTGATTGAGTTGAATGTCAATTCACGATGTAACTAACCGTGCATCTTAAACAGCCATTGGCTTTACACCCTGCGAAAACGTTCAAGAACTAACTTTTGAACGCTCTGGAACATTAAATGGTAGTTCAATAACTACTTCTAGAACCAGTTCTAGATCTAGTAATTAAACTTAAATTCAAGAACAATGAAGGGGAGTTCAAGAACTGGTCTAATAACTTGTTCTTAAAGCTCAAGAACTGGTTAAAGTACTAGTTTTGAACTCTTAGGACTGTTCTTAAATTGCAAATAAACGTTCTAGAATGTTCAAGAACCATTTATTGAACTTTCTCGCAGGGAAAGAGGCAGTAGAGAGTCCCAGACCCTAGTGGAGGTCATGGGATTTCGAGAAATCGTAGATTATTTGTAAATTTTTTTAATTCAGGGTTGTATTTTCTTAAGAATTTCAAACCAAATTTGAACAGAACTCATAGCTGATTGTATCCATTTTTGAACAGGTCTTTGGATAGAATAAGCACCACGACCCCATTTCTTCTTTGTTTAAGACAACAAATACAGATCTGTTTGAACAGATGTTTCATAGTCGACAGATGCTTAGCAAACAACGTTAACTCCCTTATTTGCAACCAAGTTAGATATTTTTTCCATACAATACACTAAGACCGAAATATATCTATCTTATAATCTCTAATTAAGTTGTATTCGACGATATTTCATACAGAAATGCAAGTTTCTAAAAATAACTACATTGTGTCATTGTTCTTAAAATATCCATGTATGTGATATCATTAAAAAAAATCATATGTGATGTTATCATACGGATATTTGTATATTTGTACAATAAATGATAAAAGTTGTCATTTCTGAATACATTATATTAAACGGTTTCCACTGCTGGCTCATTAGAGGCATCAAATAGAGGGAATGCAAAGAAGCGGGTTGAATGTAGCCAACTGCAATCCTCTGTAACCTACCATTCGGAACATCACTCGGCCATTTCCGTAAACTGCAACAGACCTCGGATATTATAAGGCTGATGGGTATGTAACAAAATCGTCCATTTTGTAAGGCGGAAACTGTGTAAGAAAAACTAGCACTGTAAATTTATATCTTTTACAGTAACTAACGGCTGAAAAATCTCAATTTTTGAGAATGACGAATCAATCTCAAAAATTGATATTTTTTCAGCCGTTATTTAAGAATCTTAAGATATTTATATAAGATTATGATGGTTTGACGTCAGTGACTTAAACGAGTAGCGTTGGCGACGTCGAATGTTTTCACTCACAGTTTCGAGGACTGAGGCCATTTTAACTGACGTCATCGAGTTTTTCCAAGGGTTTTCCGTAATTTTGAAAAATAATCCGTCTATGTTCTTCCGAGGTTGATCGTGAGATTGGCCGAGTAGTGTTCCGATTTTGTAACCTACTTATCGGCCCATTTCGTAGACTACATTTCGAGGGTTTAGCGCAAGACTGTACTGAGTGTATATACATCGTAAATCGTCGATGTCATTTTAAAGCCTCGTAACTACAGCTCAATTAAAGCTGTATTTGAGAGGTTTCAGAATGACGCCGACGATATACGTTTAGTACAGTCTTGCACTGAACCCTTGCTATATCGAATAGAGAGCAACGGGATGATTCACGCTTGGTGTCCGAAGATGTTCAAATGTGCGTGATACATTAAACTTACCCCGACAGCAAGGATTGACTTTTGGAGTGGCATTACCATTGGTCAATGGGTCTTTACCACAAAACTCGACACCTGGACATAGAAAAGATAGGTTCGGCAACAGGGCGGCCAAGTCTGATGTGTCAGGTGTAGAAGATGGCAGCCATCCTAGATAGATCAGGATAACCAGCGTTACTTTGGCGGCCATATCTTTCTGGGAGTACTTAGCGTAACTCTACAGAAGGTAAATCTGAAAGAAAGAAAAGAACATGATATGTCTCTCCTCTTTACTATATCAATTTAATTCTATTTCATGCGTTTAGTTCTACGAGCTTCGATTCTGTAATAACATATCGCTGCTGTCAATCAAAAAGTCGGTTGACAAACCAAAACACACTAATTTATAATGGAATAGTGATATTTCTATCTCTTAATTTGTTGAAAAAATTAAAACAATACGTAATCATATCCTTATTTATAATACTAACTACTTCATGGGAGTGAAGCAACCCCGATGAAATGTTTTTTATATATAACACGAGTTTTATAAATGAGCTTCATGCATATAGCAACGCGAAAATGGTGTCGCAATGCTTGTGATGACGTCACTTTACGAGCAGCGTTATGTGTTAAGATAAAAATATTATCAATAAACTCTCAGTTGAATACGAATTTCTTTTATGATTTCAGACCCTGAAAAGCATAACATGTCCGTATGCTTAGAGTAAAATAAGTATTGAAATTTGAGATTATTTTGAGGAGTGATTTCATATATGGCAGTCCAAGGCACGCGAGAGGTGATGTAATAAATTAAAAAAAAAGTGTAATACATGTATGTATTCCTATTTCAAGCATTTTTTCATTCTTTCTTTAAATGTTTTCCATCTTTAATTCCTTCAAATCATATGCGTTTTCAGTTTTGAGGAGAATGGTAAGTTTGAACATATTTTATTTGCAACTCAATTTACAATACAAATACAGATACACTCAACATTAAAAGAGGAATTATTACTCAAATGTTTAAATCTTTTTGAAAAGATGAGGCTTACTTTAATTTTCAAATTTATTGTAATTTCAGCAGGATTTCTTCGAGATAAGATCAAACACTAGACTTATCGCGAATTGGATACCCCATGCCCAACAGCGAATGTCCATTCAGATTATTTACATCTAAAGGTTTCAGCTAGAACAATGGATATTGTCACCAAAGGGCCACAATTCTGTCATAAGTCAATGGACCGTAACCGAAATGGAACATGCTTGATACTACTTGACATCTGCTTGATACTGATTACATCTGTAGAGTTTGAATGAAATCGGTCTATAAGTCATCTGTAAATTTGGATGAAATCGGTCTATTACTTGCTAAGAAATTGACGAATACGAAAACGCTGCAGACGGACCGATGGACTGACCGACCAACTGACAGAAAATCTGACTTCTACATACCCCGTAACATAGATTTTGGGGTATAATAGTTTGTTCTTATTTCTCTTTTGGAACGCACTATTAAATATTTCATTGCAAGACTGACAATTTACATTGTAAAGACACTGAGTACAGTCGTGCGCTCGATCATTGACTGGTGAATATAAAAACCAATGACATCATTTGATTTTTTCTTCACACATTTCAAACAATGCGAAAACAGGTTCACAGTGCTTTTTCGATAACCGGTGAAAATTAAGGAATGGAAAAATTGTTAGTACATCAAAAAAAACAAACCGAAACCTCTATTTTCAAGTTTACAAATACATCACATTTGATAAAATTTTGAATTTGAGGTCACAGAAATTGAAAATTATACAGCCATGCGTCCAGGATGAGAAAACGGTACAAACTGTTTGCAAAATATACCCCGCTTTGTAAGCAAGCTCGCGTGCAAAGCGGGGTATAATTTGCAAACAGTTTGCACTGTTTTATCATCCTGAACGCCGGGCCAATCAATGTCAATGACCAATTGGCGGAACAGTGACCGGCCGCCTTGACCTCAAGGGGCCCGTATTATTAAAACTCTTACGATCATTTTCTGTAAGTCTAAAATTAAGTAGCTTCTACAAAAGTAACTACATATAGAATTCTGCCATGCATCATCTTATTGAAAACGTCTTCTTAACAAGATTCCATTGAGATATTGCAAGACAGAATCTAACAATGAATGAACGCATCAGATAAGATATGTGATTTTGAATTGCTTTGAATGTTTTCGTAAGAAAAAAATAAGGGGGAGAGGGGGGCTAGAGGACCATGTCAGACATCAAAACGTGATTTATCTGTGGATGACAAGGGAACAGGCGATTATTACACCGGGTGACCAGAACGTTCCAACATCTTATTCAAACCAGGAACATTCGGTCGAATTTACAAAAAAAAAAAAAAGACAAAAAAACCCTACAGCATCAGTTGCAACCACTGTCTATACGTCTAAAAGACTCTCTAAAATTGTCTCCTGAATGGGGTAATGTTCCGAAAAAAAACAGTTACAGTTTAAACATCATGATATGACTTTGCGAATGATTTTGGAATGAATTATAATGAAATTTTATTAGTTTGTTGAGCGAATTTTGAGTGAAATTAAAGGGAGGTTATCCAACATCGCTAATTTTGTTCCAGATGAACAAAATTAGCGATGTTGGATTACCTCCTTTAATACAATATCCATACAAGTTCTATTAATAGCTTCCGATATTTTCAAGAACCAATCACACACAGAGAATTTTGTGCTTTTGTTTGCTATTTTTATTTTGAAGGTAGTTTTTTTATCTTATCTTTTTTTAGTCGCCGTCATAGCGCAGTTGGTAGCGCGTCGGACTGTCAATCTAGATGTCCCGGGTTCGATCCCCGACGGCGGCACTCATTCTTTCCGACTATTTGTCTCTCATTAATAGGTTGATAATCGTAGACCTATGTGAGATAGCAGCTTGAGGCTAGGAAAGAATGTGATCGTTGTACTGCTGAGAGAAATACCAGGAATCCATTGTTAGGTGATCCAGCCGCCGCGATATAACTGAAATAATGTTGAAAGCGGCGTTAAACGCCATTCAATCAATCAATTATCTAATCTTTTTCTGTCATTTTGAGCGTTTAAGAATGGTTTGAGTGAGTGTTTGGAATTAATGAATGAAGCGCTGAGTGAGCGATTTAGAATGGTTTTTGATTGAAATGAATGCCCATTTCACGATGTTACTAATTGTAGGAGGCCAACTTGACCCTTTTCCCGATAATTAAAAGTCTAAGATCGTCTGAATAATCCGTGCGAATCTTTCGGACATCCATCCACATTAAGATACTTTGAAAGACATGAGTTCCTAGGCGTTTTGGCATCATTTCTCACTGAATTTCAGTCTTATCGGGACCTGTGAAGCACCGAACCATAGGTTCTTGTTATTTATCCCACCAGCATATCCTAAATGTCTTGTCCGATTCTTAAGCTACTTAACCAACTAAGGTGATTATTAAACAATTAATGAGAGGCTATTGTGTGTATTTCCGTTTATTCATCGTCGCTACCGTAGCACATGCCCATATGAGCGACGCCCCCCGAAGACGGTTAGTTGTTACGGGGGATAGTGCAAGGATACATGACGAAACTACTGCTGAGATCCGCCATGGTTCTTTAACGTGCTCGGTGTAAAGCATCGTCTCACGGAGCCTCGGTTTAACGTCTCATCCGAAAGACAATTAGTTTTTGTTAGTGTACCAGCCCGGGAATCGAACCCACGCGGTCGAACTTCACTGGTTTTGAAGTCCGGTGCTCAACCAACAGAGCTAATCAGGCTGGTGAGAGGCTATTAAAAATGTCAAATGATTTTGAAATGTTGCACTTGGTGATGGTCGACCTGCTTACACAAAAATTTGCACTCTAATGCGTTACCGAGATTTGCTCAGCTGCTGTTTGCATACGCTTTCCCTCGACATAAAATCTCGGAATTTTAATTTCTTCAACAATATTTTCATTTTGTGAGTGCGAAGGTGGTGTGTGGTAATGCAGTCTGTAATCGATGTTGTATCGCATCTTGTATCCTTGAAACAGACAGAAGCTTTCGGATGAGGTACATTGGTAAGACGAGCAACCGTGGACAAGATCAATATACTTTCTCTGAGCTCTATTGTAACAGTTAGCAACGTTGTGAAATTGACAAGATGAATCATTTTGGAACGAATTAGGAATGAAATTGATTAAGTGTGTGAAGCTAGGTTTGAATTATATTCAAGGGAGGTGAAAACAAATATCTAATTTCGTCCAATCGGATAATTTCGTACTTCCCTTTGATAATGTTTACGAAATTTTCTGATTCAGTGTATGAGCAACAAATCAGACGCTTAAAAATCAATACTAGCTGATAAAATCATGCAATTTGATTTCAATGTTGGATTATTGGAACGATTCGAAGCGTTTGTTGAGTAATTTCGGAGCGTTTTTGAGTAATTTCGGAGCGTTTATGAGTAATTTCGGGGCGCTTTCGAGTAATTTGAGCGAGTATTTGGAAAGAATGATTGGAGCGCAAAGCGAGTGATTTTGAATGGTTTTGATCGAGATGAATGCCACTTTCACGATGGTACTTTCTGTGTAATTATGTTTGTTTTTTCGAACTGCTTATCGACAGACTACACATTGCTTACTTAAACCATAAATGTAGCAGGCTGCACGAAAGCCATCGTTTCTTTCAGTTCTTCAGTCAAAATAATCGATGGAAACATTTTTTACGCACAGCGATGCCCACTAAACAAATGCTCGTAATCAAGAAATCAATGAAATTACTGCATAGATCTGAATTTACTTCGGATTTAAAATGGAATACTTACAGTTAAGAACATCCTGAAATGGACAGGATGAGCGCTTTTCGAAGGGTTTTAAAATGAAATTGAATGAATGTGTGCAGCGAGTTTAGAGTTATATTTAAGGGAAAAATAAATTTAAGATGAACAAAATTAGCGATAATTATTAACCCCATTTAATAAAATTTGCATACAGGTTCTTTGAATAGCTTTCTATGGTTTTACGAAAACATCACGTGCTTACGAAATTCAATTATGTCAGTAAAATCGCTGGTTTTATCCACCGATTTTTGTTTTGATTGAAATTGTTAATCTCATAATTGTAATTGATTATGAGCGTTTCTGAATGACAGGGGCGCTGAGTAAGGCATTTAGAATGGTTTTGATCGGAATGTTAGTCGATTTCACGATTGTACTTGCTGAATGCTTTTTGCCAAGTGAATTACTGAACATGAAACAAAGAGTAACTCGTTGGAGAGGGACCTAAGAAGGACAACTACTGATTGTATAATCTGTAGTTCAGATCACGTCGCCCAGCCACAAAAGTATTTGAAACAAAATAGCGGGAAAAGGTGGACTGTGTGTATTTCCGTTTACAGTCAAACCTGTGTTAGTGGCCACCTGTATTCAGCAAGCAACCTGTCTTAAGCAAGCGGCCACCAAGTTCCCAAATGAACCATTTGTACTGAAATTGGCCTATATTAAGCAAGCACCTGTCTTAAGCAAGCGCTTTTTGAATGTCCTTTGGGTGCTTGCTTAAGATAGGTTTGACTGTATTTATTGTCGCTACCGTAGCACATGCCCATATGAGCGACGCCCCAAGAAGACGGTTAGTTACTACGGGGGATAGTGCAAGGACACAAGACGAAACTACTGTTGAGATCCGCCATGGTTCTTTAACGTGCTCGGTGTAAAGCACCGTCTCACGGGGCCTCGGTTTAACGTCTCTTCCGAAAGACAATTTAATTAGTGTACCAGCCCGGGAATCGAACCCACGCGGTCGAACTTCAATGGTTTTGAAGTCCAGTGCTCTACCAACTGAGTTAACCCTTTCCTGTCCAATTCCTGTTTTTTACGTCCCCAAGATTGTGTAATTGAGAAAATATTGTAGAAAAAGAAGAAATAGTTTGTTACAAACAATTTCTTCTTTTTCTGCAAAATTTTCTACCCTACAGAATGTTTATTTTTCAAATCAAAATCTCATTAAATTTTCGTCTGCAAAACCTTTGTATTTGGACAGGTCCAAAATTTTGTAAAACAGGAAAGCGTTAATTGGGCTGGTATTTCTGCCATTTTTATCGTTTTCATTTTTAAACGAGTTATTTGACTTGGCAATAACTTGTTAATATTATTGACAGCAGCAATCTATTAAATGCAGACATCAATTGCTTCATTTCAGACACAGTCAACGCCAAGGTCAAGTCAAAGTTTGTAGCTTGTTTGGTCCCGGATTCGATCATCGATCGCGGCAAATATCATTTTTGACTTTTTTAGTTTTACGACAGTGTGGATAATCGTAAATCTAAGTAAACGAACAACGGGGGGGGGGGGGGGGGCGGTAAGGATGTTATAGAATCACGGGACCTGAGACTACCAGGGATCCTGTGTGTAGTCCTCCATGATAAGCGATGCGTCTAGAAACATCTTGGAATTGACAGGGTGAATGATTTGGGAAATATTTTTGAATAAAACTGTAATAGTGTGATGAGTGGAGTTAAGTGAAATTCAAACGAGGCATATCGTTATTGATAATTTCGCTCAATTAGCATTTTTTCCTCCCCTTAATTAAATATACATACTTGTCTGCATGTGTTTATTCACGGAATTGACACCAGATTATAAACTAAAACTTGTCACAGAATGTGACTTAAGACCCCCTCAAGAGCTTTCAAGGAAAGAGAAACTTTGACAGGAGAAACAAAAATACTTCAAATACAAAGATAACCCGAGGGATTTGAGACCTCTAAATTGCGTCTTGACACAGAATTACTAGTTTATGTGTATGAATCGAGAAATATGTCTGAAGTTAAATGGTTGATAATATTTGAACAAGGGGAAGTAAAGACCTGAAAATTGCGTGAAGTGAAATAATTTGATTGACACGAACGAATTGTCGATCGTTTCAAACCATTTCGAAACGGTTTCTATCTTTCTTTTTTAACAATTTTGGACTTTTTTTAAATTGTTTAAGAGAGCGTTTGGTATATATAAAGGAGCGCTGATAGAGCGATTTTGATGGTTGTGTTCAAAGTGAAAATCAATTTCACGATGATAATTTTAAAAATGGCGTAAAACACCATTCAACCAATAATAATACGACGTCCGTGTTTCAGCCTCACTAACTGACCTGTGTTTTAATTTGGAAATTTTATCACAACTTCAGTAATTTGATAGCAGTTTCGCTAAGGTGTGGTGTGGGTCTTCTAAAGACCAGATTTAATGGATGACCTTATAATTTTTAATATTGGCTGAAAGAACCTTTCATGTTTGTCTTTGCTTCCGATTGAAAACCATTGGAGACCATATTTGCAATTATCGTTTGGAGAAAGATTCTGAATGATTTGGTTGGTGATGCCGTACTGCGAATAAACCCGTTTTGCTCTGATATACTTATCCCAAAACTTAAGCTTTGTCCACCAAGCATCGTGCTTTCTTATTGGCATAAATGAAAACTTTTAACATTTAAGTAGCTATTTTCTAAGATTAAACTATAAGAACTCAAGTATATTTGCGATCCGTCACCGTCGTAAAGGGACCATCAGAGAAGTCTACAAAAAGAATATTTGAAAAGAGATTGGATCCAGTATAGGCCAACCAGAGGTCAGATTTCAACATTTTTATGACTGTAAGGTAAATTGACCATTCTAGATACAGAAAATAGGCAAATTGCAAAAAAATGTCAATCCGTGTCAATCTTTGCAGCCTCGCAGTCTGACTAGGATCGACACTTTACGCATTACCCAGATTACGCGTTACAGGTTTTATTTCATTAACTGAATGTTTGAAGCTTAAAATTTTCACTTTTGTATGTCTTTGTAGATCTCCGTCTCACGAATTCAAACAGTTTGATTAAGTAGGTTTTGAGTTTCACACCGCAATGAAAGAATAAAAAATATATATATCGATACAGCAAGCTTGTTTGAAAATAGATCGAACAAATGCCAACAAAATAGGGATTTCATAACGTAGAATTGACGTGTATCAAGGGACCGATCCTCCTTTTTAAAGACTTAATTCAGTTATTGACCATTTTTTCGGAAATAATTAAGCGATTTTTATCCCAAAATCTTTATATGCCTTAGGTTGTGTTTTGATTAATATGGAGAAATAAGTGCAAGAAATACAATAAGGTGTAAATTATTAAATGTTAATGCCTTCTGCTTAGCTGTTTACAGTTACTAAAATTATTGAGTTTTTTCTCGATAATTTGTCCGGTGACCTATGCTGATAATTGCATATGTTTCTACCAAACCCTTCCGCCGAAGAATTTTAGAATAAGAACAATTTTGGGCTAGATTTTTTTTTTTTTTTTTTTTGTAAAATTAGATTCCGCGACGATACCGCAAATCAAAGGATGTTTCAACGTCGCGTCAAATGTTCACAAAAGCCGTCTTTTTAAACGGATGAAAAATTAAGTGATTTTTTTTTCTTAAAATCACATTTAGATTCAATACTTCCGAAACCTATAATTTACAAATATTTTAGAATGTTATTGCTTGTGTCAAATAAGCATAGTAACGATTGTTTTGGTGCAATGTCGAATTCTACGAAATATGTTTCGACAACTTCACAAAATCGAATTTAATAAAAAAAAATCTAACCCGAAGAGTATTATTTTTATTTGATAAATGTAAAACATTTTCATTTCGCTACAAAATTGAAAAAAAAAAAAAAAACAAAAAAAAAACCCAGCATAGGTCACTTGACAAAATTTTGAGAAATTTCTATTTGCATAGAAGGAAAACAAAAAAGGGAAAACAATGAAATAAAAAATGGAAGTTCACATCTGATAAATTGCGAAATAAATTGCTTTTCTGGCACACTTTTCTATTTGAAGGCACAGACATTAAACGACTTACTCGGGCTTTTTTTAATTTCTCAACGTTTTTTCTTTTTTTACTAAAATCGGTCGATTGATTCATAAAATATTTGCAAATATTGATTTTGGCTGGTCGAAAGGGGGTTGGCCCTTAGTGACGTCACGACGTCAACTGAACGAGTTTTAAACCCTTTTTATTGTGTCTAAGCCAATGCCCGCTCTTCACAGAAAAATCTCAGCAGTTATTGTGACACTTTAAGAAAGTCATAAATTTACCATGTTATCTGTTATCTGTTTGCAGTTACCTTAAAGTGTCTATTAGTCAAAACACAAAAGTACGCAGAAATTAATAAAGGGAGGTAAAGGAATGTCCATAATTGTATGAAATCAGAACTATTGGAATACCTCCCTTTCTTTAATGCTTTTCGGTGGTTTATCGAGAATTAACGGTAGATTATCACTTGATAATCTCTCCGCAAAAGAAGTGAAATTATCAAAAACTTATACCCTGCTTTTGTGCATTTAATCCTATCTAACGTCATCTATGCGGGGCGAAATAAGTGACGTCACAATGAACGTCGCATAGCAATCACGCGCAAAATGACGCGCTTTACCAAAATATGTCCTAGAAATTTCACATATTGTCTCATTTTTGCAATAAAGAAATAGAATAAGCGTTTGTTTTTCGAGTAAGGTCGATTGATATTTCATTTCGTGAACATCAAAAGCTATATTTTCACTCGTGGCTCTGCTACTCGTGAAAATATAGCTTTTGTTGTTCACTCAATGAAATTTAAATCGATCTTACACTGAAACAAACGATTATCCTCTATTTAATCTCATTCAAAAATCGTTCTCCAAGTCGTTTCATTTCTTTTGGAGATCATTCGCCTAGGTAATTAAACGATGTTCTTGACTGTTACTCCTCCAGACGACAAGACTTTACTAAACTATTGTTAAAAGTGGCATAAACCCAATTCAATTATTCAGACCCATTCCGTGTTTTCTCTGCACTTACTGACCTATGTTTGAATTTAGATTATTTATTAACACTTAGGTATTTTGATAGCACTTTCGTAATGGCATGGGGTCCCTGAAGGTAAAATTTATTGGATGACTTTATAACCTTTTAATATTGACTCAAAGAACATTTCTTGTTTGTCTTTCCTTCCGATTAAAAACCGTTGGAGGCCATATTATCAAACGGAGAAATAAATAAGATTCTGATTACTTTGGTTGATGAAGCCGCGCTGCGAATAAACTCACATTGTTTTGATATGCTTATCATTTCAATTATATTTTTGTTCATCATAATTCGTGCATTCTGATTCTCTGAAAATTAGGTTCCTCAATGAAAACAATTATAAGTTAGCAGCTTTGTTTTGTCTATTTTAAATTGAATCTTGGCATTTTTATTCATAGTGTTAAATAATATGCGGTTAATTCACATTTTTGAGGGGATTAACATTTGCAGAGACCCAAAAAATGGTTTTACGCCCGAGTGCGAAGCTATATACTACTATAGTAGGCCTATTTATTCAAACCCAATAAAATTGTGTTATGTATTGCATCGTCACTTTTGTTTATACCGACGTTGCTTGGTAAGATATTGACTTCACAAAATTCAACGCGAGAATAGGATCAACGTCTTTATTTAAGCTCTATATTAATGTTAGACATAGAAGCTGATAAAGTGCATGGGCCCAGACTGAGGATATTTAAGTAAGAAAAGCCGGGCGTAAACGGCACGTAAGTATTACTTATCTATCCACGTTCTCTCCTGTTAACGCCTGAGTTTTGTCCGTTAAGGTATGTCTATAACGACCCGAAAAACGTGCATTTTATGCAATAATAAGAAATGAAAGAGTATATTTCTATTTCATTGCCTGGGTGAAGGAAGCTGATGGGTTCACCTAGTGGATTTATACAGTTTGATTAGTAAGATTTTTAGCTTTATACATCCATGAAAAATCAATTAAAACCCCATCGTGCTATATACGGGATAACTGTTTGGACAAAGAAGAAGTCGAGCAACGTCAGTAAACGTAGTAAAATGAGGATAATCGTTTGATTCAGTGAAAGATCGATTTATATTTCAGTGAGAGTTCAACAAAAGCTATTTTTTCAAGTACCGAAATTAAACATTTTTGTTCACGAACTGAAATATAAATCTATCTTACTCGAAAAACAAACGATTATTCCATCTCTTTAATGCAGAAATGAGACAAAATGTGTCATTTTGCACGTAATTGCTCTTCAACATTCATGATGACGTCACAAATTATACTCGGCTTAGACGGGGTCAGATATGGTGAAATGAACAAAAGCGGTGTATACGATTTTGATAATTTCACTGGATAGGAGGTGAGTTTATCAAGTGATAATTTACCATGATATCTTTATAAACAACCTAAAAGCATTGCAGAAATTTAGATAACATTTCTTGGAAATAAAGTTCTCTTAGGCTGTGATAACATACAGTTCCACAAGAAAGAGTGAGGTTCGAGAAACCGTTATCTCCTAACATGTTTAATGTAATATATATATTAGATCAATCACTTGAAATTGCAGGTCTATACTTAGGGTGATGACCTATAGAGTTGATACACGCGTGGAAGGTCATTCTCGAAACTTGTATTTTTCTAAAAGTACTTTGCATCTAAAAGACCGCAACGTTGGTTCGATCACTTGCAGCGACACATATTCTCTCTGACATAATATTTGTCACCCACTCAATGGATGAATAATCGTTAACCCAAGAACGACAGTAACTGGATGCTAGGGGAGACTGTAATGATAGAACATATGCTTAAGCCGCTGCGATTTGATTGAGAAAAAACAACTTAAAAGCGGTCTTAAATCCTATTCAAACAACCGCTATTATTGTAAATTGCTTTAACGCTCAGATTGACAGCTGGGCGGTCCATACTAGATAAAAGTTGGTCCGAGTACTCTAGGGGTAAGTTCATATCGGACTCGGTTTCGACCCGAGTTAACCGGGTTTCCACCAAAACGACCTTGGTTTCGACACTTGTGATGTCATTTTAACCTTTCAACCTCAACGCTTCTGATCCTTGGTCAGGCCGGTGTTACTCGGGTTCCAAAATGGCGTCGAAAATAGTGCACAACAATTCGATTACATAAAACAAATGTTCCCCTTTGCTTTAAACGACAAATATTTTTTTTCTTGTTTTGTATAGTATTTTGCACGAGTTTATCACATTTCTTAATGGGATAACGATATTTCATGGTTAATTAATCATTGTAGCGGTAAATGTGAAGTTTGTTTACTACCACCAGTGGGTAACTCCGTTCACATAAATGCCCTTTCTGCGCATGCATATTACAGTCAATTTTAGATTATTACATCATCTCACGCGACTCCCGGGCTGCCATTTGAATTTCCCGTAGTATTGGGGTGTAGGTTACGGTAACGTTCCTATCCGGGTCCTGAACCATTACAGTTAATTACATCGTGAAATTGACATTTCACTCAATCAAAACCATTCTATATCAATCACTCAGCGCTCCATTCATTCATTCCAGACACTCACTCAAACCATTCAAAAACGCTCCAAACTCACCGAAAAACATATAACATTTATTTCGTTTAAAATGAAAATAGCTGGGGAAAACATCGGAATTTCACTTACTTAATTGGAATTGTAAGCGCCTGATAGGTTCTTGAAGAAATAGGGAGCATTCTATAGAACTTCTATGCATATTTTATTAAAGGGAGGTAATCATTATTGCAAATTTTGTTAAGGATGAACAAATTTGCAATACTGGTTAACCTCCCATTTGATTCTCTCAAAAGTCGCTCCACACACCCATTCAATTTCATTCCTAAATCATTTCATAATCATTCTCCTTGTCAATTTCGCGATGTTGTTAACTGTACCCATTACACGGCTATTGAATAAGCAGTATTTACATTTGGGGATCAAAATCAGAAAATAATTGTAGACTGTTGTAAGATCAGACTGCGCGTACAGATATCAATAAAGTGAAATTGACAAGGTAAATGATTTGGAATGATTTCGGAATGAAATTGGATGGGTGTGTGGAGCGAATTTTGAGTGAAACTAAAGGGGGGGATATCCAATAAAGCTTATTTTGTTCAAGGTAAATTAGCTATATTAATAACCTCTTTTTAATAAGATATACGTATTTATCTATTTGTGAATCTTCGAGGACAAAACAGACACTTTTGATTTCACATTAGGCAATAAAATCGTAGAATAAATTGAATTTAGTGTTGATCGTTTTGAAGAATTTCGTAATGTTATCAAATGATTTTGGAGCGTTTTTGAACGATTTGGGTGAGTGTTTTGCATGTCTGAATGAAGCGCTGACTGAATTATTTAGAACGATTTCAATCGGAACGAGTTTGTATGTACAGGTAAATCTTAGTCCATGTAGTCTACTTAAGATTTGTGTTAAGGTAGTGGACCCGTAAAAGTTCCACAAGGTTTCTGAAGTTATGAACTTTAATAGTGTTAACTGAGGTTTCCTAATGATTTTCATTAGGAAACCTTTGTCAACATTTTGAAAGTTCATTTGTGCCGAAATGTTGCGGATCTATTACGGTTCCACTACCGTAAGTAAGACATTGTCGTGAACAGCAAGAAATTGGTCAATCTAAAACAAACATACAGGAAAAGAAAACAACAACAACAACAATAACAACAACAAAGACAATACCGAATACTCTATTCATCTCTTTTCTTTTCATTGCCAACGAGTGACGGAGAAAGGCTCGGAAACCTAATTCATATGAACCTAGGCGTGACATTTCCATCAATTTCACACCTGTACGAAGAACAAACTTTAAGCAGTGTCGATAAAGACGCAATGCAATTAGAATATATACTGATCGCCTGGCTAAAAGCTTTGTTTTGCGCACAAGTAAATTGTTGGAAATGTCACGCACAGGCTCATATTAACTCGCTGGTATAATGCCACCACGGTTGCTTATTAAGGTCGTAATATTATTATTTCGTTAAAAAGGTAATCTATAATCTATGATAATTTCACTGTTTTTTCAGTATAATTTATTTGTTATAATACGCCAATAAATATTGGAAATGCATTGGAAATAATCAAATCCATTTTATTCTGAACAATTAAATTAATTGCATGCAACTTTGAATTATTAAACTAGATAGATGAGAAAACAATATAGTACACATACCTTAGCTGATGAAAAATCACGCGTCCTTTGAATAAGAACCGCATAATTAGGCACCAAACCTTATATATAAGGGATGCTCCAAGGATCGGCTGGTGAGAACATAATTCAAAGACCGTATTAAAGATTATTAGACGGTATATCTTTGAAACATAATCCAAAAACAATGGGGATTCGAAGTAATTTATTTGAAGGCCGCATGCGTTTTCTGATAAGACATGTGATTAAGGACATCCATTAGAGCCAGGTATCATCCAAGATTTTCTGAAAATTGATCAACGACGTTTACAAGCTGGTCGAAAAATGGCGTCCTGAGTAGACATGCGCCTTCTTAAACCAATTTTTGAAAACGTTAAGAGAATATTTAATGATACAATAAAGCCTATATTGACCTGATATTACCTGTCTGATAACATAACATGTGATCGGTCAGAATTCTTAGAAACAATTTGCGTACACTTTTACTTGAATTTCTTTGATATTTAAGGGTTAATTATTATAAGGACATGAAAAACAATTGCATGATAAATAGAATAACATGTAAATGTCTTAAAATATCAATTTTATCTTGTCTCGGCTGCTAGAAATTATCATGACTCGGCAGAGCCTCGTCATGATAAACTCTCACAACCTCGACCAGAAAACATTAATATTTTAAGTCACTTTCGTCTTATTCTCTATATAGTAACGCGTCATATGATGCCAAAGCCTCTCCATAAGAACATAACTCACATTTAAAGGGAAAAAATCTATATACAACTAGCAAACAGAATAAATTGTTTAATCATATATGATATAGTATGAAATTATTGACATGACTTGACCTTTATGCAATGAATAAATTAACCGATGAATACCATTATCATCGAGGGTAGCCGCAAGCTTTCGAAAAACTTCGTAAACCCGTTCAGTGTGTAGGTTTTAAAAAATGTCTGTATAACGTAATAGTTCCAATACACAGTGTTTGACTGTGTGGTCGAGAGGTCTAGTCTGATGACTACAGGTGTAAAGATCATGAGATCGAATCTGCTGTAATCCCACTGTTTTTAAAGCGGACTGCGAAGTAGTCGATTTATAAATACCGTTTTCCAGAAATCCAGTCTGTTTGACCCACTACATTTTTACCATTATCTTCTGAGCAATGTGTTCAAACCAAATTATGTGTTTTCAAACACCGAAGAAACGGCCTTTTCAGTCACAATCTACATGCTTAGTTTTATCTTATATGATGTAATTTTCGCTTTTAGCAATTACCAGTTAGTATTTTCAGTGTTTATAACAAGATTTTCGGTTGAGTAAAGGAGTTGAAACGTACAATAGGTTAACTGTATAATAAATTTGTAGCACTTACAATATTACTGCTCTGGTGTTTTTCTCGAACGGTCATTTACCAGTTGTAGGCCTGACAGCCAATCAAATTCTGTTGTGATTATCACTCGGTCAAAACCCACGCGTAAATTCAGACCACGTGGTAGATGCAAATGGACATCGTCTGCTCGAAATGTGTCAATTAAGATGTTTGTCATTGGTCAATAATCGTCTGCACTCAAACAGGGATCGTGGGAAGTTTACTTTTTGTTCCAATGGTGGAATGAGTACTGTTGACTATGTGTTAACAAATAGAATTAATTTTGTAATTTTGAAATACGCTCCAATCCTATTTTCAATAAATTGAAATTTGAGTATGAAGAAAAATTATTCAACAACAAATAAACCCCCAAAAACATACGATAAACTGATATAGGATAGCAGTAAGAGCGATCTATTTTTAGAACAACTCATGAATAATCATAGAGTGCTGCTAGATTTAATCGATTGGTCAGAAACCAAAGATATAAATAGCATAGTTGGCGATTTCACGTGGAATGACCCCACCGGATTTTGGGCCTGCTTTGTTCTATATAAAATTGTACTCTTTTCCGGTGCTGTGGTCGGTTCCACAGAAAGGTTTGGCCTTTGACCTCTTTAGCCCTTCATCTTCGTTCAATGTCCTACCTTAAAGTAAAAAAAAACCCTCGGGAAACTCCCTTCAACTTTTGGGGTACCCAAGCTTAAGTAGAGGTACCGTCTTTTTTCCACCTATGAAGAGGACAGCTACTTTGGGCACGACCCCCACCCGTTATCCGTCCATTCGCAAAGGAAATCATACACAGAGAAAGTCAAATCAAACGTTAAATCAAAGAAGAGATGCAAAACTAGGTGAAAAAAAACAAGAATAAGCACAAGGGTTACTATTTTAATCTCAAAAATAACGTTTCAATGTCGCACTACTTTTTCGAAAGGATCTACTTTTACCATACAATGACCTCCGGAAGAAATTTCCAGTGAGGTCACTCCACGTGTTTCTTGAGGGAAAATGCATTTATAGTATTTGGGAAAACCCGATGCTTGAAATACAAACATGTTGGTAATCAAAATTGTAAATAGTTTAATGAAAAATGCTTGTTGCTAAACAGGCTTTTAAACTCTACAGAGAGAGGAATAATATTAACAGACAAGCTTTTAGCTTGGCGCGTGCTCATTATAACAACGTAAAAAATCTGCTAAGAAATAATTTAGACTAGCAGAGGGCTATCGAATCAGCAAACTTTCGAAATCGGACCCACGAGGTTGGATGAGCTGGCGATGTCCTCGAAAAGATGGAGTGTTAAGACAAAAAAAAAAAAAAACTCACAAATTGGGCAAAGATTTTACCAACTTTTATTGTCTAAATTTGAGCCCTTTTGATTGGCGAACTATTGCACCATCCCAGCCTCTCAATGATGTCCGATTTACAGTGCTGACAGCACTTTGATTGTTAATATTATTATTTTTTTATTTATCTCTGTTAGCCCCATTTGACTAGTTATCTCGTGTTTGAATGACAATAATTGTTTTGCACAGCGCGTTTCATTAATTGCGTTATATCTCCTGAACTCAAATATGGAAAACACAAGACTTTGTCAAATGGTCTAAAGGGCAAATTTGGTTAATAATCGAAGACCTAATTGGATTTTGCAACTGGAGTCTCGGAAA
Organism: Fragum whitleyi; assembly: GCA_948146395.1. NCBI lineage: Eukaryota > Metazoa > Mollusca > Bivalvia > Cardiida > Cardiidae > Fragum > Fragum whitleyi. The sequence goes on along the minus strand of OX411549.1, from coordinate 51,181,322 downwards.
AATTGTCGTGGTAGTATTCGTAAGAGAAATTAGGTATCCAAAGTTAAGTATTCCAGCCCCCGCAATATGACCGAAAAAATATTAAAAGAGGTGTTAAACACCATTCAAACAAACAAAACAAAAAAGAAACTAACGGGCAAAACAAATAGTTTATACCAAACCGCAAATCTCTTTGAGAATCGAGTGACCTTCGACATTTCTCAAAAGAAAAAAAATCTATAAAATGGATTGAAACCTAAAGGGAAAATAAAAATGCTGTCATAGTGACTCGAACCACTCTTTCTTCTTCTGATTCTTTAATCTTTCCACGTGCAATGACGAGTGTCTACTCAACAAAGTGTCATTTAATAGGTACATATTATGAAACTTGGTTCACGAAGTTAAACGAGACCTAACGAAGATACCATGTGACAATCAGTCTAGCATGTTATGTATGCTAATAGAGGTTACAGTCAGTCATGTCAATGATTCCATGCTATATATATTATTGCCTTTTGTAGATTCCAAACCTATTTGGGGTTTAAATATTTGGATTTTTAAACATACAATTTAAGACAATAATGACAACAAGTCTCTCAAGTGGTTGCTGTAGTCTAGAGGTAGAGCTTCGGTCTCTGACCCAAAGGTCCTGAGTTCGATTCCAAGGAGCGGCTATCGATCTTGGTTCTTTCATAGGCCCACACATTCGGCGCGAGTACTGTTAAATTACCAGGAAGCAGAATCGAGAGGGATTAATCTAAGTTCTCAGGACTTTATTTCCGATTCGATATAAAATGAATAGGTTTAAACCAAACCAAGTCTCCTTCTTATACAATTTATACCATTTCAACATGTTTCCAAACTAATGGAGGAATTTTTTCTCTTGCTTACACCTTTTAATTTCTGCTGCATTTGCTGGCGTAAGTCTGTATTTCATATCCTTCAAATAATCACAAAATTAAAAAAAGTACAATAGGTTAAGACCAGACAATAAAGTAGCTATCAATTATGAGTGTTGAAAGAGAGGAAATTGTACAGGTGATTTTTTCCTCACTTAATCTAACAGAGCTACTGCCGTATAAGGAGCCGATCTAATTTGCTTCATACATATGAGCCCGTGCGTGACATTTCCAACAATTTCAAGTGCACGTGATGGACAGATGTTGAGCAGCTTCGACAATCAAGCAATGTATTAAAATTGATATCGGATTGTGAGCAGAGACTTTTGGTCCGTAGCAATATAGTGAGTGAGTAGTGAAGACTCTGATCAGACTGTGCGGCTGCACAGGCTAATCAGAGTCTAAAAGTTGCGCAAATGTGAATTTTTTGGAAATGTCACGCACATGCTCATATCCTGTCTGATTTTACATAAATAATTCGAAATTATTTTAAGATTTGAAGCACCAAATAAGTGCTTGATATACAATCTAGTCTTCTTCGCATTTACGTGGTATTGAGTGCTGATCGTGAAGTTCCTGGACATTAAGGGGTTCAATGCCTTTTTGCCATCTTCTAGCTCCGATTTTTCACTGTTCTTGATGAATGAATCTCAGTGTCTTCTGAATGGCAGATGGTTTTATTTCAGGGAAAACTGTTAATTGTTTCAGTGATTTTGTCACTAAAGAAATTTGACTACGTGTCGCCTTGCAATTTTTTAGGAGACGACTTGAAATCAAACACCAACAAAATGACGTCATAAATGACGACGTCAATGGTTTCCGTGGTTTATAGGGAAGCAAAGTGGTCATTCATTCCCTTTACTTTGATGGGTAGATCATTATTCTTAATCAAATTAATCGATGTAAAACTTTTTGTATGGCGGACAGATATTATGAAACTCCTGTAAGCCTATGTCTTTTTAATCTTAGTTTCTCCCAAGATATTTTTGAAAACAACAACTTAAAACACAAATAAATAAATATATATATATATTTCTAGATATCATGTCTTCAGATACTGACAATCTTATTAAAAGGCTATGTATTGTTCCGCAAGAAAGAGTGAGGTCCGAGAAACCGTTATCTCCTATCATTTTCGATGTAAAATTGATCTTTGATCACTCACTTGAAATTGCAGGTCTATAACCATGTAAGTAAAGTTTCCACTCAACGAAACGAGATCCGAAATTAATGAATCAGGCCATGTTTATTATGTTATTGTTTAAGATGTGACCCTTCACGCAGAGGGAGATCTTCAGAGAAGTGCGCAAAGTATCGATCCTGGTAAGACTGCGCAGGCTCATTAAGGACGAAACTTTTCGCAATTTGCTAATTTTCTGAATCTCGAATAATCAACCTCACTTCCTATAAATTAAAGGATTTTGTTCCGCGACCTACGATTGACCTGTAATAGAAATATTCCCTTTTAATAATTTTTAACGGAGTTCTCAGATGACGGTTCACATATTTAAAAGAAAAACCAATCAAGTGGATTGCGGAAAGGGCAATTGTAATCACCCAAATTCTCCGACACATATCAAAAATATAAAATCGACTTTTATCAGTTTCTAATATAGACGTAAGACATTTCTGTTCTCTAGTGATTTTAAGGTCATGATTGCATCCTTGCTACATCGTTGCCTTATCGATTAACATCAATCCGCGTCTCCGACTGTTAGACTATGACCATTATTGTGTGTTTATTTACTTTGCTAGCCTTACTGAAATTGTAATAGAATTGGCAAAAATGAATAAGATAACTTTACAATAATTATATTGAATGTTTGCCCGAATTCATGCCCTCATATGAATTCGGTTAGCTTAAATATTAGCAATTAATCAAGAGTAAAATAATGTTCCTGGCTACCCCCCCCCCCCCCCCCCCCCGACACAATTGGGCAACAAATTTTACAAGCACGCAATCCACCAATAAGTTGGCCTATTGCATTCAAATGGCACCTTAGCTGAACGTCATAATTAGTTAATCTTCAAATGGAGGAAGTCTGTTAAAATGTGTCCGCCAACCGACAGGAAGGATTAACCAGTCGCCACCTAACATGGCCCAGCTTTTGAAATGAAACCGCAGCCAGGGCTACTCAACTAGATGTACAAGCGCAAAAGATGGTTTCAATACCTGCAGATACTTGATCTGGGAAATCATCATTGCCAAGATCATTCAAATGCACACCATCAGATTTAAACAGATTTTCATCATAATTTTATAAGAAAGAAAGTTTCAAATAGCAGCCCATGACTCAATGACCTTCATTGCAACAAATTGGTTAATTCTTGTAGTACAAGAGTCAATTGAATGAGTTTTAAAAGAATTTGCCTACATGCACGAAGCAAAATTTGAGAAAATTTAGCTTATCATAAGGAAATCTTGACTTTATGGAAACAAATGTATCAGCAAACAAACTAAACATTGATAGTTTTAGCCCCATTTATTTATTGCCAGAAGCATCTGTACCATTTCCGAAAATTCCAAACTAAATCATCCTTTTTCAAATTGCAGGGCCTCTGGTAAAAAAGACCATACGTGATTGAATAAAAAACAACAACAAAAGCAAAGGGATTGAGAACCTGAGCTGTATGTACATTTTTGAATGGCATCCCAGTGCTAACCCAATCAGTTTCTGGTGCTACAGTTTACAACATCGTAAATTTGACAAGGTGAATGATTTGGGAATGGTTTAGGAATGAAATTGAATGAGTGTGTGGAGCAATTTTTGAGTGAAATTAATGGGCGGAAATTCTATATCGCAAATTTTGTTCAGGATGAACAAAATTGGCGATATTGATTACCTCCCTGAAATAAAATATGCATACAAGTTCTATACATATCTTCCTATTTCTTCAAGAACCTACGAGAAGTTAACAATTTGAATTATGTCAGTGAAATCGTGATTTTTCTCTATGAAAATTTTTTTTGAATGACGTTGTTGATTTAATATTTTTTCAATGAGTTTGACCGTTTTTGAGTGGTTTGAGAGAGTGTTTGGAATGAATGAATGGAGCGCTGAGTGAGCGATTAAGAATGGTTTTGATTGAGTTGATGGCCAATTTCACGATGTAACTAACTGTAATCCCATTATGGCCTTCGAGATAAGAAAAACACATGTACATATCTTTTTTACTGTATCTTGGAAGTTCAAGTTTAGGATATGGCTTTTTGACGGCAAGAAGCTGATCATAAAAACGTCCGTCGCTTCGAATGGCCTTACAGAAAAATCTTTAATTCCTATCAGGGACTCAAAATTTTATGTCGGAACTTTATTTCCGTGAACCATTCCCAAGACAAATGAAAACAACAACTCCCTTTTTATACTTCAGGATATTGATTGTCATTTTGCTGGCATCTATTTCAAAGCCAAAAATATCACAGGTGTCTAAAGGCCTTCCACCTTTTCATCTCCTAGCGGGATACCAAGGTCTCTAAACCTGTGTATTAAAAACACGACTCCTTCACATCACCTTACGCGTTGGAGCATAAATGGGCAGTAACTTTTCTGCGGTTTGGTAAATGACCGTTCACCATCGAGAAACAGAAACGGCTAATCATCTTCAGCGTTACAAAATTTCGCATGGTCCAAGACTGGTCGGTCTTTTCATAATTAAAAGGAAGCTTTACACTGTCTATGCTTTGTAAAGAGTCGTTGTACAGCTAAGAACATCTTGAAATTGACGCTCATCCCGATCAAAACAATTCTAAATCGCCCACTCAACGCTCCATTGATTCATTCTAAACACTCATTCAAATCGATCGAAAACGCTAAAAAATCTTTAGAAAACATTTCGAAATCGGCCAATGCAATCAACAGTTAACTCAAATCAATCAAATTATTCTTCGAATTTATTTGCTGGTGGTAATTTTAAAGTGTCTAATTGGTCCTTGAAGACATACTTTGCTGGTGGTAATTTTAAAGTGTCTAATTGGTCCTTGCAGACATACTAACAGAAAACTTTTATTAAAGGGAGGTAATTAAAGTAGCTAATTTTGTTCATTGGATTTCACTTAAAACTCGCTCCACACACTCATTCAATTTCATTCCAAAATAATTCCAAAATCATTCATCTTGTCAATTTCACGATATTCTTAACTGTACAACGCCATTTCCAAAATGCATTGTTGTCTGACGAAGACAAGTCTTGAAAAAAAAAAATTGAAATTAAGTGCGCACGTCTTTCCCTCGATGATATTTAGCTCTATTAAGATCTTAAAAAGTTTTGATTTTTAAACTGCATAATACTGGGTCATGTGGTTAACAACGTTCACCAAACATTACCACACTCAGGTCAGAGCTGGTAAACGTTATTAACCAATGTTCACCGAAGATGACTCAAAATTACTACACTTACATCCGAAGAACGGAAAAGTTCGACCGATGTTCCGAATGGGAAATTGTTAATCAGTTGTATCTGAATAATTGGACATCCTTATGCATGGAGAAGATTTTCTTTGTTTATTTCAATTTGAAGTTTTTTGAATGGCCATACAACTGAAACCTATAGATAATTCCGATGAAATATGACAAGGTTTAATGATTCCTGCTAGAGTTAAATAAAGAAATACAGATAGGGCCCGAGTCCACCCAGCTGTAAAATTGGGTAGTAGTGGTTAGAACCCATTGTCCCTCTCCCTTTGTACAGGATAAGATTTAGAATGACTTAGGACCACGATGAAAATAAGAGTCATTCGACCCTTAATCGTGTTATCCAATAGTAGAAAAATATGAATCCAACCAATTTTCATTAGGTTTCATTCTTCTGACCCGATAATCATTCTGACGTAGTCCATTGTAGATTAGACTAAATGTTGGCCTCTAGAGTGTAAAAACGACCATTGTCATTAAGGCTCCTTTTCCAGTAATATGGCATGGAGCGTTCACACTTTCAATAGGGTTCATCCCTGTGACCTGACTGACATTCTGACCAAGTTTCAAGAATATTTGACAGTAAATGTTTCCATTTAGTGTGTAAAAAGAGAAAAATGTCATTAAGATCTTTTTCTTTGATATGACATGGATCCTTCCCTTTTCATTAGGGTTCATCCTTGTGGCTAGACAAACACTCTAACCAAGTTTCATGAATATTATTCATAAAGTGTGGCCTCTAGAGTGTATACAAGAAAATTGTCGATAAGGCTCATTTTCCTATTGTATGACATGTATCCTTCACATTTACGATTGGGTTCACAACGGACGATGAACATCCAATGATCACAAAAGCTCACCTTGTGCTCATGTGAGCTAAAAAAATCTTGGACTTCCTTGGGCCCACACTTATCTTGTACATAATAAAATCTGGTTTACATATAAACGGTCCTCCGTCAGCTGCATACATGTACCTTAGTTATGGTTAAGGTGGATGGCAAGCGTCAAGTAACAATTCTTTTAGGTCGACCATTAAAAAATAATAAGAGGACCATGATGGTCTCTTTGAGTCAAATTAATGACAATCAAAGGCATTTTTTCAGCAAAGTTCATAATCGTACTTAAACGATAGACTTATAAATAATCCATTCGTGGAACGATACAGTTTTAAATATGGTTCAACCTTTTGTCTAAACAGATATTCTTACAACGCTTCAGGACTCCTGTTAGACTGTTAGCAAGAAATTGCCATTTCCCTTGATATCACATTGATCCTTACAATTTTCAATGGGGTAAATTCTCGTTACGCGACAAATATTCTGACAAAATTTCATAAAGAATGGGCCAGTTTTGTGGCATATACAGTGTTAACAGGAAAATCGTCATTAAGGCCCCTTTTCCAATGATATTTTATGAATACTTTCAAATTTTAATAGAGTTCAACCTTCTGACCTGACATACAAATACAAAGGTTCATGAAGATTGAGCTATATTTTGTCTCTTGAGCGTAAACAAAATATATATATATAATAAATGCCCCCTTTACTGTGATATGTCATGGATCCTTCCCATTTTCATTAGAATTTATTCTTGTGACCTGTCAAAGATTCTGGTAAAGTTCCATGACGACTTGACCCTACTTGTGGCCTCAAGAGTGTAAACACTTAAACTGTTGACGGCTTAAGATGCACCAAGCACGACGGACGACAGACATTAAATAATTACAAAAACGCACCCTGAGCACGTTGGGCTCAGGGGCCTCTTTCAAGAAAAATATCGTCCGATTTATCTTATAATCATAGTACGATTATATTTAAGACTGTCGAAAACGGCTTTCACAAAAATATCGTTAAAAATCGCAGACTATAGGACCTCATTAGATTATCGTAAAGTTGATCTTTCACATCTGCACGTGATGATCATATGACATAAACTCCTGACGATTCCCTTTCCAATGAGAATACACCGGCTGTCGCGTCGAATGTGGAGCATTCGAACACTGGACCGCATGGTGAAAATGCACATGCTCTAGTTAATGATCATCTGCACCAAGTTTTCGATGTTTGACTTTATTATCATAATAAATCATTATTATTGCTGTTTGTTTGTTTGTTTTCTGGTGGAGTATTAGCGTGTATAAGAATACAACATTGTTAAAAAGGCAAGATGAAAAGAATGGCTCATCCATTTTTCTTATATGTAATTCTTTTTTATGTAATTCTTTCAAAATTGTATAGTTTTGTGTCTATAAGAAAGGTATTGAAACGAACTATAGATGGGTGATATTGAAACGAGCTATAGATGGATAAAATATTCTATCGCTTACATACAAAATTACCGATTACTTTAACCAACGGTTCTAGTGTAGTGCTCGTTGTCGTATCCGTGTAACTACAACAGTTACATGTAGCCTTTGGCCAACTTATTTCTCACCCTGGGCGGGTACTGTTGCCTGCATTATCAGAGTATCTCTCAGAAAGCGGGCTACCAGCTCTAGACTGGTCCACATATCGACTATCAGAATAGCATAGAACAGGCTATTCTGATATTCGACAGTGAGACCAGTCTACACCCGACCCGAAAGCGGGCGAGAAATAAATTGGCTCCTAGACACGTTTCATCTGGCTAACTATCGCCGTTCAGTAATTGTATTTGCTTGATTATTTGCTCAGTTTATGTTTGAACAAAAGAGAAAAAAAAAGTAATATCGAGTGATGCGGTTTTGTTGTTGTTGTTGTTGTTGTTGTTGTTGTTAATAAGAAATCCTCCTATTTACTAAAATTGTATGGCTTTGATCGTAGGCTGTGAAAAGTTCCTTGTAATTAATGTATTACTTAAAGCATAAAACACAGGAATATATATAACATAATGTGAGAGTAGTTTGATTTTTTTAAAAAAAGTAAGTAATTTATATATGTTTGAAAAAAAAACTATTGATTCGGTATCTCTCACTTTCTGTGTCACTTGGAGGGGAAAGAAAACGTTTTCTGTCAAGATCATAAAAGGGTCGATTCTTGCGGTAAATAAACCTACATGTCAATATTTTGCGACAACGATTGTCGCGCAGTAAAATCAAACATCAAAATGATGGTACACCAATTGTTTTCAATATATATATCTCGTTTACTACACTATACTATACTAGGAAATTTAGCATAAGCAAAGCTAAATAATCGTTCTAACCTAGAGAGCAAAAATTGAGCCAAGAAAAAAAATTAGGCTCATAGGCACAAAATCGTAAAATTTAGGACTGGTCTAAAGGTGTCGCAGATTTTATCGTAGATTTTACGATACGACGCCTTTCTTGAAATCCAAAAAAGTTTCTTAAAAGCCGATTTTTATCGTACGATTGCGATACGACCAAATTTCAATCGTAGGACCATTCTTGAAAGAGGCCCTAGGTGAGCTAAATAGATATAACTAGAGAACAGTTTTAACAAAATCTTATCCATTTTAGATTCTAGTCCCTAATCGACGTATAAGTGATTATTTCATAAAATGAACAAATTTAAAGAGCAATGAAGTTAAGATTAGGATTATAACCTTTGATGTAAACTAGTTTCGTTATTAATGAAATGAAAGATGTACATGTATCGATCTTAGTAGTTATACACAAAAAACAAACATTTTTTCTCTTTTCTCATGCAAAAAATGTGAAATTTTCAGGACAAATTCTCGCAAATCGTGTTATTTTACTTGGCGTGATGTTATTAACGTATGTGAGCGATTTAGATAAAAATGTCGTCTTTTTCTGACACACGTTCTCTGTTCCACTTCCCCAATAAAAGTTATACTTTTTCTTTATTCAAGCGTGCATACTTAACTAAAAAAGGTGAATACGTCTTTGATAAGAAAATTCCGAGTTAGGGGAGAGAACTATGGGATATTTTGTTAAAGCAAGCTTTGTTTGCCACCCGTAGTATATGCCCGACATTTTCACACCTAAAATGACGTCGTTTGTTTATTTCGCTAAGATACTTATTTCAGATAATGTCAATTAATTAATGTGAAATAAACGAAAGCAGGGATTTTTTTCACTGATTCGGTAGTGAGATTATCAAGTGCTGATCTATCGTGATTTCTCCAAAATACACTGAAAATCCTAAAGTTATAGAGGTATGTCCACATTACTACGTAACATTGTTTCAATGCAACGATATTGGTTGGCACATCATGTCATTTCCTCGTGCACACACGTTAACTTCGTTATACCTTATTCGATGCTTTTATCAATACATGAATATATTTAGACATCTACACCTTTTTATGCAAATAGTCTTATTCCAAATCATATTTTTATGCCCCCGTATCGAGAGATCGCGGGCATATTGTTTTACTCATGTCTGTCTGTCTGTCTGTCTGTCTGTCTGTCTGTCTGTCTGTCTGTCTGTCTGTCTGTCTGTCTGTCTGTCTGTCTGCCTGTCTGTCTGTCTGTCTGTCTGTCTGTCTGTCTGTCTGTCTGTCTGTCTGTCTGTCTGTCTGTCTGTCTGTCTGTCTGTCTGTCTGTCTGTCTGTCCGTCCGTCCGTCCGTCTGTCCGAAAACTTAACCCGAAAACTTAACATTTGACTTTTCTCCAAAAGTATTTGACATACAAAGCTGTACACCAAAGTCAAGGTCATGTGACAAAGTCAATGTCATGTGACAAGGTCAAGGTCATCTGTCAAGGTCAAACTTTAAAAAAAAATGCTGTTACGGGGGCATTCGTGTTTAACAAACACATCTTGTTTATTTTGCCCTTTACTTTATTATGATAATTTTATCATCTCAAATCTGTCCCGAACTCGTCATCGGTATTGTCAGTCGGACATATGATTGCCGACCATCACGATTCATTTAAACGGAGACAAAACGCAATTCTGATTTTCACTTTGACACATGGACACCAAAGGATAATTTTACAGGATATATGAATTGATATAGCCTCAGGAATAATGACAAAAAGCCGTAGATCCAAAAGAAGTTGAAATGTGAAGAAGTTCGACCTTATGTTGAGCAGTCCGTGCAGTATGACTAGAGTCGATACAGTTGAGAACTTCTTTAAATTGACACCCATGCCAATCGAAACCATTCTAAATCGCTCACTCAGTGCTCCATTCATTCATTCCAAACACTCACTCAAATCGATCAAAAACGCTAAAAAATCTTTAGAAAACATTAGGAAATCGGCCAATTCAATTAGCAGTTAATTCGAATCGATCAAATTATTCTACGATTTTTTTAACTGGTGTTGATTTTAAAGTGTCTAATTGGTTCATGAAGACATACAAACAGAAAACTGCGTATATTTTATTAAAGGGAGATAATTGATATAGCTAATCTTATTTATCGTGAACAAAATTAGCTTTATTGGATTACCTCCCTTGGACTTCACACAAAACTCGCTCCACACACTCATTCAATTTCATTCCAAAAGCATCCCCAAATCATTCACCTTGTCAATTTCACGATGCTCTTAACTGTATCATACACACTGTCCAGATGGTCCCTTTTTTCCGACGAGTCACATTAAGTGTTGAAGGTTGTCACTTCTGTCGTACTTTATGATTTTGCATTGGTCAATCAATTATTTAATTAACTGTCCTGCGTTCAGAATGACTATTTTGCGAATTGTAACCCGCTTTGCACGCAAGTACATGTGCAAAGCGGGTAATAATTCGAAAAAAAAAGTTTGCACCGTTTTGTTTTCCTGAACGCAGAGCTAGTCCGTACTTTTGGCTATGTATCTGCAAGATATGAACACCAGCGATATGACAAGGCTAGCCCATTACCGTACGACAAAACTTGAAGCTTGACCAAAATGGACGATTTTTACCAGGCACATGTTTTAATGGACGATTTTTACCAGGCACAATTTAAAAACCGTGTGTTTTTTTTGTTTTTTTTTTAAGCAATTTCTCCTTTATCCCCTATGCCATTTATTCAGGTTTTCCTGGGAAACGGATGTTATTTTATACGCAATGAAGTAAGAGTACTAGAAATATAGGCGACGTTATTTGAACGACTGCTGACAAATATATGTAGTCCGTGACCTTGTGTTTAGGGAGAAGGAACGACTTCTTGCGTGAGTCGGTTGAATATGCCGGGCATAGAAACAGACTTTATACACTGGGTGAAAACTGAACCCGGATATTGCTCAAAATTTGAACGAAATCCGCCATTTTTATCGTCATTATCATCAACAAAGGTAACAAATACCATATATCCTTGTATCTTATATCACTAATCAGACTATTTACAAGATTTTTGAACACCATAATTCATGTTTGCTATCAAAATACTTACTCAAATTCCTTGCTATTTAGAAAATTTGCCTAACTATTTGGTGTGTATGCTTTGTTGTGCCCGTTCTTGGGAAAATGGCCATTCTCATGATTGAGCAACCGTTGTTTGCCCGTTCTTAAGAATGGTTGCTAAATCTTAAGATTGAGCAAATATATTTATAACCTTTGTTTACAATTGAAATACATAATCAAAACTGCTTTTATCATACGAACATAAATTAACAAGGAGAAATGTTTATTCGATTAACAAAAAAAGTTTAAATTACCCACTTTGATAACGATGAAATGAACACTTTTCCCTGTGTTCTGTGAAATCAAGTTCGGCAAAAAAACCGAAAAAAATGATACAGATCTATTATTCCAGGATCTTTCGTAAATGACATCGCAGAGTATGTATTATCTAGTTTTGTTAATTATGAATCTCGGTCCGTCCGCCCCACATCTATTTCGCCATAATTCCTGTTCGCCCCGGGTCGTTCGCCGAAAATCCCGTTCGATCCCTCTTTCCAGTAAAATATAAATTGCTTAGCGGTGTTTTGTTAATTCTTATGTTAATTTTTTTCAAAATAGAAAGGATATCAACAAGATCCTTGTTTCTCTGTTAAGAAATTCTCCACACATTTTTTAGGTTCAAGTAAAAATGAGGCAAGTCTTAGGATAATTCATTTGATAAATAGAAAAAAAAACAAATTATTATCGGTATTCTTTATTAATTCAAAGCTGATTTTTTTATTTATTTATTTTTTTTGGAGGGGGGGGGGTTCATGTCATAAGAATGTACTCTCTGTTTTCTTTAGTTGATAAATAATAATGAAAATAATAATAAAACATATGTATTTAATATATTTAATCAAATAATAATTAATCCAACATACACAGATTGAATGAAGTAAAAAAATAATAAAATATTCAATTTCTTTTAAATTTTGACATTTGATAGCAGATAGAAATGGCAAAATTAATCTATCAGATACAAGGTAAACAAGCAAAAACTACTAAGATGATGTTCATTTTGGTCACAATACTTCGACAAAATGTGTAGAACATGTGGTCTGATAAATTCAATGGGTTGGGCAGAAACAAATAGAGGGAATCGACCGGTCTTAATATTCATTCCGGAACGCACCAGGAAACCCAGGACTTAATGAGGCATCCCGGTACACATCATATAATGAGATATGTCATTACACTGATAAAACGGCTTGTCCGGAGGTTTATTAAACACGCACAAAAGGTAATTTTACATGAGTCCCGGGATGGTTTGAATTCTTATTTTTATTTTACCAAGTGTACATTTATATAATCAATTTCATATTGCCTAATGATTTTAGTTAGCTTATTTTTTAGTTATGAAATGTCCCGGGGTGGCCTGTGTGTCACCGGGTGATTATCAAGACCCAGAATCGCCTCACCTTTTGGTCAATCCATTTAATAAACCCAGGGCAAAACACAGTGTAAAGAGGGTAAATGGATCTGTTACCTTAATTTTCATGCATTTGAGGACCAGTATAACATGAAGAAGGCAACAACATTTCAGAGGCACCTTTTTTATGTGGTAAGTAGTCATTTATGTGATGGTGAGCAAGACATCAATTCAACATGTCTATATATAATCTCTTCTGAAGAGACAATCAAGCTCAGGAACCATAAGTTTGGCAACTTGAATAAAAGATAACTACATCTGTGATTCATATGTCAACCCTGTTATATTAAAGTATTGTGACTACAACTTATTCAATAAGTACACCTCTGCCCTTTTTTAAGTCTTCTCATATTGGATATCATATGGGAAAAGGTGGTAAATAATCACAAAATACATCCTTTAAACTGCTGGATTTCCTTATATGAAAATCAACAAAGGAAAATAGCTCAGAAATTGAATATGTAGAGTTACAATTCTTATGCACTACACTCCATAATCATGAGAGAAAAAGCTATGTAAAGTTACGATTCTTGTGCACTTTACTCCGTAATCATGGAAAATGGAGGAAAATAACCGCTAAGTTACAAGTCAAGTGGATATAGGTAGACAGAGATAAACTCTGGACAGATTAACAGACAACAGGCACTGGGATGCTAGGACATCATGGATGATCACATAAAATGTCCTGTCTTCTAACAGCCTTATGAAAAGGAAGTTGCTAGCCCCATTGTTTTATAACACAAGACACGGTGGCTTAACAGTCCTCAATGGACAGACACTAGATTTCCAGGATTTTTTTTTCTTCAAAAAATCAGAAACCACCATGACATCAAAAAGCAGTCATACCAATTTAAACATTCCGTCCACACATAAAATATTTTTCATTGGAAAGTTTCATGTTAATCTAAATTTTGATCTCCATTTTTCATGCGACATTTGATTAAATGAATTTGTCTTCCACCAATAAAAAAAATGGAAATAAGTGTGCCTGATTTGGATCATCAGCTGATATTTGTCTTCAGCAAATGGGTTGATAATCATATGCCTTTGTGGGATAGCAGCTGAAGGCAAGGAAAGGATGTTATGGAAGTAAGGGTAAGAGAAATACAAGGAATCCATTGATAGATGCTCCAGCCGCACACATTCTTTCTGACATGTATTTGTTCTTACAAATTGGATTGGTAGTCATTAACCTATGGGGGATACTGTAAAAGCTTTATAAGAACCTCAGGGTTCTATAAGAATCATTGTATTTCCATTAAAAAGGGATGGGCTTTTATTGGAGTCTACCCTGTATACTTTTCTATTACAACGGTGAAAAATTGCCAAAAATAAACATAATTTTCTCAAAATAGTAACATTTGATTGAGGGAAAGGCGCAAAAAACATCTGTTGAAATTTAAGTGACATTGATTTTGTGGACATGTGCTTTTGTTAGTTAGGCTTCAGTATTTTGTAAAATCACATAAAAAAGGTTGAATAACAATTTCAACCTCAGATGAGAAGGATGGGGGTTTATAAGAGCATGGGCTCTATTAGAATTTTTACGGTAAGAAGTTGAATTGTTAAATAGGATATCATGGTAGTTGCACTTGTGATCACTTGTTTATTACAGGTCAAGGATAAAGCATAGAAAACAAGCTAAATGAGGTTATTATCAGTTTAAAGCAGATGCCTCTGAAACTTTTCAAAATGAAAGTTAAAATTCCAATTTATCATTTCAATAAAATTCAACATTTTTCTCTTTTTTTTGCATCTTTTAGTGTTCATTTATTTGTCATTTACATGGGGTTTGGGCACTTGTATTTATTGGGATGAATGTTGAGCCTATCTTTCTATATAGTACAACCATATATATAAATATACATGTATATGACCCGTAACACAAAAAGGGAACATCTGAGTTACGCGTAAAGTGTCGACCCTAGTCAGACCTCGCGGACTGCGCAGACTGACTAGGGTCAAAACTTTTTGCACCATGCTTATTTTCTGAATCTAGAATATTGAATCTACCTTCCAGTGAAGGAATATTAGAAATGAGACTTCTGGTTGACCTTTGCTGGATCAAAACTCTTTTTCAATAATTCATTTTACCTAATTCCTGGATGGTCCCTTTTTGCGTGACGGGTCACATATATAACCCTAGCTTCCATTCAACTTGGGTAAAGAACTTGTCATTTTACCTTTTTTTTAGACTATGTACAATGTAGGGGGCCTACAAGACTTATTAAGTGCCATAAAAACATTTTGATAAGTTTCAGGTGAAAAGTGCTTGAGTCACTTTAAACTTTAAAAACCCAGGATTGATAGCCTGCATAATTCACTTGAAAACATTTGAGCTAATTGTGCTTGAAACTGTTAAGATTCAATAAATTGCCATTTTTGCTAAAAATCTTTTATATAAAATATGATATATATCTATTAAGGATAATAAAAGCGACAACAAACAATCAAAGCTGGCAAATGAATGGATAAAATGATGATAGACTCGTCGTAAAACCCTATTCAAACAAAATCAGTTGGTAAAGCTTCTTACTTCAAATCTAAATAAAAAAAAATGTTATCATATGTGACCTGCCACACGAAAAGGAACCATCCTGGCAGTGCGTAAAGTGGTGATCCCAGTCTGACTGCGGATTGTGCAGACTGACTAGGGTCAAAATTGTTGCACTTTTTTTAATTTTCCAATATAGAATGAACAATGTACCTTCCTGTAAAAGGATTTTTGAATTGTGACCTGTGCTTGACCTATGCTGGACACAGTCTCTTTTCAAATATTTATTTGACAGAGTTCCCAGATGGTCCCTTTTTGCATGACGGGTCACATGTTTAATTCCCAGGCTAAGAAACTAAGTATTTTATAGGATGAAACTTCTGATAAACACGTACATGTAGGTTGAAAAAGCTTTTTTTGACTCCAGTATGAAACTTCAAATTGTTTCTTACAGGCTTATATGATTAAATATGTGACCTGTCAGACGAAGCGATATTCAAGATGGTGATTAAATTGTCGACACAAATCTAGCTGTTGACTTTATATGGAGAGGGAGGGATCACCTTTGGCTTCCACTGCTTAGTCCGCAGCATATTTCTGACACCGTATGTTGGATTGACTTGAAACTTTGAAGTTATGTTCCTTTTATGATAATGGATAGCAGAGCACAAGAACAACAACTACCTAGCTTAATGTTTTTTAGGTATTTCCCTTTGATGTTTTTCAAACTTGGACATCCAGCTGTGTAATTGGCTTATCTTGTGACAATTAGCCACCTCATTAGTACCCCACCGGTTACCGGTTGGGGGACTATAAGTTTGCTCAATTCGGTCTGTCCGTCTGTCTGTCCGTCACACTTTTGTCCGGGCTATATCCTCTAAACCATATGTGCTAGCAACTTCAAACTTGGTACACTTATAGATCTCATTGAGGAGAAGTGTCATGTTTAAGAACCTTTACTCTGCCATGCCCACTTTTTGAGTTATTGCCCATTGTTGTTTTTACCCTTACATTCTTGTCCGGAACATATCTCCTAAACTATGTGTGCTAGCAACTTCAAACTTTGTACACTTATAGATCTAATTGAGGAGAAGTGTCATGATTAGAATCCATAACTCTGCCACACCCACTTTTTGAGTTATTGCCCTTTGTTGTTTTTAGCCTTACATTCTTGTCCGGATCATATCTCCTAAACTATAAGTGCTAGCAACTTCAAGCTTGGTACACTTATAGACCTTATTGAGGAGAAGTGTCATGATCAAGAACTGTTATTCTGCCATGCCCACTTTTTGAGTTATTGCCCTTTGTTGTTTTTACCCTTACATTTTTGTCCGGATCATATCTCCTAAACCATAAGTGCTAGCATCTTCAAACTTTGAACACTGATAGATCTTAACAAGGACAAGTGTCATGTACAAGAATTGTTACTCTGCCATGTCCACTTTTTGAGTTATTGCCCTTTGTTGTTTTTAGTCTTACATTATTGTCCGGATCATATCTCCTAAACTATAAGTGCTCAGACTAAGCACCTTTTAACTTTGTACACGTATAGATCTCATTGAGGACAAGTGTCATGTACAAGAACTGTTACTCTGCCACACCCACCTTTGAGTTATTGCCCTTTGTTGTGTTTACCTTTACATTTTTGTCCGGACCATATCTTCTAAACTATAAGTGCTAGAAACTTCAAACTTGCCTCACTTATAGATATCATCGAGGACAAATGTCATGTACAAGAACTGTCACTCTGCCATGTCCACTTTTTATGTTATTGCCCTTTGTTGTTTCTTTCCTGACATTTTTGTCCCCTACTTATCTCCTAAACTATAAGCCCCAGCAACTTCAAAGTTTGTACACTGGTAGATCTCATTGAGAAGAAGTGTAATGCCCAAGAACTGTTACTCTGCCACATCCACTTTTTTAGTTATTGTCCGTTGTTGTTTTTTATCCTGACATTTTTGTCTGTACCATATCTCCTGAGCCATCAGTGCTAGCAACTTCAAACTTAGTACACTTATAGATCTCATTGAGGACAAGTGGCAAGTAGGAGATATATTATAAGAAAGGATTTTTTGTTATCCGGTGGGGGACTCCTGTATTGCATTGCAATACGACATGCACTTGTTTAATCTTGTATGGTCATTTTACCTTTCTGCAAATGCCCCTTAAAAGAAATGATGTAATATTGGATGGGTTGTGGTGCCAATATCCAACTGGCGGGTGGATCTTTCTGTATCAGAAGCATAACTTTGTCCCCTAATGACCGATTGACTTGAACCTAGGCAATTCATTCCTTTCATGATTAATGGCCGATTTACACATTCATGATTTTTGGCTACGGTGCCCCTACGATTCGCAACAATTTGTAAAATTGTCATTTACCATGGTGATTTGTAGTACAACTGTGGTGACACTCAATGTTTTGTGATAATTCAGGAAATTCTATGTTGGTGCTACAGAAGTTTTAAACTGTTTAAAACATTCGTGGCGAATTGTGGTGGTTATTGGGCAAGGCCTAATTTTTAGCACAACTGTAGCGAAATCGTGCTGATTCATACTGACACTGAAGCTTTATTCGCGACAATTCATGAGAGATCATAGCCATTCGTGGAATCCCACATTACGAATTCTCACGATTCACCATGAAATGGGTACTGTTGTCGTAGAAATCATCCAAGGTTTCACTGAGGAGCTTCATGATTGGCCATGACCAATGCCGCTTAGAATCAGACTTGTACCGTATTGAACCTTACAAGCACTGTGAGCATTTGTTGTGCCACTGCAGTCAATCCTCATTGACTGTAGCGTTGCTGTCAAGAATCGTCATTGATTCGTATAAATACCTTACAGACACTGTACTTATATTGTGTTCATTCTTACTGGAAACGTAGTGATACTGAATATTTCTACTTCTTGCCACGATTCAACCCGATCCATTCCAATTTTTCTGACCATTAGAAATCTTGGTGAATCGTGGTGAATCAGAGAGAAAATCGAGAAAGTGTAAAGAGGTCTTAAAAAGTGCAGTTGGCAAGAAAAGTCTACCATGCTTAATTTTTGAGTTATGTCCCTTTGTTGTTTTTAATACTTGGGCATCAAGCACAGCAACAGCCTATCTCGTGACAATTTGTCACCATGTTGACATATCAAATCCGGCTAACCTCTAATGAAATCAAAGATTTTTCAAATACGGATTAAGCCGCCTTTATAATGCAGTCGGTAGAGCTTTGGACTGTCAATCTAGAGATTTTGAGTTTTTGATTCCTGATGGGGGCTTTCATTATTTCTGACTATTTGTCTTCCAACAATGGGCGATAACAGTAGACCTTTGTGGGATAGCAGCTGGAGACTTGGAAAGGATGTGATGGTGGAACTGGTGTGAGAAATACCAGGGATCCATTATTAGGTTCTCCACCACACTATTGCTGAAAGATTGTCAGAAGGGATGTACAACCCCATTCAAACACACAAATCAACTATTGATTTTACAGAGTTCTTAGACGACCCTTATTATGTGAGGGGTGAGGTGTATAGTTTAAAGCCCGTTTTGTAAAGCATTAGCTGCCCTATAGGCTTCTTTCATGACCACCATTGACAGGGGATTTTTTTTTCAAGTGCGTATCATTTGTTGTCTGTTTTGAAAATAACTGGGTATTTTGTTGGATGAAATTCGGAAGAGCCTGAACAGACCGGTAGAACATCTGATGCACTGTTCCAGATGTTTTCATTGGGATGAATTATCATTCAAAATAGTTATCCGGGTTGTACAGATTCTGACAGTTAACAATCTATTATATATCGTTCCCCGATGCTTTATAAATGTCCAGACAATCTTTAATTAATATAGGTTTACAAACTGAAAATTATGCGAACAACAATTTAATTAATAACGATACGTCTCATATATTTAGATAAGGGGTCCGGGATATTCAACCGAAAGTTGGTCTGTCAGTTTGTCGAAAGTTGAGATCGAACAATAACATGATTTTATAGTTTATATGTAGAATTAATCGAATAAACTTTATTTTGGAACCATTAAATGAATAAAATGGAATATTTAAATGCAAGAATCATACTTTTATGACATGTTGTGTTGATATAAACGTTGGTTTGACCATTCTTAAGAATGAGCAACGACCCCCTGTCATTACTTGCCCGTTCTTGAGATTAAGTATTTCCGAGATCGGGCACGACACATATACCCCTTTCCTTCATTCTTTATTTGTAAGAAATATGAGAATCTCATTAAAAAATCTGAAGTGAACATTATGAAAAAGTATTATCCAACTTGATGTCTTGAAAATTTCATCCGCCTGCTTTCAAAACTGAATGAGATATGAACAGAAATAGGTGGTCTCGTACTAACGCGATAGGATTCTGAGGATCGAAAAAATGCGTAGTGTGGATTGCATTTTGTCAGCAATTTGTGTACTGGGTGTTGCATTCTCAAGCTTTAAACTCATTTTTTAGCTTTTTATAAGGTTGAATCGTCAAATATCACATATCAAACGATTAACTAATTTTAGCATGGCATCATTGTTTATTTCATTAGTATCCTTAATGTCTCATCTTAAGTAAAAACGTATTTTAAATAATAACTCTTTATTTATATTTGAATATTACATTACTTTCTTTCTATGATTTAATTTATAAGTACGAAAATATTAAATTCTAACTCCTCTGGTCATTGAAATTGACTTTTATTTTAGATTTCAATTTTAATGTTGGTGATTTTACCTTCATTTTTTTATTTTTCGAGGGCTTAGTGCAAAATCATGGCATGTGTCTGTTCAACGTATAGACACGTGCGTTTTCCTTGAACCCGTCAGAAAATTGAATCAAATGTCACATCTGCGTATTGAACCCATTTGATTAATATTGGAAAATCTACAAAATCCATACCAAATCTCCATATTTCAAGATTGCGTGATATATATCTTTAAATTTAATGGTCCTGTTAAAGACATACAGTCAATACCTAGTCTAAAACATGCAAATATTTGAAGACAACGAGATGATTTGGAGTGTAATACTCTATAGCCTTTTCAGCAATTCCCAGTCAACTGAAACGGATAAGAAACGAATCCAAATACCTAATGATTCGATGCAGGTCACCGTCAAATGACCATAACTTGGTAAAATCTTAATGAACATAGGTCATTTTTTTAGTATTTTTCTTTGATATTTTCTTAAAAGATTACTGGCTTTAGTTTTCCTTATAATATTTTTTTTGTCTTATGATTGAATAAATAGATGACGGGTATGGATATTCCCGGAAGGTAAGTGGTTTATAATTCATTATATTCGTAAAGCTTTGAGTAAGGGGTGCAATGTATATGTAATCTGAGGTTTAGACACAATATATCATTTAACCATGACTTACCGGGTCTGATTACATAATTCAATTATAGAAAATTAGAGAAAAGTTTCTCTTTTTTAACATCGTTACGTCACCGCAACCATTTTTCATTCAACATCCGGGGTCAGATTCCACCCGCTGATATAACCCAACTAAATTTTTTATATGTTTTTAAACTAATTGAAAGAGAAGAGAAAATCTTGGCTCTTTTATATTTTTAAGGAATATTTTACATGTATTACATATGGCATTTCTCGGAAAGCAGTTGACTAAAATGCAATTAATTATATGTGGGAAGAACATCCGTTCAGATATAGTTCCTGTTGAAAATTGTTCAATAATTATGCTGGGCAATTATAACTAATCGTTTCTAACTCTCACCAACACGTGGGACGTGTTCACGTGAAGAACCAAATTTGAGACATCTTAAGGTAGTGGACCCCATAATAGTTTCGCAATATTTGGGAAGTCATTACCTTTCATAATGTTAACCTCAGTTAACACTTTAAAAGTTCATTACCTTATTGCTGATTGAATACCGAAAAATGTTTTGAAAAAATAAACAAATTTAACCTGTCACGCGAATACTGAGCATATGGGTAATGCGTTCAGTAACAAAAGTACCCTGTTCAGTCTGCGTGGACTGTCCAGTCGCTTTTTTCTTAACTTTGCTAATTTTCTGAGTCGGGAACGATCATTCTTATAATAATTCACCGTCCATTTAAGCACTGATGGATACAGTCTCTTTGTAAATATCTATTTTATTGAAATCATGGTCCTTTATTGTCCACCTTTCCTTACGAGTATAAGACTGTCCTAATATTTCTTTGACCATCTAATAACCAATCCGTCCTCGAATTCTGGAAAGGATCGAGCCAAAATACATAGACTTACCGTCAAAAGTTAAAGATAATTTGGTTTTTAGCCCCACCGCGTTTTTCACATAAATAGTACTTCCTTTCTCATTCTCCAAACTACACTTAATTACATCGCGAGATTGACATTAAACTCAATCATAACCATTCTAAATCGATCATTTAGCACTCCATTCATTCATTACAAACACTCACTCAAACCATTCAAAAACGCTCCAGACTCACTGAAAAACATATAACAACAACTTCGTTCAAAATAACAATAGCTAGGGAAAATATAAGGATTTCACTCATTTAATTGAAATTGTAAGCGTCTGATGGGTTCTTGAAGAAAAAAGGAGCTATCTCATGAACTTGTATGTATGTTTTATTAAAGGGAGGTAATCAATATTGCTAATTTTGTTCATCCTGAACAAAATTTGCAATACTGGATTACCTCCCATTTAATTCACTCAAAACTCGCTCCACACACTCATTCAATTTCATTCCTAAACCATTCCATAATCATTCACCTTGTCAATTTCACGAAGTTTTTAACTGTACATGTAGTATAAAATATACACCATTGGCAAGGAAAGAGAAATACCTGTTTAACTATAGTTCTTTTGTTAATATTTTATTTTTTATTCAAAAGTACCGTACGTTAAAAAACTGTAGAGATGTATCACTACTTTTTATCGATTTGACGTAAAGTTGTTATGAAAAATACTTTTCAAAGAACATGTTATAATTATTACTGCAAAGTTTCCCTGGACGATAATGCCGAGTCCTATTTAAATATCAACAATGTTGCATAATTTTGATCGAGATATTTTTCATAGATTCTTTCAAAGTAGAACCTTTTACGAAAAAATAATTTCGGAAATACTTTCTTTTTCATTCTTTCACGAATACGCATGAAATCGTGTAAGAAAAATAGTTTTTCTATTTTGTTTGAAATATAAACATGTCTAAAAGTTTTGTCTATAATTAAAGAATTTATTTAAAAAAATCATTTATCCACAGAAATGCCCCATATCGGATAAAAAATAAAAAATGTGTATTTGTACATGTATTTTTCAAGCTCTTTTACTGAACATATTTACTTTAGAAAAACGTTTTAGCCAAAAGTGTAAAAAAATGAATAATGAAAAAGTTTATGCCATGTCAAATGTTGATTAAACCATTATAATTGCAATCCAATAAAATAAAAAACTCTGATTGGTTTAAATCGTATCACGTGGGGAAATCCATTGCACTTTATTTCTGTATAAAATGCAATAGGTCTTTCAGGAAACCCCCGAACTTCGATCTGCAAGTCCTGTGTTGTAGAAACTCAAATTAACCCAGGTCCCGATTATCAACGAAACATTTCTATTCAATCTATCATAAATTAAGATATTTTCGAAAGAATTTACGAGAACAAGCATGCAGTTCTGATTCTGTGCCGACGTAAACTTAGAAAACGGCAAGTCGACGAAGACCGTCAAGCAACCCTCTCAACTAAGACCGACCACCCCGTTTTCGTTTAAAACACAGACTTACTTGGCAGAAACAAGTAATTTTTTGTCATAAGTACCTCTACGAATTTTAATGTTGTCGTTTATTTGTGTATCATTTGTTTCACCCTATGACATTTCACTTCGATAGCGAGTTAAACAATACACGATCTAAAAATAGATCGTGTAATTTTTTACGCGGAGAAAGTAGACTTGAAGCTTTAATGTTTGGCCGAGTATTTTAATAGTTTCTTCGATCTATAGGATTGCAATTATAAGGGACGAGTGTCTTTTTCACTGCGTTTATTGGGGTATAAAGTGCAATTGCCTTAGCACATGGCTTAAACATAACGCCCTACGGGCGTTATTTGCCGAGTGCTAAGGCAATTGCACTTTATACCCCAATAAACGCAGTGAAAAAGACACTCATCCCTATAATAACTGCAGTTTGAACAATCTGTAGTAGCGATGTTTTTTTTTTCAATCCAACGAAAATTCATAGATTACCAGTCCCCGAACATATTCAGAATATTTATAATCATTTTAGCGATATGGACTAATAATGTACTCCAAAATGTAAGTTTAAGTGTTTTGAGACCTTTATAGGGTTTGAGAGCATTTTTTTTTATTAAAAGACAGAGGAACAACTTGAAAACTATTATTTAATTGTAAAAAGTGTGATAATATTTGAAGACTTGAAAAGGAACCGATGCATAATCTACACTTTGTACGGTTTTATTAAATCGTGACTGCGCTTTGGGTCTAAAGACTTTTTGACAGGAAAATAACCGTATATTACATTACTGACAGTGAAATCTTGGGATTTCCAAGAGTAATAAATTTTGATATCGACACTAGTGACGATAACACATTTCAGTTTCACTGGAAGAACTACTTTTTTAGCAGCCTGGCCCTTGCTCACACTACTGAGATAATACATTGAATCCCAATCGCATGTTCGAGATATCTGCATAGCGGGTTCACACTTAAAAAATGGTTTTTTTTAATTTTTTTTTATTTTTTTAATAATTCTGCAATTTCTATTAAATATCCAAGCAAAAATAAAATATTAGGCTGCAGAAGGGTTGTTGATTGACCCCGCCCCCTCCCTCTGCATCCGCCACTGAAGCTTCTTCGGACTTTTTAAACGTCTAGTAACGCATGCTCGTGAGATAAGTTTCATATCAGACATAACCAGTTGATTATCCTCTATATATTGCTTTCGTAACCGAATAAAATATCAAATCATGTAAAGAACGTCGACGTTTTTGATCAATTTGATGTGACGTTTTCTAGCTCCAACTTTTGACGTTGCGTGACGGTGAGTGGGCTAGTTGAAAGTCATAGGATTGAGGATCAGTTAGTTCAAAGTTCGAATAAGACCCGCGCAAAAAAATAATTGGGGTTATTCTGTCTAAAAAATACTCATCGCCGCTCATCTTCACTTAGGTGAAATTGATATACTTGAGGGTTATAAAATCATACGCTTTGGATATACAGTTAAGCCTGTAATATTCTACTACTTTCGGGACCACCAAAAATGGTCGTGAAAGACAATGGTCGCAGAGTATATGTTGGTTTAGATAAGAAAAATATTTTGTATTTTTAATATTTATTATTGTGAATCTATCAATTGCATATTTATCCCATTTCGGTCAATTTCACAGTGTTGCTTATTGTACTTTTGGTTGGAAAACATGAAAAATATGGGACAATAACGCGCAACTATCCAACATGTGCGCTAAATTCATCATGCACTTTCTCATGATACTTGCCAAGGCTAACTTGACCTACCTTAAAGTGGATCTTTTAGAGGTCAACATAGTATTAGTCTACTCCATTGAAAGGTTAGATCTAGATGACCGATATTAATTTACCAAGACGATAAACAAACCTCTTGAAAGTCGTTTGTCTAATCCAGAAAGACAATCCCATATATAAGCTTGGTCATTATCAATGGACGTTTTAACTTGAAGTGCTAGAGCACCGAAGTTTGTGTGCTCTAAAGACATATCTGGTAGTACACGTGATCTAAAATCCTGTTCATGCTATTCACAGAAGTGCCTGTGCTCAAACCTTCGTCAGAAAATTTAGACTGAAATCAGCCTGCACATACATGCAATCTGATTCCAGTTACACTGTCTGCTTTTTACTCTATTCTTCGACGGAAAAGTGTTATATAGACTGATTAAAATTTTCCGAAATTGGGCAAATTTTTTAAACTAATTTTGAATTCGACAGGGAAATAAATAGTTCAAGTAAGTCCATGAAGTTGGCAACCCAGTAGCATTGCAGCCTAGTAGAAAAAAGTTGGCAGCCGAGTAGCCGAGCAGAGTGAAGTTGCCAGCTAAGCAGACTAAACAAATTCTAAACAAAATTATTAATATCTGATACTAGCATTATATACGTGAAGTCAGTTCAAACCGTAAAAACTGAATTTCTAGTGAAAGTAGATTTGTTCAGGATTTCTCGACTTTTAAGTTTTCTAAAAAAAAATCCCGAATTCGCCCTGAACATATATCTATTTGGTCCTTACAGGAATGAGAACATAAATCTTCGAGAAAAAATGGTAGTTGTCATTTTAAGATGCTAGGCTGCTGGAAATGTAAGATGCTGAGTTTTCTTATCCACGCTTTTTTCGACATTTCTAGAAAACAAAGTAATTCATTCTATTCAATGTATTTTTACCAAACCTCATTTTGCACAAATATTGCAATTTCCATAAGAACTCTATTGGAATTATATATCTGCGATATGCGACCAAAGATTTTATTCACGCAGTACTCACGAGATTTAATTGATACATCGATAGGTGGAATTAGATTTTCAACAATGTCAAAGCAGGTACAATAACCTAGAAGGAAATGAAATAATTTAAACAATAAACACTTTCTTATTCTTCTTAAGTTGTATTACATGTAAGATGTTAAACCATACAATCCTTAATTTCCTTCTGTCTTATTTAACCTTTAGTGACGTGACAAAGTTTTAACCAAGATCGTGTACAATTTAACGATATAATAACACAGACAATGATTTAGGGATGCAATATTAAGAGGTTATTTAACATGATCGTGTACAATACTGAATTCTATTGGATGAGTACCCTGCAGAACCAGTCTATATTTGACGAGGCGATAGCCGAGTCAAAATATAGACTGGTTCTGCAGGGTACGAATCCAATGAATTTAGTATTGTATTCGATCATGTTAAATGACATCTTTATTTTACACCATACACTAAAAGTTCCACAATTAACGATTTACAGCATTTGAGAGAGACAAAGGGAATAGATCCAAAATGATCCGGATAGGGCCATCAAATACAAGTCACTATGAACATGATGAAATTGAAACAAACATTTGTTCTAAAAATAGAATTCCACGTGAAATGTTTTTTCATATGTCAAGTCGATAGCTGCTTACTGATCATAATATGTAATTAATATAAAACAGGTTGACTACCCATCGTCGCTTGAAATGTACATTTTCATGTGAACAAATGATATTTTAAAATCAAGAAACAACAACAATTTTGTGTCCCTCTTTGTCACTTGCATTCTTCTTTTAATTCCTTAAACAATGTAAAATAAAAAGAAATCAAGAATCTTCTCAAGATCAAACTTATTTCAATACCTCCGAACAGAGGGTTTGATGCATTGAAAAGGCTGCGAAAGATGGTGATTTCTATATTCGGGGCTGCAGCCTCGCTTTCATCGTACAATATAGCTTGCCTCACTTTAATCGTACAATATAGGTTGCCTCGTTTTGGAATAATATCCGTATTGCACAGTAGCCTCGTCCTGGTTGTACAATATGGATCTAAATATTTCATGGAAAGGTATCCAGAATTTTTTTACCATATAAAGGAAAAATATTATTTTTAAACATTTCGGAAAATAAGAAAAAAATCATTGGGAATTTTCTTCAAGAAATGTTTTTGTGTGGCATGTTCTCCCCTCCCCCTACCCTCCTTTACATTTAAAAAAATAGTGCATTTTTAACTTTTGACTGCACATTATGCAACATGCAATTGATCAATTAAAAATTTCCTTGGCAACAGCAATTGTGTACATGTATAAGGTCTTCCAGCATGTATGTTTCTTATAGCTATAAGCTTGTACTGAGTTTATACTAGACCTAAAACAAATATAAACGTTTTACTGCAAAACGGCCAGTACCACTCGAGGGCAGATAACTCTAGCATGAAAACGAATATGGAAAGGTACCTTCAAATTTTGATATAATGACTATTCAATGTTTATCTACAACATACGTGAACGAGACAAAATTTCATTGGGCGGAAAAAAATGACTCCATGTGTCCATTGCTACCTTAATATTTTCTCCTCTAAGTTTTAGGTTTTGCAGACAAAATAGAAAATATTGGCCAATTTGAAAGTACTCCATTATATTTTTTTCCATTTCTACAGTATATTTTCCAGTTATAAAATCACGTCGACAGAAAAATTCAGGCTTAACAGGACAGGGTAAAAAGCCTGACAAGTATTAACATGATACTGTAAGTACTTGTTAAAATTCACCGAAAACAAATTCAATAATACAATGTGTAATTATTAAGATTATAACGAGAACCTAATGAAATGTAAAATCGTTTTGATAAATAACATCCTTAATATATTTGGTGCACATAGAAAAAAATTCTGAATACATTCAGCGTGATTTATTATAACGCTTTCCTTGACAATCCGGAGATTATTCGTCCTTGATATATGATACTTGATACAGCATTGTGAGATAAGAAGAAATCGCTTGTAACAAGAAATTTCTCCCTTTTCTACAATACACTCTACCTTAAGGAGTGGATTCTCTTCAAAATGTACTAAAGCCATTGACGTCTCAAACATCGTTTGTTTTTAAATTTTGCGAAAAAAACGAGGTAAAGGTTGATGTTCCCGAATAAATGAAGATGAATTTTAAGATGGCATGTCATTTTTCGGAGTCTGACAGTTTCTAATAAAAATATATCAAAATGGATACAATTATGATGTGCCTATCTATATTGTATCGCAGAAAAAATTCAATGCCATAATACACTATGTAAACATTTGTTTTACATTCCCCATGGTAACCATTCATTTAATGGAGACACAGTTATGGAGCAAAATATATCATTGGTAGACAAAAACAATAAACAAATCAGCAAGAGACCAATGCTTTTCTTCTTGATAAAATATTTTTTCTATAAAAATAAATCTATGTGTTTGTTTCCTTTAAAAAATGTGGATACAATGTCAATTTTCACAATCGCCCATAAACTGAATTCGCCCCTTCAATCACATTTTGACTATTTTCCTAAAAAATTCGGCATTAATTCTTATGTAGACGTTAGTGAGCTGACTTCAACCTTTGAAAAATTGTTTTGAAAAGAATCGGAAATAATAAAAGTATTTTTTTAAAATAATGATGCATTTTACAATCCTCGTGTAACGATGTGTAATTGTCCACTCATTTTGCACTTACTATTTCAAACTTCGTTCATTCATGTGTTTGTAAAATCTGCAAGGATGTTTGAATTTTAGCGTAATCTATTCGTTACCCCCCCCCCCCCCCCCGTTTACACTTTGTTCCCGACGACAACGGCAGCCACGTTTCAAGCTACCGTGGTTGAAACGGGATGAACTGGTCACAACGTAGTGGAACGGGATCGACACACGTTACAAGTTGTTAATACCGGGGCTGTCGGGGTAAATGTTTAAACCGATAATATACTTTTTAGACCGTATTTAAACGGGAAATACGCAAGACAACGTGACAGTACGTAACATACCGTAACAAAACTTAGACAGCGTCCGTAGGAGGCGGGAAGCAATAGTCTTATCATTATTCTTTTGATATTATCAAAGCTAGAAAAACAATCGAACTTTAAACGGGCAAATTCCCTTTGTCAACATGACACAATGGAATTGGCGTGCAGCGTGAAATTTAAAAAAAAAAGTTGAATGGTTTTGGAATTATTTTTGAATGAAATTGAATTAGTGTGTGGAGCAATTTTGAATGAAATTTAAGGGATGAAATCAATGTCCCTAATTTCGTCCAACTTGGACGAAATTATCGATAATTTATTAACTCCCTTTGAAACAGATATTCTTACTTTTATATACACGATTTTGTTTGCCTTCGACGTCGCTTCGAAACCAACACCAGCTTATGAAAAACATTTAATTCTTTTTGAATGGAGTTGTAAAAAATTGAAAACGAGTCTTTGGCATTTTGATTGTTTTTTAGCGTTTATGAACGGTTTGGGCGAGTGTTTGGAATGAATGATTGAATGTAGAGCTGAACGAGCGATTTATAATGGTCTTAACCGAGGTAAATGTCAATTGCGAGATCTTATCAACTGTATCTAACTACAACTTTCCACCAACTGGTTTCCACCAATGGATTGATATGCGAATACCTTTATGGGATAGCAGCTGGAGGCTAGGAAAAGATGTAATGGTAGTACGTGTGTGAGAAATATCAGGAATCATTGTTAGGTTCTCCAGTCGCAGTGAAAGAAAGTTGGAAGCGGCGTCAAACCCCATTTGAGCAAAGATTTTACTTTCAACAAGCTAGACCCCTATAATTGAAGATGTAGCGAGTAGTAACAGTGTTTTCGTGCGTGAAAGGAAAATCCAATAGACACCATTGCTCTGCTCACTAATGGAAGTGTAACAACATGGTTATGTTGTCGTGAAGATAGGACTGGGGTATTGTTTTATTTGATTTTAGAAACAATGCTGGATAACGTGATTATCGGTGTGAAACCAAAATCGTGTACATGTACGTATGATGAATTTTTTTACAAGGAATGAAAATCTTAAATGAAATGAAAATAATATCATTTGTAAATTACTAAAATATAAGATGAGTTCAATAGCAATAAAATAATAGTAAGGGGATGTTAAAATACTAATCGAAAAATAAGTCAGGGAAAATGTCTTTAGTTAAGAGATGAAGTGAAATTTGTTTGCGTTTGTCCGTGTATGAAACCAACAGCAACAACCTAACATTATAATCCCATTGTATGAATGTGCCATGTCCTTGCGACGACCATGCACTGTTTGTACGGGCTACTGGCTATGTATGTCTACGGGCTATGTACATACCCGTACGGCACTGCGATTTTTTTAAAATAAGTAATTCTTCCGGCGACGTTTTGCTTGTCAACTTGATCGGTTAAGAAGTGCACCTAAATTGAATGAGTAGCTGATGACTAGAATAAAACGTTGAAGTTGTAAAACAGTGTTTACAGAGTAACAAAGCGGTGCATACAAGTGCACTTGCACAGTGGGACAGTATTGGCAAACAGTTTGCTCCGTTTGGTCATCCGGGACGCATGGCTGGTTTAAAATGCAACATGAGCGATTTGGTTTAAACCTATTTATTCTACATCGAATGGGAAACAAATTCTTACAACTTAGATTAATTCCTCTCCATTCTGTTTCCTGTGAAATTCACCAGTACCCGTGCCGAATGCTTCGGCCAATGAAAGAACGATCGATAGCCGCTTCCGTTTTTACTGCAATATTGCCGAAAATTACCTATCATCCCAACCAAACGAAGAAACGCACACGCAGAAGAAAGACAGACGAACAAACCGATAAACAATCGAACGTGTGACGATTTATTTACAATCAAAGTCTTAAATAGACTTTTGCTTGTGAACGAATTGTCGGATTTTTCGATGTGAATTGGTGCATTTATTTTTACATTTGCATAACATTTTAGAGTCTTGTTTGTATAAAACGTTAGAAATGATATTCTGCGGATATGTTTTTCATTTATAAGGAATATGCCTTCAAAAGAATGGATGTAGTAATTTAAACTATTAATGAAGTTTTAGAAGGTCCAACATTTCGTACAAAATTCAATAAAAGCACCGATTTAAGAATTGGGCTGCACGATTTCAGACAAATATCAGACAATTCATAATGAAATAAGATGAAATTACTTATTAGTCTTAGCGAGAAAAAAAAAACGAAGGAACAACTACGACATGAAATCATAAAGATACGCTAAGAATGATTTAAAATATTTTTCAAGACATTCATTACTTTCCCTTTTCAAATTGAGATCGACACTTATTTAAGACCTTGGACTACATGTAGTTTAGATGACGATGATGCGCTAAGTAGGTAAAATATACTTTCTTAAATCCAAGTGTTTTGCGGTGTTGTCTCTGATAGCTACCCATGTGCTATGAAAGGATGCTAAGGTAGCAGATTGTGGTTTCTTCGGCCAATTCACTGTCCGAAACACACTAACAGGCTTGAAAATGAATTAAACTCCTTAGACACCAATCTGAAATTTAAAACACTATTTGTTAGCATGAATGAGTTGTAAAGCTGATTAGAAAAGAATCATTTACATGCTTACACTGAATTAATAAAAAGATTGACAATAAAAAAACATTCGCCAAATGTGTGAAAAGTAGCGTAAATTTGGCCGTTTTCTGATGATTTCAAACTTGTCCAGTTTTTACACGGGAAATGATGTCCTATTAAATACTTGCTGCCTCTAAAGGCGAGAGAGTGCCAGATAATACTGGTGCATTCAAAAAAATTTGGTTACCCTTTACTTTTCTTACAATTTTGCAAAGTATTCCTACCCTACAATTTCAGCCTTCACAGCTGACGAAATTCTGCAACCCCACCCACTTCAATTTATCATGTCACAGGGAACCAGCAAAACAAGAAAAGCTACTATTCTATCAGTTGCACATTCAAACCTGGTTCCTAAATTGATGTTTATCATGATTTAAGGCAACAAATTCCAATTTCACTTTCAAATAATCAATCAAAACTTAACATTGCCTAATATTTGTAAATTTGACCCTGGCCACTTCCAATATTTCGAAATAAACTACAATCAGTCCCCTAAGTATACATGTAATCGTCAAAATGACACTCACTCCGCTCAAAATAATTTATAAGCACTCAGCAATCCTTTCACTCATCCCAAACACTCATTAATACCATTCAAAAAAGCTCAAAAATCACTATAAAACAGATCAACGACTACATTAAAATCATAATTACAATGACTTGCTTAAATTTGAAAGCGACTGGTTGGTTCGTGAAAGCATATATTAATAGAGCTTTTTATATATTCATTAAAGTTGGGTAGTAAAGTTTTCCAATTTCGTCCAAGTTGGAACATTGGCATGTAACTTTAAAACCACCATTTTTATCCTTTGAATTTAGTAGATTGTAAGCAATAATTGAACAATTCACATTTTTATAAAAGATTTGAATTTCCTATGACCAGTAAAATACTTTTGTCAAATCCTCAAAATTGATATTATTTATTTCTAATCTCATAAAGTTTAAATCAAGGATTTTGTTAAAAGATAGAAAGTAGACGAGCGTCTTAAATACGACAACACCTTAGACAAGTTGCAATAAGGATGTTCTAGTGGCATAATCATGATACATAAGTTACGAAATATATTCTATGTCACGATCTTTGTGACGTTTGGTTGGTCAAGTATCTTCCATATTTTGGTAATCTGCACGACCACGCTCTTTTTTCTGTCAGTCTGAAAAAAAGACAAATTAGATCATACCACAAGATTTCTTCTTTCGCATCTTATAAAAAGTTCACTTGGCATTGAAGAATTTGAGAAAAAAACAAACGTCACTAACTTTACGTTGTGTCTCTTCTAGCGAAAAAGGTCCAGCTTCGAACTCCGTGAAATTCATATACGGTTAGTAACATCGTAAAATAAACATTCGTCTAAAAAAAATCTAAATCACCCACTCAGCGCTCTATTCATTTATTCCAAACACTCACTTAAACCATACAGAAACGCTTAAAAAATGTTAAAAAGCTAAGATCAAATTCAATATCTAAACAAATATAGAAATTAAAAAAAAATGAAATTATAAGCGTCTGATTGGTCTGATTGGTTTTCGAAAGAAAAGGTAGCTATTTATAGAACTTTAATACATATTTCATTAAAGGGAGGTAATATATATCGCCAATTTTGTTCAGGATGAACACAATTAGCGATATTGGATTTCTTCCATTCACTTTCACGCAAAACTCACTTATTCATTCAATTTCATTCCAAAGGCATTCTTAGATCAATAAGGTCAATTTCACGATGTTTTTAAATGTAAAAAGAATGGATTTAGCAGTTCTAAGTCAAACAGAACTCGCAATCGAAATTTTATATACAATGTACTATACGAGAATGTAATATGCTTATTCTAGATTCTGAAAATATAAAGGCAAAGACAAGTCTCCACCGGAGTCAGCAACCGGGCAGTCTGACTAGAGTCGACACTTTTCTCACTATCGGGAAGGTCCCTTTTTTCGCAAGATGAGATACAGTTAAAATTCGACGTCAAAGCACTGAAAAAGTTGTACAGTTAGTACATCGAGAAATTGACAATCATCTCGATCAAAAACCCGTTTAGATCGATCACTCAGCGCTCAAAACACACATCCATATACATGTATTAGAAAGACACTTTGCAATTGTTACAAAAAATGATCAAATTACTAAATGTTTTTATTGGCTATTGTGGAGTAACAAACGTCTGATTGGCCCGTGAAAACACACAGATAAGAAATTAATTCGAATCAATAAGATACCTCTAAGTTCGTCAAAACAGCATTATCTGTCTTAAATTTTATTCAAAGCTCATTCAACACAACCATTCAATATCCTTTCAAAATCCTTCGAAAATCATCCAACTTGTCAATAACACGATGGTGTTAACTTAACCCTTTCCTGTTTTACAAAATTTTGGACCTGTCCTAATTCAAAGGTTTTGCAGACGAAACTTAAAGAAGATTTAATTTGAAAGATAACCATTCGGTAGGGTAAAAAATAGTGAGGAAAAAGAAGAATTTGCTTGTCAGAAGCAATTTCTTCTTTTTTTTCACAATGTTTTCTTGATCATAAGATCACAGGCACGCAAAAAGCAGAGATTAAACAGCAAAGGGTTAAAGTTCCCAAACGTGACGTCGATATACAATAGACATACAAAGGTTTGGAACCATGTATAAAGCTGATTACCTAAAACAATAGAATTCTTCTGAATTCCCGATTTCTTATTTTCAAGGTCGACTAATTCGCGTGCGTGGTGTTCTTGACAGTAAGCTTGATTGATGTTTCGGAAATCGTCTTCAGTGTTGAACTCTTAAACTTAAGCCACTAGGACATGTTTTCTGGAGTACTAGTATTAGATCTATAAGTATCGTAACGGATTACCTGAAAGTATGGGATTAGGTTTAACTGAAAGTTAATAGTATAATGAAACTGACAACGAAGTTGATTTCGGAAAGAAAATAAATTACCGAGTTTTGACGAATGTTTCATGGCGGGTAATACGATTTCTCCATTTCGTTCAAAATGAACGAGAGTAGAATTATTCTATACTGGCATTCCATAAGTTATAGGCGACATAGTAGCATTGTAAAATATATGAGTTTTTTAGATGGAGCGAATTAGTATGGTTCTTATTGAGATATTTAACGATGATTTTACTTTTTATGTTTTTTTTATTACTACTTCTTTTTTAACAACAACCAGTGCGTGGGTAAATCAATGATAATAATTCACAGTCATTCCGGCCATTCTTTGGAGATCAGCAATCGCGTTATTAAATGGCGAATCTGCTCCGATCAATAATAATTTTGTAGTCTTATAAAGTCCATACGTTGAAATTTTTTTTTTTTTTAATAATAACTAATGACAACGAATCGCCGATTTATGTCACGATTCGTCACTGATACACAAAGAAAGGTAAAGTAGTCGTCAAGGGCGTAAACTGAGCATGTATTGTGTACAGTGACGGATCTTTTACAGCAAGTAAATATGATGCATCAAAAGCGCAAGTTTTTGTTTGCTGTCTGTGTAAAAAGCAGTGGACCGATCACGATCTTTCACAATGTTGACATTTTTTAAAATGCCTGTAATGAGAGTTATTCAATGGGATATTTTTCTTATTTTAAGATTTTCGTCCATGACATTATCATTGGAAAAACTAAAAGCATAGAAACGGTAAATGGGACGTTGATCCAATAAGTCGAGTGTTTCTTCTAAACTTGACGTAATTCTGATTAATCATGTTGAATTATCTGCAGAACTCTATCTCTTAAAGGTCAAGTTCCCCCGTCTGGCGTTGACATACAGATTTCTGCTGTAGTCCTCTGTCAATAAGATATTCATACAGAAAGAAACAACATGTAATCGACAAGTTGAATGAATATGGAATAATTTTAGAATTATATTGAATAAGTATATGGAGCAAGTTATGAGAAAAACATAAGGGTGAAAATACAATATTAATAATTTCGTCAACGTCGGACGAAATTATCAATATCTTATTTACCCCCCCCCCCCCCCGACACACACACACACTTACCCCACATCCACTCCCCTTTAAACACGGTTTTTCCTTTATTAAGATTTGCGTGTCTTTGCAAATGCTTCCAAATCAACACCAGTAGTATAAAATAAATTTTGAGTTGTCCAATAATTTTTGGGTATTTTTAAATAATTTTTAAGCGATTTGAATGATTTGAAAATGTTTCTTGGAGAATAATTCGAGCTCTGAGTGAGCGTTAAATTGAATGATTTTGAGTTGAGAGAGTATGAATTCCACGATGATATTAACAGTAATCTGTATGAGATCTCCAAGGAAGCAACAACCATATTGCACCTTTCTGCTCTTAAATTATCGCCACATTTTCTTTCGAAGGAATAACCGTAGTTGATTTAAAAAAGGGGAAATTTTCAAATGGATATCTTTCTTGATTTTAAGATTTTCGTCCATGACATTCTTATTGGAAAAACTAAAAGCATAGAAACGGTTAATGGGACGTTGGTCCAATAAGTCGAGTGTTTCTACTAAACCTGACGTAATGCTGATTGATCATGTTGAATTAGCTGCAGAACTCTATCTCTTAAAGGTCAAGTTCTCCGTCTGGTGTTGACAATACGGATTTCTGCTGTAGTCCTTTGTCAATAAGGTATTCATATAGTTAGAAACATCGTACAATTGAAAAGTTGAGTGAATGTGAAATAACTTTGGAATTACATTGATTGAGTGTATGGAGCAAGTGATGAGTGGAACATAAGGGTAATAAAAATATCGCATTTTTCGTCCAAATTGGAAGAAAATAACGATATTTTGTAACCCCCTTTTAAAAATGTGATTTGCTATTTTAGATAATTGTGTGTTTTCGTAGAATATCTCAAATCAATACCAGCAAATAAAATATATATATAATTTTTTTTTTCGATTTGATTGAAATTGCGATGCATTGTGAACGATTCTGGGGCTTTTTCGAATGATTTTAGAGCGTTTCCGAATTACTTGAATGGGCTTTTTAAAGGAAAGATTTGAGCTCTGAGTGAGTGTTTTAGAATGATCTTGGATGGATTTCACGATGATATTGTAAACATGTGAAATCTCTATAAAAGCAGCAACCATATTGCACCTTTCTGCCATCTAATAATCGTCAAATTTTCTTTCGAAACAATGCCTCTAATTAAGTACAAATGGCGAGATTTTCGAAGGGATGTTTTTCTTATTTTAAGATTTTCGTCCATGCCAATTTTCATCGTAAAAAATAAAAGCATAGAACCCGTTAACGGGACGTTGATCCAATAAAACGATCATTTCTTCTAAACTTGACGTAATGTTGATTGATCATGTTGAATTAGCTGCAGAACTCTTTCTCTTAAGGGTCAAGTTCTCCCGTCTGCTGTTGATAAAACGGATTTCTATTGTAGTCCTTTGTCAATAAGAAATTCATATAGTTAGAATCAACCTGTAATCGACAAGTTGAATGAATATTGAAAAATTTTATAATTAAATTGAATGAGTATATTGAGTAAGTTAAGAGTAAAACATAAGGGTGGTTATACAACATTGATAATTCCGTCCATGTCGGACGAAATTATCAATATCTTATTACCCCCCCCACACACACACACACACACACCACACCAACTCCCCTTTAAACGCGTTCTTATCTTTTTAAAGGTTTGCGTGTCTTTGCAAATGCTTCCAAATCAATGCCAGTAGATTTAAAATAAATATGAGTTGTTCAAAAATTTTTATGTATTTTTAAATGATTTTTAAGGGATCTGAATGGTTGGAAAGTGTCTCTTTAAAAAAATAATTCGAGCTCTAAGTGAGCGTTAAATAGAATGATTTTGAGTGGAGAGAGTATGAATTCCATGATGTAATTAACAGTTATCTGTACGAGATCTCAAAGGAAGTTACAACCATATTGTACCTTTCTGCTCTTAAATTATCGCCACATTTTCTTTCGAAAAATTAGCTGCAGAACTCTATCTCTTAAAGGTCAAGTCCTCCCGTCTGGTGTTGACAATACGGATTTCTGCTCTAGCCCTTTGTCAATAAGGTATTCATATAGTTAGAAACGTCGTGCAATGAAAAATTAAATGACTATGGAATGAATTTTGAATCACGTTGAATGAGTGTATAAAGCAAGTGATAAGTAAAACATAAAGATGGTAATGCAATGTCGATAATTCGTCCGTGTCGGTCGAAAATATCCATATTTTATTACTCCCCTTTTACAGTTAGTTACATCGTATAATTGACATTCACCTCAATCAAAACCATTCTAAATCACTCACTCAGCGCTCCATTCACTCATTCCAAACACTCACTCAAACCATTCAAAAACGCTCAAACCCATTGAAAAATATAGAATCAAAAACGTCATTTAAAATAACCGGATGAACTAGCCGGATTAATCCTTAATTTCAGACTTAAAAATGGCATAAGATACTTGTAAGGTTTGTGTGGTTGCAATACCATGGTAGGAATTGTTAATATTGACTTATTATATATTATGAGCCTGCGGGTGATATATCGGACAATATCACGTATGCGCAAGGCTAAGCCTCTAGCCAGATTTGCACAGTTTGACTAGAGTCCCCGCTATGCTTTGCGTAGAAATATGAAGTCTAAACCCCTCTTCAGGCGGTCGGAAAAAGTTCTAATTGTAGTCTGTGATTGTCTACGCTGCAAAATACATGTCCATCACGCAAACACATAATTGTTGGAAATGCCCCGCACAAGCTCATATAGCAATATCATAAACTTGTTAATAACGCTATGTATTGATTTACAGTGTGTTTAGTGATCATCGGATTAGACAATGTCGTTTACTACGATAAAGTCATAAAGTCCGAGAAAATGAACGATTTGGAATTATTTCGGAATGAAATAAAATGATTGTGATGAGCGAGATTTGAATGAAAACGAGGGAAAAATGCAATTATCAAACTGTATTTTTTTCTATATTTACAGAGAACCTAGCGAAATTCCCTGGAAGCATATGACACGCCAAAAAGAAACAAGGCGACAAGTAGCAAACAGAAGTTGTACAGGTTATTCTCGGATAAGATATAGTTGTAGGATGTCGACTACGCATCGCTAAAGTAATTCACAAAACTTGTTTGTAAATGAGCATGTTTTTAGTAAAGGGTTAACACGTTCAAGCAAACATACAAACATGTACTTTAAATTGACTTTAAAAGACTCACAAGGAAGAGACGCTAGCCGAAATCTAATATCCTAGAGAAATCCTTTGGGAAGCCTTTGCGACAGAAACGTAGAATGTCAATCAATATTTTCTCTAATTTAATAAAATGTAAAAACTTGAGGACACAAAATGATAATTAACCTACTTTTCTTCCACGTCTAGTAACAATATTTCGGAGGTAGCAATATTTAATACAGTTTTACGACAACAGATGACAAGTTATCCGAGGACAAAAATAAAAAAAAAACCCTTGGATATACTATTTTTATTCATTTTGAATGACAATTGCTAAAGGATTACTCAATATTTCGTAAGAATTCCAATACTTCTGAAGACAGGGAATTCTATACCACATTGTCGTGCTCTTGTGATTATCATTTGGTAAACATAAAAATGATTTACGATGTTAAAGTACAAACATTAGATAATAGACGTATTGCTAACCGAGATAGGAATAGAAAATCGATTTGCTGGTGATTATGAAAGCTTAGGATGGATTTTTGAACAATGAATAATTCATCAATGGATGTAAACAGTTCTCTATTGGCAGAAAAAAGTAATGAGGATGAGGGGTTAAAAGGTTATCAATATTCCCTGTATCTGGCCAACATCGTCATCTGTTCAGTCAACCTGGTCGGTAACTTAGTTGTGCTGGTTCTAATCTGTAAACGTCGATTGCTTGGTCGAACAACGAATGTGTTTGTTTTCTCATTAGCAATGGCCGACGCTGTCTGCTGCTCTGGAGCCATTCCTTACAACCTCATACAAATACTAGAACGGCCAATGTCCGTGTACCTTTGTAAGACGTATTTCTACACGCTGTGTATATCACGAACCGCTGTTTCTTATACTCTAGTTCTTTTGACCACGGAGAAAATTCTTAATATACTAAACCCTTCACGATTCATAACGGCGGGAAGGTGTCTATTCTTTATAAGCTTAGTTTGGTTCTTTTCAACTGCCTATAATATTTGGACGATCGTTTTTTACACGATATATGACAGTGATACGATACCGCCTATACAGCTTTTACTGGATTCATCCATCGGTATGTACGGTAAAACCTGTTTCTTCTCAAACCGGTTTCGCTTTCTTCAAACGATCTTTCTTACACTGGATATATCAGTGCTCTTTGTGATACCTTGTAGCATTCTAACAATTCAGTTCTGTTGTGTTCTACGAAAACAGCATGGCTCGATAAAGCAACGGTTTGAAACGTATTGTTATATAATGCGTTTTCTCGTGTTCATCTTTATTGTGTTTATAGCCTGCCACACGCCTTTCGAAATAGCAACGATGACGAAAAACCAGTGGGAGACGCCTCCGAGTGATGTCAACAAGTTTTACGATGTTTCAACGACGCTGTATTATATACGTGGAATATGTAACTTAATTGTGTACATATATTTTAAA
This sequence comes from Fragum whitleyi, assembly GCA_948146395.1. Classification (NCBI taxonomy): domain Eukaryota; kingdom Metazoa; phylum Mollusca; class Bivalvia; order Cardiida; family Cardiidae; genus Fragum; species Fragum whitleyi. The sequence continues at coordinate 51,141,164 of OX411549.1, read as the reverse complement.
CAATATGTATGTAGACGAAAGAAACGACTTGCGAACTCGGCAAACGCAAATGGAAATGCTCAAATAAAGACTGCCCTCGAGTTACCAGAGCTGAGGCCGTATAGACATTCGTCAACGAATATGAATCGCTTACGTCCCTAACATTTCAATGACTTATTATATAGGAAAGAGGCTATCGTCCAACAAAACAATTTGTGCCGTTTTCTTTAAAGTATCTGTTACTTCCGGTTCATAGTTTCAAAGAAAGGCCCCTCGAGTGTTGAATTCGAGTCTGAACTAAGTGTTAAATCTGCAGATATTTAGAAAAGTTTACTACCAACTTCGAATTAATGCCATCCAAATTAAAACAAAAATACCAATTTCCATGTCGTGCATATAACATTATTTATATCATTTACTCTATTGAAGAACATCATGAAATTGAAAGGGCAAGGTTTGAATGAAAAAAATAGGGAGTTGTAATATAATGTCGCCAAGAATTGACAAAAGCAGTAATTTCTCAATTTACCTCTTTTATTAAACCAAACTTTTCTTTATCATAATTGATAAAAAATATACATTTGGAATTTATCTGTGAACCGTACGAATATCATTAAGAAAAAGAGAGAGCGCGCTCGCGCGCGCGCGCGAGAGAGAGAGAGAGAGAGAGAGAGAGAGAGAGATAGAGAGGAGGGAGAGAGAGAGCGATAGAGAAAGAGGGAGAGAGAGAAATCCTATTAAATATTTCTACGATTTTATTGGCTGGTGTGGATTTTAAAGTGCTGATTGGTCCATGAAGACGCGCTTACAGAAAAAAATACGTATATTTTTGTCAAAGGGAGATAATAAGTATAGCTAATTTTATTCAGTTTGAACAAAATTAACGATACTGGATTACATCCCTTGAAGTTCATTCAATATCCTTCCAAAGTTATTCCAAAAATCATTCATCTTGTCAATTTCACGATGCTCTTAACTGAATCTCACGTGTGTCCTAACCTATAGCGCTCACAGGCGCTCTGTAATTATGAACACAGGTCACTTTCATTCAGTTTAAATAGTTACCATCCTTTGGTGGAAGACTTTAAAGAAATTCGGTATATTTACGCAAAACAATATATCATCAGATTTTTGGGGGTTTTTTCAGACCAATCTTACCAAAGGCTGATCACCAATGTGCATGGCATACATAATTTGAAATATTTTGATAATTATATGTAGGCTTTTACGTTATATAAGTATATATATGTTTGAATAAAATTCGCTATTTCATGAATGCTTGTTCCGTTTGTTCCGACTATTAGATTTAGTTTGACCACGCTTTTCGTACAATTTTTGTATTTCTTCACATCTTAATTAAATATCATGAAGCAAATAATCAATAAGGATACGGATTTCTAATTGGTCTACTTTTTGCGGAAGGTTGCAAAGTACTGAGCTGTGTACTCAAAATTGTTATCATTTAGGAATAAAACCAATCAGAATGCACGAATCCTGACGAACAAAACTAAAAATAAAATATTAAATAATAAGCTAATTTGTATAAAACCCTCGCAAACGACAAGACTCTGTGATAACTAAATAAATTATCGAAATCCGATGCGAGGTTTAAGACGCCAACTCTTTCTTTTTTCCTCGCAATGCTTCTAAAGTCGTGTAGACTTTGAGATGATTTAAGTCAAATCTGTCCAATGAAAACTATGTCTTAAATCAAACGACATATTATCAATTTTGACTTGAACCTCATTCAAATTGAGCTGTACTCATTTTTCCAAAGACCCGTGTTTGGGCGACAAGCCTGTACGAGACATTGAAATCGCACAGGAGAAAACTACTGGTATTTTGGTAAGTATTTTACCATACAGTTAAGAACATCGTGAAATTTACACGGTGAATGATTTAGGAATGAATTTGAATGAGAAATATGTGGTAATTTTGAATGTTTTTAAAGGGATGAAAAACATAATCGCTGATTTCGTCCAAGTGGATGGAATAAGCGAACATTTATTTACTTCCATTTAATAAAAATCTACACACTATTCTGATTGCGTGTCTTTATGGACCAACCATACGCCAAAATATCAACACCAGCCTATGAAATAATTATTTGGTCGATTTGATAGAAACATTGATCGTTTTGAATGACTCTGAAGCGTATTTGAACAATTACGGAGCGTTTTTGAGTGATCGTGAGTGTTTGGAATGAAATTTTGAAGCGCTGAGCGAATGATTTTGAATCCTTTTTATCTAGATAAGTGTCAATTTCACGATGTAAATAACTGTAGCATATATTTTAGGTTTCTATAAAATCATTGTGCTAAACACCAACCTTAATTAAAGACATTGTTTTAAGGGGAGAAAGATAAAAGATCTCTAGTCAGAAAGTAGTTTCAGCAAATAAAATAGAGTGGTTTCCATCAGATATCAAGCTTAATGGATCTAGAAACCATTATCGGGTATTTGGTGTCTATCTTTTACTCATACTTTCTTTTTTTTCATCACCTAATGCCGTATATCTTCATGCTCGTTTTCATTTAAAACTTTCAGCTTTACATGTAGATTTACAAGGCGAAACGCGTTTGTTTGTCGATTTGTTATGACCAAGCTGGACTTTTGCAGAGATTTTAAGTTATTTTTCGTAGTGTGTTTTCATGCTTATGTTAGTACAAAATTGAGCTCAACAGCATCTTGGTTCAAGTCTTGTTTTAAATAATAAGTACAAATATAAACATCGAAATAAAGGATAAGAACTGATATTTAAAAAAAATACGGAAGCTTGAACTCATACCTTTGAATGAAAAAAAAATCATTTCAAACAAAGGAAAATATAATTGTTTCCGACCTGGTGAAAAGGACCTGGATGTTTCGACCCTTGTCAGACTGCGCAACATGCGCAGGTTGAAAAGGGTCGACACTTAAAGCACTTACCTGATTTTCTGGGGATTTTTTTCTGAATCTGAAATGACCATTCTAGCTTCTTCTATAAGAGTATTTGAATTAATCCGACCTATTTTGAAAACAAAAACTTTACCTTAAATCTTTTTAACGAAGTTTTCAGATGGTATGTTTTAGTGCGACGGTTAACAAAAGCTTTTCATTTTCCTCGTCCTTACTTATTCTTTTCTTTTGACTTGTATCAGCTTTATGAAAACTATTTGTTACTGATAAGAATAAATTTTTTAAAGACTTATGTATGTAGCACCTCTGTTAGCTAAAGGACATGTAGTTACGAAGTTACATGTGTAGTTCTAAGCGAAAAGTCCAGTCCCTATTTGATTCAAATACAGACTCACCAACATTAATTGTCCGTGTCTTATTACATATTTCTCTCAAAGTGTGTTTCATTATAAAACATCAGATGTTATGAAAGAGGGCCAGAAAAATACATCAAAATATATAACTATGTATGACCTTGTCTTCAATAAATAATGAAATAATACTTATTTTTGTTATCTTTTAACAAAAATAAGTATTATTTCATTATTCATTGAAGACAATGTCATACACAGTGATATCAACATAAAAATATTCCAAGGAATAAACGAGCCCGTTTGCTACGCAATTCTAAAAGTATAGATAATGTCATTTCATCTTCGCAATTTAGTGTATAACAAAAGTGAAGGGTTTTGTGCTTTACTTTTTATAGCAATATCCTTTTGTTAAAAAAGTACAGTTACTATAGTTATATCGCGAAATTGATATTTACCTCGATCAAAACCATTCAAAAGCACTCGTTAAGCGCTCTTATCATTCCTTCAATACATTCACTCAAACCATTCAAAATCGCTAAAAATCACTGAAATGGCTAAGATCAACAACTACATTCAAATGAAATCGGTAGAATAAAATCCACGATTTTACAGACATTTTTTTAATTTCTTAGGTAATTCGCGTTCGCCAAGTCATGGATAGATTCATAGAACCTGTATGTATATTTTATTAAAGGGGGTAATAAATATCACCGTCTTTCTTCAACGTCAACAAAAATAGCGATATTGGATTACCTTCCTTTAATTTCAATCAAAACTTGCTGGACGCGCTCATTCATATTAACTCCAAATCTTCCAAAATCGACAAACTTGTCAATTTCACGATGTTTTTAACTGTATCTCACAATTTATTACTTAATCTGTCCTATGATGTAAATATTTTGCAAAAAATACAATTCAAATGTTCAGCGAGAATCAACGTTCGAAATGGTAACATATATATATTTTCTTACAACCATTAAAAATTTTGTTATGTTTATTGAAATCAAGGTAATGCTTCAATTAACAACGGTGATATTAAATCGAAATTTAAATACAAAACTAAGTAAAACACAGTGGTAAAATGGGATCGCACTAAAAATGAAAAGCATAAATATATATAACCGAAATCCTTCTTGATTAAGAGTTTTATCGACCTATGTTTCGTTATCTTATCTGTAATAAAATTTATCACCTCTTTTGGGAACAATGAAATGTTGTTTACTATAATAATCATAACTTATGGCCTGTAAAAAACTTCTTCAGAGGAATTCTAGAAAATCTGTAGGAATGTCTTCGCCAGTCGATGTCGTAAAATAAATGTCGTAACGAAGACTTGATAATCCCCGAGGGAATAATGCAACTCCTGTAATTAACGTGTACATAATTAGCAATGATTGTGAGCTCTAGGCAACTGCAGTCGTAATAGCTTTCTCCGGAAACTCAATTCTGCTCTTATTTCTTGAAAATTCTTGTGATAAGAATCATCCTTTTCTGAAGAACCTGTTTGCGTGGTCCAAAGGTAGAACGTCGGATCAAGAGGTCCCCACTTCGTTTCCCGGGAGCGGTTATTAATCTTGGCTCTTGATGCAGAACCTAGAGGGATTAAAATTAGTTCAAAGAACTTATTTCCCAATCGATGTAAAAAAAAAAAAAAAAAATAGGTTTAAACTGAAGTACCTGGCACTAAAGTAAAATATATTTTAAGCCAAATCAGTTTTCTTTTATTGAAAATTAAACATACGGTTGGGATCTTGAGCCTCTTCTGTGAAAAGAAGCTGGGCCCGTTTTTCTAAACCTCTGTCTGGTGTTTTCATTCATCATTAGAGTTTGCAATGCAATATCTCAGTGGAATCGACTTTAGAAGACGATTCCAATGAGGTGATGCATGACAGGATTCCATATCTAGTTACAATGGTATAGGTAACATTACTTTTTGACTTACGCAAAAAATGATCGTAAGATGTTCTGTGAAATAGGCCCCGTGAGCCTACGTGAAATTTCTTAAGGAAAATCAAGAAATATGTTTAGACACATTGTATATATTGAAAATGGTTGGCACATTTTTAATTATCGTCTCAAAATTATTCGTTTCGTATATTCGGCTTTTAGTGTTCTAAATCCATGTACTTCTGGTCGTACTGTTTTGTTTTGTCGCTTATGTATTGTTTTCTTGCAAACTTTGAAAAACGGTAACGCATTTTAAATGAGGATAGCACCACAGTTATAACATAGGCGGAGGTCGATGTGCCATGAGGGATAAAGTGTAAAAATAACACCAAATCATGCCCACAATAAACAATCGTGACTTATTGCAATTGTAACGGTTATCTAAGCTTCTGGAACCGTGCTTTCATTTTTCGTCGCTGTTAAATTACATTCACACATCTAGTTTAAGACCCATGCATTTATTGTCGATACCATGAGCCACCTCAATGAAGTCACATGAAATGGAACGCCGGTCCCACTCGTCATTATAGCGGACCGCTTCAGGCGTTGAGCTATAGTTTCTATACGTTTAGGTCGTCCCCAATTGTTTATTTATTCATTTTTTTCATTTTTATTTATTTTTTTATTCGTTTCATATTTATGAGCTAAGACATTAAAGTCACCAATTCACGAATCAACGAATCAGAAAAAAATCAAGAAAATTGGGGTTGTCAATAACCACTCATTATAAACGAGTATTTTGACTGGTCATTCGTTTTTTCAGTGGATGCAGCGATCAATTAAACTAGTATTTTACAGATCGATTGTGAGCAGCTTTAATTTAAGAATTGGTATGACAAATTTTCGATATCTTTTAAGTACAGCGAGAGACATTGTGCCATTGATACTCATTCCGATCAAAATCATTCTAAACCATTAACTCAGCGCTCCGTTCATTCATTACAGACATTCACTGAAATCGATCAAAAACGCTCCGAAATCATAAGAAAACATGTCGAAATCGACCATGACGATCAACATTTAATTAAAACCGATCAAATTATTCTATGGTTCTGTTGGCTGATTTCGATTTAAAAGTGTCTTATTGATCCACAAAGACACACAAACAAACAAATACGTATATTTCATTAAAGGGGGGGGGGGTAATAAATATAGCTAATTTTGAACAAATTAGTGATATTGGATTTGCTCTTTGAATTTCACTCAAATCTCGCTCCTCCCACTCATCAAACTTCATTTTAAAACCATCCCAAAATCAAAATCAATCAACCTGTCAATTTTACGATGATATTAATTGTAACACCATAAAAAAAACTTAAAAAAGAAAAGTAAATGTGATCCGGGTTCTGGTGGTCATCTGTTAAATGCCTATGATTTTTCTTTTTTTTTTTTTTAATACTTTCAGACTGTCAATGGAGATATTGTTGACGTATCAAAATGTGATTAAACTAATGCAGTGAGTTGTCAAACTATACTACTAAAAGTTTACTAGGCACCAAAACCTTTTTATACTATAATTTCAGGACAAAATAAAATTTGATTGTAAGAATGTTGGTAAATTAGTCGTTGCTATTAGGTCATCAAATTTTAAGAAGGAAATAAAGTTTTGAAATGATATAAAGACTTAAAAATGTAGACCAAACAGGGAGACAGGTAGAAATTGGTCTGGTTTTTTTTTGAAAATTGAAACAATCGATTTTGACCATAAAAGGTGTGTTTTTTTTTCAATTGCATTACGTTCAATAACGAGCATGAGAGCCGGCACTGTCAATAATAGCCTGACAGCACCTCTGCATACTCCTAATTAAGTTCTGGATTACTCTTTGGGGAATAATAGACCATTCTTCTCTAAGGTTCTGGCCGAGCTCCTGGAATGTCCTTGGCTGGACCTTGAGAGCCGAAACTAGGACCTGTAGCTCATTCCACATATGCTCTATCGGAGTTAAGTCCGGTGAGCGAGCCGGCCAGTCCAGACGTGGAATGTCCTCTTCTTGGCGATACTCTTGGACTATACGGGCCGTGTGTGGATGGGCATTATCATCCATTAAAATGAATCCATCCCCAATAGCATCAACGTTAAATCTTACGTGGGTGTTAAGGATTTCATCGATGTACCTACGAGCTGCCAGATTACCTCTTTCTAAAATAACAAGATCAGTCCGCCCATCCCACCTGAAGCCACCCAACACCATGATGGACCAACCTCATTACGATCATTCTCAGCAATGTTTGCTGAATGAAACCTTACCCCCGGCCTTCTCAACACCCTAGCCCGTCAGTGTAGTCCAGGCGATACCTTGACTCATCCGTGAATAGCACGGGGCGCCAGCGTCTTTTGTGCCAGCAAACGTGATCCAATGCCCATGTTGCACGACGCCGATAATGAACTCGGGACAGCGGAATACGAATACATGGTCTTCTTGGCCTCAGGTTATGCTCAAGCAGCCGTGTTCGTATGGTTTAAGTCGAAACTCGCACTCCCGAGGCGTTTTGAAGGTCGGAACGTACATGCATTGCCGTAGTAAACCTGTTCCTTCGGGCTTGAATTACCAAAAAACGGTCTTCTGCGATGGAGGCAGCTCTACTCCTACCTCCACCACGTCTCCTTACAGGTGTACCATACTGTTGGTATCGTGCCCAAGCAACGGTTACAACAGTATGGTGTACCCCCAGTACCATGTCAACATCACGGTGGGAAGCCCCTTGCTCCACCATACCTACAGCACGCCACAATTCTTCAACAGATAAATGTCGTCTGACATTTGGATTAGCCATGAGAATCGACTTAAAAGTCAATAAAGTACTGAAAAAAAGAAACTAAGCATCTACACGAAACCTTTACATGTAGAAAATGATAAAGGACGGGTAAGAAACCGGGGTTCCTCATTTTGCACGAGTCTCGCAAGAAAATTGCGTGTCAAATTTGGTAATGTATACATTAGATATCTTGTCAAAACATTATTGTACAATTTTAAACACGAACACGAATGTTTTTTTTTTCTAAATCAGATTCTGTCGGGCAGGAAAAAGGTCTGGTGCTTAGCAAACTTTGAGTAGTACATTATATATAGTTTAATCTAGTTGTATTCAATTTTGTTTTACCTAAGATCATCTTTTGCGGAATTGAGGGTGCTCTTGATATCATTTGACCCTAACTATTCCCGAGGTCTATTAAGTCGAATCGTCGAGGATTCCCGATCGCAATTGTGTTTAATCTTCGTAAATCTTTTTTAAGCGAGTCTTCGAGATAAATTATTTGAATCCAAAGGTAAGGAAACTTGAAAAAGAATTAGAACAAGAACAATATATAATGTTTATCTGAACGATTAGTGTAATCAATGAGAAAAGTGAAATACTTTACCGATACATTTATTCAATGTACACGAAATGCAAAATGTATATACGAGGGTTGCCCAAGAAATTCGTGAACATTTTCGATTATTCAAAAACCCAGCGTCTGATTAAAGTAAAACTTTCGAGTTGACAGCACACGTTAATTTGAAACAGATTGAGAAGGTTTTACGTTTTTAATATGTTCATGTTCAGAAATACAGCTATAAAAGATAGGCGCGTTTGACGCACTCCAAAATTGTTACTTCCGAAATTTATTTCGTAGATGTTTGAACTTCATTTATTTCAATATTTACGAAGAGTTTCATTTAAAACTATTATCGCTGAAATCAGTAAACTTTGGAGTTCACGCATGTGTATTTTCATACAAATAACATTACGTAGTGCGCAGTTATGAAGTTTTATTATGTCCGAGTGCAATTCAAACGACGTGAAAATGGCGACGTCAACGGAACTCTCGGCGCACAAAATCGTTAAAAATTAGGTGTGGATCGCAAAGTAAGACCTATGCAGACTATTAGAAAAATCGAAATGAGGACTAACCATAACCGTGTGCGGCGTACACTCATTTATAACCTATAAAAGAGATTTAAAATTGAAACAGCAGGGAAAAAGGTCGAGTTAAGAAGAACCAATGCGAGCAGTGTCGATAAGGGAACAAAAGACGTTTTCCTCGGAAGTCAATCAGAACGCTTATGAAATAAACAGAAATTTAGAATAAGTAAATCAGCAGTACTTAGTATTTTCATATGACTTGATCATAAGTCAACCCAGTAAACGATAGGTATCGACGCTTTAAAGAAATATGCATGCGTTTTCGGACTCAACAGAGATTTTGAAGGGGTACCCACGAAATTCCAGATTTCTTTGGCCGGTCTGTCTGACGAATTATGGAAATGGTAGCAATATTAAAAACAAACCCAAAGAATTATGTCCTGTGAGTATACTACAGTAAAAATTCGTTTTATGAAATGTCTGAAAATATAACTAAAGGTTATGAAAAAAGAACATTAAAAAATACCAAATTGCGTATTTATGCAAAATTTTGAGATTTTTTTCAAATCAAATATTTCATTAAGTGCACAACTAAAGTCTATATCAACATTGCTTTGAGATATGTTGTGAGAAATAAGTCGATAAGGCTGGTAAGGACGCTGAAAAATCGGTTTTGAAACAAAGTTTCTTCTATTATTAAACGACATTAATAGCGTGCGCCGAAGCCCATTTACCAGTTATACGTTTAAATTCTCATCTCCGCTAGTATTGAAAATAGCCCCTTGTAATTACACCAGAATAAAGAAAAGTGACAAATCCACTTTATTATAAGTTTTAGTTTCAGCAGGCATTTGATGTAAAAGCTATTGCAAATTTCCTGGGACAACCCTCGTATGTATCAAAATTATCTATTTAATAACGTTATTTTTATACGCTTTCCTATAATTAAAGTAAGTAACTATTTCGACAGATTGTTTCTATTAATTACATATATTTTGGATATATAATCCATAAAATATCAAATCACGATTATTGAACATAAATTGGAATGAATTCTGATACATAATTTATACAGTTCATCATCAAAATCGGATAAAATTTACAATAAAGCTCGATTTTTTGTCTCTTTACAGGCGGCTCATGGTATAATTTCGGTATTCCACGACTATTCATTTAATATCCTCTTTTTTTTGGTGAACGGAGATGCAGATGATTAGTATTTGAAGTGTATTTGAAGCAATCAACTAGAGCCTGCTTTTAGGGTGACAAAACGATGCAGACTGTTTTCAATTTTACCCCGCTTTTCACGCATTGGCACGTGCAAAGCGGAGGTAAAATTGGCAAACAGGTTGCGCTGTTTTGTCATCCTGGACGAAGGGCTGGTTCTTCTTGTGCAAGTATAATCGATAATTAATGCCCTGGCAGGGCGGAGCCGAAGTAACGGGTCGTTGCACTTAAGGTTAAGGTAAATCTGCTTTTATCTAAAATAACGTACTTCTAAAGAGAGTCGATATAAATAACTGGATACCTTTAATCGTCGATTGGTATCCAAAACCCTCGTAACTTCAGCTTAATCAAGCTGAAGTTACGAGGGTTTGGTAACCAAACGATGAAATGTGTTCACTCCCTCTAAGCACGTGAATCCCCTAGGTTTTAGGATACAGTTATTTGCATGCGTTCACGATTATTGTCGACTTACTTTTCAATGAATCCAAACTATTGAAAAGTAAACTCGCCAAATTACGTCACGACTAAGCCCCGCCCTGTCAGTTCATTTATATCGCAGAATACATAAGGAAAATCTCTTGGCAAATCTAAATGTATGATCAATCTTGTATGTTTATGGTGGGACATTTTCACTATTGAAAATAAAGCAAACTCATATCAGAAAATGTAAATCTACGATTATACATTACACAAGCCTTTAACTTACACCATCAAAATTTGTTTTCGACACAGTTCCTTCAGTTGTTTTGACATACTGCGAAAGGAACTATGTTTTTGGCGAACAAAATGAATTCAGTTAAGATGCAACGTGTTATTATTTGAGTAGTTATTTTATCATGAAATGCACTACTGTGGGTTTGCTGTTAGAAAAACCTACATATTAATAAGATCAACACCATTCAGAAATACAGCATTGAAAATAGCAGAGTTCGTAAATTTACGGACTTTGCCATTTTCAAAGCTGTATTTCTTCTGTATTCGGTTTTTTTTTTTTTTTTTTTTTTATCTGAGAATAGTTTTACTTTCTATGTATGAATTAAAAGATATGAATATTGAAATCCGTTTGTCCTGTAAATGAGTAGGTTTTTTATACAGCTAAATGTGAGTAACGATCAAAAGATCTGGGTGAATTTCATGATGAAATCACTACTTAAATGATAAAACGTTATACATATTCTTACACATAAAGCATAAGAAGTCTGTTGCACGTTATAGAAAAAGGGTGTTGTTCCGAGAAGTAACGGAAATTTTGTTCCTGCGCCTTAAAGAACCACACTGGATGGGCGCGCTTTGCATCTTCACACTTTTAGTGGATATATTTTAGCGGATAAGACTTTCTATCTCAAATTATTTTGCCTTTTAAATTACCTGGCTGGGCGTGGCTAATTCCTGACGTAATTTTGCGAGTTTACTTTTCAATGTTTTGAGTTCTTTTTTAAGATACTCGGAAGATATCGTGTTCATAACTGTATCATATAACAATAACACTTAACGTGCTTAGCAAAAGTGAACACATTTCATTGTTGGGTTACAAAAACCTCGTAACTTCAGCGTATCCAGCGACGATGTAACGTTTTGAGTTTATTCTTTCGACTATCTATAAAAGCTTATTCACCTTAACCTGGAATACAATGACCCCTTAATTAGGCTTCGCCCTGCCAGGGCGAAAACCATTAATTATAAAATCCCTTTCATAGGAAAACATAGCGACAGTCTGTACCAAGGAAGGAAAGTCAATAAAGGAACTTATTGGTTTGAGGAATGAGTAAGTTCGACAATTCGAGAAGGTTAAGGGTATTCTTGTAGACCGAAAGTACGACAACTAAATAAGTTACAAAAATACGAAGAGTTGCCTAATAATGACAAATGGATTTCTTACACAGACTGGCTATTACACAACATGATGCCAAGAAAAATGAATTTCCTTCCACAGGAAGACAGCAGCACGATATAATATCAGTAAACTATTAACGGTAAATGTACCACGTCTGTAAGAAACTTGATCCTTTTTACCTGAGGAAGAAAGAGAATTTGCTTGTTTCAATCAATTTCTCTCTTTTTCTAAATGTTTATTCATACTCCCTTTAGATTTTACCTCGCACTAAATTTGCGATTAAATACTATGAATTCGGATTACTTGAAACGTGTTCGTTTTGTATAATTTGGGTAAAACAGCTAAAATTATCAATGTATGTCAATTAGGCATATTTTCCCGGATAATTGATCAATTCATTTTCGTTGCATTGAAGAGTAAACATGCACCCTTAAATCTAGTGTCTGTGCATTAAACTGTTTGATGATTTCTTCAAATGTTTGGTGAATTCCTGTAACTTCCGGAGCACTGTTTTTCACTTTTGCACAGATTTTCAAACTATGTTGTCATCATAGCATTTTATGAAGATACGAGGGTTCATCAATAATTACATGAACTTTTCTTACTAGTTCAATATGCTTGGTATCATGATTGATTGATTGATTGATTGAATGGAGTTTTACGCCGCTTTCAACATTGTTTCAGTTATATCGCGGCGGCTGGAGCACCTAACAAAGGTTCCTGTAATTTCTCTCACCAGTACAACCACCACATCCTTTCCTAGCCTCCAGTTGCTTTCTCACATAGGTCTACCATTATCAAGCCATTGGTGAAAGACAAATAGTCGGAAAGAATGAGTGTCGCCTTCGGGGATCGAACCTGTGACCTCTGGATTGACAGTCCGACGCGCTGCCAACTACGCTATGACGGCGGCTGCATGGTATCATGAATTGGCTTGATTAAACACCACACCTTTCTCGATGCGTATGAGTACACTTATCTTCCAGACTTCATTTATCGAGACGGCATGGCTGTTTGATGACGTCACTTAAAGCGAGTTTGTTAGAAAATGACGTCTCAACTTTGAATAAACTAAGGGTCGCTATAGGGGATTACAGATATCTAAGGAAGTGCTTGACTAATGTTTTTCAAATTGTGCGCATCTTTTAGAAAAGGACTCCCCTTGATTAAGACACCTTTAAGTTAAATGACATTTCTTTTTGAAGGGGATAGGTACCATCGAAATTAGAAAAAGCTTGAGACAACGATGGTAGGGGTGGAAAAGTGACGTTAATTGTAACAAAATTAAGTCGAAAAGAATATTTCCTATTTACATCGAATCGTCACTTCAACTCAAATATAATCATACTTTTCTGAGATAGAAATATTGCAAAAAGAGTATTGTTTTGGCAGCGTAATTTGTCTATTTGACCTTGACAACGTTAATTTTCAAGTTCCTTAATTATTAACCATTTAACCGATTTAACTTCTTCTTAGCGCGTAGATATATCGACCGCGACAGACATGGTCTCGAATGATACTTTTCCTCAATGACGACCGGGAGACAATAGTGAAGTTGTAATGTCGACGTCTAAGAATCTTTTCAATTTCAATCTTTCTGAATCATTTCTATGGCCAAGATTATCCAATTTGAGACTTCTGGCCATCGCAAAATTCGAAAATACGTTCTATTTCTAGCAATATGTACCGCAAAAGGAATTCAGATATGTCTTTAAAAAGACGTGTTAGAAATAGGGCACTTGACGCCTGTGTGCTTCCATCTTGGGGCGAGTGATGAGGTAAAAGCAAATGAGTAAGGAGATGTTACTTAAGTCAATGTAAGAAGTCTGAAAGATACTAGATAACCAACACCTTCTTTGCAGAAAGACTTCACGAAATCTTTTATGGGCCCTCGTATGTCAGCTACATTAAACATTAAGCAACCCCTTACTTCGTTTTATACTTAAGACGTAAGTCTTTTTCAAGCAACTATATACGCACAAGAATAAATAACATCAGCTTACAAATGCGAATTATATAAAGGGAGCGTGCAATATCTAAGATGCATGACTTTTGCTTCCTCTATATTTGGGAAAATTTCCTTTCTCATATTAAGACAAATATAATAAAAGGATTTCTATACGCATTTTATTAGTTAGGGACGTTTTAAAAATGGTTCTTCGTCGATAAAAATAGTTGATTTTTTTTCCTCTGGAATTATGCAGTTAAAATGTCTACTACATTTATAGTCGGAATAAAACAACTTTGAAGAACGAGTTTTTAAATAAGATCAAAAGAATGAATATCTAGATAGATTGTTTTCTTTCAAATAAAAAGTATATTTGGCCTTTCTAAATTGGATAAGAAATAATGGATTGCGTGTATCTCACAGAAAGAAACTGTATACAATACGTTTACGAAGCACTCTAAAATACAAACAACAATAGTCGACGAGGTCTATATCTAGTAGGTTATTCGCGTCTAACTTAATTTGTTAATGGCAATGTCACACGTTTCCCGATATTTTACATGCACCCAAATATTGTATACAAGAATAAATGTACATTTGGAGTGTGGCATAGAGATGTACAAGAACATATATCTAGTGTTTTCCTCCACACTAACCTAAAAGTTAATTCTGAAGAATTTCAGAGGACAAATAGCAAAGAACAGTCATATTTTTATTTAATATTTATAGTTATGAGGAATTCCACGTGAAAGCATTATATTCATCTCAAGTAATTATTTTCATCTAAGTTTTAACTGTAAGATGGTCCATGTACGAAATACAGTACGCTACATCGTGAAATTGACATTCATCAATTAAAACCATTCTAAATCCCTCACTCAGCATTCCATTTATTCATTCCAAACACTCACTCAAACCGCCCAAAAACGCTCTAAATGACTTAAAATATACAATCAACAGCTACATTCAAAATAAATATAAATAGAACAAGATGTGTTTGTGAAACACTAATGCCCCCGTAACAGCATTTTTTTTTCAAAGTTTGACCTTGACAGATGACCTTGACCTTGTCACATGACCTTGACTTTGGTACCAGCGGATGCGGATCCTTGAGGTCTATAATCATGCCAAATTTGAGCTTTGTATGTCAAATACTTTTTGAGAAAAGGCAAAGGTTAAGTTTACGAACAGATGGACGGACGGACAGACAGACGGACAGACAGAGAGACGTACATACAATTTAAAACAATATGCCCCCGATCTCTCGATACGGGGGCATAAAAAACAATCGAGATAAAACTGACATAATTTAAATTGTAAGAGTTTGATTTGTTCTTAAAGAAATTGGAAGCTTTTTATAGAACTTATATACTTTATCAAAGGGAGGTAATGAATATCGCTATTTTTTTCAACATGAACAAAATAAGCGGTATCGAATAACCTTCCTTTAAACTCACTCATCACATCCATTCAAAAATCATTTCAAAATCATTGACCTTGTCAATTCTACGACGTTGTTAACTGTAAGGGTCATTGTTTATAACCGGTAGTGGTAGAGTTTGGACAAAACATAAACAAGCAAAGCATCCAAAAATTAGTTTTGATTATCAAAACAAAAATTAAATGAGCGTTTGCGTGAGATTTCAAACAATTTCAAATGTTTCAAATTCAAATATGCGCAAATCAAAGACTCTGACCAGCCTGTGAATTCGCACTAAATAGTCTTCACTATGCGCTTAGTAGATAGATAAGGTTTCAAAGCATCTGTTGATCACCAGATAACTTTATATTTACTGTATATGTCTGTCTTCGCCACTCGGTGTTTGTACCTCACAAACATGTCACATTGTTGGAAATGTCACACAGAAGCTCATCTTTTGTCCTTTTAGATACTAAGGTAAACACATGTCTATTAAAGAACGGATTAATTTTCTGAATAATTCGATTTCAATAACCAAAGTAAAAGAAGTGCGGACGTCCTTGGAGTTCTTCGAAAAGTCTTATTAGAATTTGACCTCGGAATTCAAATTTGCTAAAAGCGTTTCCGAAGGAAAACCATGTACGATAAAATAGATAGAAGGATAAAACACAAAGGCACCACCTACACGTTCCATCGCTCGACAGCAGGGGCTTGATAATGCAGAAAATCTTAATAATAAAGGGGTATTATGGTAAGAAAATTTATACCTGAGTTATCCCCTAGATAGTCTATATAGATCTTGTTATAGTGTACATATATGACACGTTTAAAGAAGATATCTTCAATATTAGAGATACGACCAAGGTTAAAGTTTGTCACGCCAACGCAAATGCTCACGCCAATTCCCTCGACAACGACTCTAATGTGATGCAAAAGCTCGACTTTTTGCTCGAAAACAACTATAGAGATATATCTGGTATTAAAATGCCCAATACAAGTTATATGTAGATTTACAGAGATGTGTACTTTTAATCCCAGAAGGCCCATCGTCCTACGGTTCTGGGATTATAACTTAATTAATAACGTTCGTAGTGACATCACATATCTAGCTACAATTAGATGACGTCAGATAGGGTGAGATGTACGAAAGCGGCATATTCGTTTTTGATAATTTCACTGGTAAGGCAGGGAGTTTTTCAAATTGATGATCTACCAATATTCCTCGATTAACCACCGAAAGGTATTAAAGAAAATTTCATAATAAAATCAGAGACTGTCAATTCCGTTTTGATTGCTTCATCCCGAAAAGCGTTTTACACAGTCTGTAATACTTCTCAGGTACATTTTATGCAAAATAAGGTCTGTGGACTTTTCGAGACATTTTTTCCCTTGAACTGCTGCCTATGTTGTACACGTAAATGGTCTCTGCCTTTTGTGGACTAATTATTTCGTGCATTTAATGAAATCAAACATTGAAAAAATCG
Source organism: Fragum whitleyi (assembly GCA_948146395.1). Classification (NCBI taxonomy): domain Eukaryota; kingdom Metazoa; phylum Mollusca; class Bivalvia; order Cardiida; family Cardiidae; genus Fragum; species Fragum whitleyi. Next base: position 51,124,228 of record OX411549.1, on the reverse strand, counting down.
CAGAAGAGATCAAACATATCTCAGATCTGTTTGTTGGCTGATCCTGAATTGTTTTAAAGAAGACTTCTCCAATAACATTACGCAATTCATAACGGGACACAGGGACACTCAACACTGGGTCGGTCAATTGAATTCCGTGTGATAGATAGCATCAAAAAATAAAAAGATTATCGAGATGCCAATTTTGGATACAAAATCATTAAAACGGTCATCGTACATGTAATAAAAGAAAGTCAGGTTTTTCACAAACTTTTTTTTACTCCGAGTTATATGTAATCCATATCATGGTCCCTGCCAGGTTTAAATCGCTGTTTCGTTTCCATAGTTTGTGAAAATAGCACCAAGTTTTTAAGTCAAATAATGACATTTTCAGAAACAACTGTTATGATATCCCATTTTCGTGTAACTACTTAACAAATTCTAAACGGTGGTTTTCGTCACATTTTGAAGGGTACACAGTTAGTACATGTAACATCGTGAAATTGACAATTACTCCGATCAAACTCACTCTTAAACGATCAGCGCTCTATTCATTCATTCCAAACACTCATTCAAATCGATCAAAAACGCTCCAAAATCATTCAAAAACATTACGAAATCGTTCAAGACGTCCAACATTTTCTTCAAAACGTTCAAATTATTTTACGATTTTTTTTGGCTGGTGTGGATTTTAAAGTGTCCGATTGCTTCACGAAGATACAGAAACGGTCAAGTACGTACATTTTATTAAACGGGGGTAATTAATTTCGTTAATTTTGTTCATCATGAGCAAAATTAGCGATATTGGATTATCAACCTTAAATTTCACTAAACACGCTCATTCAAAAAGAAAGAATGACTTCAAGTGTTGCTGTTGTAAAATAAATGGTATGAGAAAAGACTTGGCAAACCTCGAGGGATTTTGAAATGGTGCTCCCCTTTTATTCAACTTCTACATAATTATCAATGTTCTTGAGTCATATGCTTAACAAGTCGTTGTAACATTTCCCTTCTAGGCTTGGAGAAGCTTCTGATGCAATATCTAGTACTTCATCAAAGTCAGGATTGACATTAGTATCAGTTTGTGGTCTATGCCAGGTTGCATAAATGAGTTCCATTGGTTAAATTTCGGCGAGAGGTTTTTTCAGTTAACCAGGATCGTTGTTTCAATTGTAACAACTAAACAACAACAAACTTAATTGGTTGAAAACAACCCCAACAACTGCCAGTTTATATGTTAACAACGATTGTCTTTTATCACCCTCTGTTGTGAAAATATAACGTCAAAATTTAATTTTTCAAAAGAAGAAGAACATTTTACAACCCTTTGCCAACTTATCAAGTATTTTTGTCCTTGAAACGTTATGGCTATCTCTCTAATTAAATGAAAAGTAGTTAAAATTATGTCATGATAAAATATCAATTGAGTCTGTTGTGCATGACATTTCCAAAGATTTCACATGTGCGTAACGTTAAGACTCAGATTAGCCTGTGCAGCCGCGCAGTCTGACCAGAGTTTTCACTGTGCACTTTTAAGATGATATGGTCTTAACGCCTCTTCAGGTGGTCAGCATATGTTCTTATTGCATTGTGTCGTTATCTATGATGCTCATCGTATGTATATCATGCACAATTGTTGGAAATTTCACGCAAAGGACTCATTTAATGATAGTCGGGTTGCTTCTAGTACAAATAATAGACGAATAGAGAAATAGGACAGCATGCTGAGTTACAGTGTTAAACATGATATAAAATAGAGTGCAAGCCATTATGTTTCGTGAGAAATAGTCGTTGGTAACAATTATCCAGAACGGTCAACCCGTGTTGTCCATTTAGGTCGCTGTTGTAGTTCGTTTTGCAGATATACACACATGAACTCTTTCTGCTCCCAGAAAAAAATGTTGGGGGAGGGGGAGCATAAAATCGCCGGCTTGTGCGCATGTCCGTCCGTCCCTCCGTCCGAGTCATATCTCCAAAACCCTTCAGCAAAATTAATTGAAACTCATTTTATTAACTTCGTAAGAAATTTCGATTACACCTTTTGCTTTTGCTTAGTTGTTGTTACCAAGTTCACATGATAAATGAAGGTCTATGCCATTTTTCAAAGTGTTGATTTGTGTTAATCTAAAACTCAAACTTTCACTTTTTCTTAGCACTTGCAACGGATAAAGCCTTCATATTTCACATGTGAAATGCTTATGACAATACAGTTCGGTAGATATCAAACATACTTTCTGTGTCTAGCACGTATCTATCCCTTCGTGTAGGTATTCCAAACTGATATATATACATAATAGGTACTTAGTGTTTTGTATGAAAAAAATATCTAACAAGGTTGGGAGAATTGATCATTGTCGAGACTCTGCCGAGGCAATTATCAATTCTCTCAACAGAGTTAGATTTTTTTTTCATACAATACAGTAAAGTAAGTACGTATAATATTTATCTTATAACCTCTTTTTGTCTTTTTTTCGTCGATATTTCCAACTGAAATCCAAGTTTTTAAAAATAATCGCATCATATCATTGTTCTAAAAATAACTATGTGATATCATAAAATATATCATACGGTATGACATCACACTGATATTTGTATAGTTATAAGATAAAATGAGTAATCTAACCATGGGGAATGTAGACCACAGTGAACTTTAAGTTTGTTATAACAGAAAATCATTTTTCCAGACGGTTGCAAGAAATAAAATCAATGCAAGTTTGCGAAATTTTGCAATCACGATCAATTTTGAACTTTCGTACTTGGACATCAACGCGCCTTTAAACATACATTTATATGAAACATATAAAAGAAAAAGTTTCAATTTATTAACACTGGTATGGAAACATCCACATACAGACCTTGAATTTACATGAGTTTACATATATTTTCATAAGTGACCTCCCAAAGACCACTTGGAAACAAGGGGCAAATTACTCACTCAGTCTGAAAAGTAGTTCTACGCAAGCAAAACATTCACCCGATATCAGAATTGCATATGATTTCGCACTTAAAAGATGTATTTGAGGTTTCAGCAAGTTATGTAGAATCCTTCTTTCACTCCATTTTTGAAATGCATAGTTGTCAGACAGATTCAATTCTTGAAAAAGAATATATTGAATCTAAGTGAGCACTACTGATTTGAAAACCTATCGACATCTGACAATATTGTTCTTACGTGGTATTAACACTGGTGAACGTAAACGTCCATTTAAAATTGTCGTAAAGTTATGCAGTTGGAATACGATAGGGTCACTTAACTTAAATAAAGCATGGACACGCATTAGAGCAGTTTTGAATCGTAGTATTTTTAGATCCAGGGGCTCGTTTTACTAAACATCTTACGATCATTTTTTGTGTAAGTCAAAAATTAAAGTTGTTTCTACAATAGCAACTAAATATGGAATTCTGCCATACAACATCCCATTGGAATCGTCTTCTAAAGACGATTGTAATGAGATGTTGCAAGGTAGAATCCATAAATGAATGAAAACACCAGATACGATTATTGATTTTGACTTACGATCAATTTTTTCGTCGTATTTTGTTTACAAATAAGAAAACATAATTTCATTTGAATATGTATGGACTGAGTGCGAATTTCTCAATTATCCTTTGTTGGTAAAAGTCAATAGAATCGTCTTAGTGACGATTCTATTGAGTTTTAACAACACATGATTCATTTACAATAATTTTTAGACAAATTATGTCTTATTGTGAAGATATTTCAATTTAAAGAAGGGGATTTTGAAAGCGGTCGCTTAATACAAACGGTCGCTTAATAGACGTGGTCGCTCGAGCAATATCGACTGTATATTGCTGTCGTATTTAATGCCAAATAATAAAATGAAGTGCGTTTGAAACATTTCACATACTTAAAATCACATCTGTCAAAAGTACCGTTAGTCGTCTTTCAAAATTAAAAAAAACAAACAATCACATTTGGAAAAATTAGCCTTAGTATGAAAGACAAAAACGTAAGATCAGATCAAGACATAACACACACAAAAAAACAATAAAATATCAATTCTCATGATTCTCATGACACTCAGCTTGATAAAAAATAAATGTTTGCATACAAACTAGGTGTTAGGATTCTTTATATTGATATAATATTATGAATGTATATTTTTATGATCACGTCATCATGGATGAATTAAAAAAAAAAAAAAAAAATTTCGTCAGATGTTTAGTAAAACGGGGCCCAGGCGAATAAGGCAGACTCTTCAGTGAAAGTCATAATTGAAAAGCGTGAATGTGTGCTACAAATAGTTCATAAATGTTATGAGTTTTATAGAAGACCGTACAACAGCTAAATAAGAATCAAATTGACGAAGACTTGCCTAATAATGACAAATGGATTTCTTACACAGACTGACTATTACACAACATGATGCCAAGAAAAATGAATTTCCTTCTACAGGAAGACAGCAGCACGATATGATATCAGCGCACTATTAACAGTAAATGGATCGCGTCTTTAGGACTATTGATGTTTATGATCTTTTCGTGGCTAGAATAGATTTCTTTTAAACTCTCCGCCCCCCCCCCCCCCCCCCCCCTACTCCCTGTTCTTTTGGAAATATCCTCGTTTTATTTTATATCAACTTTTCGGGTTTGCACAAAATGTTTACAAATAGCATTGAATATCAAATTCCTTTGATTGCTTGCAAAGCAAATACAAATTCATTGCGCCAATATTTGTTCACAGAATATGAGATATTAGCAAAATTTAGCTTTTAACTGGCCTTTTCAAGACAAAGTCAGATGGATTTCAATATTTTTCACATTCGTTTCAACCCTTGAACTAGTTTGTGATAGTTACCAATGTTTGTAAACAGTCATATTTCAAGGTAACTCACTGACAAAGGTCAAAGGTCAAACTCAGCTCAAACTCAGCTTGTCGAGTTAATCAGCTAATGAAAATGTGTTATTTTTCGTGAATGCGTCAGTTGGTTTTTAGTAAAGAAAGATTGATTTTCATACAGTTAACATCCCTATTTGTTTGAAAGAATACACAAACAAAAATAATTCGAACAAATTTGCCATCATTTCCTTCATGATTGCCTGTTGATTGCCTTTGCTCGCTTGTTAAAGAGTAAACGTACTTTATTTTTCAAATTGCCATTGAGCATACCGCCATACGTATATATTTGATTAATATGAAATTTCCTTGATGTTTATATATCCTCATAAAGAGGCCAAAACGTTCTTAGTAACAATTTGACTGGATCACTTTGTGTCAAATCGACGATTTATCTCGGCATATTTATTTAATCCAAAAAATTATGTTTTCTTTCTTATTTTTATCATTTTTGATGTTTTCATAAGAACTTCCAAGGACTTTCAATTGTATTATTCGGTAATTATTGCAGGTAAAAACATCTTGAAATTGACATTTATCTCGATCAGAACCATTCTACATCGCTCTCTAAGTGCTCCTTTCATTCATTTCAAATACTCACTCAAACCATGCAAAACGCTCCAAAATTACTTAAACAATTTCAATAAATATGAATAGAAAAAAAAATCGCGATTTTTCTGACATAATTGAAATTGTAAGTGTCTGAATGGTTCTTGAAAAAAAGAAAGCTTTTTATAGACATGGTATACATATCTAATTAAAAGGAGGTAATCAATATCGCTTATTTTGGTCATCCTAAACAAAATTAGCGATGTTGGATTACCTCTCTCTAATTGCACTCAAAACTCGCTCCACACACTCATTCAATTTCATTCCAAAATCATTCCAAAATCAATCATCTGGTCAATTTCACGATGTTTAAACTGTATGATGCCAAGCCCCTAAAAATTGCTCTAAAATAAATTATGTTTCGTAGACATCCGATTCTCTTAAATGAACAGAAAATGATATGTGCACATTTCATTACCCGAAGATCGCTAGCCTGTAAAAATATTTGACAAGCTGACGGATATAAACAGACATGTTTCGGAGTCATCAAGTAATGCCACGCAAAATTTCTATTAACTTTTAACAAACAAATATTCAAGAACTTCTTATCGTTTGATATTTGTACCTTAAATAATTTAAAGCGTTTATTTTGATTTTCAGACAAAAGTAGAAAAAACAGTCCTTTAAAAATGTTGCTAATTTCCTTTTTTATTATTTTAATCTTGATATATCGATTGACTTTCTAGCAATTATCAGCACGTATCAGAATCTAGCGAATATTCTCAAGAGGAGATTTATGCGTGAACATATAAATTTTGCAGCTTAAAGCAGAAGCTCTACATATATATTAAGAAAAGGGAAAAGGCTTAAAAAATCTAAAATTGGCAATGGTTTTAAAATCGAAAAAAAGCAAAAAAATCTAAAAGTGATTGCATAGTTACATGCTCCCAGAATGTACTGATTATCACAGAAACTGTTTTACTTAAATTTGCAAGTTTAAATATATCGATTTCTAGATATTACATTTGAATTCACTTTTATATCAAGGAAAAACAACAGAAGCAGATACAATTACTTTAGATTCGACGAAAGTTCGGATTTTCTTTCAAAACGGGTGCATCGCAAACAAGACATTTCGAAAAACAATCAAACTCAGTTTTGAAATAAACTTCAAAAACGTTTAAAGTTGATTTCCGATAGTCCCGCATTCTTGGTAAAATAGGAGAAAGTTGTGGTTACGCAATTTTTCTCATCCGGCTCACGAGATAAATTCCTACGCCTTACCCGGTAAACTTTTTCCTTCTCAAGTGACCAATGATCTATTCTCTATGAACGAGTCATCTATAAACAGATAACAACGCGAATTTGACGAGTTTTTATCGATTTTAGACGACGAGTTTTGATAAATTCGGTATTTATGAGCCAAATTTGACTACAAAAAATTGTCGATTCAAGTTATCCCACGAAACTTATAACGCCGTTTGCGAATTGACGCAATCAAAAACACATTGACGTCATTTTCACAACATCAACAACAACAACAACAACAACAACAACAACAAATACGTTGCTATACCTTCTTGGCACATTTGCATATTGATTTCACTAATGTATTAAAACCCGCGTAATATCAAAATTATCCAACGGGGTTATTTCAATCCCGCAACGTAGGCCATATTATAATTTCTAGTAGCATACTGATAAAGTCAATAAAGTTGTCCGAAGTTTTCCTGCCACACAGACGTTTCAAGCATCTTCACTAGCCATGTGAATAGAACACGTAGTAGGTATCATCCTTGGCTATAGCGTAAATGAGTTATACGCGGCCCGCCTTGGTGGAAGCTACCAGATCATCCCAATCTAGCATGTACAAGACGCACAAAATTAAAAAGTTGTCGAACTTGGCTGATTCTAAGTCTCGAAACTTGATATATCCCATTTCAAGGTCTAAGAACACTATGAAAATAGTATTCACTTAACCTTGTAAACACAGGTCCTAATCTTATATAAAAAGCCAGGCTTCGTTGTATGATTGAAATATAACCACAAGCCTGACAGATGCTTCTCGAAGTCTTTTTTTTATAATCTGAAGACTTCGTCAAGTTGATTTGCCTGATTCCAGAAGACATTCGTTTTCATTAGGATGAATGATGTTTGCGTGCAGCGGAGATGAATTTCCGACACGAATATTGAGATCTGTTAGCATGTCAAACAAATGGGAAATATCTCTCTTATTCGATAAAAGTTCCTTTTTAATCCAATGTCTTTTGATACCAAAACTACTAAATGTATATACTACCAAGCTTGTTTTGTGGACAATATATAGGATAATTGGTTGCTCAGGGTAAAAGCGATTTATCTTTCACTTAGTTAATATCATATCAAATCCCTCTTATTTCAATCACTTACTTCGCCAATTTCACAATGTTCTTAACTGTATTATTTATTGGGTGCATTGTGACACACAAGTACTGCGTAGACTTGATGAGTTCCATATCTTAGCTTATAGTCCATGAGCCAGAATGGGTTTTGTTCCCCCCCCCCCCCCCCCCCAGGGGGAATTTTGTAGACCATATTTTTCTGAAAGTCCATAATATGTAGAACATTTTGAGACATGTTAGCACTCTGGCGAGTGGGGCTTTTGTAAGATACGTTACTTTAAAGTAGCACACCCCACAAAATTTTGAAAATGAATTTTTAAAGAGTACCCAAAATATTGAAGTCAAAATGACAAAAGGTTGACTTCTTATACATATGTTTGTGTTGCTGATTAACTGAAGGGGCCATTTATGGAATTTTTAGAAGAATCTGGTCATCTTAAAAGTCATGGTATTGCAGTAAAATACGTTACCCTTAAATTTCATAGAAACCTATGAATATAGAAATAAATTGTCTATCCCTGCCTCACTGGAAATTTTGTTAAAATTGCCTGTTTGATAGTCCATGGTATATAGAACATTTTGAGACTTGTAAGCACTCTGACAAGTAGGGCGTTAGTGAGATATGTTACCTCAAAGTTAATTACCCATCATATTTTCAAGACAAGATTTTAGGTTTGTACAGTGAAAAAATGAGTCATAATGACCAGAGGTGGTCTTTTAATACCAAAATGTATGTTGCTGAATGCATGTAGAACAAATTCATTGTAACACTTTGTAAATAAACCCCCCTTGAAGGCATGATATGGAAGTAAAATACGTTACTTTTGAATTTCAAAGAAATGCACATGGATAGAAATATTTTTCACAGCTACCCCATTTGGAAGATTGTTAACAATGCTTTTCTAAAAGCCTATGCAATATTGAACATTTTGAAATTTGTTAGCAGTCTTGCCACGGGGGCAAATGCGAGATACATTACTTTAAAGAAACCAACCCATAAAATTTGTATAAAACAATTTTAGTTGTATGTCTTGTTATAGAAATTACCTGTAAATTAGTGAAAATTAAATGATATTGTGTTTTGCTAATGATATTTGTGATTTTGGAGGTATTTGCAGTCCATTTACATTATGACTTGAAAAATATAGTATTTACAAGCGATGCATGGGAGTAAAATACGTTACATTTAAATTTCAATTTAATGTATTCAAAAGAAGTGTTATATTCATCAATACTCTACTGAATGTTTTGTTTACTGTGTTTTTCTATAAGCTTCTCTTCTTTGGAAGATTTTAAATTTTTATATGCATCTGGCCATCAAGCTATTTGCAAAATACGTTACTCTAAAGTAACCAATTTACCCATCAATTACCATAGGCTTATTCATATCTCATCTGATTTCAATTATTGTAAAATCCCTCATTGTCTAAATCAACTATAAACCATAACTGTTTTTTGTAATTTAAGGTATCAATATAAATTTTAGTCATTTCAAGACTCATTGTGGTTTTAAAAGCGTGCAAAATACGTTACCACTTATTTATAGGTATCATTATTATTGAGCCGCATCATAGTCTAAGAAAATGCACAAAACACAATGTTGAGGCAGCTTCCAAACACAATGTTGAGGCAGTTTATGGTTTCTTCTATGTTTGAGACTTTTGCACATTTTTAGAAAAAAACACAAGTTATATATGTTACTTCTGATGATAAGAGACAGTTTTCATTGTGAAAAATGATGACCAAATAGATGAAAAGAAAAAAGCTGTTCCTACAATATTTTTAAGCAATATTTCCATCAATTTAGTGCAGAAAAGTTGAAAATATTTATTAAAGTTGATCTTGATAGTAGCACAGTTGGTAGCACATTGGATTTTGTAGCGCATTTGACTCCATATTATAGGTACAAGGTTTCATCAGCCAGTACAAACGAGTGGATTATCATTCATCTTCGTTGTATAAGTAGCTAGAGGCTTTAATAGGATGATGTGATGAATGGAATGGTGTGTACGATAAATACAAGGAATTCATGGTTAGGTGGATAAGCCATCTTGATAAGAGTGTTATACTGTTAAAATGGCCTGAAAATTCCTTGAAGCATTTTAGCTCTCTATTGTTTCCATTTGAATGTAAAGTACATTGCGTGCAATCCTAGTTTTGCCAAGAAACTGCGCAATTCAGTTCAATACTGAATATAACCATATTATGTTCAAATGAATAGAAAATTGCCATATACATTTTGATTTAGCTATCAAAGAGAGTAATATATGTTATATTTAAAAGGCCTTTTTTTAGAAAATCAAATATAATTTCTGCTTCCAAAGGACAATTAGATGCACACCAATTGTAATTCCCTTGAACATGATTAGTTCTTACAAAAGTAAAGATTTTTGTAAAACAATGATGCTTAAAAAATGCTTTAACTTTGAACTAGATACAAACTATAAGTACTTTTTATGCAGAAAGAAACATGTCTTAGATATAACTTGCGCTTCTTTTATATCTTACATTCTGAAACAATAAAATAATTATGATAAATTGCTTAAGCAATTTCATCAATATCAAGCCTTCATTCAAATACAACCCAAGACTTGATTCATAAGAATAAGAAAAATTGCATGATGGGTCTATAAGTCACATGCTTATAGGAGCTTTATAGGTGTTTATGTGCAAATGGCTTGTGATTTGACATTCTATTTGCATTCCTGTTTGACATTGATGGCTGACTTTCAATATATATGTACATGCAGTTTGTGTTAAAGTAGAAAAAAGAATTGAAGAATGCCCATTCTAATTTATATGCTCATCGTTCTTGGACATAAATCTCATATTTTTCTCATGTGCACAAGTACAAGACTCTTCTACTAATCATTTAGTTTTATTCTAACCACTTGGCCAATATTCCAGACAAACAATCTAAAAAACATGCAGTAGAAACAAAAAATACATCTTAATCAAAGAGAAACACTAATTCTGATTTAAATGGCTACAGTATAGACATTGAAGTGTATTTACGATAATTGCGACTTGTTTCATACAAATGGTAACATACGTTACTATATTATGACCATCGGTATTCTGTTTCAAATCATTTATAGGCAACAAACAAACCAATGCACGAAATTAGAGATAAATGATAAACTTGCTTAAGTGGCTAAGTAATTTTGAAAAAAAGTTTCAATTGATTAATTTTTTTTAGCCGTCATGCTGCATTGTGTGATAGATAGATATGTAATTGCACTGAACAGATATTTTCCAATGATGAAATTAAACAACAGGTATAGTACAACACAAAGTACCTATCCATATCTATCAAAAAGCCAGTATTTTTATTGAATATTTCAAGGTATTTGTAATTTCTAATGTAAAATGATTATCAAGATCTGTGCAGATTTAGAAGGGTGTAGGTATTTCGATTTCAGCTATTGGATATATGTATTAATGATTTGGCTATTTCAAAATTATGATCTCAAATCTTGTTATCAAATTTTTAACTTTGTGAGATGGGATACTACAAATGATACTTACTTCAATTTGTGTGATTTATCACTTTAAATTAAAAGACAACATGTAAATACTAGCATTAAATAAGAATTTTCTTCTTGGCTGTTCAAAGATATAACAATGACTTCTCAATTAAGGTCTCAATTTTAATACCATAAGTGCTAGGGGATCTTTGATCTTTTGTTGGTCACACATTTGCTTTCAGTACCGATACATTTTCTGAGAAACAGAACTGAGAGCTATAAATTCTAAGATTTCTAACCCTTATTGATGAAAAATAAAACAGTTTAAACGGGCTTTGGTAAAATATTTTGAGGTAATGTATGTTACAACATTCCTTTAGAGACATAAAGCATTTGTTGTTATAAAGATATCAGTTATAAATGATATTCTTGTTTTATTATGCATGATCAGAGTACAAAATTGCACCTGCCATTCTCCTTTCTGTTTATGAACTGCATATGAAATAACATTAAATAAAGGGTTTGAAAGGACATGCCCTCAAATCTTTTCATTTCTACGTATAAAACACGCAATATGCAGGCCAAAATAAACTATGTAAATATGAATTCATCACATTATCGTGTGAATTTTGCCAACAAGTGTTGACCAAATATTTTTGGCGCCCAAATGCCAATATCTTTATATTGGCGAATATTGAGAAACAATTTTGTAATTGTAACTCATATTTCACGTATTTTCCTGAATCATGCAGGGTTCTGTGGATGTTTTATCACTCATACTAAAGAATCATGTATAATATAGTACTAAAAATCGCAATTGACCCAAAGAATTTCACAAAATGGGAGCAAAATGTAGCATTTAACAAGGATCTAGGGTGGGTGATTTCAAAGTAACGTATCTTTCAAAAGCCCCACTCGCCAGAGTGCAAACATGTCTTAAAATGTTGCTTATACATGTACCTTTCAGAAAATCATAGTGTACAGAATTCCCCCGGGGGGGGGGGGGGAACAGGGGTCCCAGTAGCCCATAGTTAGGACCGTCTATTTAACCTGAAGACTTATTTGACCAACTCTTGCTATATGTAGTTTAGCCTTGTTAACCTATCTGCACCATTCGAAACACAATTCGACCTTTTAATTAGAAAGCGCCTCGGAAGTAAGTCTATATATTTTTGCCTTTTTGTAGTACTTCGACCATTGCGCTATAAGAAAAGCAAATATTCTTATTTTTTAAGTATTTCAAAGTTCATCATTAAGGACTAGACAGACAATCATCTACATTTCTAAATTGTAATTTTCTAAATTTTGAAACATTTGATAAATCACAATATCAGAAAGCATGTAAAAGGTAAATACCATGGAAAATGTTTTTAAAAAATGCCAGAATCAAAGACAATATTCTGTCAACATTTATCTATGAGACAAAACAGACCTACAGCTTATACATGTTATTCAAATAGAAAGTATATCAGATGTCAAGGTTAGTTTCATAGTCAAACATTATACCAGGTTTGTTTGTTTGAATGGGGTTTTACGCCGCATTCAACAATCTTTCAATCTTTCGGTGGCAGGAACACCTGACAATGGATTTCTTCTATTACTCACACCAGTACCACCATTACAGCATTTTCTAGCCCAAGCTGCTATCCCACGTAGTTCTATGATTATCCGCACAATGACGGGAGACTAGACTGGCCTCCGTCCCACTTATCTGAAGTATTGTGAAAAGATAAGCAAAATTCAACTGGAGAAAGAAAATTTCTTATCAGCCTATATTCTCTGACTGGCCGATTAGTTTTTGAGAATATGGGAGGTAATTTCAAATAGTACAACATGAGTGGTGTACCTTATATAACACTAACTGACAGCCTGGGAGCCAGGCTAACGGGAGACAAACAGTCGAAAAGAATGAGTATCCGTGGGAAATCGAGCTCCCGCTGCGTTATGACGTCGGTATTAAACATTATGCCAGAGTCAAAGAAAATCATCTACAAACATTCATTAGTAAATGAATAGTGATCTTAAAAATCAATATTTTGGAAAGCGGGTCAAAGGTGAAGGTCAGGGTCAAATATTCAACATCATCGACTTTCTTCTATACTAAATCTACTTTTAGTTCAATGTTTAAGAAAATAGGTCAAAGGTTAAGGTCGGGCCAAACGCTCAACAAGATGCCAGAATCAAAGACAACCAACTACCAACCTTTAATATTGCTTAAATCCAACCCTAGAAGTTAGAGCCAATAGCTCAACACGGTGTCTGAATCAAAGACAATCATTACCAACATTTATTAGCAACATCATATAGTTCTAGGCCTTAATACAGTTTTACAACATTATTCATATCCATTGCTTAATTTTAGTCATTTACCATATATCTCACATTTAGCCCCCTTTTTATATTGACTTGGAAGCTACTAACACCCGTGCTCATCCAAAGGGGTCCGAAATAACCCCCCACCACCATATATACTGATGATATATATATTATTAGTATATATGGTGGTGGGGGGTTATTTCGGACCCCTTTGTGCTCATCGCCTAACAAAAATTTAACGGATAAATCTGCAAAAGCATGTCCCAGGGATCATTTAACTGAAATTTGAAAAAAAAAATTAAAACCTTTTTCAGAGAAAAGGATAATTTTTTATTTCATCCTGCAAGTCAATGTTTGGTGACTCGATGCCCACAGAACCCGTTTATGTAGCCCAATCTTAAGTGAACAAAGAAGCTCATACGGATCGTTTCATTAGGAACACCACTCAGTCAATCTCACAATCAACCTCGGGTGTACATAGACGGACTATTTTTAAAAGTTACGGGAAAGCCTTGGAAAAACTCGATGACGTCACTTAGAATGGCGTAAGCCCTCGAAACTGTGGGTGAAAATATCTTGAGATTCTTAAATAACGGCCGGAAAAATCTTAATTTTTGAGAATGATTCCTCATTCTCAAAATTTAGATGTTTCAGCAGTTATTTACTGTAAAAGATATAAATATACATTGCTAGTTTTTCTTACACTGTTTCCGCCTAACAAAATGCACGATTTTGTTACATACCCATACGCCTTACATACATCCGAGGTATGTTGCAGTTCACGGAAATGGCCGAGTGATGTTCCGAATGCGGATCATTTGTGAGAAGTTTTGTTAAATTCTGACCAATAGTTTGAAAGGAGTTTTTTTTCATTACATGTGTATGTAGGTCCATTTCGGGCGACGTCTTTAAAATCATTCTAAATGACATTAAAATTTTGAAACTTTATAATAACCGATGCCAGAAATGGTGTGGAAATATATGTAGTCCTTATTATTGCTTCATTAGAGTAAATTATTGATTCATTCCAACAATGTGAGTATATTAGATCATAAACGTGTCACACGAAATGATTGCTTTGTCCCTCAGGATAAAATGACCTATTCACCAGACATCACGAATGATCCCGCGATAGAAAAAATATGTCAACGTAGATTGTTTATGGGTTAAATTCTTTGCAGAAACATGCGTATCGTATGGTATCTACGATATTGAATATATAGATTTCGTTTTAAGGAATTCATAGAAAGGAAATTTAAGGTCAAAGGTATAAATTTCATATTTCAATTCAATCGTTAAATTAATGGATTTGTAGTATGGATATCCACATAGTAACGCTTTAGATTTCTTTGATTATTTTTACCCTTAAGCAAAATATGTCCGACTTAGATAATTTGTTTCCTTGTTTGTGAGATAATATGTTGCTTCGAAGATGTAAATTATTAGTAGATAAAGTAAATAAGCCATTTACTGCTTTATAATGTTTATGATTCTATTTTCATCGAAGGTGTAATGCTTCTTTCCTGCTATACTCAGCCTTACTTTGTAATTGTCAATAGATCATTTTCGCCCTTCGCGCGAAGTCACGAAAAAGACTATTATATATATATATATACTGAGTTCCATAATAAAGTGTGGACTTTCACTTTTTGCATTTCTCTTGATAGTTTAAAGTTGTAGGAAAATTATGGTGTAAATATGTTACCAAACTTAAGTCCAGACCTTTTGAAATTGAAAGTCAAATCAGTTTTGGACAAAGTATCGTATGCCGCATACTCGTAGGCAGAACTTGAATTGTTGAGATTTGATCTCCTCCTTCTTTGGTAAGACCTATGCGTTGATGTTGCATTATAGAGTTTTGGAAGCCATTCCAAGCTATTTCCAAACAGATTTTTTTAACTTTTATGCAGACGTTATGTGTACGTCAACGTAAGACATTTCTACGTTGTCATTCCAGTAACTTGTCATTGAATGGTGCTATGGCGTTCTATGACATCTAGATTTGCTTATTAAAGGCCTCACAAAGTGATTGTCACGATTTCTATTGGAATTTGAATGCTTAATCAAATTTAATGACGTTCTAAATCTGACAAGGTTCGATTTTGTTCAACGAAGTTTATTGGTAGCCAAACCACGCTATAGCATCATGCATTATTGTATTGAAATTTTAATTTTATGCTTAGAAAGGCTGCTAAGATTCAACTTGATGCAATTCCAGACCAATTATTCGTCTAACGCGTGATACACATGTAAAATATGCAAAGTCAATTGTCTCAATTTAGCAGAAAATGTTTGCTAATCGCGCGATTTTTGTTTTCAAATATCGTTTGCATATACTCATTGAGATAGTCATACGACGTTTCATGACGATATATTGTGTAATTTCAGAGATATTCAAAATTCAAAAGTGCACACTTTCTTTTGGAACTAAGTATATGTATATTCACATAGTCGACTTAAGGGGGTCGATTTTCTAATTACGCCAGAGCCGTTAATTGATAGTTTATATTCCATCTTCATTTTTGTAGATTGTTGAAGAATTAGGGTAAATTATCACTTGATAATTCCATCAGCCATACCAGTGAAATTACCATAAGAAAATACCATCTGTTCGATCCCCTCACCCTTTACGACATTATCAAAACAGAACCCATTACCAATGACGTCATAACTTTGCTTACTAGTTACGTGTAAACGGGAACTCTCGGCGATTGTACGGATTAGACCTCTGGATAAGAAGGACCTAGCCACGACGTCACAAACATTGCTGAATATGACGTTGCGAGAAAATAATAATAATAAGAAAACCCTGTAAGGTTAAAATTGTAGGGTGGCAAAGAGGTGGCATTTGCATGTCTTTTTATTTACCTTAAAAAATAATTTGCAAAAATATGGAATTTTCGTTTTTCAATTTTTTTTTTCATAGAATAAGAAAAATGCTAAAAACAAAATACTCGTTTTACAAGTTTTTTTTTTATAAATGCATTGATAAAAAATGCGAAAATCGATTTTCGTTTTTTTAAGTTTTATTCTATTGAAAAAAAATGCAAAAAAAAGAAAAATTTAGTCGTGAGCACGCGCTAATTTGACTAATCAAAACCTCCCACTAAGTCGTGAGCACGACTTAAATATCCAATAAGAACTGCCGATGCCTTTTTTCGTTTTTTTTTTCGCATTTTTTTTATTCTACAAAA
The DNA here is from genome assembly GCA_948146395.1 of Fragum whitleyi. Taxonomy (NCBI): domain Eukaryota; kingdom Metazoa; phylum Mollusca; class Bivalvia; order Cardiida; family Cardiidae; genus Fragum; species Fragum whitleyi. The sequence goes on along the minus strand of OX411549.1, from coordinate 51,107,484 downwards.
GAAAACTTGTAAAACGAAAGTTGTGGATTTTGTTTTTTGCGTTTTCTTTTTTTCTAAAATAATAATAAAAAAACCTTGTAAATTATACTATAAAAAAAACACTAGTAAAACGAATAGAACGTTTTTTTTCGCATTTATCTCTATTCTTTAAAAAAAAAAAATTGTGAAACGAAAATCGAGGATTTTGGTTTTCGCATTTTTTCATTCTTTAAAAAGTAGCTTAAAAAACGAAAGTCCCAGAAAATAAAAAAATGTCACCTCTTTGCCACCGTAGAATTGGATATATTGTAATTTGAAATCAAAGCGCAGTATATTGCTTTTAAATTATAAGGTGCCAAAAAGATCTCCACTCCACAGGCGATCTGAAAGCTTTAAAGTAATATGTCATGCTTCTAGCGTATTTATTAATTTTTTAAAAGCATCACATAGTGAAATTGTCAAGATAAATGAAATTGGGATGACTTTGGAATGAAATTGAATGAGTGTGTTGATCGTGTTTTTGGTGAATTTAAGGGGGGGGGGGTAACCAAACATCGATATTTTGTTTAGGATGAACCAAATTAGCATTATTTACCACCCCCTTTAATAAAATATATGTAGTTTCCAGTTTGTTTGTCTTCATGGACAAATTGGACTCTTTAAAATCCACTCGAGCCAATAGAATCGCAGAATAATTTGATCGATTTTAATTGATTGTTGATCATCATGGTCGATTTCGGAATGTTTTCTAAAGATTTCTCTGCGTTTTTTTTTTTTTTTTTTTTTTTTTTTTCATTTTTTTTTTGTTTTTGGAATGAATTAATGGAGCGCTGAATGTACGATTTTGAATGGTTTTCATCGGATTGAGCGTCAATTTCACGACTTTTTTTAACTGTACCCAATTCGGCGATGTGTCGCGACAAAAAAGTTTTTCGGCGTATTTTCGCGTCGAAGAAATGGTCGTACGACGAAATGGCTTTCGACAAAATGGTCAGTCGGCGAAATGGTCGTTCGACGAAAAATAAATGATCGTTTGTTGCTGTGGTTTTCGACGAAATGTCATGCACCTGTTGTTGATAGGGTTTTAGGAAATTTCTTCGTTATAAAAAGATCCATAATTTTTCCGAAAATAATACTTATTTCTTGTTTATCGAGCTTCAAAAATTTCTTGCGAACATACAGATTTTTTTTTTACTTCTTCTCAGGATTAAAAAAAAGGGAACACCGCCGAAAATTATGTTGGTTGATTCTTTAACTGCTTTTAGTAATATACTGTGCATCATATCGACGGAGTTACTAAAAGAAGAACTGAAAGTTTTCTGCCGCTTGTTACAGTTAGTTACATCGTGAAAGTGACATTCAACGCAATAAATAAAAACAAGAGGCCCAAGAGGGCCTGTATCGCTCCACTGGCTTTAACATCATTAGACTTGCATTAAATGAATCTTTCTTTGAATGAAAACAACACTTGGAAATCTCTTAAGATCTATTTTATATTAATTAACTGTGTATGGCTCACATTGCACCAAAATTCTCAAGTTTCATTGAAATCGGCTAAACCTTCATCAGGAGATAATTTTCAAAGATTTCGGGCTCAAAATAAGCCCCAACCTGCCACACCCATATTTATGGGCCAATCAAAATTTTGAGGGCAACTTTGGGAAGGGTCTCCCAAGGAACATTCTTGTTAAGTTTCATTGAAATTGGCCCAGTAGTTTAGGAGGAGAAGTTGTTCAAAGATTTCGGGCTCAAAATAAACCCCACCCTGATACCCCCATATTTGGGTGTCAATCCAAATTTTTGAACAACTTTAGAAGAGGGTTGCCCAAGGAACATTCTGGTAAAGTTTCATTGAAATCGACCCAATGGTTCAGGAGGAAATGTCGTTCAAAGATTTCGGGCTCAAAAAAAGCCCCACCCTGCCACATACATATTAGGGGGCCAATCAAAATTTCAGGAACAATTTTTGAAAGGGGTTACCCCAGGTACATTCTGGTAAAGTTTGGTTGAAATCGGCCTAGTGGTTCAGGAGGAGATGTCATTCAAAGATTTTGGGCTCAAAATAAGCCCCGCCCTGCCACGCCCATATTTGGGAGTGAATCAAAATTTCTTGAACAATTTAGGTAAAGGGTCACCAAAGGAACATCCATGCCAAGTTTCATTGAAATTGGCCCAATGGTTTGGGAGGAGAAGATTTTTAAAGATTTCAAAGTGAAAAAATGCCACGCCCTGCCACGCCCATATTTGGGGGTCAATCAAAATTTCTTTAACAATTTTAGAAGAGGGTCACCCAAGGAACATTTCTACCAAGTTTCATCAAAATCCGCCCATTTTGGGAGGAGAAGATGTTTAAAGAAAAAGTTTACGCACGCACGGACGGACGGACGGACGCACGACGGACACACAGCCATGACAATAGCTCGCTGGCCTTCGGCCAGTGGAGCTAAAAACGAAAAGAAAAAAGACATTCACCTCAATCAACATTCACCTCAATCAAAACCATTCGAAATCGCTCACTCAGTGCTCCATTCACTCATCTCAAACACTCACTCAAACCATTCAAAACGCCCAAACCCTTTGAAAAATAAAGAATAAAAAACGTCTTTCAACATAAATTCTAATTAAGAAAAATCGCGATTTCACCGACATAATTTAAATCGTTAGTGTCTCATAGGTTCTTGAAGAAATAGAAAGCCATGCATAAAACATGAATTGATTTTTATTAAAGGGATGTAATCAATATCGAAAATTTTTTTCATCCTGAACAAAATTTACGATATAGGATTACCTCAAATTAAATTCACTCAGAACTAGCTCCACTCACTCATTCAATTTCATTCCTAAATCATTCCCAAATCATACATCTGGTCAATTTGACGATGTTGTTTACTGTACGACACGATATTCTTGGGTGTGCTTTTTGATAATGTTGCTAATTTTCAACCATTGACCTGTGTCTTGTTCTGTGAAACAATCTGCTACAATCACATCATCTACCAAAATATCCCCGTAAACTGTATATAGCCCCCTTACTTTTCAGGAATCTATGAGAAGCTGACAGTTTGAATTATGTCAGTGAAATTGCGATTTTTCTCTATCAAAATTTATCTAAATTTGCGTTGTTGATTCTATATTTTACAATGGGTTTGGGCGTTTTTGAGTGGTTTGAGTGAGAGTTTGGAATGAATGAATGGAGCGCTAAGTGAACGATTTAGAATGGTTTTGATTAAGGTGAATGTTAACTTCACGATGTAACTAATTGTATCAGAATGAACGTGTATTGAAGAAAGTGCTTTTAGTTAAGTGTTTTCAACTGAAGGCATGGAAAAGTTTTTGTTTATATGTGAAATGAGAAAACACAAGAAACTCATACATTTTAGTTCACATTTTTTCTTGAGTTGCAACGAATTTATACGTGACTGTTTTTGGTTAATTTGACAAGCTGAAACATCTTTATAGACGTTGTCGGGAATTTACAATCATTAATGGAAAAATTCACACGCAAACCTCGTTTATCCTAATAAAACATTTGTCGGCGAAAATAAAGGATAACAGATGTCTTTTCAGTGAAATCAGAGAATAAAATAAGGAACAAGACGTATTTTCAAAAATTTAGTCTGTCAATTTATTTTGCGAATAAATAAACTTATTTACATTTTTTTTTACTAAAAAGGTCTATAGGTTATCATTAACTTTCATTTGACATTTTTAAACGTGTGTGTGTCTATTGTTTATGATTGCAATTTAGGGACTTAAAAAAAGTTTTATGTAATAAATCTTTAAATGGGATCCTAGTTATCAAGCGTACATTTTAGTACAACTGTTTAGATAAAGGATTATTGAGACACGTTGAAAGAAGAAATAAACTTGTTAAACATAATTTAAGAGATGAGGATTGTGTTTGTTTATTTCTTGGGGTATGAAACAAAAAATCTAATAACACTGTACGAAGCAGATTCATATGTGAGTTTGATATGGTTTTTAGTTTCACATCTCTATAAAATCACCAAATAGATGCACTCTCTTCATGTTTTATTGGCCTGGATAAGCAGGCCATAGAAACAACCCTGTATCCTGGAAATTGCCAGGAAAAAGATAATCGAGTCAAAAAAACGAAAAACGTGTGTAGTTACGTAGCTTTTTGTGCTCACGCGCGCGCAAAAAAATAGGTAAAGTATACGTCATCAACTTCTGTTCGACACGAAGTGCTTTGTGTGTTCAACGCAGTGCTTGCATATCACTACGCTGTGTTTAAATCAAAGTACTGATGGTACTGAAGGCGAGTAAACTGATAGACGAAACGACACAAGAGGTCATGTTTTTGGAAATACCCCTGATTGTCAACCTTGTCCTTATCATGTATACTAGATATTTTCTTACTTATCACTGCCAAAATCACTGCTATGTTAAACATACAAAACTTATATATTTGACCTTGACGGATAACCTTGCTTATAGGGAAAAGGAGAAAATGCTGCTAAATTACACCTTCTCCTTTCTCCCTGAATTATCTACCCTTTCTGCTACAAATTTTACTATTTTGCCCACATATTTTATGTTATCTGCAACCCTAAAGTACAATTTGGACCTGTCTAAACATTTGTTGCTTTGTAATAGATTAATCTAAATTAGAAAAATTTAATAGCCTTGTCCCACCCTTAAACAGACGACAAAACTTTAGACTGGCCCAACTTGGAACAGATTGCAGACAATAAATCAGCATGAGTGAAATTTGATATATATCTAGGATAGAAATTAAAAAAAAATAGGAAAATAATGGGGTATGAATATAGGTTGGAACATTACGTGGGAAAGGGAGAAATTGACCCTATCAGTTTCTTGTGTTCACACAGTAATATACAACTTCTTTATGGAATTCACTTCAATGTAAAAGAAAGAGCCGACGAGCTTGTGCCCCTAGAAAAACAGCATTCCTACGATTGTTAGACGGAATGATCGAATGGATAAACTGACGGACTAGTAGCAAACCAATCAACTCAACTAACATTTTAAAAACGAGTAGTAATCTACACCTTGCCTCTTTATAAACCAGGTCTTCGACGATTTTAGCGCTTTGATAATTAAATACATGAGGTGAAAACGTTAAGATTTATACATTGAATGATAGGTTTATGAGTGACTACTTTCCGTGGAAGCTTACAAAGTATCTACGTACTCAAAATTATTTGCATCGAGCAATAAAAAAAAATATTTGCATCGAGCAATAAAACCAATTTGTAAGCCGATCAGAAAGCACGAACTTGAGTTCAATACATATACGACGAACATTTTGAAACTTTTTGTGACGCGAATAAAGACCTTCTGGGAACTACGGGAAAATGAATATTGAAAGGAATGATGAACAAAATTAGCGATATGTTTTACCTCCCTTTAATAAAATATGCATAAAATTGTCTATAAAAAGCTTCCTAAAGAACCAATCAGACGCTTAAAATTTCAATTATGTCAGTGAAATCGCGTTTTATTTCTTTACTTTTTTTTTGAAGGTAAATTAAACCTCCTCTATTAAGACCACCTAGGGTACTTTTTGAAAGTGGTCTTAAAAGCGGGGTGGTCTTAATTCACAGTTTAGCCAGAGCCGCAACTTCAGGCATATTGGTAATAAACATGACTACGTAATACTTTTGTATACTGTTTAATTTCATTCTAATATTAACTTTTTACTATTTACATAACAGAAATAAAGCACTGAAACGAATGTACACGAAGAACAAGTTTTGATTTATTATTTAAAGCCCAATCAAGGGTACAAAAAGGAGAAATTGCTTATTTGATGTTGCTCGTTTCAGTTTTGACAATGATTTCCAACACTCCCATGGTCAAGAACATGAACCAAGATAATTTATCATCATTGCTTATACAAAAGCTAACACATATCATAGAAGAGGCTCCTCTACTGCAAGAACTTGTCTAGTGTTGTTTGCTTAGCTTTAGATTAAAAAGTAAGGACCTCTTTTTCAAAATTCCCTTGCGTCGACCACACTCATATGGTAGTGTGTCAATATTCTTGTGAAAACAAAACTGTCATTAGGCTACCTGTGCTAGCCATTGTACAGCCTCATGATGAGAACTTATTTTAAGTTCATTGATTCATCGATCTCAGGTGTATAAGCGACCATATCATCACTACATGTTTTTATATTCTCTATCAAATCAATCTCCCAGTTATCACCAAGTTCATCATGAACTGGAATAAAACTTTCAATTGAAATAAACTCTTCTTCAGTCATGACCTCATTAAGATTCAAGTGACCTTGAGCACTTCGAATCATATCCCTTAATTCAGACAGAGTAATATTCTCAGTCAACTCAGATGGAGGGATGGAACCAGTGTCAATGGAAACACCTGCTTTCTTGAAACAAGTTGTCACAGTCTCTTTTTTGATTTCCTGTATTGATGACTGGACCCATTGTAAAGCATCTAAAACGGACACACATTTTGACAGGGCATCAGCATTTACATCATCAGCATCACCAATTTTAGACATTACATATCTTATCCGTTTCTTTCTATAAAATTGCTACATGTTCTGAATTATGCCTTGATCAAGAGGTTGAATTATAAAAACCTTTTCTTTTTTTTTTAATTATTAATCTTTTACCCTTTGTTTTTTCATCCAGTCGTTTACAAGGAAAGCACAAGTTGAAAAAATCAATCGATCTTACTCGAAAAAACAAACGATTTTTGTATTCCTTTAATGAAACAAAGAGAAAGATCTGAAAATTTTATGACCTTTTTTTTCTATAAAGCGCATCATTTTGTACGTAATTACTGTGCAACGTTAATGATGACATCATGTTTGGGTTCCACGTAGATATCGTCATATAGGTTGAAATGAACAAAAGCGGGTTTATTTTTTTTGATAATTTCACTGGTTAGGCGGTGAGTTCATCAAATTATAATCTACCGTTATTCCTCAATAATCCACAGTAAAGAAAAAAAAAAGAAACGTGTAGCTTTTTCAGTTGACGGTGATTTTAACGCATGTTTGCTGTGTCATCTTCGGCACACCAATGCGCTAGTGAGATAGAACCACTTAAACCACTTAAACGGTCAAATAAAGTACGTGAGTAAGTCATTAAACGTCATTGCAAAAAACACAGGGGCCCGTTTTACTACAGATCTTACGAAAAATTTAATCGTAAGTCAAAATCACAAATCGTGACTGGTGTTTTCATTCATTGTTCGATTCTGCCTAGCATTATCTCACCGGAATCGCCTTTAAAAGACGATTCCAATGAGATATTGCATGGCATTATTCCATATTTAGTTACTAATCTAGAAGCAACTTTATTTTTTGACTTACGCAAAAAATGATCGTAAGATGTTTAGTAAAACGGACCCCAGAGTCCCAGGACATAGTACAGCTTACAGTAAATCTCATCGTGGAGTTGAAACTCGTCTCGATCATAACTATTCAAAATTACTTGCTCGGCGCTCCAATCATTTATTCCAAACAGTCACTTCAATCACTCAAGGACGCTCCCAAATAGTATGAAAACGCTTCGAAATCATTCAAAATAATCATTGATTCAACATTTCAATCTAATCTATTAAAAAATTGCATCATTTTATTGGCTGGCGTTGATATTTTGGCGTTTGACTGATCTGCGATGGCACAAAATGAGAAAGAACGTAGATTTCATTGAAGGGGGGTAAAAGACTATCGCTTATTTCGTCCAAACGTAAAAATCAGTGATTATGTTTTGCCTCCTTTCAAATCAGTCAAAACTCACTCATTGTACTCATTCAATATCATTCAGTGAGCCAGTGCGTGACATTTACAACAATTTCACATGTGCGCATAGCACAGACTGGCCAGAGTCTGCACTTTGCGATTTTTAGATAAATAAGGTATCAGAGTATCTGTAGACCGATAAGCAATCTTTTCTTAATTACCCCATTTATCTTATAACTTTACAAATATCCGTGTAATAACATCCCGTATGATATTTTTATGATATCACATAGCTATTTTTTAGAACTTTAGAACAATGATATAATGCGGTTAATTTTAGAAACTCGCATTTCAGTAAGAAACATCGACGAAACAAAACAAATAGAGGTCATAAGATAAATATAATATGTACTTAGTGTATTGTATGAAAAAAATATCTAACTCTGTTGTGAGAATTGATAATTGTCTAGGCTGAGCCTCGACAAATATCGATTCTCCCAACCTCGTTATATACTTTTTTGCATACATAACACTTAGTACGTATTATATATGTAATAGTGTGGGCTGCCAAATGTTTGGTTCTCACGCAGTTGTCAAATTGTTGGAAATGTCACGCACTGGCTCATTCATAATCATTCCGATATCATTCACCATGTCAATTTCACGATGCTCTCAAATACCTCTCTTAAATTCAACGGTGTTCCTTTCTTTACAAAAGCTTCTCGAATAATAATCAAATCGATAGAATCATATAACAGTGATTTGGTGCTGTCTGATAAAGTTCGAGTTATTCTTTTATACATTATCTGAGTACTTTTTGCTGTAAAGAAACGAAGGATAAAGGTGACAGATCTGCTCCCTACGAAATCATTAGATGGCGTAAGTGAGTTATTACTAGTGCACATGTATATGAAAACTTAGCAATCTTATAAACGAGTAGTCTAATTCATGTTTGTTGAAATTCGTAAGCTCTTTCTAATTGGCCGCCACCATAGCGCAGTTGGTTAGGCATAAGACTTCCAATCTGGAAGTCGTGGGTTCGATCCCCGGTGGCGGCAAATATCCTTTCCGACGTTTGTCTCTCACCAAAGGGTTAATATAATCATAAACCTATGTGAGATAGCAGTCGGAGGCTAGGAAAGGGTGTAGTGGTAGTACAGGTGAAAGAAATACCAGGAATCCATTGTTAGGTGCTCCAGCCGCCGCGATATAACTGCGAAATTGTTGAAAGCGGCGTAAAAACCCATTCAAACATTCAAAGCTCTTTGTTATTATCTGTGGTAATTGTTGGTCGTATCTAAAGAGTTAACGTCGATCTTGATGTTCCCAAAGCGATGATTTTGGAGATTCTATATTCCCATGAGTAAAGTAAATTTGGTTAGTGTTGTTGATTAGATAACGCATTATCCACTTTCCCGATTTTAATTGTCATCTCCATACAAATAGGCAAAGACAGCCCTAGAAACAGACTTTTAAGTTTGCCTACTTTGTAAATGGACACCAGGGACCCGTTTTACTAAACTTCTTACGAAATAATGAACCCTTAGTCAAAATCACAAATCGTAAATGGTGTTTTCAATCATTTTTAGATTCTGCCTTGCAATATCTCATTGGAATCGTCTCTAGCAGACGATTCCAATGAGTTGTTGCATGGCAGAATTTCATATTTAGTTACTACTGTAGGAGCAACTTTAATTTCTGACTTACGCAAGAAATGATCGTAAGATGTTTAGTAAAACAGGCCTCAGTGACTTTGACAGTTGATCATTTCGACTAAAATGCACATTTTTTGACAGTATCGTAAATTTGTTTAAAAAGGATTTGCAATTACCGGTGAAATAATGAACCGCTTAAAGTTGTAATCAATCTGTTCCGAGATACTGCATTGAGTTCAGGATGGTAACAATTTTAACTTTGGGAACGTTTAAACATTACACTCGTCTTGCACGCAAGGAAGTTTTATCTTTAACACAGGACTGATGTCCTACTAAGACTGGTTTAATGTCTTTTGGAGAAGAAAACAAGACGGACAATGAAGAAATAGCTTTTAACAAGCAATTTCCTTATTGTCCACATTTTTTTCCTTTGCAGAGCGACAAAAATTGGGTCGTGTTGGAATTATTTAATCGGTACATCATATGCCAACTTCTTTGCAAGAAGGTCGCCATTGCGTCTTTGTGCCCGACATTTCTAAATAGAATGATCAAGACATATCGTCCGTTTTAAGCAGTATTGTGCAAAAGTCGTGTCAAAAATCAAAACTCATCCCATCTTTAATTTGTTTAATGTTTAAATACAACTTTTTGGAAAGTTTTACATGATAAAGCTAATGTGTTTGACTGATAATTATTCAAATTAAGTCTGTACGATTATCGCCAGGTGTACATATATTGGTCCTATTTAAAAGAGGCGTTGTGTCCGATTAAAGATATATTAACTTCATAGAAATAAAGCTTGAAATTTGGCAGCTTGGCACTCGTAATATTTAAAAGTTCAGCGATGAAATGACTCTTATCTTAACAAGAATAAGACCATTAGGTTCTGTTCATAGGTTTTATTATTTTAAGTCTCTTAAACGCTAACCTCTTTTTCTGACATTGCATTTGACGGATTGTGACCATAAATGTGTATAGGTTTATATATATTTTAAGGTAGTCCACCCCTAATGTAAGAATGTTGAAATCGGCTCTTTGTCGGGGAACTTCGGGAGACATCGCCTTGTATCGGTTTTACCATTTTTACGTCATCGTCGTAGCAGTCCTGAAATGCCGTAAGTGCCTATACAATGTATAGGCACTTACGATGTATAGGCACTTACGACATTTACGAACTGATACGACGTAATCGGTGAGAAAATGCAACGTCATTATCTTCCGCTAGCAACATAGAAGGAAAATACATCATCCGAGAAAACACGATTCATTTCCTATCTCAAAATATTTCATTAGGTGTGGACTACCTTAAAAACATATTTGTGACATGTCTAGCAATAAAGAAAATCTAGGAAGCGTGAATTAGGGTCTAAATTTGTCGTGTTTTGGTAGTTTTTAAAACTACTGTGTTTTTATACTTTTGGAAACCGCGAGAACTGGTTGACCGCTAAATCGCCCTTGTTCATTTGGATTTTTTTCTAAACAAGAGCCGTCAGAGACGGATTATGCTCCCCGAATAAGGCATTGTCACAAAAACAAGAGCCATGTTGGACATGGACATCCCCCGCCACAAAAGCTTGAGAGTAAACTGAAGCCTAAAAGATTAAAGATTCTTTTGTACTGTCAGAGATTTACCTCCTATTAAATGAATTAAAAATAATGAAGGGCAATAACTCCAAAATTAAGCAAGCAAGAGTGATAGTTCTGGTGTATTGCTCTTCTCCTCCATGAGATCTATCCACCCATAAAGTTTCAAGTTGATAGCTATTATACTTTAGGAGATATGCTCCAGATATAATCTAAGTATCAAAAATAACAAAGGGCAGTAACTCCAAAATTATGCAAGCAAGAGTTGTAGTCCTTGTGCACTGCACTTCTCCTCCATGAGATCTATCCACCCATAAAGTTTCAAGTTGATATCTATTTTACTTTAGGAGATATGCTCCAGACATAATCTAAGTATCAAAAATAACAAAGGGCAATAACTCCAAAATTATGCAAGCAAGAGTTGTAGTTCTTGTGCACTGCACTTCTCCTCCATAAGGTCTATCCACCCATAAAGTTTCAAGTTGATAGCTATTATACTTTAGGAGATATGCTCTGTGGTCAGATTTCAAAGACTCAAATAAGCTGTTATCTTATACAGCTAACATAAAGGTAACAAACATTAAACCCCCTTTTTGCATGACATACTTTAAGACACAAATTTCAAATAGTTTAGGGTAAAGAGCATCTGATTTGCTACTCAAATGTGACATTTCATCAAATTCTGAGCATAAGACTAGGAGAAATGAAAGAATAACTGTAATTTACGCGTTTACATAAAGGTAACAAACATTAAGCCCCCTTTTTCCATGATATATTTTTTTAAACGTTAATTTCAAATTGTTTATAGTAAAGGGCATCTGATTTGCTACACAAATATGAAATTTCACTAAATTCTGACTGTTAGACTAGGAGAAATTTGGGAAAATCTGTTTTTTACCCTAAGTCCCCTTTTCCCGTGGCGAGGCCTCAAATCCAAAAACCGTCACACGTGCATCATCACTATATCATAGGGAGTTCACATGGTAAGTTTCATTCAATTTGGCCCAGGGGTTATGGAGAAATAGGTGGGGACGGACGGACGGACGGACGGACGGACGGACGGAATTGCGGACGGACGGACGGACAGACAAAGCGGCGGCTATATGCTCTCCCTTCGGGGAGCATAATAAAGAATGGTCCTTATACCTTTCTGCACCGGAAGTGTTTTAGCTTACCAGTTCACAAAATTCTCGTTTGAGCTGTTATAATCATTCTCTGTCTGGCCGGCGTCAGTCAACATTTTTTAAAACGACATATCCTCAAAGACTATTGTTCCAATTTACACAATTTTTTCAGTGTTCCGATTTCTTATTATCTGGATGACATAAAGTTTTCGTGGTTACACTTAATCCCATCTCTCAAGTTGTACAAAGAATATTTTCTACAACTTCGACATTTCTTGAATATATGGCATGTAAGTATTCCTAAAACGGTAAAATCGTCGATTCGTCAATTCGTCGATTGGCAGCTTGGCACTCGTAATATTTAAAAGTTCAGCGATGAAATGACTCTTATCTTAACAAGAATAAAAGCCAAAAAGTAACCATCCTGTGTTGATTGAGGCTTACTTAAAAAAAATGGGAGTTGCTGGAATCTTTACACCAAACAAGAAAAATGATTACACAACATGAATATCCTAATTATTTGCCTAAAACATACTAAACTCTAGCATACAATGACCTTTTGAAGACAATGAATTGTGTCCAGTATATGACTTTTGACAGACGACCTTCAAGTATCTAGGCTAAAAAACCCATAATGCATTGCGACAATGACAACAAACATGGCCGCCAACCTAAATACGAGAAAGCACATGCCAATAGATTTAAGCTGAAACCGGAGCATCTGGACCTGGACAACAGGCATGCTAGTTGTAGAATTTTAAATTAAAGCATATGACTCTCCATCTAAATAAGTAAATATTGCCAATGACACATTTTAAGAGCAAAAACAGCTAGAGAAGTATGGGTCAGAAACGATCACGTTGGTGCAGGGTTGTAGACGAACACTAGGTCATTACATTACCCCCCAGTCAGTGTGCCAAAGCTCCGACTGGTACACTAATTTGGCTGAAATACAGTGTACCATCTCCAAGGGAAAAATCAAAACTCCAGAGTTGCAATAAAGATACTGATTTATATCATGTGAAAAGGAAACTTAAACCTGCGGTTATTGCTGTAAGTTTTCAATTAACTAGATGTAACTTTACTTTAGGAAGACAACGCGATGCTAAGATAATGGGTCACAAAACAATGAGCATATGAAAGAAACAGCTTGGAAATTATGAACATAGTAAATACAATTTTTGACTAGATATTATATTGCTTGGAAAGGAAAATAAATACCAGCAATAAAAGGCAAAAACTAGTCAGGTCAAATCAGGAACACGCACGTTTAATTCATATTCTGAATTTCAGTGTATGAACACATGCACATTTCCTGTTTGCTGAAAAAAGAACAATTTACTTGCAAAAAAAGTTAAACTAAGTCTTATAGGAATAAAAAAAACCCCTTGTTATCCACATTCTTACTGTATCTTTGCCAATGATGCCCTAAATATTTTGTGCAAAAATCTAATGTAAATTGTACCTATACCTCATAAAGGTACTAAACTCTGAGAAGGCAATTCTTAACATAGAAATCACCGCGACAAAAGGAGAAAATGAACATTTTCCACAAGGTTCACCCATCCCGAGTTTCGTGCTGATCTCGACATAGTCACTTACTAGGAGAGTAATATTACATAATGCTTAACTTACAAAAGCATTTTACTTTATACAACAAATGTGATATGACGAAATAAGTACCATACTAGTTGATTGATGGAATGAAGTTTTGAGCCGTTTTCAATATTTTTTCAGTTATATCCCGGCGGCTGGAGCACCTAACAATGGATTCCTGGTTTTTCTCTCACCAGTACAACCATCACATTCTTTCCAAGACTCCAGCTGCTATCTCACATAGGTGTGCGATTATCAACCCATTGGTGAGAGACAAATAGTCGGAAAGACCGAGTGCTGCCGTCGGGTATCGAACCGGGGAGCTTTAGATTGAGTCTGACGCGCTACCAACTGTGATATGACAACAACGCCACGTTACACAGGCTTATAAATGTTTCTTATGCGATTTGATGACTGTTTAAGGGTCTATTAAATCTCCATTTATGACTGCTTTTGTATTTCATTTAAAAAGAAACAAACCGTATTTCCTAAATGTGAGATTTGGAAAGGAATTAACTAAGTGTACAATCATCTTCTCTGAGTTTAGCAACATTGGTGTTCTTCATCAGGAGTCGTTGATGACGAAAGTCTTTGCAATATGAAGATGTACTTTCTATTGATAATTTGATTTCAAATTTAAATTTATGTGGCGTATACTTCTACGCGATAGTATAAGGATTAGATGAATTGTAGTCACTTGGATTATCTCATTGTCATATGATATGGTTCACCGCTAATGAATTTTTATAGCTTTGTCGCGTCCTGTAGTTTCAGATCTCTATAGGCACAAGGTATAGATCTATTTCGGTTTGTGACTCGAGTCTAATGACAGCTAGATTACTATAATCTTGAATCACGCAAGATATCGGGTTACAAAAAAAGTTCTTTCATCACTATGATCTCGAGAATTTGAAGTGTCCGTCACATACGGTATGGTAGTAGAATCAGTAAGTTAGTTTCATCCATATAGATCAGTAGATTGTCATTTGAAATTAGGTTGGTTTTATGCTTCTTTAGCCTCTAATCTATGTTTAGTATGTTTATGTATAGTTTAGAATCCTAAATTTAAAGGGTGAGTGTATTAGTTAGGTTTCGTCTTAATCTTCGCTTCATCTTCGTTGGTACCTATCAATAGACCTGTTTGTGTGTTTGTCATAGTTGTATTTTTACTGCCGATTATAGTTTTCCTTGTTTTGGTGATGTTGGTTTGTAGCCTCGTATAGTATCTTCTTTCTGTCTTCATTCACAGCCTTGGTTAGTTGAAGTACTGCCTCAGCCAATGTGAGTACGATCTTCTCTAATGATGAGACTGCTCTGGTGTTATCCTTCAATGACTTTGCTAGAATTTTCATGATTTTTTGCATTTTCTTTTTCATTGTCGCCTCAATCATCGTAGGATTCAGAAGTGGAGGAATAACGCATTCTCTTGTTTGGTATGATATCATTTTCCAGACGTCATTTCGGGGTTATTGAAGTACATTCTTCACTGAGTACTTGAGGCAAGATGTTTCCGAATTCTTCATTTTATTGGTATTGTTCACTGGTGGGACTCCTTTGATTTGATTTCACTGTTCTGTCTAGTTCATTAATTATTGGCTCGATGTTCTTTTCTATACCACTTATATGTCTTATTATTGTCTGGTATGAGATTGCGGTTTGGTTCAGTAACTGTTCTGGTGATTGGTATTCTTGAAAACTTGTCTAGTAGGTTGTGGAGTAATGAATCCCTTTTTTATTTCAGCTACAGTCCTGCTAGTGGTAATATTGCCAGTACTGGTAGTTAGTATTAGGTTGCCAGGGGGGCTGGTCTGTGGGTTGGGAACAACGATTTGTCGAATTGGTTCTTGCTGGCTTGGTCGTACAGAGGTTGTGTTGGCCAAAGGGATGTGACTTCCTAGTGTGGGAACTATTGAGTCCACTGGATAGACGGTTCCACTTGTACTAGTGATGGGGACTGCCGTACATATGGGCATTGAGGTATCTGTGGATTGTCCCTCTGTGTTTGTTTGGGTTTCCTTAAGACAGGGCTGGTCGATTATTTCTGCCATTATCTAGGCCAGGCAGTCAGGCTCTAGGTCTGTGTTTATTTGCTTACTCAAAATACAGTTTTTCTAATGGTTGAAAGAGTCTTCTCTTGATAACATGCACTAGTCTCGTTTAGCTATTAAATAGGATGTGGGATTTGACTGGAGAGATTTAGGGATCAACTTTAATCTCCAGGGCATTAGCATGGTGGCGACGAAAGTTGTTGACGTGATCTTGGAATTCTTTGTCTTTGGTACAGCGAAACTGACACAAAGTGCAATAATATGAGACCTCATTCCGGCGTAAGTGATCCCTGATTATTCTGTAATTATAGTAATAATTATAGTAATCTAGCTGTCATCCCTGTGATCCCTGATTATTCTGTAATTATAGTAATAATTATAGTAATCTAGCTGTCATTAGACTCGAGTCACAAACCGAAATAGATCTATACCTTGTGCCTATAGAGATCTGAAACTACAGGATCTGCCTTTATTCTGTATTTTACATCTACATACTCCTTGTCATTCTGATGGAGGCATCTGAGAAACCAGCAGGCCTTGCCCTTCTTCTAAGCTGCCCTTTCTATGGCTTCCATAGATCTTCCCGGCGACAACAAAAGCATGGCCATGGTTTATCTGTGAAAAAGAAAAATGTCTAATCTACAGTGTCTATAATTAATAAATAGGATTGGTGTAGAAGGTCTCTGGCTGGCTTTGGAAACCTTCATATTTTGACCTTGAAACTTGACCTTAACTGTGATATTTTAATAAATCAGTGATAATTGTTTTTATTTCTTTATAATCAGACTCTGTCTAGACTCGCTTTTCTGTCAGAAGTGAATATCAGCGTTCTCCGCAGGCCCTTATAGCGTATCGGGACCGATACGCCTTCAATAAATTTAACAGGTTGCCGATACACCTTAGGAACGCCGATACGCTTAAATTTGATCACCGAAACAGCTTAATTTCTTTCTGAACAAAGGGTCAAAACGAGCAATAAAACTGATTGCAGACGCGCGGTCATTACATAATCGCGATCTGGGAAGATGTATACACAAAGACCCTAATTGATAAGACCCTTGCTAATTGGTGATTATCGATTTTTTCTTCACGGTTGGTTGATTTTCACTGGTTCCTCACTTCCAGTAACAGAGAAGAACAGATGGGTACCAATACGAAAACGGTCACTTACAGTCCACTTCATTTACCGAAAATTAACAATTTTTACCGAGATCCACCGGAAACGATGGAAAAGGTTGTTTTCACATCATTTCCTAACCCCAAACTGCTATCTCGCTTAGGTCTACGATTATTAACCCATGGGTGAGTGATTTATAGTCAGAAAGAATGAATGCAGCCGTCGGAGATACACGGAATCCCAATATTGACAGTCCGGCGCGCTACCAACTGCGCTTTGTCGACGGCAGGGACGAAATCAGACACCGAAAAGTCTAGCTCGCATGCGATTAAATCCAAGTTAATAAATTTCAGAAGAAGCCGTGTTTTCGCAAAATGAGCTAATCTGTTTTTTATTCTCAAATCTTGAACATTTACCGCTGTTGACAAACGATTCAAAAAGCGACTCGCCCCTTACCCAATTCATTGGTTTATTACCTCCCTTTGCCAATCCCGTTGAATTTTCTTATAAATATTACATTTTTTGTAAATATATGATAAATTTTTGTTTCTTTTTCATTAAACTTATTCATATTATAGCTATGTTTTACAGGGTTTGAAAATTTAAAGCCCGATTGTTATCGTTGATTCTTATCTCTCACTAAATTGAGTTTTAAACAGGAAGCTATGTAAACCTACATTTCCATTCCGAAGTGGTAAGTGGGGCGGCTCGGTGGACTAGTGGTAAAACACAAGACTATCAATCCTAATGTCCGTGGTTCGAATCCCGAACGCGGCAGGAATTTTCAAGGAGTCTTGCTATCCTCTGCCCAACTAGAAGTGAACTGGTAAGAAACCCAGAGGTAGCTTCGCGTGTATCGGTGCTTTACACTGGACACGTTAAAGAACCAATGAGGTCTTTTCGTAGAAGAGCTAGGGGCGTATGAACCCGGATCTCCTTGTATCCGCTTCTTTCTCTCTCATTGTCCATACCATATATGCCTAGAGCACGGAGGGACCTAAATCCTACAAATACACACACACACACGAAGTGGTAAGCAAAGAAACTGAAAATGGCGCGAAACAGATGGTGACTGCGTTGCTTCGCATTTGTCTGGACTTTCTTTCCTGACGATCTACTATCATATAATCAAAGCCGTGAATTAATCTGGTCAAACCCAGGGTTACGAATATATGACTTATACGGGTTTCGAGAAGAAGCTTTCGATACCCCTTGACTCGTGAAGATGATCTTTGCAAACCGGCGATCCAAATGTCGTAACTACAGATTCATTTAATTGAATTTACGGCATTTTTTCTCGCTCAGCGAAGAATGCGGTCCTGCACCCCGAAAGCTTTGATTACTTTGGTATAGTTTCGATCGCACGTAGGGTATTGTTTATTTTGATTGCATAGATAATTATTTTCTCCTATTTTCCAGAAGACAACATTTAAAATATGAACTTCGTTGATCTTATGAAACTTTATGGATTTTACTAACTTTACCCTATTGAGATCGTCGTTATCGGTGTTTCTCAGCTGCCGGGCGGGTAGGCCCGAGAAATCGGGATTCAGAGAGCTAAGAGGAGTCTGCGATCGTTTAACCCTACAAACTAGATTACTTTATCAAAGATAGTTTTGTTTAGCTTCGGGACAACAAAACGATCTTAAAATAAAATATATCAAAGTAATAAACCGCGTTTGTTCTTCAATTCAATGCCGAGTTTTAAAAATATAAAATACGATGGCCGAAATATGTACATGTATATTTAGATATCCGATATCGTTATCAATATTGACCCTGTGTCTGTTACGTTTCCGCGATACGTTATTGTTCACCGCGGGAGGGGGGGGGGATCGGCGGCGGCAGGGGGGTACAGTGTTATAGCAGATACATCCACTTCTTTCGCTGTTTCATTTCTCGGAGCCCGACCACAGCGTTTTAATGGAGTTACAGTGTATTTGCTCAAGGCAAACTAGATTTACCTTTATGTTCCAATGTGAATTTTGATTATATCAAACAAAAAATCGACAAGAATATGCAGTTTTCGCGATCTTTCTACTACCGAGATTTAGGCAGAATAAGACATCGCAGACAGTCTGTCTGTTTAAAATTCACTTACCTCAAGCTTACTACCCAATTAATATGGACATTACATCTAATTTCAGTTAGAAAATTGAAACAAAACTTTTGATAATTCTCCACAGGAACGCCATTTCTTAACTAGATTCGTACCCTTATATGTTCAACCCAAAACATTTTTTTCTTTTTCTTTTTTTGTTCATTCCAGAATTGAAATCAAGATAAATTCTATTTCTAAATAAGGTCATAGAAATTGATATAGGAAATGAATATTACAAAAAAAGAAGAAAAAAAATGAAGAAAAAAAAAACCTTGTAAAATCAAAGTGCTTAAAGTCCTGTCACAGGCTTCTCTAAACAAACTAGGTATCAACTTTTAAATTTGTTACATGGTTATTGTAGAATAAAAAAATGTTCTTAGAAATATTTTTTGGGGGAAGATATGAAAAGGGTTTGTAAACACATTAGAAAATAACTGTAATAGAATCTAGTTTTTACTTATTTCAGGAGAAAGGCCTTCCTCAATCATACAAGGACTTCCCAAGGATTTTAAAAATTCCTTATATACATTATTAAATAGAGACCTATAAAAGTTGACAATACATGCAGTGCTGTCCTTGGAACTCTCAAATATATGAGCATAACACAACCTAAGTGTAGTTGATTTACTGTTTTCTTTGACTCTTTAATTTAATTTTCTTAAATATTCCAATTTTCCTCATTTCTTTTGTAATAGTCTTTTAGTACACAGTATATTCTATTAAAGGAAAGGGATACAAGGGGAAGGAGGGAAGGGAGGGGGGTATTTTTAAGCCATCATGCAAAATTTTATTGATGATTTGGGAGTTAAGTTATTTATGAGATGCTATAAAGGTTTCAAAGAAAAAAAAGTTCAAATCAAATTATATATTCAGCAAAACAGAAGTTCTGCTTCACAAATATCTAAATCCTTATCCAGTAAAACCACTGTAACCATCCTTTATTATTAACAGAAATACAAAGTAATCTG
Source organism: Fragum whitleyi (assembly GCA_948146395.1). NCBI lineage: Eukaryota > Metazoa > Mollusca > Bivalvia > Cardiida > Cardiidae > Fragum > Fragum whitleyi. The sequence goes on along the minus strand of OX411549.1, from coordinate 51,087,612 downwards.
ACAATATAGCCGCGTGCATATGCCACTACGCCTTCAAAATTTTCTGGGGAGAACCCTGAATATTCATATTTTTGTATGCTGGTATGAATGACTGTCTGCGTACTTGGTAATTTTTATTAATCATGCCGCATTTATGCTGGCATAATGAATTTTTTGTTTAGTGTGATCATATATTTTTTAGTGGGTTCTGCACATAGTACATTTACGTAAATACTAGCATAGTGGACTTTAGCAGCGTCTTCTGCACATTGTACATTTACGTTTATCCTAACATAATGGATTTTAGCTGCAGGATCTGCATAAATTTAAAGGGAAAAGAACGGATTTTGCATTATATTCTTTTTGCTACATCAAATGTGTGTAGATAACAGCATTAGGTCTGTGCATTTAACTCCTACATATCATGACAAAACTATGTACCTAGTAGTATTTTGTACCGTTTACACCCCTCGTTGTGGCTACTTTTTCGGTCTTACGCTTTGGTGGTCAACTCCATGCTTGTAAATATTCTAAATTTTCAAATGGCAATGAGATGGTCAACTTTTGTCCCTGCCCTTGTGTTTGGCGATAAACACGACACCTGTCATCAAGAAAGTAAATATCTTGACTATACACGGGCTGCATATTGTAGTTTGATGTTTCATATCCAGGCTGTTTTTGAGTGCTGTCTCCGGTAGACATTGCGATGTCCGATCTGTTCGATCAAAATCATTCGTATCGTTGCTGTAGCTCCTATTAGTGGCCTTGCATCCTCCAGGTTACCATGGTTGCGTTGAAAATGAAGGCTAGGCTCGGACCGCTCTCTCTAGCCAGGATAGCAGCTGTTGCTGGTACTGTATTTAGGTCTACCGATAATCTCTTCTCTTAACTTGATTGGGTTATACTCTGTACCAGTCTGGTGGCCCCTTTCCCTCTTTCCCTTTCTGTGCTGGTTTCTTCTCGCCTAGGCATATTGTCTCCGCCTGCAATTTGCTGGGAGTTATTATTATGGGAGACCACTCTCACCACTGTCCTGCATAGCTTCGTAAAATTAATTACAATGTCTGACACCTGCGTCAAGGAAGATCTTTGGCTCAGTGGTTAGCGCATTGGCCTTGTAAATCAAAAATTTGAATGTTTCTTGTCCGCGTGGGTTCGAGCCGGCCTCGCCTCAGATATTTTTCAGGTATGCCTCGGTTGAAGACTGTTCGTTTGTAACATTATCTAGCATTAGTTGCTGTCGATTTGGGCTATTCAGCTCAGCTAAGGTATGGTCTAAGAATTCATTGCTGCATGGCTCCGTTTCAGTTTGGTTGCGTTTCTTCCCCATAAGGGCTGGCTATGATCTCTGGATTCGCGGGCTACAATACGCGAATCCCATTTCTGACAACAGGAAAATCTATGTAGAGAGCTAGTGGTTAGTTGGCCCTGCGCAAGTATTAAGTTCGACTTCCGGCGCAGAGTAAGGGTAAGATCCTTATATTTATATTGAAAAGGTTTCACGGATGAATGCTTGTCAGGGCTGGCTCAAGGCAGGAACCCGTTGAAATGGTAAAAGGGTAAAGGGATAAAAAATGGACTCCACGAAAATAACTAAAAATTTCAAAAGAAAGAAGGATGCATAACTTAGTAGATCACGAGACCTGCGGGAAATTTTAATGTAAACTAAAGACAGCATTTCAGTTTGTACTTTAAATGAAAAAAAAATCTAATCCAGTTGATTTAATGTATCAACAATTTTAGAAATTCTTGTCCAAATGTAATTAAAGCAGAATCTGTAGGAATATAATTAAATCTTTATAGCTTATTTTCTGCTTTATAAAATATTGTCAAGAAATTTCTATCCTGTTTCTGTCTCTTCTGTTCCAAAGAAACAGATCAAAATATAATGAAATGTCTTCAATATAATGAAGACATAATGGACAATGCATATCAAACAGAGAGGACTTTTTATATTTAAATACTTTGTTGTTGATGCACATTATGGACATAGGATTAATAAATGCTTGTTATCCTACGTCAACAATAAAGAATCATTATTATTTTTTTTAATTTGATTTAAATATAAAATAAACATGTTTTTTAATCATGGTTTTGCTTTATTAATTACAGGAAAACCACAAAAAGTAATAGGAGAGACAGTATCTGGTAACTGAACTGAAATCTAAACAATTGCAATCGAATGAATGGGTAAATAAGCTAAATTAAGTGTATATTTGGATTTATTTTGAGTACATTTACATCATTAACGAGACTACGACTATTGAACCGTTTACTTAATTTTGATAGTAATTAAATGCAATAACGTGAGGTATATATAACCCAACAAAAGTGACATAACAGTAGGAACTGTTAAATTCCTTATGAAATAAAAATATTTAAACAAGAACATTACTTTCGACGTATTTAATTCTGGTTCTTCTTAATTTATTTCCAATTATTTTTTTGTGGTAAGTGTAAATTCCAAGCGACGTTTTTATATTATGACACAGAAATGACTCGATTAGTAGCAGCAATGTCTACTAATACTTTATGAAAATACACTTAAATTTTAAATAATCAATCAAATTAGCTTCCAACAACTGTTGTAAAATCCTCCCCAAACATCAAATTAAAAAAATGTAGACATTAATTGTTTAAAGAGTTGCTATGGTGAAAACCGTTAAGACAAAATGTAACAGTAATGACAGACCGTAGGTATCAGAAATGACTTTACAGCTCAAAATATGTTTGAAGTATTTCATAAGATCACGATACAAGTCCTCTCAAAACCTTTAAAACAAGAGGACCATGATGGTCCTAGATCGCTCAACTGCGTCTCTTTGACCCCTAGGACATCACATTAATTAAATGGGCAGATGTCAAAAAGGAGATAATTTCTACATGAGATCAATTTTTGGAATGTTTTCAGCCAAAAGCAAGACAGATATACCTCTTTTTATGTAAACGGGATGCACCGGGTGGAGCCCAAATGTGACCCCAGGGTATTGATTAAACAAACTTGGCAGAGGTCAATTAGATGATGCTACAAATTAAATATGAAAACTATCTGCCTTCTGGTCTCAGAGAAGAAGATTTTCTTATTTTCCCCTATTGTGCTCAGATGAGCTAAAAAAGATGCGCTAGGGTGGAGCCCAATTATGGCCTCAGGGTCTTGATATGAACAAACTTGAAAGGGGCCCGCTAGATTGATGCTACATACCAAATCTGAAAGTTGGGTTCCCTTGGGTTTCGGAAAAGATTTTCGCTCTTTGATTCTTTGTAAAACGGGATCGCCGGAAGGAGCCCAAATATAGTCCTACGGTCTTGATATGAACAAACTTGGTAGAGGTCCTCTAGATTATGCCACATACCAACTATGAAAGCTGTCTGCCTTCTAGTTTCATGGAAGAAAAGTTTTGAAATTTTCAATTTTTTACCCTTCATGCTCAAGAAGAGCTAAAGGGGATGTGTCCGGGAAAAGCCCAAATATGCCCCCAGGGTCTTAATATGAACACATTTGGTAGAGGCCCACTAGGTGATGCTTCTTCATACCAATTATGAAAGCTATCTGCCTTCTGGTTTTAGATTTTTGAAGATTTTCATATGTTCACCGTTTTTGTTAAGTGTTAAGGGAGGGTTAAGGGTGGATTTTATTTCTTTGAATAACTTTGGTAGAGCTTGACCCAAGAAACATTACTGCCAAGTTTCAACAAGAATGGCCTACTGGTTTAGGAGGAGATGTTTAGAGAAATTGTGGACCACGGACGACGCACGACTGACGACGGACACTGAACGATCATAATAGCTCATCTTGAGCACTTCGCGCTCAGGTGAGCTAAAAAGTATGTAGTGTGAAGAAATCACATATCTATAATAACTCTCCAATGTCTCCAAGTGTAGTAACAGTTTGGACAATTTGCTTTATTGATTATATACACATAAACACATAAATTGTTCATTTATTTTCTTGAAAATCAAAAAATAACTTTATAGTGAAGCTTTTCACAAAGGTTCATTGAAATCCAGTAAATTGTCTACAAGTAATAGCGTGGAAACGAATAATATTATGTATGCGCATGACTTTGCCAATCAGGGACAGTAACTCTGAAGTTATTAGTCGAACCGGTTAACCCTAAAATATGCACATCTCATCTTTGAAGTGAAGTTTTCTACAAATTTTCAATGAAATCCGGCCAATGGTTTCCAAGAAATAGCACGGAAATTATACTCGAAAGGACGGAAGGACAATAGGGCTTCGCCAGTCAGGGGGATAACTCTAGATTTGATAGTCAAACCAGGTACCCTAAAATATACGCATCTTCTCTTTGTAGAGAAGCTTTCCATAAATTTTCATTGAAATCATGACACTGGGTTTCAAGAAATAGCACGGAAACGAAATTTGGACGGGCGGACGGAAAGACGGACCGAAAGAAGAACGGACGACGCAAAAAACAATACCCCCCCCCCCCTGTGATTTTTCTAATTTTACAGGCCGATTCCTTATGTTCGAAAACCTAATAAACCTTAATTAGAATAGCTAAAATCATAACTGTTGGGTCATCATGGGCAGAGCACCGGGGAATATAACACGGATCAAATCTGATATCTTCAAAATTCTTCTTCTTCTAGACAAGGTCCCCACGGCCTTTACATTTGGCATGGATTTTCAGTAAATAACTAGAACAAACAGGTGTGGACCAATAGGGACAGGTTGTAATTCTTTGGTGCCAATCTAGAAATTTTATAAGATTTTTTTCCTAAACAAGAACTACAGCAGCCTTTATAATTGGCATTGATATTGAGACGATAGACCTTTATGTAAATGGTTAAAAACTATCATTGTTAGGCAATCAGTGGGCTGAGCATTATAGAGAGGATGTAATACTCGGAGGTCAATAAAAAAACTTTAGATTTTCTTATTCTTCTGAACCAGGACTCCAACAACCTTTATATTTGGAATCGTTTATATCAAAAAGTTAACTTTATCATTGTTAGGCAATCAGTGGCAGAGCATAGGGAGCTTGTCCAGATATATTGATCATAGACCTTTATAAAAAAAAGCTAGAAATATAACTGTTGATCACCAGGTGAAGAGCAAAAGGAGGTGGGGGCAGTACTCGGGTATAAATCTACAAATGTTACAGTATTTTTTTCCAAACCAGCACTCAAACAGCCTTTAAATTTATCATAAAAATAGCTAAAATCATCACCATTGGACAACCAGGGATAGAGCAAAGTGGTAATGGGATAGGACTAAAGGAAAATATCTTTAAAATTATTCTTCTTCTGAACCAGATGGCTAAGAGCTTTTATGTTCAGTATGGGTCATAAGATCATAAATCGTTTTTGAAAATTAATAAAAATTGATTGTTGGGCTACAAGGCCGCCGTCATAGCGCAGTTGGTAGCGCGTCGGACTGTCAATCTAGAGGTCCCGGGTTCGATCCCCGACGGCGGCACTCAATCTTTCCGACTATTTGTCTCTCACCAATGGGTTGATAATCGTAGACCTATGTGAGATAGCAGCTGGAGGCTAGGAAAGAATGTGATGGTTGTACTGGTGAGAGAAATACCAGGAATCCATTGTTAGGTGCTCCAGCCGCCGCGATATAACTGAAATAATGTTGAAAGCGGCGTTAAACTCCATTCAATCAATTTGTTGGGCTACAAGGTGTACAGCGCTTAAGGGATGGTATCTCAGGATTATATTTGTAATTATTTTGATGTTCTAAGTGGATAGAGTACCTGACTTCAAAACAATTGAAGTTCGATATTGTGAGTTCGATTTCCGGGCTTGCACAGTTACAAACTGAAATTGTCCTTCGGATGAGAAGTTAAACGTTAAACTGAGGCCCCGTGTGACTGAACACGTTTAAGAACCATGGCGGATGTCTTTAATAGTTTCACCATGTATCATTGCACTTTCCCCCGTAACAAAAAAGTCAGCTGAGGCGCCACTCATTAGGACGTATGCTACGGTAAATAAACAGGGGGGGAAGGCTGACAGTCAAAATATTTGAAATACCATTTCATACATACCCTTTAAAATATACTGTTACGTGTACAATGTATGTTGGAATACAAGGGCAAATCACTGGAAAGGGGTTAGATCTTGGGTCTATATAGAAATCTTTTAAAGAAGCCTTCAGATCCGTAATGCCAATAGCCTGTATATATGGCTGTTCAGAGATCCTTATAAACAGCTAAAACCATTGTACCAAGGGACGAGGGGATATTCTACATCTCTACATTAAAAAAGAATGGACAATGCACATTTCAAATGTTTTCTTCTGAACTACTAATTTATTTTTTAAAAAATTACATAAATGCACTTAAGGTTATACCCTCTCAAAATACAGTAAAATCCAGGCCGTTCGAACACCGTCGGTTCGTAGGTATTAGTTCGTTCGTATAAAGTCTTTCTTCTTCTTTATCTATGTCAAAAGGGTCTTGGTACTTCGCACGTCGTTGGTTCGTAGCTTGCAGCCTGTTTCAAGTCCATAGACTTTGTTTATTGCATGAATTCATATGTTTAATTCGAAGGTGAAATTTGTCAGTTAGTTGATTGTCAAACGTCAAAAACGGACGCTTATCTTGATTTCCACACCTAACCGATATAGAGTTATCGGTTATTTCCGTCTTAATATTTGAAGCTATAGAAGTCGTATCGTTTAAATGATAAAAAAAATCAACTAGCGGCCAAGAATTTCTTCGATCTAACGATCTAAAAATCCGCTCTCCTATCGATCAATTTTGTTGCCTTAGTGCTGGTCAAATGTTTTGCTTCTCTTGAAAAACAATCACCGATCTAAGATTTCGTTGCCTGCTGAATGAACATTCAAGGTAATTTGATCCTAAGAGTAATCACTCTGTTAAATACTAATTAAATGATTGAACAAATATTACTGTATTTAATTGCAAATATGTACAAATAATTTCAATTAAATAAAATAAAGAATTCTGATTGGTTTAAATCGCATCACTTTATATCTGTATAAAATGCAATAGGTCTTTCGGGAAAACCCCCGACCTTCGATCTGCAAGTCCTGTGTAACAAGCTTGCAGTTCTGATTCTGAACCGACGTAAACTTAGAAAACATCGAGTCGACGAAGACCATCAAGCAACCCTCTCAACTAAGACCGACTACGCCGTTTTCGTTTAAAAAATACAGACTTACTTGGCAGAAACAAGTTTTTTGTTATAAGTACCTCTACGAATTTTAAAGTTGTCGATAACTTGTGTATCATTTGTTTTACTTTATGTCATTTCACTTCGATAGCGAGATGAACAATACACGATCTAAAATAGATTGTGTAATCTATACGCGCAGAAAGTAGGCTCGAAGCTTTAATGTGTGGCCGAGTATCTTTAAAGTTTCTTCGATCTAGAGGATTGCAATTATAAGGGACGAGTGTCTTTACCCCTGCGAGTATTGGGGTGTAAATTGCCTTAGCACCTGGCCTAGACATAACGCCATACGGGCGTCATTTGCCATGTGCTAAGGCAATTGCACTTTATACCCCAATAAACGCAGTGAAAAAGACACTCATCCGTATAATAAATTCCATCTTTTTTATTGTTTTTTTTTTTTTAAATTTAATTTTCCTTCAATCCGCAACGGTCAACCGGCTTTTTTTTTAAAAAAAAAAAAAGAAGACCTGTTTCAAAATATAAACGAATATTCTTCAAAACTAGTTCCAAACAGAGGGTATCTTACGCCGATATCCGCATCCGAGTCACCAAGAAACTACCGATCACTAGATTACGTTTAGTTCGTATAAAATAGCCCGGTCCCTGTCGCAACGAACTACCGAGAATTCACTATATTCAAAAGGTTTTAATGCCAAACTTTATTGCCAATTCCAATCACATTTTTTAAGAAGAATTCCGATTAACAAAGCGCTTAAATGATTGAATATGTGAAAATCTCTTTTCTTTGGTTGCATTGACAAGCCGAAGTAAAAGAGCTTTTTTTCAAGTGAGCGACGCAGTACCAACGATCCTCTTGTTTAAATACGGCATCTGGTTATCTTCTATTGGAAGTAATTTCTTTTTTGTTTTAGATATTTCAAATAAATGTGGTTTCCATTTGGTCCTTTTTGCGTGGCGGAGTACATACGTGAAGCTGTTAAATATCTAATGCAAATTCATCAATAAGAATTTATTTGAAGGAGTGTTCATGTGACTCTAGTTTACTTCTGCATATCATACCGAGATTCTGGAGGCTATTGACCTACAGAATGTCATAAAATCGCTATATCACTATTGTTGTTAGAACTCGAAACATTATTCCAGAATTCTCCCGAATTTCAATTCTCTTGAAAATTAAAACCATTTAAAATAAGGAATATAATTAGAGATAATGGGTTTGAATTATCTTACTTCTATTCTCTTCAGATCATTAGCGAGTTAATAGAATTTTATATCGAGATCCTTTGCATGACTCGTGGTTTCAAATGCTGTTGTCTCATTTAAGATTCAGGGCGATTCTAAAAAGAAAGTTGAATATTTTATGACTGAAGAGAACACTCAAAACAACGCATTATTGATAAACATTGTAGCCCATATCTTTGGCCTTGATAATGTTTAAAAATGGCCAAATGATTGCAGAAGAGGTAACGAACAAAGGGTTGCGGAAATATCCATTAACTCACATTCCATACTGCTTATAGTTTGCCCGAATATAGAAGCCAAAACATCGCCGATATTGAGCAGACATCAAAAATGCCGACGTACACTTACGTTCAATATAAATACGTCTGCGAAACATTTTTAGAAAGTTACTCTTTTCTGCAAGTGTTCTAACGTGCAGAACGTTTTACAATTTCTTAACGTTTGCACTCTGAACGCAGGGCGGGCAGCGGATTGACTCGGACAGTTTATTGTGTTAAATAGCGAATTACGCTGTATTCGCGTATATTAATGAACATAAAGGATTAAAAACATATATTTTGTCAACATTAGAAAGGTACTGTCATTCATCTTGGCTCATCCTGTTTACGGTACAGTGTTTGCGTATATAAAGTGAGGAACGTTCAACTTCCACCAACCGTTGAATTAAGAAGTCGTGCGTTCCTCGGCTTCAAATTTTGAAATTCATTTTTCTTTTTTATACAAATAAAAACAGCCGATAGGGACTGGTAAAATGAATTGATCTGATTAAGCTCTATTTATTTTGATGCCAACTCAAACCTCGTATATTTCCGGAGCCGGGATACGGTCTGAATTCTGTTATATATTCTAGACCTACGCGGTTATATCAACTTTTTTTCTTTTTAGCTCGCCTGAGCACGAAGTGCACAAGGGAGTTATTGTGATCTATCAATATCCGGCGTCCGTCTGTCCGTCACGGCGTCAACAATTTCTTTAAACGACATCTCTTCCTAAACTTCGGAGTCAAAATCAACCAAACTTGACAGAAATATTCCTTGCGTGGTCCCTTGTAAAAATTGCTAAAATGGAAAGGATCCTTCCATGTCACGGGAAAAGGGGCCTTAATGAAAATTTCTTTGTTTACACTCTAGAAGCCAAAAATATGGTCCAATTGCCATGAAACTTTGTCAGAATATTTGTTAGGTCTCAAAAATGAACCCTTATGAAATTTGGAAGAATCCGTGCCATATCACGGGAAAAGAGGCCTTAATGACATTTTTTGTTTACACTCTAGAAGTCACAAATATTGTCCAATCATCATAAAACTTGCTCAGAATGTTTGTTAGGTCATGAGGATGAACTCCTTTTAAAATGGGAAGGATCATTGCCTTATCATGGGAAAAGGGGCACAAATGACAATTTTCTTTTTTACTCTCTAGTGGCCACAAAAATGGTCCAAACTTCAAAAAACTTGGTCAGAATGTTTGTCAGGTATCAATGGTGAACCCCTTTGAGAACGGAAATGATCCGTGCCATATCATGGGAAAAGAGGCCTTTATGACATTTATTTGTTTACACTCTAGAAGCCGCAAATATGACCCAATCATCTTGAAACTTGCTAAGAATGTTTGTTAGGTCATGAGCATGAACTCTTTTTAAAATGGGAAGGATCCGTGACATATCACGGGAAAAGGAGGCGTTGACGACAATTTTTCTAGTTAGAGCTCCAGAAGCCACAAATATGGCCTTATCTTCATGAAACTTGGTCAAAATGTTTGCCAGGTCACACGAATGAACTTTGTTGAAAATGGGAAAATTTATGCCATATCACAACAAAAGGAGTCAGGATAATTTACTTGAAATAACTTATGGCCACAAATATGGCCTAAACTTTGTGAAACTTAGTTTTATGTAGAAATTTTCTTCTTTATGACATCTGCCTATTTAATTGATGCGATGTCCCAGTGATCAAAGAGACTCTAGGACCATCATGGTCCTCTTGTCTCACTTTGTACTACTAAATTATTGATTGCATTTGATCTTCTCTGGGACATTTGACAATATTAAAACATTACTCAGGTGAGCGATTTAGGGCCCCCAGTGTCCTCTTGTGTACAAAAGTGTTTGCTCAACAAGCGAAGTGATATTTCCGCGGAAATAAATGTCATGTTTAGATATTGTGGGTACATGTAGATTCAAACGCTTAAGTTTTCGTTTCAAAAAGGGGTACATTGAAAACGGTTCCTGACATCGTGGGATGATAAAACTTTGTTACTTCAGCTTGAATATATATTAGAGTCCTGGTCACCCTATTGCCACAGAAGATAAGAATATTATAGCTTTGTCAATTAGTTTCCTATATTTTGATTTTAATTAAAAAGCTTTTCACTACCATAGAATAATGAATTGCAAAAAATTATGGAAACGGGAAATGGTTAAATTTCATTACTTGGCATAAAGTTCTAGTTTGACAGAATCTAAAATCTGATCTGTTGTTTTGAACTTAACATTAATTTATTTTGTGTAGGACCACAAATAAATATTACCAATAATAACCAAAGGAAACAATTTTTTTTTAAACTTTAATTTCTTTTTTCTAACAAACATGACAGATTAGCCACAACTTAACTCCAAACTCTGCATAAAAAATGAATAAATGAAAATTAAAAAAAAAAAAACCTATCGACCATATTTCAAATTTCACCACAATACTAAACACAAATACTTTTTTTCCTAAATGTAGTCTATATGATAAGACTTGAATTTCAAGACACTGTTTTGCTTGTGTTGATTCTTCTATATTTTCCATGAAGCTTGGTTGAAAATATCCTAAATCCCTATTGGAAAACGAACATTTTACTCAAAAATTCAATTTTATTATCGTGTTTTAAAGATATTATTATTAAGCGGGATTTTTCATCTTTTCTGACGAGCACACCTCTTTTTACAAATTTATAGACGGTTAAAGAACGAAGGAGTATATAGCGATGTTATGTGTGTCATCTACTTCTGTTTGTTTCACTTTACCAGCAGATTACATTACCAAATTAGCTTGCAGGAATGTTGCACTACCTGTTGTCTCTCAGACAGCGGACTACAAGTTCAGCCACCTAGTTTTTGCCCCCCCCCCCCCCCTTTTACACCTCGGGAATAAACCAATAGTCGAAACCAACTGCCTGGTCTATAAATAGTTTTCTTGCGCGAAAGAAAAAAAATGCGTGGTTTAGGATTTGCAATTGATTTTGTATTTAAGAGGAGTCTTTGAATAATCTACAAATTGTAAAGAATTCTTGTTGTCGTGCTTTGGTTAGTCTTGTAAAAAGAAAATTGAACCAGAGTTGGCACTCCTTTTTTAAAAAGCTATTAACAGCTGACGGGATTGTTCTCACGTACTAACACTAGTGGCCGTAGAAACGTCCCCCAAAAATTATACGTACTTCGCTCGGAGGACATGGCTCTCAACTTCTCTGCGAAATTGTCTACAAGACATCCCGCGTCGTCCCTACCACGCACTCCTTGATTATGTTTTACATTGGAATCCCTTCCTATCTAAACCTGAAGCCTACCTGGTCGAAAAGCATACGCTTTGTAGCCTTAATTCCGATGTCGAGTGGGTGAAATAAACTACTCTTGTACGGAAATGAATTGCACTCGAGTCACGGGCGTGGTATCTACCTTACAAAATAGGTAAATGTTCAAGACTGTTCTGATTAGCAATCAGTAGCGCAACCACAAGTATACATTCCATTCGCAAGCAACCTTTCTCAACACAATCGCAACAAATGAATCTTTCTGACCGTGCTGCACACTTGCGTATTAACCACATATAATTTAAATTTCTATGTACCCAGATTCGCAGCCAAACATTTTGACAAAAACAACAACAACTAACATTCATCCATTTTCCCATACATGTCATTTTGTTTCAGATTTCATCTGCCATCATCTCTATTCGGCCACCTGAGGAAAGATACTCTCTTTTAGTCTGATGTTAAACTTTCTAATTCTATTCCTCCCTTTAAGGAAATACATGTATATAGATTTAAGTAGCTCGGACGTGTCAACATACCTGTGTTAATTAAATAACAAATTGATGAACTCAATAATTTTTTAGAGATAATCTCAATAAAACCCCTTTTTTACCATTTGATTAATTCCTTAATTAACCACTCTTTCGAGAAATACAGTTTTGAATTTTGTTCAAAATGGCATTCATATAACAAACTAGTGGTACCATTAACCTGTTTCCCTTTTTTCTTGTAAAAAATTCGTTCAGACACGTTGCAATATACATTTTTTCTAGATAATAATGTTTTCAAGTAAATATGATTTATCTGTCAGCGTTTTTAGATCACCTGGGCATAACGTGCTCAATAGTATCTTTTAGAAACACACCGAGTCCCGCATATGTCGGGCGTCGTCAACTGCCTTAAAACTTCTCATAATTTTGTTTGTATGAATGAGGTTTACGCGACTTGCAACAATATTTCAGTTATATCACGGCGGTTGGGACACCTAAAAATGTATTTCTGGTATTTATCACGCCAGTACTACCATAATATTCTTTCCTAGCATCAAGCTGCTATCCCACATGGGTCTACGGTTATCACCCCATTGGTAGAAGACAAGTGGTCGGAAAGGCTGAGTGCTAAGTCGGGAATCGAACCCCGGCCTCTAGATTGACATTCCGACCGGCTCTTCCCTCCTGAATTCTTTAGCCAATTTCAATGAAGCGTTGCCAGAATGTTCCTTTGATGACCCTTTCAAATATTATTTTGATTGTTGAAAATTTTGATTGACTTCCAAATATGGGCGTAGTTTTTTTTCCTCACAAATCTTGAAACATCTTCTCCTCAGTAACAAAAGGGCAAATTCAACCAAAATTGGCGGATATGTTCCTTGGGTGACCCTGCGTGACATGGCGGAGCTTATTTTGACCCTAAAATCTTGAAAAAAATCTCCTTGGTAACCACTGGCCAACCAAATTTGGCAAAAATTTCTTATGAGAGTCTTCCAAAAAATTGTGAGTGAAATCTTGATTTAACCAAAATATGGACGTGGCAGGATTGGGCAAATTTTGATCCTTAAAACATTTTTCTTTCAGAAACAAATGAGTCAATTTCAACAAAATTTTGAAGAAATTTCGACTGAGCGATTTAGGGCCATTCGGTTCCCCCTTTATTGCTAGCAAATATTTTTATTTTGTTTAAATGTTTTTTTCCAATAGAAGGAAATATAAAAGCAGTTCGACCTGTCAGCGGGTGCACTATTACAACTGTCCTGCGTTCAGGATTGCAAAACATGGCTTATTGTTTTCAAATGATATCTTGCTTTAAGCAGGGTATGATTTGCAATTGGATTGACTAAGTTTTTCGTAATCTGGACGTAAAACAGGTGTCTCTCCAACGATTTGTCGAATTCTTAGAACCATTTAATGCCACAGTTCTGTTCTCTTTCGGGGAATCAATGCGCTTGTGGGCACCCCAACCTTGGTACTCGCACAAGTAAATATATTCAACAAATAAAGGAAGTATATTAAGTTACTCTTCAAATGGATGGGGAATAAACGCTCATTAATGAAAATCTAATTGTGTAATCTTCCGGTGTTAGATATTGCCTGAAGCTATAATTAAAGGGAACATTTCTCGCTATTTTGTTTATGTGTTGATTAAATAAGTGCATTTGAAACTAAATTTGCCTGGCAGCACCAAAACGTGCACAAGATTTTTTCAGGTTCATTTTTAACTATAGTTGATATCAAGGTCGAACTAGGGTAATGTGAAGAGTCAAATAGAAAAAATGAAGCGGACAGAAAAGCTGGTTCTAGAGTAGGCTTGATCTTTAATGGAAAAACCCTATTTCAAAAATAAATTAGTATTGATTCTAAATAGGAAAAAGTTCTTTATATATAGGCAAGACATGGCGGACCTTTAACAATGAAGCAATCTTATATAGACTAACAATATGTTTGTGCAAACAGCCCAGCCCTACCACGCCAACATATGAGCTAATCAAAATTCAGTGAACGACTTAGGGAAATTTAACCAAATGAACAAACATGCCAAGTTTTATTGAAACTGACCCAATGGTTGGGGAGGTGAAGATTTTTAAAGATTTATATAGTGAAAATAAACCACGCCTTGCAATTATTTAGGGGTCAATCAAAATAAACCCCACCTCGCAATTATCCGGGAGTCAATCGAAAGTCCTTGAACAACTTTGGAAGGGTCTCACCTCAAGGGACATTCATGCCAAGTTATTGAAATCGGACCAATGGATGAGAATGAGAAGATTTTTAACGACGTTATAGAAAATTTAACCACGCCCCGCCATGGCCATCTGAGAGCGAGATCATTTCCTCTACAAAGGTATAAAAAAACCAAGATGTGTTTGTAAAACACGAATGCCCCCGGAACAGCATTTTTTTAAAGTTTGACCTTTACAGATGACCTTGACCTTGTCACTTGACCTTGACCTTGTCACATGACCTTGACTTTGGTGTACAGCTTTGTATGTCAAATACTTTTGGAGAAAAGGCAAGGGTTAAGGTTTCGGACAGACGGACAGACAGACTAACATGAGTTAAACATTATACACCCGATCTCTCGATACGGGGGCATAAAAAAAAGAATCGTATGCAATCAGATCGCTCATTTCAATTAATTATTTATATTGGAACAAATCCGTTCCGAACAGGTTGTACTTTGCAGGAGAAAGGAAGCTTCGGGCTTTACATTCTAGAATCAGAAACAATTGTAGCTTTCTTAATCATCATCTGTTCAGTAAAAAAATGTAGCATCCACTCTTTGTACTTGTGGTATGATTGAGACGATCGAGCATTTTCTTTTTTAATGTTCCAATTATTTTGATAAAAGAAACAGACTCATTTACTCATTCAGAAACATTGGAGACATTGATATTAATACTTTATTGTATGAAAAAAAAGGTCTGCCACACAAAGACAACTAAATTATGATTTTAGAAACGGATTTGATATGTGCTTCCTCGTTATAAGTCATGTAAATTATTACATAAGTATTTATTAGTTTTTAACGTATAACGTACATATAAGTAACCCGTAAAGAGATCCAAAGGACACCATACAAACCCTTTTTTGTAAAGTAGATTATATATCGTACCAAAACACTTGAATCACCAAATGGGAGAAGAATATTTTAAGCTTTAGCGCCCCAGCTGGGCGGGGGGATAGAAATAGTCGGCTGCTGTCAATGTAGTACATGGTAAGACCCCAAACAAATGGACCTGCCTGTTTGCCGTGGGCTGCGACCCGTAATGCCTGATGACGGGATCCTGGTGGTTGAGTGACATCAGGGATTGGCTAGGCCCTGTGTTTGCAACACACCACTTTGGCCCCGAGTTGGGATAAACGGGAGGTCGGGCGGGCCCGACCCGATCAATCGGCTGGTCATGCCTTGCCCTAGGGCGTTTTTATCATAAGACATGTCTTTTATTGTTTTTCCCTAAACCACCGTTTTCATTAAATGACGTTTTCACTTACGCCTTAGAAGGCGGTGGCTCATGGGCCAATCGGGTAAATTTGGTGTTTGATCGACAAATTTACTGTCTGATGTCTACTTCATGCTTGGTTGAAATATTCATCGGCGTATTTTTGCTTGATCTAGCCATTTTGCTTCGAGTATATCGGCGATGTATCCCCTGCACCTCTCCTGAGATGGAATTCCCCAGGTTAGGTGTACCCCTGTAGGACTCCGAGGGCGGGTGGTTGGAGCATCGCCGATGAAGTCAATCAACTATTATGGCAACCTCAAAAAAAGCCAAGCGCGAATACTCATCTGACTCTGAAGAAGAAGCCCCTAGATCTCATTCATTTCCAAAATACATTGTTGTTGAAAGTGAAGACCCAGAAAATCCAGTAACTGAATTGTCCCCTTTTATAATTGAAAAACAGATAAACTCTATTCTTGGTACCCCTAAATTAGTAAAATCTCTTAAAAATGAAACACTGCTAATTAAAGTATCTAAGAATTAACAGGCTGACAACTTACTTAAAATAACAAAATTCTTCAACATTAAAGTTACAGTTTACGCCCATGAAAGATTCAATCAATCAAAGGGTGTTATACGCTGTAAAGAGTTGTCCAGATGTACAATAGATGAAATAAAAGACAATCTAAGATCTCAAGGGGTATCTGAGGTAAAGCAAATCCAGTTTAAAAGGGATGAAAAGATGATCAGGACCAACACTTACATTTTGACATTTAATGAACCAGTACTCCCAAAGGAATTGAAAGATGGATTTCAAATTGTAAAGATTGATGTTTATGTCCCGAATCAGCTACGTTGCTTTAATTGTCAGCGAGAGCAATTGCACAAGGACGAAAGTTTGTAGAAAATGTGCTTTTACTGGACCGAATTACGAACATGACGAAGATGATTGTGAAAATGATCTTAAATACTTTAACTGTGGTCAAGGACATGCTGCCAATTCTAGACAATGCCAAAAAGAGATTCTTGAAGTGAAATGCAGACAATCTATTTCATTTTATGAGGCTAAACGTATCGTGGAGTCAAGACACTTCAACTAAAACTGAAAATAGTTATGCTAATAAAGCTAAACAATTTTCTGCTGGATTAAAAAAAAACCTGAACAGTGCGGCACTTGTGAACGCCTTGTGAAAGTAATTACTGAATTATTTCCTCAGGCGAAAGAACAAATCCAGAAAGCATTATCTGAAGAAACATCTTCAGTAAGATTGATGGAAAACAATCTGCTTCTTCGGAAAATAATCAACCTCAGAAGACCATAGTTTCGAAACCAAATAAAGTCAATGTTAACAAAAATAGTAGTAAACCACAAAAAGAAAAGTCTAAACCAAATTCAGAGTCCGTCAGTCAGAGAAAGCTTCGAATAAATATGGACAAGGTTTCTCCTCCTCCAGTTTCGACAGACAACCGATTCACTGAATTAAGCGAATCTGACGATGAGGAAGAGGAGATGGATGTACCCGCTCCCCCTCCTTCAAATCAAAAGCACACAGATGCAATAAGGCAAGGTGCCAACAGAATCAACTAAACAGGAGTTAAATAATGGGTAGATTCTAACTTCCATTATTATGTGTTATTATTTTAATTTTAACCTCCACAATAGCGAATAACGAAATACAATGGAATTGTCGCAGCATCAAGGCCAATTTCAAAGAACTTAATCTTCTAATAAACAAACAAAAACCAGTTGCAGTATGTATACAAGAAACGTTTCTCAAAGACACAGATAAGTTTTCTCTAAAATATCATGCTTGCTATTTTACTAACTTTACAGAACGCGAGAAAGCGTCTGGTGGTGTTGGAATTATTGTAGATAATAATATCCCTCACCGTCATGTTAGTTTAAATACTTCTTTACAAGCAGTGGCTGTCAGTGTCTCTCTAAATAAAACAATTACACTGTGCTCTGTTTATCTTCCTCCAAGTTCCCCTGTTGATGGCAGGAAACTTGATAATCTAGTTGACCAGCTACTACAACCTTTTATACTTATGGGGGATTTCAATTCTCACCATAGGTTATGGGGATGCTCCAATACAGACGACAAAGGTCGTATTGTTGAGGATTTTGTAACTAGGCATGATCTTGTATTATTGAATGATAAATCTTAAACTTATCTTCATCCTGCAACTGGAAATTACTCTTCACTGGATTTGACTATTTGCAGTCCTGATATTTTTCCTGATTTTTCATGGAAAGTTCTTTCCGACCTTCATGGTAGTGACCATTTTCCTATTCGGATCTCCGAATTAGGACCATCTGTTCAGGAGCGCCCTAGACGTTGGAAACTCTATGAGGCTAATTGGGAACTTTATAGAACTACATGTGAACAATCGATTAATCCAGAAACCTTTGATGAATGTGAAAACTCTGCAGAACTGTTTACATCTTTACTTTATTCTGCTGCAGAAAAAGCTATTCCACAAACATCGCCTGACCCAAAAAATCCAAATAAGCCATGGTTTAATGAAGATTGCAAAAAGGCTACAGCTGAGCGAAAACGTGCTCTTGGAGCATTTGCCTGAAGGCCTTCAAAGGAGAATCTTTACAAAATTGCACGTGCAAAAGCACGTCGGACAATTAAACAAAGTAAGCGTTCGTCTTGGAGACAGTATGTATCTAGATTAAATTCTAGATCATCGGTCAAAAAGACTTTGGACATGATACGTAAAATTAGTGGGAAGAACATATCACTTAGTGTTGGTCATCTTAAAACGGAAGACGATAATACAGTTTCTTCGAAACATGATATAGCCAATGTCCTTGCAGACACGTTTGCCAAAAAATCTTCCTCTACTAATTATTCACCTACGTTTCAAAAGTTTCAAAGTGAAAAAGAAAAGTCTAAACTTAATTTTAGTTTCAGAAATCTGGTACACTATAATAGAGACTTTTCCGTTAAGGAATTGAAAAAAAGCTTTAAAAAAGTGTCACGACACTGCTTTCGGATCAGATGCTATTCATTACCGATTCCTCAAACGTTTGCCATCTCGTTCCCTTCATTGCTTACTTCAAATTTATAATCAGGTATGGAAGACGGGAAGCATTCAAGCCTCTTTGCGGGAAGCTATCGTTATTCCAATACCTAAACCAGGTAAAGATTCCACAAACCCTTCAAATTACCGCCCAATTGCTTTAACTAGTTGCATATGTAAAACCATGAAAAGAATGGTTAATGATCGTCTTGTTTGGTTTCTTGAAAAGAACCACCTTATTACGCAAGTCCAAAGTGGCTTTCGTAAACAGAGAAGTACTCTTGATCATCTTGTTCGCTTCGAGACATTTATTCGAGAAGCCTTTATAAAGAAGGAACACGTTGTTTCTGTCTTTTTCGATCTCGAAAGTGCTTATGATACAACTTGGAAGTATGGAATTTTGAACGACCTCTATGATTTCGGTATTCGAGGTCGCCTTGCCTTTTTCATCTCAGCTATTTTGGATGAACGTCAGTTTAGAGTCCGTGTTGGAGATACTTTATCCGATCCCCATGAACAAGAAATGGGTGTTCCCCAGGATAGTATTTTATCGGTGACACTATTCAGTGACAAAATAAACAACACTGTCAAAACCGTTTGCCCCGGTGTGGAATGTTTTCTCTACGTTGACGACTTTTGTATCTGCTACAGATCCAAGCACATGCATACAGTTGAAAGACAATTGCAACAAGTCTTGAACAATCTTTCAAAATGGTCTAATGAAAACGGTTTCAAGTTTTCAAAGACAAAAACTAAATGTATGCATTTTTGTCAATCGAGAAAATTGCATCTTGATCCAGATTTAAAGTTGGACGGGGTACCGATTGAAGTTGTCAAAGATTAAAATTCTTAGGACTTTTATTTGACTCTAAGCTTTCGTTTATTCCGCATATTGATAATTTGAAAAATAAATGCCAAAAGGCACTTAATCTTTTACGTGTTGTATCCAGTATGGATTAGGGAGCCGATAAAAAGGTTCTATTGCGCCTTTATAGGGCACTAGTAAGATCAAAGCTAGACTATGGCTGTATTGTTTATGGTTCTGCGCGCCCTTCATACCTTCGCAAACTTGATTCTATTCATAATCAGGGATTGCGCTTGGCATTGGGCGCATTTAGAACATCACCAGTTAGCAGTCTGTATACAGAAGCAAATGAGCCTTCTTAAAATTTACGCAGGAAAAAGCTTTCTATGCAGTATTATTTAAAGTTAAAATCAAATCCCGACAATCCGACTAATAAAGTTGTTTTTGAACCAAAATATAGAGAGGATTTTGAAAAGAAAAAGAACCCTATACTTCCCTTTAGTTTGCGCTGTGAAGCTGATGTTAACTCTCTAGATTTTGACTTAGAGGACGTGGCAGAGGATATTGTTCCTGATGTTCCTTTAAGGACATATAAAAGTCCCACGTTTCTTTATGATCTTGCTTCAAGCAAAAAAGATACAACAGATCCAACTATTTTTTAAACAAAGTTCTTGGAAGTCAAAGAAAAATACACTTCATATGAAGAGATATACACTGACGGTTCAAAAGATGGCGAAAAAGTTGCTTCAGCAACTATTTTAGATGGCGAAAAATATCAATTCCGCCTTCCTAATAACTTTTCTATTTATCAGCCGAGCTTAAGGCCATTGATCTCGCACTCGATCATATAATCGCAGAACGATTCCCTCGTTATATTATTTACACTGACTCTCTGTCAAGTATGCAAGCGGTTGAGCACGAGAAAACTGACAATCCCCTTATAGTAAGGCTTCTTGATAAAATAGCTAAGCTTAATGATGTTGATCTCGTTTTCTGCTGGCTTCCAAGCCATATTGGAATTCGTGGTAATGAGTAGGCAGATAAAGCTGCCAAGAATGCATTATCACTTGAAATTTTACCCTTGGAAATACCTTTTACTGATTTTAAACCCCTAATTCATTGTTTTATTCATGATGTCTGGAGGAACTATTGGTTAGATCCTGCGAACCAAAATAGTAAACTATATTCTGTTCGACAGGACCTCGGCGATTGGTTACCTGGTTACAGGTCTTACCGTCGTGAAGATCTGATTTTAACTCGGTTACGCATTGGTCATTCTCACTTAACGCACTCCTACCTTTTAAAAGGAGAAGAGATGCCAATGTGCATTCCCTGTAATGCTCCGTTAACTATCAAGCATATTTTCATAGATTGTATTGATTTTTCTATTATCAGGGACAGATATTTTTAAGTTGATAGTATGAGGCAGCTCTTTGACCTTGTCAAACTTGAACTGATTTCTGACTTTCTCAAGGCGCTTCATCTTTACAGTAAAATCTGATTTTTAGCTCACCTGAGCACAAAGTGCTCAAGGTGAGCTATTGTAATCACTCACTGTCCGTCCGTCAACAATTTCTTTAAACATCTTCTTAAAACATTCTTCTCCTCCTAAACCACTGGGCCAATCAAGCTGAAACTTGGCAGGGATGTTCCTTTGGTAAAGCCCTTTAAAAGTTGTTAAAAGAATTTAATTTCATAAAAAACTCTGGTTGCCATGGTTACATAATAGCCCAAAATGGCCGAAAATATTAGAAACAAGGTGCCAAATTGTCACAAGATACGCCCGTCACGCTGCTTAGTATTAACTGGGGGTTTGAATAGAACTGAGGTTATTTAGAATGAATATTTTTGGCACCCATGTAGTTTCATGATCCTAGCTATTATACTTTTAGAGATATACTCCGGACAAGATTAAAGTATGAAAAACAACAATGGGCAATAACTCAAACAATAGGCCGGATAGAATTATAGTTCTTGTACACTGCACTCCCCCTTGATGACATCTATACACTCACGAAGTTTCATGATCCTAGCTCTTATACTTTTACAGATAAACTCCGGACAAGATTCAAGTCTGAAAAACAACAAAGGGCAATAACTCAAAAATAGGTCAGGTAGAGTTGTGGTTCTTAAGCACTGCACTCCACCTTGGTGAGATCTATACACCCATGCAGTTTCATGATCCTCGCTATTATACTTTTAGAGATATACTCCGAACAAGATTCTAGTATGAAAAACAACAAAGGGCAATAACTCAAAAAATAGGTCAGGTAGAGTTATGGTTCTTAAGCACTGCACTCCCCCTTGGTGAGATCTATACACCCATGAAGTTTTATGATCTTAGCTATTATACTTTTAGAGATATACCCCGGACAAGATTCAAGTCTGAAAAACAACAAAGGGCAATAACTCAAAAAATAGGTCAGGTAGAGTTGTGGTTCTTGTGCACTGCACTCCTCCTTGGTGAGATCTATACACCCATGCAGTTTCATGATCCTAGCTATTATACTTTTAGATATATACTCCGGACAAGATTCAAGTATGAAAAACAACAAAGGGCAATAACTCAAAAAATAGGTCAGGTAGAGTTGTGGTTCTTGTGCACTGCACTCCTCCTTGGTGGGATCTATACACCCATGCAGTTTCATGATCCTAGCTATTATACTTTTAGATATATACTCCGGACAAGATTCAAGTATGAAAAACAACAATGGGCAATAACTCAAAAATAGGCCAGGTAGAGTTATGGTTCTTGTGCACTGCACTCCCCCTTGGTGAGATCTTTACACCCATGAAGTTTCATGATCCTAGCTAATATACTTTTAGAGATATACTCCGGACAAGATTCAAGTCTGAAAAACAACAAAGGGCAATAACTCAAAAAATAGGCCAGGTAGAATTATGGTTCTTGTGCACTGCACTCCCCCTTGGTGAGATCTATACACCCATGCAGTTTCATGATTCTAGCTATTATACTTTTAGAGATATACTCCGGACAAGATTCAAGTCTGAAAAACAACAAAGGGCAATAACTCAAAAAATAGGCCAGGTAGAGGTGTGGTTCTTGTGCACTGCACTCCCCCTTGGTGAGATCTATACACCCATGAAGTTTCATGATCCTAGCTAATATACTTTTAGAGATATACTCCGGACAAGATTCTAGTATGAAAAACAACAAAGGGCAATAACTCAAAAAATAGGCCAGGTAGAGTTATGGTTTCCTGTGCACTGCACTCCGCAATGATGAGAAGAATACAATTGCCAAGTTTGAAGTCAATCGGACTTCAATTGACAGAGTTATGCTCCGGACAAAGAAGTGGACGCCGCCGGACACCCGGACGCCCGGACGCCGGACGTCAAGGGTGATCCCATAATACGTCCCGTCTTCGACGGGCGTATAAAAATTCTTCTCCTCCTAAACCACTGGGCCAATCAAGCTGAAACTTGGCAAGGATGTTTCTTTGGTGTATGTCTTCAAAAGTTGTTCAAAGAATTTAATTTCATCAAAAACTCTAGTTTCCATGGTAACGGAAAATCTGCAAAATGGCCGAAAATGGCTGAAAATATTGGAAAAATTCTCTCCTCCTAAACCACTGGGCCAATCAAGCTGAAGCTTGGCAGGTATGTTCCTTGGGTGAATGTCTTCAAAAGTTGTTAAAAGAATTTGATTTCATCAAAAACTCTAGTTTCCATGGTAACGGAAAATCTGCAAAATGGCCGAAAATGGCTGAAAATATTAGAAAAAAATTTTCTCCTCCTAAACCACTAGGCCAATCAAGCTGAAACTTGGCAGGTATGTTCCTTGGGCGAAGGTCTTCAAAAGTTATTAAAAGAATTTCATTTCATCAAAAACTCTAGTTTCCATGATAACGGAAAATCTGCAAAATGGCCGAAAATGGCTCAAAATATTGGAAAAATTCTTTTCCTCCTAAACCACTGGGCCAATCAAGCTGAAACTTGGCAGGGGTGTTCCTTGGGTAAAGCCCTTTAAAAGTTGTTAAATGAATTTAATTTCATAAAAAACTCTAGTTTCCATGATAACGGAAAATCTGAAAAATGGCCAAAAAAAGGCTGAAAATATTAGAAAAAATTCTTCTCCTCCTAAACCACTGGTACAATCAAGCTGAAACTTGGCAGGTATGTTCCTTGGGTGAATGTCTTCAAAAGTTGTTAAAAGAATTTAATTTCATCAAAAACTCTAGTTTCCATGGTAACGGAAAATCTGCAAAATGGCTGAAAATATTAGAAAAAAATCTTCTCCTCCTAAACCACTAGGCCAATCAAGCTGAAACTTGGCAAGTATGTTCCTTGGGCGAAGGTCTTCAAAAGTTATTAAAAGAATTTAATTTTATAAAAAACTCTAGTTTCAACGGTAACGGTAAATCTGAAAAATGGCCGAAAATATTAGAAAAAATTCTTCTCCTCCTAAACCACTGGCCCAACCAAGCTTAAACTCGGCAGGGATGTTCCTTGGGTGAAGGTCTTCAAAAGTTGTTAAAAGAATTTAATTTCATCAAAAACTCTAGTTTCCATGATAACGGAAAATCTGAAAAATGGCCAAAAATGGCTGAAAATATAAGAAAAAATTCTTCTCCTCCTAAACCACTGGTCCAATCAAGCTGAATTTTGGCAGGGATGTTCCTTGGCTGAATGTCTTTAAAAGTTGTTAAAAGAATACGCCATGATAAGAGAAAAGTTGAAAATTTACGAAACTAAAAAAATCAAGTTACAATAGGACGAATTTTAACCAACCTTAATGTACATCAAACAAATTCTGGTTTTCATAACATGGTTGTCAAGTTATGAGTGACATACTCAGGTGAGCGATATAGGACCATCATGGTCCTCTTGTTAGGTTCTAGTTACCCCGTTTCTTTCTTCTGAATTTTTAAAGTTGCTATATAAAATTTTACAGTTTTCAATAACTCTTTTCGTTATTATTTTTTTTACATGCGAAGATTTCTTTAGAATTTTATTTGTTTACATTGATTTTTAAATACTATTGCCTACTCTAGTTTTGGTATACACATGAATGCCCACTTTTGTGAATTTTCCGGTCGGGTGGACTCGCACATGGACCGTTCTCCTGATCTGAGGGGAGTCCATGTGCTTTCGTGCTCACGTCGGATAATTCTAGTTAAATACAGAAGTGTTTGCGCCCAACATGACCTTAGCTGTCGACGGGCCATAAAACAAAATTCATTCATTCTTTTAAGTTTTAGCTTTCGTTCTCATCTTTTTTTTGCTCGATTTACAATAACTTGTGTTGAATAAAAATGTATATTATCACGTTGAAATTTATGCAAATTAAATATGCTTAAACCCATTTCAATGGGAGTAAAAGCTCATTTGAGCATTATTTATGAAAATGTGATTGATTAGAAACAATACTCCTTGGATTTTTAATTATTTCTTGAACGCGTCATTTTTTCATCGAGTTTAACTGCTGTCAATAGCTATTTAGGAACAAATTTACAATTTACTAGAACTCCATTTCCTTAAATGTCCTATTTTATCAACTATAATGATACTCAGAAGATCCATATCACGTTTCTATCAAACAAAATGTGAAGCAACAATTAGCAAAAAATAAAGATGCAACTTGAAAAAATGGATTTTATGCATTTTCAGAAATATAAAAGAGTTTTTGACTGCAGGTTGGACTCGTATAAAACCAATAAGCATTGGAATTATGTTGTTTCCTTGGACAAGATAATTTCAATCTGGTTACACTCGAGATAGAAACAAACAAATTTAAGACATTTTGCCAAATAGATTTTTTCGTTTTCGCTTCAAACTGAAACTATTTTATAATTTTTTTCCTTCTATTGCAGTTTACTTAAGTAAATAACCTAACTCATCCCCTTGTACCCTAGAATTGATGACTCGAGCATTTGACATAATGATCATACATGGAAAAAGCTCGAAGCAAAAATTACTCTGAAATTTCACCGTTAACGGATTTTGTCGTAACAACTCATTTTGTTAGCTCACCTGAGCAGGAATCGCTCAAGTGGGCTATTGTGGTTAGGTGGATGTTCGTCTTGCGTGGTGCGACGTCCGTCGTCAACATTTGCCTTGTATGCAATCAAGGGGCAACATTTTTTGCCCGATCAACCTAAAATTTGGTCTGAATGATTGTCTTGAAAAAATCTCGAACTCGAACTCTCGAAATAACCTAACTCATCCCCTTGTACCCTTGAATTGATGACTCGAACATTTGACATAATGATCATACATGGAAAAAGCTCGAAGCAAAAATTACTCTGAAATTTCACCGTTAACGGATTTTGTCGTAACAACTCATTTTGTTAGCTCACCTGAGCAGGAATCGCTCAAGTGGGCTATTGTGGTTAGGTGGATGTTCGTCTTGTGTGGTGCGACGTCCGTCGTCAACATTTGCCTTGTATGCAATCAAGAGGCAACATTTTTTGCCCGATCAACCTAAAATTTGGTCTGAATGATTTTCTTGAAAAAATCTCGAACGAGTTAGAAATTAGGTCAATTGGGGTGAAAAACTAGGTCACAGGATATAATCTAGAGTTTTAAAATCTTAGAAAAACCTTGTATGCACTCTAGAGGCCACATTTTTTGAGGCCATATATTTTGCCCGATCAATCTGAAATTTGGTCAGAATGATTGTCTTGATGAAATCTCGGACGAGTTCGAAAATACCTGGGTCTAAAACTAGGTCACCGGGTCAAATCTTAGAAAAACCTTGTATGCACTCTCGAGACAAAATATTTTGCTCGATCAACCAGAAATTTGGTCAAACTGATTGTCTTGATGAAATCTCGGAAGAGTTCAAAATTGATTAACCTTGGGTCAATAACTAGGTCACAGGGTAAAATTTTAGAAAATCCTTATATGCACTCTAGACCACACTTTTGCCTAAATAACCTGAAATTTGGTTATAATGATTTAATCGATGCAATTTTTGATGAGTTTGAAATTCGGTCAACTGGGGTAACAAACTCAACTCATAGGAAAACCTTGAAAGTCAACCTGAAAATTGTAAAAAATAAGGATTCTCAAAGTGTATAAAAGCAACAGCATTGTTTAGTATAGTGAAATTCGTTCATAATTCCCTTTCTTAAACTACATTTGAAAATTTTGGACAGTATATTCAAGTGGTCGATTTAGGGCCACTATGGCCCTCTTGTTCAGGCTTAGGTATATACTATCCGTAAGATGAAGACAAGTTATAATTGTTATCTACCGCTATGAATCCAAAGCAAATCGTGCCCAAGGTGAGCTTTTGTGATCATTGAATGTCCGTCGTCTGTCGTCAGACGTCAACAGTTTTAGTGTATACACTCTAGAGATCACAAATATTGTCCAATCTTCTTGGAACTTGGTCAAAATGTTTGTCTGGTCACAAGGATGAACCCTTTTGAAAATGTGAATGATCTATGTCATATCTAGGGAAAAGGGGCCTAAATAACAATTTCTTGTTTACACTCTAGAGGCCAAAAAGATTGACCAACCGTCATGAAACTTGGTCAGAATTTTTGTCAGGCCACAAGGATTAACTCTTTTAAAAATGGGAAGGATGTATGCAATATCACGAGAAAAGGAGTCTTTATGACAATTTTCTTGTCAACTTTCTAGAGACCACAAATATGGTCCAGTCGTCATGCAACTTAGTCGGAATGTTTGTCAGTTCATATTTTGGAAGAATCCGTGCCATATAACCGGAAAAGGGGCCATAATGACAATTATCTTGTATACACTCTAGGGGCCACAAATATGAACCTATTTTCATGGAACTTGGTCAGAATGTTTGTCTGGTAACAAGGATAAACCCTATTGACAATTGGAAGGATCCATGCCATATCATGGGAAAAGGGGCCTTAATGACAATTTTCTTGTTAACACTTTTAGGGCCACAAATTTAGTCCTATCTTCATGAAACTTGGTCTAAATTTTTGTTTGGTCACAAGGATGGACCCAACTGAAAATGGGAAGAATCCATGCCATTTCAAGGAAAAAGGGGTCTTTATGACAATTATCTTGTTTACACTCTAGAAGCCACAAACATGGTCCAATCTTCATGAAGCTTGGTAAGAATGTTTGTCAGGTCACAAGGATGAAGCCTATAAAAAATGGGGAGGATCCGTGTCATATCACAGGAAAAGGGGCCTTAATGACAATGTTCTTGTTTACAGACTTAGAGGCCTTAAATCATAAAAGTACAACTTTGCTGAAAATTTGATTTATTTAATGAGACAAAGATACGAATGTGATCGGTCTTTGACCATCATGGTCCTCTTGTTTTAAAAATTCATGTAATGTGTCTCATGGAATCCCTTTTTGTTTGCTCACATGTGCAAGGCAGCTTTTACCAAAAGCTTAACTTTATTTTCTTCATTAAGGCCATGAAAGGTTTCTAACAGCAGAAAATTGCTGTAATCAGAATTTTTTCTGTCCTTAAAGTACTCTCCATTGAATTATCTGAAAAAGTTTGACATCTGTTAATGGTTTTGTTCTTTTTCCCCGTTGTTTAATGCGAATAACATAAGTTTTCTAACTTTCGAAAGTGAAAGAAAAATTGAATTAAAGGGATTTCAGAACAAAGAAGGTTTATACAAAATACGTCCTTGATTTATGTTTTATCTTTGATAAACACTCGTATGAATTACGCATAATACATTGATAAGAAAACAGAGCAGAGATTTTTCGTATGACAGACATGTTTTCCTTTCATATGGGAAGGAAACTTGCTCATGGTTTAGATTAAATTTTTCCTCATTTTTACAAAAATTGCTTGACTTTCTTGCTTAGAATTATGATTCAGTCCAAACGCTCACCCAAGTTAACTGACGCAAGATTTTTGACCCCACTTGACTCCATTTCTAACTTAAATAGTTTTCATCAAGGCAATCATTCCGATCTGACCAGATTTAAGCTTAATTGGGAAAAATATAGCCTCTGATTTGTCTACCCGGTTTTTCAAAGAATTGACCTTTTGAATCCCATTTTTAACTACGCTTGATCCAATTTGGAACTTGACCTAGATTTCATCAAGGCAATCATTCTGACCAGTTTTCAGGTTGATTGTCCGAAGAATATGGCTTCTAGTGTGTCTACAAGGGTTTTCGTAAATTAAACCTCTTGCCCCTATTTCTACCTCACTTGACCCGTTTCAAACCTGGCATAAATTTCACGAGACATTGATTCTGGCCAATTTTCAGGTAGATAGAGCAAACAAGAGGACCATGATGGTCCTTAATCGCTCACCTTCGTTTCTTTGTCATAATTGATAATTATCAAATTTCCAGTTAAAGTCATAATTTATGATTTGTTAAAGTGAAAACAAGAAAATTGTGATTTAGGCCCCTTTTCCCATGATATGGGATGGATCCTTCCCATTTTCAATAGGATTCATCCTTGTGACCTGACAAATATTTTGACAAAGTTTCATGATGATTGGACCATACTTGTGACCTCTAGAGTGTAAACAAGAAAATTGTCATCAAGGCCCCTTTTCCTGTGAAATGGCATGGATCATTCCCTTTTTAAAAACCGATCATCCTTGTGGCCTGACAAAGATTCTGACCAAAATTCATGACGATTGGACCATATTTGTGGCCTCTAGAGTGAAAACTAGAAAATTGTCTTTAAGGCCCCTTTTCCCGTGATATGGCATGGATCCTTCCCATTTTCAAGGGTTCATCCCTGTAACCTGACAAACATTTTGACCTAGTTTCATGACAATTGGACCATACTTCTGGCCTCTAGAGTGTAAGCAAGAAAATTTTCATCAAGAACCCTTTTCCCATGATATGGTATTGATCAATCCCATTCACAATAAGGTTCATCCTTGTAATTTGGAGAACATTCTGACAAAGTTTCATGATGATTGGACCATATTTGTGGCCTCTAGAATGTAAATAAGAAAACCGTCTTTAAGGCCCCTTTTTCTATGATATGGCATGGATCCTTCCAATTTTCAAAAGGATTCATCCCTGTAACCTGACAAACATTCTGACCTAGTTTCATGACAATTGGACCATATTTGTGGCCTCTAATGTGAAAACAATAAAATTGTCTTTTAGGCCCATTTTCCCGTAATATGGCATGGATCCTTCCCATTCTCAATAAGGTTCATCCTTGTAACATGGAGAACATTCTGACAAAGTGTCATGATGATTGGACCATATTTGTGGCCTCTACAGTGTAAACACTTAAATTGTTGACGTCTGACGACGGACACCCAATGACAACAAAGCTCACATTGAGCACGATGTGCTCAGGTGAGCTAAAATATTGCTTCTAGACTGTCTACAAGAGTGGACCTAGTAACCTAGTTTTTTAACCAACGTGACATAAATTCATTTAAGACCTGGATTTCATGAAGACAATTAATCTGCCCAATTTCCAAGTTTATTGAGCGAAACAAATTGTCATCTACAGTGTCTACAAGGTAATTGTTGACGACACACGACGGATATCACACAAAGGCTCACCTTAAGCACTTCGTGCTCAGGTGGACTAAATCAAAGTATTGAATGATAGCAAAGCATATATATTTTAGTAATTTTCCTGTCAAAAAATTATTATGATACAAAATCAGGGTTAAATTGAGCGAGGAGTTAAAAAGAACACTTTCGAGTGAGTCTTTATTTGAATATAGGTCATCCAAGTGACCGTACAATGTAGTGTGCATAGTGAATATTCTGGTCAAGCTAAGTCATTACTCTGCACACATGTGACATTCTTGGAAATCCACATTCCAATACATTGTACAACCGGGAGTGTGAAATATTTCTCATAAATCCCGATTTTTCTTTCCTTTTTTTTTCTGTTCAAATGTTATCATTTTCTAATTGAGTCCCCTTTCTGACATAAAAAAAGTTTTGTGGTCATTGTTCATAATGGGAAAGCCAAATTTTCATGTCCCTTCGTATGTTTTTTCAGATGAACTTTGCATTTTTAAAAGGTTTTATCATTGCTTTTCTGAACAGGTTTCGTCATAAATGCGCTAAATGTTTGGCCCTTAGAATGTTAACAAAAAAGTGTCAACAGGTATCCTTTCCTCGTGTTTTCATATGGAATATTTTAATTCAAACGGTTCATCTTAATGACCCGACAAAAATTACTAGCCAATATTCATGAAATGTCGCCCCTATGATATAAATAGTAAAGAGAGATGATGACGAACGACGTACAAGGGATATCACACAGCTCACCATAAGCCCGATTTGCCCTTACGAGCTTTGTAAAGTATGAGGGGGTTGAAACTGCAGACAAACATTGCTCTCAATGAGGGCCAAAATGAGGAATATTTGTTTTTCTTCAAACACACACACTTTCTTTTTCCTGCACCATTTGTAAATGCTTGTTTCCTTATTAAAAACAAGTCTAAATTCTGCTCCCAAAGTCCCTCATTCTGGTTAGTTCTTTAAGAATAAACGACTTCCAAGCGTTAAAACTTCTAGCTTTAACTTTAAGCTGTAGATACGAGCTTTGGTTGAAAAATCACCTTTTATAACTTTCATGAAATAAATCATGGAAACTGATATGAGAACTTGTTGAGTTTCTACTTAGATGTTTCTTGCGCGTTGGACCTAGGAAATGCGGCTTACTCAAATTTTAGTTACCAGATTTTTGCATCCGGCGATATTAAGGAAACTGATTTGTTAATGCAGCCTTATTGTTGTCGCACTGACCTTCCAAGGTTGACGAACGTACTAGTTAGTGTGCAAATAAATGTTTTAAATTTATTTAAAATTACGCAGAATTATCCGAATAACAGAAGACAAGAAAGCCTCGTCATTTCAAATCCCTCGTCAGATATGTTGTTACAGACACTTTATATGAAGCCGTTGGGATTTCCCCGTGTTCTCTAAAAATGGTGTTTGTAAACGAGGAAAGTCGAAAGACCTTTCGGAAATGTTTTCCGGTAGCGTCTATTTTCATTTCGGATAAAATGGCCGTAGATCTATTTTAGGGCTTTTAGAAAGGGATATTTCGAAATTTTATCGGTCAGAGTTGTATATTACGAATAATTCCTTGATTTGTATTTCGTGTGTTTCAAAAAGCCAATCAAAGGTATTCTTCGCCATCTGCAACTGGCAAAGAAAGGTTATGACAGAAGCGGTAATGACGCGTCGCTAACCCGACAAGATGGTGTCATCATTTAGCGACAGTCTATTACATGACTTGTTTTGATCCGCTCTAATATGTATGTTCGCCTTGATTATCGATTTTTTGCTAATGTGGACTTACTTTAAATCTTAATTAGGTAAATTCGTAAGACAGCCGGGGGTCAAATAACATGACGTTTTCCTTGAATCGGTTTAACTTTACGGGAGAACTTCTTTAAGTGGTGAAAGCATTCATTGATTTAGTGGTTAAGCCGCCAAGAGCAGTTTGCACTCATTTGAACTTTGAAAGTTCCTCAAAATTTTGTATGATAACTAAAGCCAGGTAGCTAAAAAGGGGGTATCATACAGACGATACTCTTCCTCAGCAATGACAAAGCATAATGCTGTGTGGTTGAATATGGAAAGTAAATAAGAAAATCAGCGAGTGAATTCAATCTTCTTAAAGCCACGTTATGGAATAGGGTAGGCCTAGTGGAGGATAGGGCCAGAAGTAACGAAATCTGGTAGACAACATATAAAGAATCTTGAAGAAGGTAACTGTGTGTTTGAACACACCAAAGTAACGGCAGACACGATAAAAACTAGACCAGGGGTGGTGGACATGGCTAGTCAATACGCCTTTATTATACTGCAAAGAAAATTCCAGCATTTACATTGATTAATGCTGACTCGACAAACATTGATATCTACGGCCGATCCGGTATAACTTCTAATGTTTACCTAAGGCGCCTGGCCGTTAACATAGACAAAAAATCGAAACGGTTATGGCAGCCATTATTCTGTCGCTTCGCTCATAACACGACCCGAATATACACACTAGGCTAGGGTTGAAAAGCATGTCAGTAATTAATATGCATATAAAAAAAGATATAGATGTCAATATATACCTTAAATTTTTACAAATCTGTTCATTTAAAGTGCAAAGTTTCTCGCAGGTTCAGCCAAGAACCGCTTTCATATCACAACATCGCAGAGTATGACGTCACTTTGTATTGATTTACTTTGCATAGGGGCGCAATAAGGGATATTGATGGTTTAAAAGAAATCTGTTTATACCAACGCCTTAAACAGGCAAAAGACAGATATTTAGCCCTAAAACTTCGAAATATGATAAATTCGTAATACGGCCACTTGCCTGGGTATATGACGATTTATTCCGGCATTAAAAATGATGACAACCCTCTCCTACGGCTCGGGTGACATGATTTTATCCAGCCG
Source organism: Fragum whitleyi (assembly GCA_948146395.1). Classification (NCBI taxonomy): domain Eukaryota; kingdom Metazoa; phylum Mollusca; class Bivalvia; order Cardiida; family Cardiidae; genus Fragum; species Fragum whitleyi. Next base: position 51,054,645 of record OX411549.1, on the reverse strand, counting down.
GGAATAAATCGTCATATACCCCGGCAAGAAACCGTATAACTAATATTGCTATGGGAAAGAGAGATAGGAATAACCCTTAAACTACAAGGTGGTTTCAAAAAAGTATAAAGCGATGTCCAGATATTAGAGTCAGGAAACCTAAAGCCATGGAAATTGCAAGAGCAAAATCTACTTCAGAGCGGATATTTCAATGAACTAGACACACTTTTAACCAAATACAACTTGAAACATTTCCCTGAGAATCTACAATATTGACGAAAAAAATCTAAAGTCTAAAGCCGATCTACTCGCCACCTAAGATAGTGTGTGGGTTGGGAACACTTCAACAGCCGATGCAACGCCCCATGTTGTAACCCCTGGAAAATTTAAAACGGCCACTGTGATTGAATTTGGGAATGCCCTGGGACATCAGATTCCGCATATCTTTATTTTTGTCTGGTAAAAGAACGCGCCAAGATCTAGTATGTGCTTCTCCTAGGACAGATGGTACTGGGAGTCCAACAGTATTATCTAATGTGGACATTTTTAAGAATAACCTGAAAAACAACCACTACCACGGACAGGAATAAAAGCAAATCAAAAGGTAGATGTTTCATGAGAGTCTCATATTTCTAAGATAGACACTGACATAATAATAGGCACGTTCATTGTTTTGCTCAACTTAAATTTATAACACTTTCTTTTCTTAAAAAGAATGAAAAGTCACTATTAATAAACTTTGCACAAGACAAAAAACTCGTGTTTTCTATGCAAAAAAAAAAAAACTCAACTTGTATAGACTATGACCCTTTCTTTGCGCCATGCATATTTTTGTTTGAAGTGTGTGACTATTGGATAACGTAAACAATGAACTGCCAATTTAAGCAGGTTATTCGAACTTGCCCATTACAATAGATTGAGGGGTTACAACAGGAAGGCCAGGGAGCAAGAATAGAAATGATTTAAGGTAAGGTTTAAAGGAAATCTGTTTCTCTTGTATTTATATAAATAAATATGAAATATAAAAGTTGAACCATTAGGTGCGAGGCAGAGGGTTCTTTGTGGATACTGTACTATTAAGTACTACCAATAAGTACTATCGCTTATTGTGAGCATTTGCGCAAGCTGTAAATCTGTAAAATTGTTTTCCAAACGAATTTAAATTGGCAGCATATGGCAAGAACTATGCTGAATCCGAGGAAAATGTAATGCATATGAAGTCCATCTAAAGACCTATTCTTGCTATGCAAAAAAGGAAATATATAAAATATTAAGAAAATCGAATTAAGAAACAACCGCTTGTGTTAATGACCAAAAAATTGATACTATCTTTGTGATGTATAAAAATGTCATCCTCTTTGTGCTATCGTGTTTGTTGTGCTGAGCACAATAACAGCGGTTCTATTAGCACGCCTACTAATAAAATTTACCCCAATATACTATGATCCTTTTCACTGTTTACAGAGTGTGCAAATGTAGTGTTGCGCTCATCTCTTTCTAACTTTATGTTGTATTTTTGTCTTTATGCTTCATCTAATTATATATTTTTCACAGGCATTGTAAGTGCAGCTTTTCAAGTTACAATGAGTATTGAATACAATGTAATACAACCATAACACGCAATGCTATCATTTCAAATGATGAACTAAAACGTGTACGTAAAGTATTTTTTTAATTGATTATTAATTTTATTTCTTAATATCCTTTTTATTTGTTTACTTCAAAAATAAAGTTGCACCCGGCTTCACTGACTTTACTTTTACCAAAAATTACAATACAGAATATTTTACTTTTTCTACAAGTAGCCTGATATCTGTCGAGACACTTGAGATTTTCATTTTTCCGCAATTAAAGAACGGAGTCGTATTCCTCTGTATATTGAAACCTTAAAAATGTACGAATTGTGATAGCCTTGTAGTTGGCAGTTAATTTATTTGTCGACATCCTTATTATAAAGCCTTTGTTTAAAGTATTTTTAGATATGCCATTTTTGAATTGACCAAATCCATAAAACAACATAGATTTGAATGGATTGTTAGAAAATATACATGTACATCCAGCATCCTGCAAAGGAATTACCCTTTCAATTATTCCATACCACACTATTACAGTGCTTACAATATTTTGATTGTTCCTTTTGTGTTGTCGCTTTCATTCTTTTCGAAGGAATACTATGATTAATATTTTTTTTTCAAAAAGTCTACCTAAGTTATTGAATTTGTGTCACATGTATAAAGCTTAACAGTGAGAATTCTTTGTCGGGCGAAATATTCCACATTTCGGTGTGTACATGTATGACAAAGGAGAAACAGAGGCGGTAGTTTCTAATTAAATTCGGCAATTTTCTGCTATAAGACGTAGCTTCAGGCAGAAATTACGAAGAAAATTTCAGAAAATTCCTCCGTGTTTCGTGCGACCCTAAATTAACAATGCGCAGTTGAATTCAATTATTGAAAATTGAGAAATAAACTTGCAATTTTTTCTCTGCATTTTAACATTAAGGATGGAAATACAATATAGAAAAGAAACAATATTTGATGAGCATGTGCGGTAGATTTCTATTAATCGTATGTGTGTGCAAATTTAAGACTAAACATTTCCTGTGCATCCATGCTGTCTGTTAGATTTCACTTCGCTTTTTGAAGATAGCTTTGACGAACATTTTCGTTAAATGATCATCGAAGACTCTCGAAACATTGTATGGATACTTGCGTTCGAAATTTGTCGAAATTCTCGTTCAAGTTTTCTTAAAAATTGATTTAGTTTTCTATCTCTCTGTAGGTAATTAAATTACATGAATTGTGTGAGCCGCGCTAAAAAATATAACTTAAGACAATCACGTAAATTTCAAAATACTTCTGCAAAGTCTGTAATTTATCATATAATCGGTGGTTCTGTGAATATTATTAAAACACGAGAAAGCTATGCGTTGATAAGAAATTAATTTATAAGGTGTTCGATAAGTCTATCCTTCCCATTGAACTACGTAGTCTATAAGATGTTCCTCTTGTATCTTTACTTTGATAACTCGTCGCGAAACCAGTGAAATTACACCTTGCCCTTATTTGACGTTATCTAATATAAGCCTAGTGGACCTCGCTTAGTTACCACTCGATTTGCATTTTTTTATTCTTTTTTATAATTATTATTATTATATTTTTAGAATGTTCATATTTTCAATTATTTTGGCCTTAAAGAAATATATTTATAGTTTTTCTTCTTTTTTTATATCTCTTTTAATGTAAGATAGATTAATAAATTACTAGTATGGATTACAGCAAAAGCTATATTTTCACAAGTGATTCCCCCAGTCGTGAAAATATAGCTTTGCTGTTTATTCAATGAAAGATATACCGTCGTTATTTACATGCGTTAACGAAAACTGTCGACTTACTTTTGAAAGAATCCAATATATTGAAAAGTAAACTCGCCAAATTACGATATGGCTAAGCAACGCGAGTTGATTAATAAAGCAGAATAAGTCGATCATACACTGAGTAAAACATTTGTGCTCTTTGTCCTCGCTTAAGCGGAAGTCGTCCGTTACGTAGCTTCCGTACACTGCAGTAAAACTGTTTAGAAAAAAGAAGCCATGACTATGTTGCAAACCACATTAAAAGTCGCTTTTAACCTAGACCGATGAAAAAGACACATCAATCCAAATAATTCCATTTTTAAATCGATTTTTCTGAAGGGAAGAAGACGAATTTCGTGTTGTGTAACCGTCTCGAAAGTGGCGTAATTAGCGAAACAATTTTCCTGTCATTTCTGTTACGAAATATATCTCCTAGCTTCAATAACTCAATAAAATTTGCTATCTCATATTTCGTGGTTCGTGATTTAGTTTCATGATTCATGATGGGTATAAATTTATATTTGAAGCGAGATGATTGCCATACACATATTGTCTTCAGTGGGCCTACCCCCACCCCACCCCCGCAAAACTTGTTCAATCATATTCGACTATCAAGATTAGCTACGTGAGTTCTGCATTTTTTTGAAAGAGATGGATTTTAAATATCTAAAGTATGTTGCCTTTTTTAAGTTTACCTGCCCTGCGTTCAGGATGAAAAAACGGCGCAAACTGTTTGCCAATTGTATCCCGCTTTGCATGTGCATTTGCGTGAAAAGCGGGGTGTATTTGGCAAACAGTTTACATCGTTATTGTCATCCTGAACACCGGGCTGGGCACATTGTGCTAAAGAGGAGCTTTTGTAATCTAGTCCGTCGTCCATAAAGAGGCTCAGTTTCAAATTTCTTATTTACACTCTAGAGGCCACAAATCATTAAAGTACAATCATGACTTTTGTCGGAAAATTGATAATTATTGATTAAGACTAAAATACGAAGTTGAGCGGTGAAGGACCATCATGCTCCTCTTATTTTTGTTTGTTTGTTTGGTTTTTATTGTTTGAACAGTTGCTAATTATCGACTAATAACGTGTTAATGTTGACGAGACAAGGGGCTAAGTTATCTCTGTATTGTTGCCCGCTTTAAAATATGTTGACTCGTATAAGCGAAACGAATTACAAAACGTGTGAATTAATCTTGTTTATTTAAATGTATATGTTCTTCAACTTTGAATTCTTATAGTCAAGTCTATGTCAACCCTGGAAATTTTCTGCCACAGAGGCGGGAAAGACGTACATCAGTCAGCATTCATGTGCAGCCTGATCCTCATCTACTCCGCTATGTAATTGAGTCATGTTTGTCTAGAAATTCATTGGCCGAAATAGAATTCAAAAATAATTTCAAAGAGCACTCCCAGTGCTTTCTTCCATTTTGAATTTGTTTAGAATTTGATTCGATACTGCAAAATTGTTTCTATGCATTGCGATGGTTAAAATTAAATATCTATGTTGACTTATAAATAAAAAGAATCTCTTAGTTAGGCAATATCAAATTGAACAACACAGAGGTACTGCTTGTAATGTTTTTACCCGAAAAATAATCTACTCTCCTTTTTCAATTTCAATTTCATCATTGGTATGCAAAAACTACTTAATCTAATGTTTAGGTGATCGTACCACGTGTATGGGTCCACGGGTTTGGGTGGTTGATAGAAGGTCGAGTCGGTTATACACTGTAGACGGATTCGACATTGGATCGCTCACTTCGAATTGTGGAGATATATGTGGCTTCTATAGCGATATTTGTAAGCATGGCGCGAGTATACATTTCAATGTGCGTGTGAGTGTTGTTTTTTTGTGTGTGTGTGGGGGGGATGTATGTGTGTGAGCCTTTTTTTCACGTGTTATTAGTATATATTGTTGTAGACGATGTATCTTATGTACAAGTCTGATTAAAGAGTTCTTCTTCTTCTTCATCAAGTTATTTCTCAGACAGCAGGCTACCAGCTCTAGACTGGTGCAAATATCGACTAGAAAAGGCTATTCTGATATTTGATAGTAAGACAAGTCTTCATCCGACTCAATGCGGGCCAGAAATAAGTTGGCCGGTAGATTGATATCATTGATCGTGCATTGTTGGTACTGCCAGCCCGATTAGCTCAGTATGTAGATCACAGGACTTCAAATCCATTGAAGTACGACCGCGTTGGTTCGAATCCCAGTGGCACACTAAGAAAACTAATTGTCGTTTGGATGAGTCGTTTAACAGCGGTCACGTGAGACGGTGCTACACACCGAGCACGTTAAAGAATCTGGCGGATCTCAGCAGCAGTTTCGTCATGTATCCTTGAACTATCCCCCGTAACAACTAACCGTCTTCTGGAAGCGTCGTTCGTATGGGCATGTGCTACGGTAGCGACGATAAATAAACGGAAATACACACACATGGTTAATGCTGAATATCGATGCAATACTAATGTTTATATGACCTATAGTTAGTTACATTATGAAATTGACATTTGAAATCACTTATTTCAAACACTCGCTCAAACCATTCAGTTACGCTCAAACCCATTGAAAAAATATTGGATCAAGTCGTTCAAAACAAATTTTGATAGAGAAAAATCGCGATTTCCCTGACATAATTCAAATTGTTAGCTAATCGTAGGTTCTTGAAGAAATAGGAAGCTATGTGTAAAACTTGCATGCAATTTTTTAAGGGAGGTAACAAAACAAAATTTTCGATATTAATCTCCCATTCATTTCACTCAAAACTCCTTCCACACAGTTAGGTCAATTTTATTCCTAAATCATTCCAAAATTATTCACCTTGTCAATTTCACGATGTTGTTAACTGTACTTATGTTTATATGACCTACGCCTGGGAATAATTTTTTTGATATGACGCGGATGTTATTAAAATAGTGGAATAAATATGTAAATGAGCTTTGAACTTAAAGTAACGTTATTTTTTGTTGTGGAAATGATGTCATGAATTATTTGATGACGTTAATTCGCTAACGGTGTTGTACGTTTCATGGAATATTTCCAATCATGAAATTTCTTAAATTTCCTCGATTTATTATATAAATTCATGTCATATTATAAAATGAATGTCAAACTTGTGCTCATAAAATACCGTATTTGTTAAACTCGTCATGCAAGACAGATAAAAACTCGGCATTGACTCGTTAGCTCCACTGGCCGAAGGCCAGCGAGCTATTGTCATGGCGAGGTGTCCGTCGTGCGTCCGTCCGTGCGTCCGTCCGTGCGTGCGTAAACTTTTCTTTAAACATCTTCTCCTCCTGAACCAATGGGTGGATTTTGATGAAACTTGGCCAGAATGTTCCTTGGGTGACCCTCTTCTAAAGTTGTTCAAGAAATTTGGATTGATCCCCAAATATGGGCGTGGCAGGGCGGGGCTTATTTTGACCCCGAAATCTTTGAACGACATCTCCTCCTGAACCATTGGGTTGATTTCAATGAAACTTTACCAGAATGTTCCTTGTGTGACCCTCTTCTAAAGTTGTTCAAAAAATTTGGATTGACCCCCAAATATGGGCGTGGCAGGGCAGGGCTTATTTTGACCTCAAAATCTTTGAACGACATCTCCTCCTGAACTATAAGGCTTATTTCAATGAAACTTTACCAGAATGTTCCTTGTGTGACCCTCTTCTAAAGTTGTTCAAGAAATTTGGATTGACCCCCAAATATGGGTGTGGCAGGGCGGGGCTTTTTTTGACCCCGAAATCTTTGAACGACATCTCCTCCTGAACCATAAGGCTTATTTCAATAAAACTTTACCAGAATGTTCCTTGTGTGACCCTCTTCTTAAGTTGTTCAAGACAAATTTGATTGGATGAGATCCACTAGATCAATAAAATTCAGGTCAGCGGTTTATGGCCATTCTGGTCCTCTTGTTTCAAAGTGATATCTATATAGTTTTCTTCCTCGTAATTTTACATATAAGTTAAATAAGTTCATTTCTTCACAAGTTAGTTTCAACTTAGAAAAAGTCAGAATTCCTTTTGAATGCTGTTCACTTTCATTACCTTCTATTTTCAATATCTCTCTTTCAAATCTTGAGATTTTTAATCCAGTGGAGCGATACAGGCCCTCTTGGGCCTCTTGTTTTTATATTTTTATAGATGACTTGTTGAAAACTCGGTATTTATTGACCGATTATTCAATATCCTCTTTTTCTAATTTGGCGCTGGGCGATCTGGAAAAGTTTTGAGCGTAAAGAGTCTCCATTTCAGAATGTTTCTCTCTGTATATTGTACATAAACATTCAGAGGGAGCAGGTTTGAAGGTTCTCCTCATAAATGAAAACATTTTTTTTTTCCTATCAATTTTGTTTTACAAAACCACATTCTTAATACTAAGATTTTCTTTTAAAGTCTCTGGATAATTTTAGACTAGAAGAAAATTAGATACAGTACTTGTACAGAAAACCTTTTGTTTTGATGTCCGATTTTCAACTTCAAATAAAAAGCAGAGACTTCAAACTGTTTGCTGTATGTTTCATAACAACAAATTCACTTTGAATGGTTTAAAATACTTATCAGTATGTTCTTATTTATATAACAGATGAATCTTCAAAATAGACTAACCCGTTAGTCAAAGCATTTTTTCGTGTCGTGCTAATATTGGGTTTAACGACGACGCTATCAAATATTCATAACACAATCTTTGAGGCAACAATTAGAATAACACGTGGTAGACATCACGTGACCGTTTGATTTATATTGATGCGCACATATGTACATGTGACCATGTGACCCGTCACATGAAAAAGCCCATTGGGTTCGAAAGTCACAGGATTCAGTGAGAATAATGCAACAATCTTTATTTGAAATCAAAATGACCCGACATATTTTTCAATAATCATTGTATGAAGCGACCATTCATTACCATGAGCGACTGTTTTACGAGGTCCCCTAGATAGTCGCTTCACACAAGTTTTATTTAACTTAGAATGTTTGCACGCAATATAGATATTTCCATATACTTTGAACTTTCATTGTATATCAGGAATACGTGTGATACTTATTTTCATTTCATACCTCCATAAAGTGAAATGATTACTATACTATTATTCTGATCAGCTTATAAAGTTATTTAATATCACGCACGGTTTCATACAAAACGGACTGTAACGGATTTGCATGTGCTATAAAATTCCATTCTTTGACAAGGATTATAGTGATTTTTAAATATTTTACCAAGATACAAACACGAAACAGAAATATAGAAATACCAGTGACAGAATTTATGATTCAAGAAATCCAGACTGAATCTAGTCGTATTATAGGACACTGGGGAATTATTAAAAAGCTGTTTACGAGAAACTGAAGGATTATGTATTTTAAGAAGGATTATAGAATAGTAATTTAACTCATTTCTAAATCCTGAATTTTTAAACATGTTCTACTTAAGGTTTTTTTTTGTTTCTCACGTCATAGCTCCACTTGTCTTCTATAACGAACATTAATCAGGCATATCCTTGTCTTACACATGCATGACTGATCACATTTGATGCAGGGATGTGGAATTCCAATGCCCGACTTGTCCGACACGGGCTTGTCTACTTGCGGGCAAGCACATTTTTCGAGGCCACTATTCCGTGGACAAGTAAATACCAGCAAATCTTACTACAGTACTAAAAAGATCTAGGAGAAAAGTCATCCTTTTGTTTGTATCAAAGAGAAGAAAACATTGTCTTTAATGAAGAAAATGCTGGGTTACAGCATTTTCTTCATTAAAAACAATATTTTCTAAGTATTTATCTTCCTATTTTACGTGGATAAGTTCATTTTGATCATGAGCAAATAAAAAATCGGCTTTGACTTGTCCAGGGAGAATTGGAAAAACTCTGTATTTCCTCACCCCTGCAATCTAAATAACACCGTCGGGACGTCATGTAACGCAAGTTATCTCGGCTTTATCTTTGCTCTCAAAAATGAGGTTTAACGTACATATTGGTTTAAGTGACAAAAAAATTCTGTTAATCCATTGCGTTTAGAATAGATAAGTTATAAAGCTACAACGTTGATAATGGCTATGAATTAATATAATGTTTGTCGTTTGTGCCAAAGCCTCGGATATACCAGCACAATAAACCTTCAATGGCCCAGTGAGGCGCAATAATTGTGTTATTTTAAGATACGTATTGAACCACTCGAAAACCATCATCGTTTAGATCTACGGAATAAACCCGGAAAAATAAAAGTGTGACAACCTACGTCATCTTCTACGTCACCGGCCTCATGAGTTCGCCAGCTTATTTTCATTACAAATTCCATGGTTTCAGCGTATGATAAAATATTTGTTTAGATCTTTTCTTCAAAGCTTGCCCATCTGGTTCCTGACACTTTCTTTGGTTAATACAAACTGCGTTAGGATGGAAAAGTGCAATGGAAATTTCACTTACTTTGAGCTATTCAGTCGAAGGAGAGACAAGACTTTCAGCAATCAGAAAGGCATTTATGGTCAAATATTGAAAGTACAATGTACTGCGGTGTTGGAATGCGTTCAATGCCCGCCGCCCCTTGCAACATTCTGTTGATGCTAATTACGCCCATGGTGGTTATGATAAAAACATATCAAAAACTTAGATCTGACAGACGAATACATATTGCTTTCGCCAATATAGCGAAAGTAGCCGAGAATACTTGTAATGAGATAATATCGGAAATTATGATATAGTCCTGCGATTGAAATGAAAAGATTCGCAAAACATTATGAAAAGGACAGCAAGTTCGGATAAATGCAACTTGAGGAATCATTAATCATTTTCTGAAACATTTTGCTATCTTGAACGCATGACAGCAATACGGGCACTTTCGATCAATTATGCTAAGAGAATGTTTGGAGGTCTTTAATGAATATGTAGATCGTTTGAAATACATGTACAATAATACAATTTTAAATACAGCGTAGTGATATGCAAGCCCAAATCACTTCGTGTCGCACAAAAGTTGATGACGTATACTAGACCTATTTTTTGCGCGCGTGTGTGCACAAAAAAGCTACGTAGTATACAAGTTGTTCGGTTTTTTAATCGATTATCTTTTCCTGGTCAATTCCCAGGATAAAGGATCTATGTTGGAATTGCAATGCATTCCAACATAAAAATTGTGTCCATGTGTAAGACCTTTTTAAATAGCGACAAGCCAACGGTCCTACATAATAACGTAGGTTGTCACCCCTGAAAGCGCGTTGTTTCGCACGTCCGGAACATGACGTCAAACGCATCTTCGTTCCCGACGAATGCAAAGTTAACGAAAACTTAATAAAACTGGGTATATCATGATTTAATATTTAAACGTGATTCACTACGTTTTGTAGTCAAATTAAGATATGCGAACAAAAGATCTCAAGGTACTACGGGAAAGCATCTAAGAATATTGTTTTTCTTCAAGCGTATAGATTGAAGTACCACCAGCGGCAAAGCTACATGTACCTAAAGATGAACCAAAATTAGTTCACTTACCTCCGAGGTACTTTCAAGTTTACACTAAAGTCCTAGCGGTGTTCCGAATGTCATTGAACTAGAACTTATTGCATGTGCACCTTCTCGAATTAAATCAGACTATAGTGATCTTGTATACTGAACCATAAAAGTAACGTCGCATTATTTATACTTGAAGATAGGGTGAAATTAAGAGGTATTTAATGATCCTTGGTTATAATAAATTTGACTGAACTCAAGTTAAAGAAAAGATACCCCTTTCAGTTTTAGTCGTTTTCTATTTCCTATCTAAATGAGGAGGTCATTAGAGGGGCAAACTTGTCAATGACATTTCGCAAAAATCAAATGTACTTTATATACCTTGGTAGGTACTGTGCTGTTGTTAAATTAAAACAACCAAAAAACACATTGACTTTTCGTGTTAACTATCATGAGAAATCCTCCAAGATTCCTTTCCAAAATCGGGAGAAAAGAATTTAAATATTTCTTCCTCTGAAATCAACCATTCAGTTATTAGCCAATATCTCTAGCACCAAAGAATGACAAAAAATAGGTGGTATTGGCAACTTAAGAATGGAACATACGCATTTCACAGAAAACATCGTCCCTCCACAATATCTTTTGAATAAGTCTTCGGCAACCCCCCCCCCCCCCCCCCCCCCCAAAAAAAAAAAAACGTACTCTAAAATCCCATCTTTACACACACGCATCTATTCATGGACCAAATTACCAACCACTGCCTAGATCTAATTGAGCGTGGCTTCGACATACTTCTTTGCAGTTAAGACGAACGTATCGCCGATAGTCAACTACCGTAATCATTAATGTTTTACAAATATTTGACCGTTCTTTCTTCGGAATATACAGAATTCCTTTGGTGAAATGGCTTATTTTTATACGTCTCTTCACAAACAGATTTATCTACTAATAAAATTGCTCCAGTGTGACGTTTCTTTTATGGTTTAGTATATATCCGACACAAAGATGTGAAAGCCCAATTGACAACAGGATTTCGTTTTTATTAGATTTTCTTCTGTCCAAATGTGTTGTCCATTGTAATTGTCTAGAAGGATTTGACAGCCGTAAATGGTGCCAGTCCCTTGTCTCTATCGTCGTTTTTAAAAGAGATGCAGAGATTTTTTGAATTCATTGAAGTATGAAACTAAAATTCTAATCACATTGTATCAATATACACAGCGGATTTAAACAAAAGTGATTAGGTTTTCAAGTATATGAAATGAAATGAAAATGGACGAAATTACCTTCCGATTAAAAAAAAGGACCGTTCCAAATTTACTACTCCAAATTTGATAAAGACCACTAAAAAGATTTCGCTTAACTTTAACATTAGAATGAAGGTACGAAGTTTTCATCCTATTATACAAAGTGTGTGGAAGCGAAACACTGGTTGAAACATGGTTTAGACATGGTCAATAATGGCGGAAAACACGTAATAGTAGCTGAAAAATACTGTTTTGAAAATCGAGTAATGTGATTTAATTTTGCTGAAAACATGATTATTTTAGAGATTAAAGTGATTTTTTTACCTTTGATAACCCTCTAAGATTTATAAAAAGTTCTTTGGGATGCTTTCAATATAGGACTTGAGTCTGCCCGCCCACAGTTGTTTGCTTTGCTAGACAGGCAAATATCGTAGTCTGTTACATTTTCAAGTCATATCCAAGCAGGTCTTTGGCAGATAGACATTCTGCTCTTAAAATGTAGTCTTTATGTTCGTTCGCTTTAATCTTCTCCTCTTAAATTGTAGTCTATGTGTACGCTTTGTTGACCCCTGCCTTCTTTGGATGGCTATTTTAGAGAGCTTTATTAAGTCAAACCCTAGAAAAGAACTCGAGAGGGCAGCATATGCATATATGATGTCATTGGAGTATCAGGACTAAATCATTGTGCCTTTTTAACGATTGGTAGGCCCGTTTTTCATTGCACTCTTATAGCCATCCTTACGTCACTGATCACGAACACGAAAGTCATGAACAACAACAATAACAGTCGGTTAAATCGTGAAATTGACATTCACCTTATTCAAAACTATTCTAAATCGCTGACTCAACACTCCATACATTCATTTCAAACACTCACTCAAACCACTCAAAAACGTTCAAATCCATTGAAAAATATAGAATCAACAACGTCATTCAAAATAAATTTTGATAGAGAAAAATCGCGATTACACTGACAAAATTCAAACTGTTAGCTTCTCATAGGTTCTTGAAGAAATAGGAAGCTACGTATAGAACTTGTTTGAATATTTTATTAAATGGAGGTAATCAAAATCGCCAATTTTGTTCATCCTGAACAAAATTTGCGATATGGATTACTTCCCATGAGCTTCACTCAAAACTCGATCCACACACTCATTCAATTTCATTCCTAAATCATTCCAAAATCATTAACCTTGTCAATTTCACGATGTTGTTAACTGTATGAATACGGAAAGTCCATGGCCATAAATATCTAACAAAGGCGTTATTGCAATATTCAGATTCCCTAGAAATCAGAAATTTTACACACGTATTCAATCTAAATCTTTAGAAAAAGCGCAACTGTTTAAAACTTGCATAACTGCATTTTTCATTAACATATTTGAAATACTGGTCATTAGGTCGCCATATGGCTATTTCTGACTTAATTCAAAGAAAGTTCTTCTCAAATGGCAATTGGCAAGGCATAAAGGAAAAGGGGGGTCATCATCGACTAAGTTCAATAAAGGAACTTCAAAAAGAATGGACTATCTTCCAAAGTTCACAGACTCTTAATTTAGTTCAGCGCGACTTCAATATATAATAAACTGTAAAAGTTATCATAGGGTTAAGCAAACCATGGTCCGGCGGCTGTAGCAAGCAACACACCATAGGGATGTTTAAATCTAAATTTGATAGCTTCGGAACGCTAACAAATATGAGAAGCCGTTTTTGATCTTAAATGCTGTAGAATAGCCTACGCAAGCAAATGTTCCGCCCGATTTAGTCAATTTCCATTTTTCCAATTTGTAAAAAAAAATTCTCCCACTTCGAGTTACCCCGTACCATTGCCCCTACCAGTTTAAAATCAATTCATTGTTGCTTTAGCACAAAATTACGGTAAAATGATTCTATTTTCAGACTTAAAACGAAAAAAGGTATTTCATTCCAAGGTAATAACTACCCTTAATATAAAAGTGGTCCTTGTCAATTTTTGAGTAGTATATATCCAACTGCATTAAATCTCATAGATGCTTCCAAATTAACACCGGGTTATGAAAACAAAAATTATTTATTTTTTTTAGATTTTATTGAAGTTGTTGAATGGTTTGAGTAAGTGTTTTAAATACACGTTAATTAATTGGTCGCTGAGCGAGCGGTTAACAATGATTTTAAGTTGAGTGAGTGTCAATTTCGCAATCTTACTGTATCATTTCCAAACACTAGAGGCTATTGACGTATAGAATCCCTTCAAAACACGACCCCGTCAACGTTGTAAGAACTCGATTCTAAAACATAAACATAAAGTCTCGTGAAACTTAATTCTCTTGAAAATTTAAACCATTTAAAATAAGGAATATAATGACGGATAATGTGTTTGAATTATCTAATTTATATTCTCTTTGAAACATTTGCAAGTTAATACAGCTAGTTACATCGTGAAATTGACATTCATCTCGATCAAAACCATTCTAAATCGCTCACTCAGCGCTCTAATCACTCATTCTAAACACTCTCAAAACATTCAATAACGCTCTTACCCACTGAAAAATATAGAATCATCAACGTCATTTAAAATAAATATTGATAGAGAAAATCACGATTTCACTGATATAATTCAAATTGCTAGCGTCTAATTAGGTCATGAAGACACAGGAAGCTATGTATGGAACTTTTATGCATATTTTATTAAAGGGAGGTAAACAGTGTCGCTAATTTTGTTCATCCTGAACAAAATTTGCGATATTGGATTACCTCCCTTTAATTTCACTCAAGACTCGCTCCACAGACTCATTCAATTTCATTCCAATAGCATTCCCAAATCATTTATTATGACAATTTCACAATGTTCTTAACTGTAGAATTTTATATCGAGAACCTTTGCATAGTTTGAGATTTTAAAATTCTGTTGTCTCACTGAAGATTTGGGGTGATTCAGAAAGATTTTTTAAGGTTTCTAACTTGACCATACTGCCCTCCAATTCCGAGACCTAGATTTGACGACTTAATAGTAATACTCTTTATGCTTACAATACGGCCTACGGCTCATGAGTCAGAAAACCTCGTTGAATACATTCAATATCACAAGGCTGATATTGAACTGTTTGGTAAATCACTCGGTGTTTCATATTATGGAATATTTGGCCGTTTTCAAGAAAAACTAAACAAATCCGATTACCAGAACAATATTATAACCAAAGCACTGAAAGTACTTCGATGTTGGAATGCCTCTGTTACTGTTTATTTTATACGCTATCTACGTTAACAGCCGAAGAGAATGCTCTCAGTATGGTGAACTCTCTTAAATGAGTCGAAACAAGTGGGAAAGCATGTGTGTGTGTGATAACAACAGAATGTAATAAGGCCCCTTTTAAGGTGATGCGGTAGAATATAACAAAACACCCACATTTTGTACAAAGTCCGGTATTTGAGAACATTCCTTAAAATTATTAAAAGCTGATCTTTAATGTAGAAGACCAAAGATCGCACGGTATTTTGGCATCATTTTCCAGGACGCAGCAAGATACTTCAAAACACCGATAATTTGCGCAAGATGAGGTGACAAGGAACATTTTATGAAAGTTTCATCCAAATCATACGATATTTGTAGGAGGAGTTGCGTTCAAAAAATATTTTTACACCTGAAAATTTACGTTAAAAAGGTTTGTTAATTGAATTTATTTAATACTTTTCGGTGGTTTATCGAGAAATAACGGTAGATTATCACTTGATAATCTCATCGCAAAAGTAGTGAAATTATCAAAAAATTATACCCTGCTTTTGTGCATTTCATCCTATCTGACGTCATCTATGCGGGGCGAAAAAAGTGACGTCACAATGAACGTTGCATAGTAATCACATGCAAAATGACGCGCTTTACAAAAATATGTCCTAGGAATTTCACATTTTGTCTCATTTTTGCATTAAAGAAATAGAATAATCGTTTGTTTTCGAGTAAGATCGATTAATATTTCATTTCGTGAACAACAATAGCTATATTTTCATGTGAAAATATAGCTTTTGTTGTTCACTCAAACGATTAGCCTCTTTGTCTCCTGTCCATGACGCGGAAAATATCATAAAACCTGGTCTACTAAGGATAGCTAACTGTGAATATGAAATCGGATCAGTAGTTGGATATGCTGCGTTTACAAGATTGTATAAAGGATCAATTTTCCCGTGATACAGCAAGATATATCCCAAAACCCCGACATTATGCACAAAGACAGGTGACTAGGAACATTCTATGAAACTTTCATACAAATCGACCTTCAAATGTAGGAAGAGTTACGTTCACAAAATAATTGCAGACGTACGGACGGACTGACGGACAACCAGAATGATACCAACGAACACATTCGGCGGCATAAAAAAGGGACATTATACTTTGCTCCCATTGTTATATATGTGGTGATATGGATTGCTTTCACGAATAATAGTGTCTAACTATTTCTATATTCAAATTGCTGACTACCGCCACACAATTTACATTTCAAGCTTTTAGGGGGGAGGGCGGGAGGTTGGACACACTTCAAGCAGTTTGGCTCATATTTAGGCCCAACCTGAGTACATCTAGTGTTATTTAGAAACAAAGAATGAAAGTCTTCAAAAATCAACTTCTCTAAACCAGACGGCAGACAGCTTTAATATTTCGTATGTTACATAGTCTAGGAGATCTCTATCAAGTGCGTTTATATCATGCTCCAGGGGCGGTATTTTAGTCCAGTCAAATTATGGTAGGACCCAAAACAAATTGCAACAAAAACAATGTTGTGTTTTTTTGACATCCATAGATATACCCATTTAACATATGTAAAGTAGGACAAAATCGGAAGATACGTATTTTGATTTTTTTCGTGATTTTTATCATAGATTTTTCCCAACTAGACCTGTAAAGACAATTTGACAGAAAACATGTTAAATTCTAAATTGGAAGTTGTTTGTATATCAAAAGCCATGTAGTGGATTAAAATAAGTCATTGGCTGACTGAAAATAGGATATTCTTTGTTATTTGGTCAGTTTTAGAGATAATTTGTAAAACATCTTACCCCACCCACTCACTTTAACATTGAGAAAGGTAGAAAATGGTCGCTTTAGCAAAAAAGGGGCGTTGGATTCAAGAAAAAGGTCTGAAACATTTTCAACAGTCCAAAGTCTTTTGGATGTCCAAGTTAAAGTAGATTTGAACCTTTTTTAGCCTTCCCCCCCCCCCTTCCTCCCTCATGTACAAAATTTTAGGTGAGCAAGTGTAACTAAAAATAGTTGTAGATATAATCACTAGTCTTATTTAGCACATCAAAAAAAGAAATCTTTCTAAAATTTAGATTTGATTTTATCTAAACCTTTAGATATGGTCTTGGGTTGACATGTTCTCTAGAAAATATATAAAGAAATGACAAGAATGACGTATTTCATGGGTTGTCCGTCTGTTGTACATAAGAGTTTAATTGCACTTTGAAAATATACCAAGAGCCATGGATTTGTCTTATTGTCCATCCTATTATGGAAATGGAGCTATACAAAGCACAAAGACATTCATATCATGCTAGTATTATGTGAAAAAATGATGCAAGAATACACTAGTTTGACCTTACGATTGAAACATTTTTACAATTGCTAGATGTGATATGCGGAAACTTTAGGTCTGTATCTTTTGGATGAGATTGTTTTTTTTTTTTTTTAAATAATCTTAGTTCTTTTCACAAATTTTAACCTTAAAGCTGTTTTCTATTTTCGAAAGCATAAGATTCACATATTTGATACTTTTTTTTAAAAATTCAAAGCGGATAAAAAATCAGCTGTTTTGTTTGGAAAAGATTTAACATTTGTATTAACAATTTCATCACGCTGAAAACAGAGCACCTAACCATGGTTCCTGTTACTTTTTTCATCACTTCTACCAGGAAATTCCTTTCCGGGCTACATCTTTCTAATCCCAGATATTTTTTACTAGTTTCTACCCGTTGGTTGGAGACAAGTGTCAGACAGGATGTGCTGCTGTCAGAGATCGAACCTTGAAACCCTATACTTGATTGATTGATTGAATGGAGTTTAAAGCCGCTTTCAAATTTTTTTCAGTTATATTGCGGAGGCTGGAGCACCTAACTATGGTTTCCTGGTATTTCTCTCACCAGTACAACCACCACATCCTTACAATAATCAACCTATTTGTGAGAGACAAATAGTAACGAAAGATTGAGTGCCGCCGTCTGGGATCAAACCCAGGACCTCTAAATTGATTATACTACGCGCTACCAACTGCGCTATGATGGCGGCTCCCCCGTAACTGGAATCCCGTAACTGGAATCCCAGCGCACAATCATCTGGGCTACGACGACAGTGGAATTGTCTAGTACTAGTTCTTTCGAATGCAATGTGATGATGGCCCCATTCAATTCATACTTTAAAAATTAATTGACAAACTAACAGTAAGGTAAACTGTGAATGTCAAAAGTTTGCGTTTTAGATTTTGCGATTTAATATTAGGCGTTAAGAAAGTTTAAATTGAAAATTTTTAAACAAGTGCATCACATCAATGACTTAGGAAACAGCTTTTGTTTGTCAATTGACGAGTTTCGAAAACATTTATCGAAACATTACGTGTTAAATTGAAGAATGGCATAGGAATGAATTGGAAATAAAGTGCTCCGATTGCCAATTCATTGGAAGTTTTGATTTTAATTTAAAACAAGACTCAATAAACTTATTTTGATGTGGATAAGTATTCGTCATCAATTAAAACACTTATACAAAGAGAGTATGCTTTATAAGTAGCTACAATAAGAAATGATTCAAAACCTTTTGAGAATGTTATACAAGCCTATCCTTTAAAAATGAATGAAAAATGAATGATAACAAGCTTGTGCTTCAAAACTTTTCAAAAGTTCAGGAAACCGCAATCTGAGTTTTAAATTAATTGCTTTGATCATGGGCTAATAAATTAACCATGAATCAAGAAATAATTGAACAGGTTTTAGCTCCACTGACTGTGGCTATTGTCATGGCGTTGTGTCCGTCGTGCGTTCGTCCGTATTAGCGTCCGTGCGTCCGGTCGTAAACTTTTTCTTTAAAAATCTTCTCCTCAGAAACTACTGGATGTCATCAACCAAACTTCATAGGAATGATCCTTTGGTGGCCCCTTTATCAGTCTACGAAAAATTATTGTGATCGGATAAAAAAATGTATTTTATGGGCAGAGGACATTTTTCTATATGTAATATACTCGAAACTTTGAAAATCATTTTATCAGAATCAAACTAATAGATATTAACCACATTTTACATGAATGATCCTTGGGTAACATGTTATCAGTCTATAAAAAATCATTGTGATCGGATGAAAAATATGTATTTTATGGGCGGAGGTCATTTCTCTAAATGTTATATAGTGGAAACTTTGAAAATAATTTTCATAGAATGTAATGGATGGATATCAACCAAATTTCACTGGAATAATCCTTGAGTGATCCTTTATCAGTCTACCAAAAGTTATTGTGATCGGATGAAAAAAAGGATTTTATGGGCGGTGGTCATTTCTCTATATGTTAAAAATATCAAGGACCCTAACCATAACTTTGCTTGATAATCTACCAGCTTTTTTAATAATGTTATATTAATTTTATAGTAGGCTGTAGGCTAGGACAGGATGTAATGGTGGTACTGGTGTGAGAATATTTGGAATCCATTGTTAAGTGCTGATGCCACCGTGATATAAATGAAAGATTGTTGAAAACGGCGTAAACCCCCATTCAAACAAACAAAACTTGATATAACTTGTCTTGATATGAATGAAATAATATTTATTAGGTGTTGTAAGAAACCATTTCCAATTTCGACCTTACCATTCTTTGATTTTAATTAATGTAAGAAAAAGAGAGGGATAATTATGAAAAATCTAACCAAAAAATTATTCTCTTAGAGAACCTAAAGAACAATTTGGGTAAAACGTTATTAGAATGCAATCAAGGACACATAATTTAGTATCGTTTTTTTTTTAATCCCCAATGGGTTATATTTAAGACATATTATTACGAAGATTAGACAAGTTTGTACAACCGAAAACTTAAGATTTTTAAGCATCTGAAATTACAACAAAATTTTCTATGAAATTTGATTGTTTTGTAGCTGTGGTAGCCCCCTTTAAGGTTATCAAATGACCAGGGTTCCAATATACTTCTTCAAAGCCTCTTTTAAAGTTTTAGGTAAGGTAATCTCAGAATTTTAAAAGTTTTTATGTGTCATTGTTATACTGAATTAAAAAAGAAATGTAGCATTAGGTTAGTGACATATATACCATTTTGAATTGTTTGGAATTGAGTTTTTCAGAAAATTATTCTTAGACAGACAGATCACAGGCAATTTCATTTTCCAATTTTTGTCAAATACACAAATGTGCGTTATCATATAAGACAAGGTGACAAACTAGCCCTGTACCTCATCAACTCTCACCATTTCCGGCATATTTTACACAATCTAGGAACAATGAAAAGGAAAATTATCAAGAAAAAATAAGCTGATGACAATGTTGTCAAAATAATTATTAGACTAAGGAATCATTAAAATTTAAATTCAGTGACTACTGAATGAGTTTACCTGAGCAGATGTTGGATACATGGTCTTTTGTCATGAAACAATTGCCTGTGGGGCAGGCAGACATACAAAAATATCAATATTGTTTTTAACTTGTTGATAAGGGTGTATATGAAAATGTTTCAAACCAGAAGCTATTTTTCTATCCATTCTAATGTTAAATCAAGTGGGTGGGGTAAGATTAATTTGAATTTGTCTTTTTATGTTTAAAATGCCATACATTTTACTCAAGCCATTAATAAAAGTTGTCGCTCAATTTCTAGAGGTAATTCAAAGGATATTTGATAAGTTTGCTTGCACAAATCAGTTTTATTCCAGGTATATTACACATTATTCTCATCAAATTGGTTGTACTACAGGCATTACTAGTGGGTATCAAAATGTATTGAAAAATCAAAATACGTATCTTCCGATTTTGTCCTACTTTTAGTATGTCATCTAGGGAGGGTCAAGCTACTCAAAAAATTCAAGAACGTTTTTGTTGCAATTTGTTTTGTGTTGAGGCCATATATCGCTATTTTGACTGGACTATTTTGACTCCAGCTGGGTCCATTCCATTTTACTTAGAAAAAAGAAAGCAATCCTCTTCTCTGAAAGCAGAAGGCTCATAGCTTTTATTTTAGTCATGTTAAATCATCTAGTGAACCTTCATCAAGTTTATTTTTATCATACCCCTACGGTAAAATTTGGGCTCCGCCTAGACCCTTCCAATTTTACATAGAAACAGAGTGAACACTTTGAAAAGAAATATTTTCTGAAACCAGAAAGTAGACAGCCTCGAAGTTTTGTGTTTGTTTTTTTATGGACATATATGAAGTTTGTTCAAATCATGCCCATGCCTATATACTTGGGCTAATCCCATCTGCATCCAATTTTACATAGAAACAAAGCACGCAACCTTTCAACAATAATCTTCTTTGAAAACAGTCAATGGCATTGAAAAGAGATTCAAATTATCTCCTTAGAAGAGGACATTTGCCAATTTTATTCTTGTGATGTCCAAGTGGTCAAGGAGACTCGAGCGAGCGATAAATAGAGGATAACATGTTAGTGTCTAAAAATAACAATGTTATCTGGTCGAGGTTGGGAGAATTTATCAGGACGAGGCTCTGCCGAGTCATGATAATTTCTCGCAGCCGAGACCAGATAACATTGATATTTTAAGACACTAACGTGTTATTCTATTTATCATGCAATCATTTTCAGCGCTTAATCATAATAAACCCTTAAAAATCAAAGAAATCCAGGTGAAAGTGTATACAAACTGTTTCTAGAAATAGATTGACTAATATCATGTTATCAGGCAGGTGTTATCAGGGTAATAAAGGCTTCATTGCATGATAAATGGCCATTTTTGTCTCTCTCTTTTCATGATGGTAAGTTTGGTAAACAGAAATGAGTTCATCCTGCCCTGCGTTTAAGATATAACTACACAGGAAATAGTACAGGTAACAACATCGTGAAAATGACAAGATGAATGACTTTGGAATGATTTCGGAATGATTTGAGTGTGGAGCGAGTATGGTCGGAATTCAAGGGAGGTAATCCAATACCGCTCATTTTGTTCAACTGTTTTTTTGGTTTTTGTTTTTTTTTTGCCTGCGCGAAAATTAGTCACTCAAGAAATATGTCTATTTAAGGAGAATTACTTTCCATGTTTGCATTTTTATATTAAATTACAAGATTTAAAGAGAGTATTTTTTTTAATTTCATGGAGGGATGAAACGAAAAACCTTATCACACTCACGTTTTAGTTTCATACCTCCATGAAATTAAAAAAAAAAACTCTCTTCATCTCTTAAATGAAATCAGTTAGTACTTCATCTGTACACTTTATTGGGGGCGTTTTCGAACTCACGTAACTACAAAATTAAGCCCGCTGTATTCAGACGTAAGTGTAATTTGATTATTAACCCTAGGTTCTAATCTCTACGAATTTATTGAACATAAGTACCATATAAGTCTCAATTTTATGAATTCGAGCTGAAAAGAAATCATTTGACTCATTCATTTTTTTCTAATATTTGAATTATTGGGAAAATATTTGAATTATTGGGAAAATATAAAGATAAGAAAGAATAACTAAAAGTATCATTTCAACTGCATATAGGTTTTTGAGGGTCGAAAAACGAGCTCATGGGATAGGTTCACTTATACGCCATATAAAGATGATACATATCTTTTACCATGTAACAAACTGATATACTTTCTGTCTATGTGTATTTACCTTTTGTCGTACATGATCGCTGTACAGTTAAGAACATCGTAAAATTCAAATTCGCTTCGATCGGAATTAGTCCGATCGACTTAATCCAAAACACTCGCTCAAATCGTTCAAAGCGATCAGTTCCTCTCGTGATTAAATTAGCTGGTACAGGTTGGTTATGAGCGACTGATCGGAACGTAAAAACACACGAATCTGTGAAGTGAACAGTTGGTAGATTGTACTATAATGAATATATATTTTAACATTTGGACGCATGTGTAAAATACTGGACAGAAAAAGTTAGGGATCAAAATGCGCTTTGTTTTAAAAACTCATTTTATTCTTTATTATGCGTCCATCATTCATAGCATAATTTCAGGAAAAATACTGCCATTTTGTCAAAAGATACAGCTACACGACACGGGAACATAACTATAAGCTTGTATATTAAGAAAACCTAAATTCAAAGAATTAAAAGCGACTGTCTATTCCAAGCGTGGCTTCCAAGTGCACGAATCATCGATTGACAGTGCTTCTGGTCCCTTCTATCCCCTATATGTGATACGTTAGCGAAGTCCCCCACATTGCATGAATAAGCTCACTCTGCGTTTCATGTATTCGTTTTCGATCTAAAATCGTTTGTTTGCAATGAGCCCGACATATGCTTTATCTAAAAGACTAGAACGACTACAGTTAAGAAAATCGTTAAATTGACAACATGAATGATTTTGGAATTATTTCGGAATGAAATTGAATGAGTGTGTGGAGCAAGGTTTTGAGTGAAATTAAAAGGACGTAATCCAAGATATCTAATTACCTCCTTGTTTGTACTTCTTCGTGGACCAATCAGATATTTGAAAGTCAACACAAGCATATGAAATCGTAAAATAAATAGATCGATTTGAAATTATTGTTGGAAAGTCTTGGGCGAATTTAATTTTTTTTCTATTGATCTCGGAGAGTTTTTGATCGATTTGAGTGAGTGTTTGGAATGAATGAATGAATTGAGCGCTGAGTGAATGAATAAGAATGAATTTGATCGGAATGAGTGTCAATTTCACGATGCTTTTAACTGTATCAAAGTCAATTTAATCAAAGTTTTCAGGTGATAAGTACTGATTTAAAGAAAAAAAATCCTTCGAGTACATGTACGCCCATTTTCAATACTTTGTGATCCGTCATGCGAAAAGGGACCAACTAGGAACTTCGTAAAATAAATATTTGAAAAGGAGATTGGTTCTAGAACAGGTCAACCGGAGGTCACATTTCAAAATTTCTTGCACTGGAAGGTAGATTGAACATACTAGATTCAGAAAATATGCACATTGCGAAAAGTTTCGACCCTAGTCAGGCTGCGCAAACCGCGCAGTCTGACAAGGGTTGACACCTTGAGCACTACCCAGACTGTCCCTTTTCGCGTGACGGGTCACATTTAAGAAATATCCACAATAGCTCTGGTGACAGGCCCTATTATTGGAAACATATTTTTTCTATGCCAGTAAGCGTAATTCTGACAAAGATACAGAGGTCCCAGTGACCATCCATGTTGATGCTAAACAAAGCCATCAATTATGCAACTG
The DNA here is from genome assembly GCA_948146395.1 of Fragum whitleyi. Classification (NCBI taxonomy): domain Eukaryota; kingdom Metazoa; phylum Mollusca; class Bivalvia; order Cardiida; family Cardiidae; genus Fragum; species Fragum whitleyi. Next base: position 51,030,264 of record OX411549.1, on the reverse strand, counting down.
ATAGATCGAATAATTTATGGAAATAACACTCGAGAAAGCAATCATATTGTTAATGGACTTGGGCTGTATTGCATTCATTTGTATTGTATTATGGACCAGAGTCCTTAATTACTTATTATGAAGTATTGTCTTATTGTCATTGTCACACATTGGGCTTGAAAACACTCTTCCCCTGTCGCTTCCAAAGTCCATACCAAAGCTGGACCCGTCTTTGGAAAGTGCAGTGGTGAAGAGACCTTACTACACATTTACATGCTTCCAATTCAGAACAGTTTTGAATTTAACCATTCTAGTCATAAAAGGGCGTACTGCTAGTCTGCAAGTGTGCATATGCGAAGTCCAGGCATGTTCATGATAATCTGGGTCAATTCTTACAGCCGTGTGATACACTCTCCCGAGTGAAAAAGGTTCCGACCCCAACAGTAATTTCCCGCTAAACACACAAGTGTTGGCCCGATTTTGTCGGTTGATGCGTTTTCATTCTTCAGAATTAACTTTTGATCAAATTTAACTGAGTGACCACTTTTCTTTACGCTTGTCTTGCTTTGAGTATTCAATGTTGAATTACATGTGGTTAGTTTTGCATAAGATCGCAAGCAAATACACTATAGAACTTTCTGATACACAGACCAAAACACCAATAATTTTGAGCCGAAGAAATCTAAATTTTGAAATTTTGATCCTTATTTTTTGTCCGGTATATAATGTCGCTTAATTCGTCCACCTTGAACGAAATAAGCGATCCTAAATTTCTTTCGCTTAGTTTTCTTTTACGTACTTGTTCAATTCCGTAATCGTTTTAAAATCACTCACATTTGCAATTTCACGATGTCTTTTTAACAATTCTATCCCGACAGTGGTCTTGCATAGCTCAGTCGTAATCGTGGTCAACTCTTGATCCAAGGGGAGATTGTGGGTTCGGATCTCGACCGTACCACTGTTCAAGTAGGTATGCCCTAGGGCAAGTTTTTCTTATTATATAAGATAAATGTACGTATGCATTTGGCTGGCCTGTAGATTTGTTAGGTGCTTTACTTAATTTCGATTGCCTTTCATCATGTAAGTGTTCAAAGGGATACATAGGTCCTAGATTTCAAAAAATTCTCATTCACAACTCAAGATTTTCTTAAATTTGAACTTAAAATTAAAGCTGTAATTTTGTTGTAATACTAAACTAATTATGTTGTAATACTAATATAATTGTATGAATATAAAAGATAATATTAGTAAGTTATTATAACTTATTAATATTATCTTTTATGTTCATACATTAATTTTAATTCTAAATGTCGGAATTTCTCAGTTGAGCACGAAAATTTTTTTATATCATCAGGCCCTTAAGATATCTAGCATTTGGCAATGTCTAACCTATCAATCACAAAACACTGCTGAAATCTCTTTTAAAAGTAAGATATTTGAATGATGATAAATTGTTTCAATTTTGGTTAAATATTAAATGTGATTAATCAAATACATTGATGTGCAGGAATTTCAAATCTTAGTCTAAATGAATTAAACAGCGCTTAACACATGTATGGTCATACTGGGGTTCTACTTAAATCATTTTGAAATCAAGATAATGTTGAATATCCCATCATACCCTTTTATCAAATTCATTGAAATAAATGAATGCTTTATTACTTTCCTTCTTGATTTATCGAACAAAAAGAACAATCTGTGAAAACTATAAAGCAAATGTAATAAATGGTTAAAAAAGATGATAAGGATAATGCCATGATTTGAAACAAATTTGATTTGCTAGTGGGGAAAAAAGTGGAAAAGACGTGGTAGAATGGTCAAAGAAATATTCCATATTGCTGGTAGTAGAATCATTATATACATGAAAATGTATAAATCGATATTCTTGCGCCGATACAATTTACTGTTTTTTTTTTGTGTTTTTTTTTTTCATTAATTTTGCGGTGAATAAAGTAAAACAAATCTTGAATTCCTTATATTATATATTCGTTTGTTTGTTCGTTTCATGACTGTTGTTATTGTTGTTGTTGTTTCAAATTATACAAACGCATTAATAATCCGAATTAGAGGATGATGCTATACCTAGGAAATTTCAATTTGTATGACGATGAAAGATTAAGCTGAAAACATCGAAAGCCACAAGCGAAAGTTAGTTTTTAAGACCAACTGTTTAAGACGATGACTCTGGCTTAAATTTGAACTATTTGCCGAATCCTGAATGCGTCAATTTTTTTTATCGAACCTAATTGTGTTTTTAAACTGTTAGTGAGCATTTTACCAATTGCAAGAATTCAATTTCCTTAATTGTCCGATTAAAACGAGTTTAACGATACTCAGTCGACTCATATTGCGTTTCTATCAAACTTAATGTTCTGCAACAATTAGAAAAGAATAAAAGAAGATACACTATTTAGAATTTGAATGTGCATTTTCAGAAAGTTGAAGGGTAATTAAACTGTCGCATATATCCTTCAATACATGTGTGATTCCTAATTTCTTCGGAGACAAAACTTAATTTGTTGATACTCCATAAAAAAATATAACATTTTGCTAAATAAAATTTCTTCTTTTTTCGTGCAGATTGAAACTGTTAAAATTTTAACTTAATTTTGCCTTGTACAATTATATCTTTAAAGCGATTCCCCTTTTCCTTTGAAGGCTAGGTTTTTCTGACGTTAAACCGAAAAAGCCTGAAAAAGAAGAAACGTTTAAACACGAAAAAGTTACAGGTAACTAAAACTCATCCTTACTGAAGCAGCAGCGCGAGGAGTCTATATTTAAAACTTCTTCTGCATCTACATGTTAATACTTAAATAACACGTACTTAGTGTTTTGTATGAAAAAAAAATCTAAGGAGGTTTGGGGAATTGATAATTTTTGAGGCTCTGCCGAGACAATTTTCAATTCCCGCAACCGAATTAGATATTTTTTTCATACAATACACTAAGTACGTATTATATTTATGTTATAACCTCTTTTTGCCTTGTTTACGTCAATGTTTCTAACAGAACTGCACATTTCTAAAAACATTCGCAGTATGTCATTGTTCTAAAAATATTCATGTGATATCATAAAAATATCATATGGGATGTTATCACACGGATATTTGTATAGTTATCAGATATTTGGTCATGCGTTTAAATTCGAATTTTCTAAATGCATTTAATAACTATAGACGGGTATGATTAATTGAAAAGCCTAAAATAGAATATAAAACTCTAACATTCTAGAAAAATCATTCGTCTTTAGAACTCAACTGGTCTGTTTGATCTATAGAAATTTATAAAATGCCTTAACATTTAGAATATGATTCACAAATTGGAACATTCTAGAATAAAACACAAAGTTAATGAGCGACCACTAAAACGGGACCACCAAAAGGCAGTCGTTAAAGAGAATAGTCGCTTAGTACATGTTTCATTAACTGTACTAATAAGAAACATAATTTTGATTGAATATTTATATTTTTCGGAATTTCTAAATAATCAAAGGTTGTTAAAACTAGAATAGAATCGTGTCCCTGAGACAATTCTAATGATTTCTCATAATATAAGATTCATTTGCAATATTTTTTAGCTCGGCTGTTTTCGGAGAAAACCCGTGGTATTGCTATAGCCTCCGTGTCGTTGTCGTCGTCGTCGTTGTCGTCTGGCGAAAACTTTGACATTTTGTTATATCTCTGGTTCTACTGAAGGCATTCACTTGAAACTTGGCACACATGTTCACCATCAAAAGAGCAACAAATACTATCAAGGGGGATAACTCTAGATGCATTTTGTGCAAATTATGCCCCTTTTTCGACTTAGATTTTTTCCCACCATCCAGCACTCGACAGACGAGCGTAGGCACCCGTAGGCGGTGCTCTTGTTAGACCATAACAGCTCTTTCTTAAGATATTTTGATTTTTGAAAACGGTCGCTTGATAAAAATTGTAGCTAAATAGACGTTGCTTGAGAAAGATGATCGTTAAGAGATTCTAAAGACATTCTTTGTTTACTAGCATATTTCTAAATTGTCGAACTTAAAGGGCATGTACTTTTTGTTCTTTTTTTAAACTTGGGTATAATTTTTAAAACATTAACTGGATTACTGAAACTGACTTCAAATAGAATAGGGCTTATTTTTTTAGGCTTGATGTTGATATTTGTTTTTAATGCCAACAAAAACATTGTTAGTAACGGTAGCGCTAAAATTTGTTGCTATTGCTCATATTTCAATTTCTCCAATTCTTTTTGTATTATAGTAATTATGGTGTATCGTCTTTTATTAACTGTTTTGATATGAACAGTATAGGAAAGGTTACAAATATACACTATGAACTAATGTTAGTATTCTTCTCACAGACCTTGAAAGGTTTCTTAAAGCAGGAATTTGCTGTGATTAGATTTGTTCCTGTCCCGAAAGTGCCGTCGATTGAATTATCAGGGAAAGTTTGACATCTGTTAATGGTTTTGTTCTTTTTTCTCTTCTTGCTTTATGCAAATAACATGTGTTTTATCTAGTAAAACTGTTTGCATTCGAAAATGAAAGAAATTGCACTTTAAGGATTCCACAAAGCTGCCAGATTACGGAGAATGAAAACATTCTAACAACAACAATATTTCACTTTTTGACATCCAATTGCATCTTTTGCAGAGAAAATAAATTATTGTCAAAATCAAAATAACAAAATGATTTCCGGTAGATTATTCCGAGATAACAATTATCACTTGATAATCACACTGCCAAACCAGTACCAAAAATATATACTGCTTTCGATCATTTCAACCTAATTGGTGTTATCCAAGAGGTTTCAAATAAACAAATATTTAATGACGTTGCTTAGCAATATCCCTCGAAGTGCCGCGCTTTAAGAAAATTTGTCTCATTTAAGCATCAAACTTTACTTTGTGGCCACATTTATTGTAGTATACATATTCTAATTTAGGAAATTACGTGATATTGAAGGGATCATTGTATCCGAGAAACGCAAATTCATAATACACACGAGGTAAAATTTCAAGGATAAAAATGAAATGTTTTTTGAAGTTCCTTTAAACGCAAAATAAAAATGTTAAGTAAACTTTGCAATGAACATTCGTTTCGTCTTTAAGTTGTCCGTTTCTACTTCCGGTTGTCCCTGGGCATATGTGTCTAAACTCCAAGCAGTCTGAGTAGAAATTGGTTATTATGATCACCCTACTATTTTTTTTACCAAATTATATGTTACATGTCTGTTCGTTCTTCATAGTTCGTTACTTGTATTTAGTATATATATATTGTTGTTCATGTATATTTTACGGAGTCGTTTAATAACAAAAATACCGATTGCTTATTTGGAATATAATGTTTTTCCATGCAAGGAAGTCGAAATTTAGTGGTGTGTATCCATAAAGTGTGGTCAGTGAAAAAAATCAGTTATCAAAACCGAGAAACACAAGAGGTCTCCTTTAATTTCGATTTTCAACTGTCTTCAATTCTTCGAATAACAACAACATAACCTATTACTTATTTGGAATATAATGTTTTCTTCCGCGCATGGCAGTCGTAAATAAGTGCTGTGTATCCATAAAGTGTGGTCATATCAGTGAAGAGTTCACGGAAACTCAGCTCTCAATACCGAGAAACACAAGAGGTGTTCTTTTACTTAAGATTTTCGTCAATTCTTCGAAAATGATTTGAATGTCTTCTTTCGGTATCAATGACTTTCAGCGATGCGTTTTCCTATGTTTTCACGTTTTCTTGTGTGCAAAACGAGTTGCAATTTCAAATTTGTTTGGTGCTATGAACACAAAGCTGTTTTTCAATTGATTGAGATTTTGATCCAACGTAAGTCTAAATTCTTACCAAATTAAAAAAAAAGACCCAGATTCCGAAGAGCTCGCTTAAACAACCAAAATTATTTCCATTCGATTAATACAAACCATTTTCGACTTTCAAAGAAATGAATCTGTTTGACATATTCAAATCCAAAACTATGTTTTACTTTTTTTCGGATCACCGGATTTGTATGAAACTAATTGTTAATTAATTTCGTTATCAATTTGCAGTACCACAGAACATTTTAGGCGTTCCCACAAAGATCAACTTCATCTATGCTGCTTTTTAGCCCCCTCAGATTAGAGCGTGCTGAAGCTTTATGGATCGACCAGCGTGGACTAGCGTCGTCCGTCGTCATCAATCATCTTCTTCTCCTGATCTATTGTGCAAATTTCTATGACTTTTTTATTTTTTTCCAAAAAAATTCGCGAGATTCTGATCAGTGGCAATATAAAAAATCGGCTTGTCATCACGTGATACTTTTTTCACTTTGAAAAATCGGCCTGTCATCGCGTGATACTTTTTCACTTTGAAATCTTTGAACGATATCTCATAAACTGTTCGACAAATTTCAATGAAACTTTGCCACAATGTTCATTGGGTGACCTTCTTGAAAATTTGGTCGAAAAATTGTGATTGCCCTATAAATATGAGTCTGACGGGGCGTGGAAATTTTTATTAGAATATCTTTGAAAGGCATCTCCTCCTTACTTGCTGGACCAATTTTTATATAATTTTCTTACAATGTTTCTTGGTGGATCCTTTCCTAAAACCAATCGCGAATTCTGATCGACCCATCAATAAAGTCGTGGTAGGGCGTGGCATTTTTCACTTTGAATTCTATAAACGATAGTTCCTAAACCACTCGTCATTTTGCCTCGGACGACCCTCTAAAAATATTCCGGGCTTAACCATTAACATGGGCGTGTCGGGGCGTTGCATTTTTTCTTTCTCTTTTTTTTCCGCAAAATTCTGATTAACTCATAAATATGGGCATGTCATGTTTCTCTTTGAAATCGTAGAGGCTCCTGACGCCGCTAGACCAATTTTTATGAGACGTTTCCAAAATGTTCCTTGGTGACCCTTGACAAAATTTGTTCGAAAAACTTTGATTGACCAATAGATATGGGCGTGGCATTTTCACTTTAATTTCTTAGAACGACACCTCCTAGACCATTTGGCCAATTTTAATTGCTACCCGTACTGTACCTTATAGGGAAAGGGAAAATGCTTCAGGTAAAAAGTAGGTCATGCATGTAAACTTATTTTTTTCCTTTTTTTCTTTTAACCTGTCAAGTATTCAACATGACACAGTTGCTATGGACTTAATTTTCATGGATGGAAAGGTATAAGTTAACAAAGTAAGTTAGTCTCGTTAGAAAAGGGAGTGTTAGCAATTTGTCAAAAAAAGTCTGAATATCATTTCCAAACGTACATGCTATAATGTTCGTACTCCCTTTTTGCTGGATGAAAAAGCTATCCATTTACAATACCAACAAAATTCATTATGTAAACTTGTTTTATTCATACAAAAATAGCACAATTCAACTCAAAAATATAACCTATTTTAAATACCCATTCTCTGTAACGACTTAAACTATTTTGGCACACATGGTCCCCGATTTTGATGAAATTTCATTTTCAAGAAGGGAATAATGAAAGGAGAAGAAATTGACCAAAAAAATGTTTTTAGATCATCTGGTTACCATGGCAACGATCTTCAAAGCTCGAAATTTTGCAATATTAAGCTTTTTTGAAGCTATATAATTTGGTATTGACATGAAGATGATGGTTGATTTTGTATGTTTTGGATAATCTAGGACCGAAAATTTTGAACTAGATTTTTTGTTGTGTCAGTAAGTGTCAAAAAGGTTGGTTACCATGACAACAAATATGGCTATTTTGATAAATTGATTACAAAATGTTGTTTATAATTTCCAGTTTTTCTTCACTTGTGACTGACATTTGATATGTAGATGGATTTATTATATAAAAGGAGCAACTATGATTCAAATTAATTTTGTTGTTGTGCACATTGGTTACCATGACAACGGTAACTATAGCTTGTAACTTGGCTGCTTTTGTTACTTTGGAGTCGTTTTTTTTTAATTTTTGCAGCATGATAAACCGATGATGATTATTGGAACATATCTAACAAAAAGCGCTCTTTCAAAAACCGCAAAAAAATCATTGGGCCTTTTTGTTACCATGGCAACCATTTTTATTATTTTCTTAAGTCAGTTAATTTAAGTCCCTGAAAGTTTATATGTGACAAGAAAAAAGATCAAATAAGCCTCTATCAAAAAACAAGAAAAAAGAATAAAAATTTTAATAGTTGCCACGGTAATTTGTCGATACAACCCAAAATTAAGCATTTTTGGGGTGATTTTGCAGCCTTTTTCTCAAGAGATTGGACAGATTAACACAACGATTTTGATATATAAGTTAGAAGAAAGTTTGAACTTTATTCAAGATTAAGAAATATTCCGATTGCTTAGTGTTGGATACCCGTATCCAAGGACTAAAAATGGGCTTTTGTGAATTATAACATAATTGTTCCCATAGCAACAGGCCATTTCCTGCAAGTTTTTGAAAAAAAATCTCATTTCTCCTAAAAGGTCTATTTGTGCAATTTTACAAATTATCATAACATTGAATTTGAGTTCAATAATCTAGTCATTTGAGGATTCTAAAGAGTTCTGAAGTTGCCTTCATTTAAGGGATATGAATTCGCGTTGCCATAGCAACGAACACAAAAATTATTTTTATTTGAAAGTTTATGTGGTATTTCCTTGTTAAACCGAAAACAATGTCTGTATTTTGTCATTACATTTGAAAAAATGCAAAAATCAATATTAAAGTAGGGTATGTGTATTGTTGCCATGGAAACATAAGTTAACAACATAGGCCCAAAAATATTATTACTTCATTTGAGAGAACGATGATGGGGAACTTATATGTTGTGTGTTTTTATTTTAGTTTGTGCTGCATTACTGATATATTTGCTTGTAAAAACTCGCAAAAAGAGACTTTTTCAATCTTTAATGTCTGTTTCCATGGCAACCAGAAGTGATATCAAGAATTTTTTCATCTTATTTTTACTTTTGGGTCAGCCCTAGCCTCATGTTTAAATTTAATCAAAATTTGAGACATAGCGTGCCACAACCCCTATTTAAAAGTGTAAGTGCTTACAGAGAATTGCTATTAAAATGCAAAGGAATACAGAAGAAATAACGTTACCTAGGGCATATGAAATGGCAAATTTAAAAAATTCGCAATTAATTATGTATTTCTGAATGCTGATTTCGTTGCTTCTGTAAATGAGTAGGTTTTTTCATACAGAAAAAAATGTGAGTCACGAACCTACAAAAAAGAGACAAAAGTAGTGCATTTCATGATAAAATCTATACTCAAATAATGATGCGTTACTAAAAACTGGTTTTATGATAGAAAAGGATTTCTGACGAATAATCCTCTTTTTTTCAATTACTTTTGTGGAAAAATGATGGCAAAATTTAAGAAAATTCGAAAGCACAAAATTTCCTTTTCTTTAGATTTTAGTCTTTTCCCCCAAAACAAGCATGTAAATTTACACACTTAAATAATAGATATAGAATAAAAAATAAACCAATTTTATCATCTACAAAACATATTCAAGATTTTTGTCCAAACTGTGTAACTTTACGCAGTTACCAGAAAAAAAAATAAAAATCCATTTCTAAAAATACAAGACCAATTATAATTCATTTCAGCTCTGAATTGTTTCATTTCTGCTCTCAAGTGTGTAACTTTACGAACTTTATTAACTCTATTTTGCCTGTCTAAAGTGGGTAACTTTACACAGTTATGAAATGTGTAATTCTTAAAATAAGTTAAATTTCAAATCTAATCCTATCCAGCTTAGAATTTTGTAAAGAGTACAACACAAACATTTCCAAACCTTGTATTATAAATTAAGGTTTTGTACCCAACGTTTGTAACTTAACGAAGTTTCTGATAAACGATTAAAAAACCTCAAAGTTTTTAATAAAAAGTGCTTAAAGTTACATACTTTTATAGAAGGTGAATAACAATTACAGGAAAGCAGCTTTCCTAAATGTACAATTTTATGCAGATAGGAAAAAAATATTTTAAAGTGCGCAACGCATTATGAATAATTTGAAACCAATCAACATTACTAATTTTTGAAAGTTTAAAATTAGCCTCAAAACTATGTTGACTTTTCACCCAGTTACAAGTTCGTAAAGTTACGAACTTTAAACGAAGATAAACTAGTGAGTCTAAATTTTGTCTCTTAAAAGTGCGTAAATTTACGCGGTTAAGTAACATATGAATTATATTGAGTGACAAGTACTTAAAGTTACGAATTCGAAATAGGAAAAATCTAGACAGCTTGAATTACTGTGTAAAGTTACACACTTTCAAGAAAAAATTGTTTCCTATCCAAAGTACGTAACTTCACGCAGTTTCTAGAATAAAAGATAAAGAAAACTCCTATTTGTTTTATAAACATCGCGTAAAGTTATGTGCTTTTGAAGGAGGTGTATAACAATTTCAGGAAAGCAGCTTCTCTAAAGTGTGTTACTTTATGAAGAAAGAAAAAATTGAAATTCATTTCAAATAACATAATGCAACATACAATTTTCGTAAAGTGCGTAACTTTACGCAGTTATGAACAATTTGGAATTAAATCAAGACAGCTTGAATATTCCCTTTCTTGAAAGTGTGTAACTTTACACAGTAATTGAAATTTGAAATCGATCAAAACATCTACGTCAGCTTTTATCAAATGATGAGAGAAAATCTGGACACTAGATTTTCTCCCTCTTAAAAGTGTGTAAATTTACGCGGTTATGGAAAATTTGGAATACAACAAAATAACAATGTTGACTTTATATTCAGTGACGACAACTGCGTAAAGTTACGCACTTTGGAGAAGGAAAATCTAGGCAGTTTGAATTTTCTGTTTAGGGTGTAACTTAACGCGAATAAGGTAAATCTTGAGGCTGACCTTTATACTACAGTTTGAGTTTTCTCCCTATGAAAGTGTGCAACTCTGAGCGGTTATGGAACATTTGAAAATAATCAAAATAAATATGTTGACTTAACATCCATCCAGTGACATCTGAGTAAAACAACGAACTGAAGACGAAAAAAACCAGTGAGTCTGAATTTTCTCTCTAAAAAGTGTGTAAATTTACGCGGTTATGGAACATTGGAAACTAATAAAAAAAATACGTTGATTTTACATTCAGTGTCAAGTGTGTAAAGTTACAAAAATAGGATAGAAAAAAATTCTCGACAGTTTGAATTTTTCCCTGTAGAAATGTGTGTAACTTTACACGGTTAGTTATAATTTATAATTAATCAAAATAACTGCGTTTACTTCACATGAAATGAAAACTGCGTTAGGTTACGTACTCTTGAGGAAAAATCTAGACATTAGAATTATCTCTCTAGAAAGTGTATAACTTTACACGGTAATTGAAACAATCAGAATATCTACGTCAACTTTATACCCATTGACAAATGCCTGCACCCACTTAACGCGGTAATTCAAAGTTTGAAAATTCAAATGAACTACATTTGAATGTTTTTACATTCAGAACAAATACATTTAGATGAATTTGAGAACACCCCAAAGATCTAGATTTACAGCCGTATATGTCACTCCGGTTTTGGAAATATAGTGGCTTGGCAATTAAAAAACTAATCATTTGAATCAAGTTGTGCCCAACAACATTGTGATTGGTGGAAATATCAGTTTCATATTCCCATAGCTGCAATATTTTACAACTCTTTCTGGTAAGGTGATGCCATTAACAACTAATATTCGACAATAAAAGGCTACTTTGTAAGTTTTTACACAATGCAGACCTATTGTCTCATTTGTGAAAAAAATATCCTTGCATTTTTGCTTTATGATATGAAATGTTAAGATATTAAGTGAGTGGGTTTCTATTTAGGTGAGGCACGAAACTAAATACTTCGAACAAACCACCCCACCACATCCAATGAAGTTCTTCGTTTAATAATTGAATAAATTTCAATTGAAAAGGTTGGTTTACGAAGTTTTCGTAGACCGACGACGATAATTTGTTTAAACCGGACTTAGATATCCGTTTTTTTTTCTTTTTGTAATAGTAACAGTTGCAATAAATTAATTGAATTTAATTGAATATTAATTCGCTTGAACTTTATCTCCAATTTCGGATTTTGTCCCTTATTTTATCAATGACCCTCAAGAGCCTATTTTTTTCGGCATTCAATCGTAATTAATCAATATTTTAGTTGACTGTGCAGAGATTATCATTATTATTATTAATATAATATTATTTTTCTAAAAGCAAACGGTTTAATGTAGAACTATGTTTCTTACCCGAATACAGCAGTCTATTTGCTCCCTATCACGGTAAAATTTTCATCACACAATACACATTAAACTTGTGTATTTTCGCAGAAATTAAGCCACCTGTTAGTCATGTGACATGACCGGGTAGATAAAAAGTCGCGAAGTGTGTTGATAACGCTTTACGCATTTCAAAGCCGCTATGCCCTTATTTGATCTTCGTTATATAATATAAATGCCCGCAGGAGTCAATCTTTATATTGGGGTCGTTATTGCTCGGGGATTTTTTTCGGGGGCTATGGCGCTAATTCGAGGACTCAGTTATGGCAATTACTTGTGTAAGAATTCAATAAATTTTCTGACTTTTTGGAATAAAATTCTGAATGAAGGAGCCTTGAACAATGGGTAAAATACACACTGAGTCCGCCGCAATTTTTAATTTCACCAACTTTAAAAAGCATTACCTTTCATAACCTAAAAAAACCAAGTTTGAAATACTCTAACAATTTCATTTTTACACCTTAGGTTTGGATTTGTTTTTTCGTAGTATCTTGTGTGTGGTTTGATCCTATCCTGTGGCGGTTCTGGTTTTGGAAGATGGCTTAATCATTCAAATATAGAAATTCATTTTGCTATTTTCATGATGTGGATTGGATTCCTCGAAGAAAATGAATTCATTTTGCAAAACTCGGGGGGGGGGGGGGGGGTCGAACATTTTTAGATTCGCCACTGGCCATAACAGAGACACACAGGAAAAGTCTCTCCCTGTAAGCATAAAGGGCGTTGGTTAATCATTATTAACACGACAAAAATAATAATAACAAGATTCAAACAAACCGGCTCAAAGAGATATGCATTAATGATTTGTAATCAAAATCAAGCAGAAAACAAGGATCGAAACTGTCAAACAGTTAGCGGGCTTTAGTTAGTTTAACGTACAAATTACATTCATAAACACAATAACATTTGATAACGAGTGAAAATAATATTTTACTTTTTTTGTGTATAAGCACTAGGCTGAAAACTGCCTGGGTGTGACTGTGTTTAGGTTTTCATTTTCATACCTCCATGATATCAACAAAGTATTTTTTTAAATCTTAAGATTAAATAAGATAAAGCAAAAATGCAAAGATTTGTCAATAATGAAGATGAAGAATGAAGAACATTCCTCATGAAACTAAACCCAAAATATGCGGAGTTAATTCATACGTGATTGTGATTTAATTTTTGGTTTAATTATTCCATGAAATCGTCAAATACTACCCTCATGTATTATAATTCCGTATCATTAAGCAAAAAATCTAAAGATCAATTTATAATCATTCCGATTTCACACGGGACTATTTTGTGCAGAAGCATCAAAATTAGATGTGTACCAAAAATGGTTTTCATTGAGGGATAAAATCAACCTGTAATTGTTAAGCCAATCAGGATGCAGGAATCTTGAAATAACTTGAATTAAATTATTATTATTATTATTTTTTACAATTTGAAAACTTTAAGGAGTCAGACAGGAATGTTCAAAATTAGAATATTTTGTTCTAAACTAGAGATTTAATAGTGCAGATGAAATGAGTTTAGGAGAAGTGAGTGTGAACCAAATTTCCATTTGAGACAAAGTCGTGAAAAGGGAAGCAAATAAAAGGCGCCGCCCCTAAAATGTTGTTCCTGTGGAATTCATTTGGGCGGCAAAACTAGGCGGAGTGGTTCTAGTTTTTTCATCGGTTTCCAAGGAAATCAGTATATCTCTACTTTGATAGCCCTCTTCCAACTGCATTTATGAAGTGTGAAAGTATGACATAACTTTTTCCTATCATAATTTTAGAACTTTGAAAAAGTGACAACACAATAAACATAAAAAAGGAAAAGTAAACGTCAGTTTTTTATTTACCGAAATTATCTGAACTTAAGAATAAATTATAATCAAGACACATATATCGCGTTGTTGTCGTGTGAACATGGGATAAAGTAAAGAAAGATTCACAATGACACTCTTTCCGGCTCCTGCCAAAATCTAGATAGCGTCTTTTTATTTCGTTCTACGCCGCCTCTAACATTTTTTTCATTTCATATCGCAGCGGTAAGCGGTTGTTGAGAAAAAAAACAGCCAAACAAACATACCAAGCTTACTTTAAATCTTATTTTTAAGTTTTCAATCGCTTTCAAAATGTTACTTCACTAAAATATCAAGTAGACTTGGTCGATACTGATCAACGGGCTACCGGTTTAGCCCAGACAAAGCTATGTACTACTTGGAGTAAAGGGTCTGTCCAGTGACCGTCTCAATTCGATGCGAAACCGAACACATCATGTAATTTGCAACAGAGTCACAACCTTAAACGCGTCTGAAATCTCGGTTCATAAACGTTACGTACCTTGAACGATTCTACTTGATTATAGTTGTATTAATTATTGCTATTTTGGTATTGGAAAACAAAGTTGACTTGTCACTCATTAGTTTTCGTAATCTTTCGGTAATATCCGACAGGTCATTTTGAAAATTTTATTTTGAGATCAGATAAATAATGCAAATATTACAATTGGTTCCGTAGCACAGTGGTCTTGACCGTTCGGCAATAAGTAACATTAAAATGACAGACCAGGTTTCAAATACGCACGGATTCGTCGGATATAGTATATTTATTTTCCAAATTGTTTTAACCATAATTTTATAATTATTAAATAAAGGGACAATTTTATTGTCACCTTAATTTCTTGATTGTGATATTTTGAATTTGTAGTGTTTTTGTCTTTATCATATTTCTCATTTCAAGGAATCAGCCACTGGAATCAATTATTGTCTTTCGGATTAAATGCTTATGATATTATTACTATTTTTTCCCTCCATTCATCGATTGTAGTTACTTCTGTTAATCCTTTTTACGGAGTTCTTCGTCCTATTTTTATTTTTTTTCCTGAATAGTCCATCAGACATAGTCAGAGATCGGGGAAAGAGAAATGTGAAAAAGTTGTCCGGTACATTTCTTAAACCCATTTGTGTGCAGTGCGTAGGCTTCTGTGCAATACGAGACCAAATGATATAGAATATCAAACGGTAAACCTACACAGACCGATGAACAAATTTAAGTAATTGTGCCGTGCTTTTTTGATATGCTATTTTTTCATTAGATTTAAATAGCCTAAAAAATAACATCGTATTTAAAAAAAGGAAAAAAATGAAAAGAAGAAAGGGAGTTTCGATCTTCGTACCTCTGTATTTCCAGTCTATGACCATACACATGTAGCTATATCTGGTCACTTATCTGGTTTCAACAGGGTATATTTTGTTATTTGAGAGTAACGTAAATTTATTTTAAATCTATATAAGGAAGTGAGTTCCGAGTATCAATGAAGGTCAGCAGGAATATTTAATGAGCGACAGGTCAGTGATGTTTCTTAATAGGATGATCTTAAAAGTATTGATTAAGTAAAGGCTACCCGACGTGAAGAATGCAATATGCGTTATTCTCAAGGTTAGTTCTTTCAAAGTGAAAATTCGGCTTTGAACATGCGCAAAGGGTTATCAACACAGTTCGCGTCTTTTGATCTACCCGGTCTTGTCACGTGACTGACGCGCTGCTTGTTGTTTGCGAAAATACACAAATTTACTGCGTATTGTGTGATGGACATTCTTATCGGGAATAAAGGCAAGTGAAAAGCTGTTTCCAGGTAACAATTATAATTTTAAATGAAAGCGATTACTTTTAGAAAGAATACTGCTTGTATAATTACAGTCTCCTTAAAATTGATTACTTACAATTAATTGCAGAAAAACTGATTTAGCTCTTCAAGACCTGAATTGATTAAACTAGGGTCAAAATCCAAAATCATATCTTGAAAACAAAAAGTCAAAAAGCCTTCCCTCAAATGGGACAGATTTCTAATAGATCTGTAGGAATATGACCTGCTTTTTTGCAGGCATGGGAATATGAAACTAAATATTCTACCAATCAGAATCTTGTTAATCACAACTTGGTTAAAATGATAAGTCAATCCACGTTATTTCAAAAATAAATTCAATAACCGCGTAAAGTAACAAATTACAAGAAAGAAAATCCAGTCTGTAGATTTTCTTTCGGAATATCGTAACTTTATGTATTTGTCACTTGTCATAGGATGTGCCGTAGACATTTTGATTTATTTTGCAATTGAAATAAGGGTTAAATTTTTTAAAAATTATTAAAAAAAATATATAGATTTTTTCCTCAAAAGTACGTAGCTTTACGCAGTCGTCATTGGATGTGAAATCAACATATTTATTTTGATTAATTTCAAAGATTCGATAACCATATGTAGTAACAGACTTTTAAAGGAGAACATTCACACTGTCTTGTGTTTTTCTCTCTTCAAAGTTCGTAACTTTACGCACTTATCACTAGAATTAGAGTCAACACAATTGTTTTGATTAATTTCAAATATTCCATAACCGCGTAAAATTACACACTTTTTAGAGAGAAAAATCAAACTCACTAGTTAATCTTCTTCTAAAGTTCGTAACTTTACGCATTTGTAACTGGTTGTAAAGTCAACATTATTTTTTTTAAATAATTTCAATTGTTCCTTAACTGCGTAAAGTTACAAAGTGTTACCATCCAAAGTTCATAACTATACGATTTTGTCACTGAATGTAATTCAATTGTTCTATAACCGCGTAAATTTACGAACTTTTAAGAAACAAAATTTCAGACTCACTTGTTTATCTTCGTCTTAAGTTCGTAAATTTTACGCTTTTTTCAGTGGATGTAAACTCAACATAGTTTTTTTGTATTTATTTTGAATGTTCCATAACCGCCAAAAGTTTACATACATTGAAGAGGAGAAAATTCAAACTGCCTCGATTTTCCTTATCCAAAGTGCGTAACTTTACGCAGTTGTCGTCACTGAATGTAAAGTCAAAATTGTTATTTTGTTGTGTTCCAAATTTTCCTCAACCGCGTAAATTTACACACTTTTTAGAGGGAGAAAATTAAGTGTCCAGATTTTCTCGCATCAATTGATTAAAGCTGACGTAGATATTTTGATTGATTTCAAAATTTCAATTACTGTGTAAAGTTACACACTTTCAAGAAAGGGAATATTCAAGCTGTCTTGATTTAATTCCAAACTGTTCATAGCTGCGTAATGTTACGCACTTTACGAAAAATGTATGTTGCATTATGTTATTTGAAATGAATTTCATTTTTTCTTTCTTCATAAAGTAACACACTTTAGAGAAGTTGCTTTCCTGAAATTGTTATACACCTCCTTCAAAAGCACGTAACTTTACGCGATGTTTATAAAACAAATAGGAGTTTTCTTTTTCTTTTTCCAGAAACTGCGTGAAGTTACGTACTTTGGATAGGAAACATTTTTTTCTTGAAAGTGTGTAACTTTACACAGTAATTCAAGCTGTCTAGATTTTTCCTATTTCAAATTCGTAACTTTAAGTACTTGTCACTCAATATAATTCATATGTTACTTAACCGCGTAAATTTACACACTTATAAGAGACAAAATTTCAGACTCACTTGTTTATCTTCGTCTTAAGTTCGTAAATTTTACGCTTTTTTCAGTGGATGTAAACTCAACATAGTTTTTTGTATTTATTTTGAATGTTCCACGACCGCCAAAAGTTTACATACATTGAAGAGGAGAAAATTCAAACTGCCTCAATTTTCCTTATCCAAAGTGCGTAACTTTACGCAGTTGTCGTCACTGAATGTAAAGTCAACATTGTTATTTTGTTGTGTTCCAAATTTTCCATAACCGCGTAAATTTACACACTTTTTAGAGGGAGAAAATCAAATTGTTCATAATGCGTTGCGCACTTTAAAATATGTTTTTCCTATCTGCATAAAGTTTTATAATTTCGAGAAGCTGTGTTCCTGTAATTGTTATTCACCTTCTACAAAAGTATGTAACTTTACGCACTTTTTATTCAAAACTTTGGGGTTTTCTTAATCGTTTATCAGAAACTGCGGTAAGTTACAACGTTGGGTACAAAAACTTAATTTTAAAAGCATAATACAGGTTTTGGAAATGTTTATGTTGTACCCTTTACAAAATTCTGGATGGGATTAGATTTGAAATTTAACTTATTTTAAGAATTACACATTTCATAACTGTGTAAAGTTACCCACTTTAGATAGGGAAAATAAATTGGTTTCTCAAACCTTTATCTCATTGTGCATTCAAAGCCTTATTTACAAGTTGCATGAACTTTTAAGAGATTTGCATACACGTATTTTTCTGGTTCGAACAAAGTTCGTAAAGTTACACACTTCAGAGCAGAAATGAAACACTTCAGAGCTGAAATGGATTATAATTGGTCTTGTATTTTTAGAGATGGATTTTTAGGGATTTTTTTCTGGTAACTGCGTAAAGTTACACAGTTTTGGACAAAAATCTTGAAAATATATTGTAGATAATAAAATTGGTTTATTTTCATTTTATAGCCATTATTAAAGTGTGTAAATTTACATACTTGTTTTTGGGGAAAAGACTAAATGCTAAAGAAAAGGAAATTTTGTGCATTCTAATTTTCTTAAATTTTGCCATCATTTTTCCACAAAAGTGATTGAAAAAAAGAGGATTATTCGTCAGAAATCCTTTTCTATCATAAAACCAGTTTAAAGAAATAGAGTAATCGTTTGTTTTTCGCGAAAGTTTGAATAATCTTGCATTTCGTGAACAAGAGCTTTATTTTCACGGTTTTAATGTTTATTAAGCCTAATCTATGTTCAATACATTATCGGCAATACAAAATCGCAATACATTTAAAACAATTTAAAAAAATTCAAGTTCGTAAAGTTCGCCTGGATGTGTTTGTGAGCAAAACCTTATATCCAGCCCAAGTTCAACCAGCTGTAGAAGCGGGTAGCAGTGGCTTTTACCACAGCCTCTCTTTCTGTCTTGGAGTGTGAAAATATCAGGATATCAGTGATCGATAGCGACTCTATAAGCTTTTAGCTTTCGTTGCAATCGAACTAAAGTGGAATAAGTAAAAGTCATAATTAGTTGCTAAATAAAAAATCGGACGTTTCTTTTCTCCATTTTTTATCATAAAAAAATTCTGAAACTACATTAAAAAAATGATAATTTTCTATTCGTAATACCGATTAGGAAAGAAAAAACATAATATAAATACAGAAAAGGTTGTCTGTTTAATTGAGAGTAATGAATGTACCTTTGATATATAAAAATAGTGAATAAGTTATGAGAGATGAGACAAGAGGACAAAGGTGGTCCTATATCGCTCACCTTCGTCTCATCGACTCCCCCCTCAGCAAAATTAATTGCTTTAAATATCATTTCCAAAGAAATACATTATTCTATCCTATGATCCCTGCTTAAGTTTCTTAACTTTTCTGAAACAAGTTTTATGAAGGGATTCATCCTTTGATAAGACAAACATACTGAAATACCGAAAATAACTCCTAATCTGGACAATAATAAAAGCCATGTTTCTTGTTTTTTTCTCGTAGGACAATACATTTTTTAAAAGAGATTATCCCTTTGACTGGTTTTACATTTTGACCAAGTTTCATGAAGATTGTACCAGAATTGTGGCTCCAGGGGTGCAAACAAGAAAACTATCATTAAGACCCCTTTTACTGAGATATGGCATGGACCCCTTCCATTTTCATAAGGCTAAAACATTCAGACCAGGTTTCGTGAAGATTGGACCAGAATTGTGGCCTCAAGAGTGTAAACAAAACAATAGACATTTAGGCCCCTTTCCCCGTGATATAGCATGGATCCCTCCCACTTTAAAAAGGGTTCATCATTGTGACCTGGCAAATATTCTAACCAAGTTTTATGAAGTTTTGGCTATTTCTGTGGCCTCAAGAGGGTAATCAAGAAAATTGTCATTTCAGTTCCTTTCGCATGATATAGCATGGGTCCTTCCCATTTTCAAATGGGTTCATCCTTATGACCTAGCAAACATTCTGACCAGGTTTCATGAAGATCTGGCCATATCTGTGGCCTCTAGAGTGTAAACAAGAAAATTTGTCATTAAGCCCCTTTTTCTCGTGATATGGCATGGCTCCTTCACATTCTCAAAAGGGTTCATCGTTATGACCAGGACAATATTCTGACCAAGTTACATGAAGATTTGGCCATATTTGTGGCCTCGAGAATGTCAACAGGAAAATTGTCATTAAGGCCCCTGTTCCCGTTATGTGACACGGATCCTTCCCATTTTCAATAGAGTTCATCATAGTGACCTGACCATACCTCCGACTAAGTTTCATAAAGGTTTGGCCACACTTGTGGCCTCTAGAGTGTAAACACTTAAATTGTTGACGATGGACGACAGACGACGCACGAGGAACGACGGACATTCAATGATCACAAAAGCTTACCTTGAGCACTATATGCTCAGGTGAGCTTATGAAATTTTTATCCTGTCACAAACCCTAGAGTCACAGTATGAAAACGCGTCATCGGAAGAACGCCAGGAATCCTTACAAGATGGCGGACTGACATGTTATTGCAAGGTAGGTAGTGCATTTTCGTTGTAATATGTCATTTAATTAAGATTGACATGAACTACAATTAGTATCAATAGTAAGTGATAACATTTGACTACTTATGGCAATGTCTTTTCTCCGATACGTTATCAGTTTCTTCAGAATTTGCATCTAGATTCGGCTGAATCAATCTTACAAAAATTGAAGTGGTGAAATACATCTGCTTTGCGATAAAGATGGTGGTACAACATTCATGCTTTAAATCTCTCGACTTTGACTAATATCCACCTCGAAAACAAACATGTGGTCGACCTTCTAATTATGTAGAAGTACGCCATGAATGTCCCGAAAAGTGTCCGCCGTAATAAACGAGAAAAGTATTATTTTAGAAGTCATCGCTTTTCTAGTATGGATTCTTAAATTTCTGTAAAAACCTAATTCATACTGATAAAATACAATTTTAGAGTATAATGTTTCATATATTTTTTAAAAAAAGTGACAAAGGAAAAACAAAGCTGTCATTTAATTTCCAAAAGTATTTTGACTAAACGATTTGCGAACCAAAGTTTTACTTTTAAACCATTTCGAATAAAAATATTACCCGAAAATGTGGCTTGCGTATGTACCGAGGGCTTAAACTTTTATTTTTTCTCTTAACAGATTTCCCAATGTTTAAATTAAAAAAAAAAAGCCGTGCTGTTTTTCCCTATTATTCCATTACTTACGAGATCTCAGGTTCGTTCCCCGATTGCAATAACACATCTTTTACGTCATTTACTACCACCAATAAAATGTTAGTCATATACCTGAAAGATGAAACCGCATCCAAAAAATAAAACAAACAAAATAATCTGTGTTAAATAAGTAGCAAGAGAATAAGAAGAGATAACGTGAAGGTACTAGGAGAAAAAATAGTAATCAATGGTTAGACGATACAATACTGAAAACCTGACAATTTGTAAGCAGAGTTAAACTTCATTCACACAAAACAGACAATTAATCAGAAAAAACAAGGGAAAGATGAGACTTTTAACACTTGAATCATCAGACTATTACTGAGACCTTAGTCTACGTCGTCCCGGAAAACCATGAAGTAGTTTTCTAAGTCATAACGTAAGAAAGGACTATTAGGTTATCATCCCAAAGATAGAAAAACTATGTAGAAATTAACAGGTCAGGTAGTTGGATAAAAAGTTGACGCCAATACCCGAGGCTCAAAGAAGAGGTTATGTGTACCATGACGTCGTTACGTCAAGGGAGAAAAATAACGTCTTTTCTCCAAGGCCAGTGATAGTTAAATTGGCGTTGAATCCATAACGTTTGAATAGATGAAAAGACGTCGACTTGATTTCGTTTTAAATCAAAGAACAGAATTGACCTGAATACAAAGTTAACATCATAACGTATAGAGCGTGGGAATTAGCGTTTGAAGTCGTCAATATAATGAATAAGAACAGAGAAAAGGAAATCTTCATCTGATCGTCAGGTTAAAAGGAAAACGACGTCGACGTTTATGTGTCGAAATCTAAGGATTCGTCTTCCTGATTAGTCAAAAGTTATGATTATGCTGTAGACCCTATTAAAATAATTGTGTTTGGTTCCATTAAATAAAGGATCGTCTTTTAAGCCATTGAAAAAGCACTCCATTACATTTGAGGTCATGCAAAGACAGTAACGTCATGGCCTAAGTGATAAAATAACGGCATCGACGCCATTTTAACGTTCCCAACAGTACGTTGCGTAAACAGCAGATCGTCAAAAACATCAAGCAACTTTGACAGCGTCAAAATGTGATAAATGATATCGATTCTGCCCCCCTTAACTTCAAGAGCTACATAAACTAGGTCAAATATTTTTTAACTGGAATACGACGTTCAATTAATATAATAAAACAAAAAGACGTCACATTCAATTGTTTATATCATTTAAACTTTGGCAAAATTCGTTTATATTTAGGGTACATCTAGGAGTCTTATTTTGATTAACTCATTAGCAAAAATGTCAAATTTCTTACTTTTTTTTGTTCTGTTTTTAGCTCACCTTTTAGCCCAACATACTCAAGAGGGTTTTTTAGGTTCACCCTGCGACGTACGCGATCCGTCGTCCACCGTCGTCCAATTTTAAAAACTGCTTTTCCTGAACCACTGGGCCGATTTTAATGAAACTTTGCAAGAAATGTCCCTCTGGTGACACTCATTAAAATTATTCGAAACATTCTGATTAGCTCATAAATTTGGGAGTGGCAGGGCGTTGCATATGTTCCTTTCAAAATCTTTGAACATCCCACACCTGAGCCACTGGGCCTATATCGATTATTTTTTTCTAGAATGTTCCTTGAGTGACCCTTTTTAAAAAATCCCGTGGAAGTGCGGGACTTATTTTGAGCCCGGAATCTTTGAACATCTCCTACTGAACCTCTGGACAGATTTCAATGAAACTTTACCAGAATGTTCATTGGATGACCCACTTCAAAAACTGTTCGTGAACTTTTGATTGGCCCTTAAATATGAACGTGACAGGGAGGGGCTCATATAATCCCAAAATCTTTCAACGACACTCCCTATGACCAAATGGGCCGATTTAAATCATACTTTGACCCGAGTGTCTTTGGAAGACCCTCTTGAATAATTGTTCTCGAAATTTGATATACGTAAATATGAGGTTGGCAGGGTGAGGCTTATTTAAAGCCCGATATCTTCGAATGACATTTACTCATGAATCACCGCGCCGATGTCATTGAAAATTTACCAAAATGTTACATGTGTGATCCTCTTAAAAACTCATATATATTGGCGTGGCAGGGAGGGCCTTATTTTGCGCCTCTTAGCAGATTTAAATGATACTTTGAAAATTGTTCCTTGCCTGACACTCTTCAAAAATTGTTCGTGAGCTTTTGATTGTCCCGTAAATATGGCCCTGGCAGAGAGAAGCTTATTTTGAGCCCAAATCTTTGAACGACACTCCTTATTAACCACATAGTCGATTGTAATGATACTTCAACCAGAATGTTCCTTCAATGACACTCTTAAAAAAAATATTTGCGTAATTTTGGTTGGCCCAAAAACATGGGCATGGCAGTGCGGTGCTTATTTCGAGCAAAATTTTAAACGACATCTCCTCCTGAACCATTGGGCCGATGTCATTGAAAATTTACCAGAATGTTCCATTGGTAATAATCTTAAAACTGTTTCGCGACATTTTGATTGGCCCATAAATACTGGCGAGGCATTGTGGGGCTTATTTTGAGCCAAAAATCTTTGAACGAAATCTCGTCATGAACCACTGAGCCGATGTTAATGAAACTTTACAAAATGTTTGACCCTCTTAATACTGTTTTTATTCTTTTGCCAGAAAACAAAAAAGAAACGATGTAAACGTCCGTTCGTTTCAATAATTTATTGTGTCGTCGTTTCCTCCTTCCATTAAATGACGAATTTGATTTCAAGTCATTGACAAAGAAAACGGCGGCCACATTTTCACATTTGATGCCATAAAAATCTTTAAAAGAATGACACTAGTGATTAGTATCAACGTGCTCTTCTGTTCCTTAGAAACTTAAGAATAAGCGTCAACATCAGTACTTAAAAAAAACATCAACAAGCAACGAATCAAGCATTTTTTAGAAATGTAAATGTTAGTAGCCTTTCAGAGGTGGAAATTTAATTATGTTTACTCAAAAGAAACAACAGTGCTTATTGTATTTTGTAAGTAAAAATCAAGTTCGTACATAAAATCTAAACGTCCTCCAGTCAAACTGAGAGGGTTATTCAGTTGTATGAGATTCCCATGTGAGCTTAAGAGAGCACTCTCAGCGTACATGCTTTTTTCTTTTTATACTATTTCGCAACGGATACTTTATCAAAGCGTTCATGGCTCACTCCGACATATTTAGAAATGCGTCCGTGGTGTACACTAAACATTTGTTTTCGGGTGAGTGTTTGTCAATATAGGTGTATTTTCAAAACTGAGCTCTGACCTAGGTGTTCAGTCCATTACCATAGGTTTATGAGTAAACCGTCAGATATAAGACAAACACTAAGTTTCATTTGAAAGGTAATTTGTATCTTTGTTATGACTGTTTTATCTATTTTGAAAGCATTGCATGGGAATTTAACCGTTAAAAGTAGATTTCACGGCTCACCGCTCAAAATCTACCTATATCGAGTTTTCTTTAAAACATGGTAGTTATGCAAAGATCTTCCTCGATGTACAAGGAGAATTTGCAAAATCATTTGTGTTCAATGCACTACTGACAATGTGGAAAATGCATAAAACACTGGTGTATCACCGCTTCATTTTATTTAAATCGATTCAGTAGAAAACAGAGGCAAATTTTAAAGATGTCCGAATAAAAATTAATATCTGATATTGTGTGTGAATTTTAAACGGTGAGAAACCTTATTTGCGAAAGATGTATTTCATTTTCCATTAATTCAAAGGCAAAATCTGCGTAAATGTCTTAGGATACTTATATACAGAAAAGCAAATTTAGATAGGACTTGATTATAATGTGAATACCGTTTAAAAGACGACAGAATCATAACAAAGTGATGAGAAGAAATATTATTTGGCTAATTTCGCCTGAGACTCTGTGCATATTCCGTATATCTTCGGTTGATTTCCGAGTACTTATTACGTAAACCGTTAGGAAAATACCTATAAATACGCAATTTAACCGTTGAGTGAGAGCAAGATGTGATAGCTCAGTCGGTTAAGGTGTATCGCTTTCAATCACTTATCTATGAGTTCAAGTCTCCTTCACGGTTGATTTTTTTTCTCTCTCAAACTTTTTTTCGCCCCTAATACAAGTTCACACTAAGGGAATATTCTTTTTGTTGAATTGATAAACGACCACTTTCAGTTGATTCACATCGCGACGTCTAAGCTTCAAAGAATATTTTATCTTTGTATAAAAGTGAATTATACAATGTTTTTATTTGTCTTAAATCGGGAGGAAAAGAAGTTTCCCAATTACAGAAAACTTCAAAAATTTTCCGAATAAGCTTAGTCTCAAACCCGTTCCCAAAGGAATGAAATCAACGCCGTTGCCAAAGTTTCCAAAAAATCAACCGTTATCAGCAGAACCACATTTGCTGATGTTGTTGCTTTCTTCATTAAAAAAATAAACTCAATATTAGAAAAATACTAATAAAAAAAATCTCTCAGGAATAACAAGAAAATGGATAAACTCCAAAACATCCTCCGTCTAAAACAAAGTATGTGATTGTTAGACAGAAAATTGAGTCATAAAAAGATACTTTCTCCTACTCGGTTTGAACTCGCTTACTCTTGTATCAGAAGCGAATGTCTTAACCACTAGACCATAGGTCCGGATAGTTATTCCAACCAAAGTAAACACTTAAATTTTAATGCGAATAGGCGGAAACGGCGATCACCGGTGATTATCCGATTTCACTCACGGAAAATAAACAGAGTCTCAGGCGAAATTAGCCAAGGAATAACATTCTTTAAATTTTAAAATATCAAGTGTACCGTTAAAAATGATGTAATTGACAAGTTGAATCATTACGGAATTATTTTGACATGACTTGAATGAGTATGTGGAGCGGATTTAAATAACATGTAAGGGAAATAATACAATATCGTCAATTTCGTAAATAGACGAATTGGCGATATTTTCTTACCTCCCTTATAAATAATCTACGTACTTTCCTATCTCGACGTCTTCACGGACAACAGAAATCAGATTTAGAATATACAAAAGCCAATGAACGCGAAGAAAGATTTGGCCAATTTGAATGTTTTTGATTTTATTGAACGAATTCGAATTGTTTTAAACAATTTTAGGGCGTTTTTTAGCGATTTGAGCGAGTATTTTGAATGTATTAAGGGAGAGCTGAGCGAGCGATTTAGAATGGGCTTGATCGAGTTAAATATCAATTTCACGGTACTCCTAACTTTATATCCATGTACATGAGCTCCGTGAAGTTGGCAGCCTAGCAGCCTAGCAGAGTGAAGTTGGCAGCCAAGCAGCCCAGCAGACTGAAAATACTTTTATCAAAATTATTGATATCTTACACTAGTATTATACACTAGAAGTCACTTTAACCGTAAACACTGAATTCTAGTGTAAACACTGAATTCTAGTGAAGGATATTTGTTCCGGAGATCTCACTTTATTCAATTTTTCCGACCAAATGTCCCGAAAATTGCCCGGAACATATCAATCTGGGCCTTATAAATATGAGAACTTTAATCTTTGGGGAAAAAAGTGGCCATTTTAGGTTGCTACGCTGCTAGACTTCTGTAAATGTAAAGTTGGCAGTCTAGCAGCCTAGCAGACTGTAGTTGGCAGCCTAGCAGACTGAAAAACTTTTTTTCAAAATTATTGATATCTGACACTATTAATTAACACGAGAGGTCACTTCAAACCGTTAACACTGAATTTTTAGTGAAGGTAGATTTTTTTCCGAAAATCTCAGTTTATTGAACTTTTCCGACCAGAATGTCCCAAAAATTACCCGGAACATATCAATTTGGTCCTTACAAATATGAGAACTTAAATCTTTAGGGGAAAAACGATAGTGGTCATTTAAGGTTGCTAGGCTGCTAATCTGCTGGAAATTTGATGTTTGCAGTCTGGCAGCCTAGCAGCCTAGCAGAGTGAAGTTGGCAACCTAATAGCCTAGCAGTCTAGCAGCCTAGCAGACTGAAAAACTTTCTAACAAAATTATTGATATCTAACACTAGTATCATACACGAGAAATCATTTCAACACTTAAACATAGAAATTCTAGTAAAGGCAGATTTGTTCCGGATATCTTTCTTTATTAAAATTTTCCGACCGAAATGTCCCGAAAATTGCCCTTAACATATCAATCTCGTCCTTACAAATATGAAAACTTTTTTTCTTTGGGGGAAAAAAAGGTAGTGGTCATTTTAGGTTGCTACGCTGCTTGACTGCTGGAAATAAGAAGTTGGCAATCTAGTATCCTAGCAGCCTAGCAGACTGAAGTTGGCAGTCTAGCAGACTGAAAAACTTTGTAACAAAATAATTGATATCTGACACTAGTATTATACACGAGAAGTCACTTCAATCTGTTAATACTGAAATTCTAGTGAAGGCAGATTTGTTCCGGATATCTCACTTTATTTAACTTTACCGACCAAAATGTTCCGAAAATTGCTCGGAAGATATCAATCTGGCCCTCACAAATATGAGAACTTTAATCTTTGGTGAAAAAAACGATAGAGGTCATTTTAGGTTGCTACGCCGCTAATCTGCTGGAAATGTGATGTTGGCAGTCTGGCAGCCTAGCAGAGTGAAGTTGGCAGCCTGGCAGCCTAGCAGACTAGCAGACTGAAAAAAAACTTTTTATCAAAATTATTGATATCTGACACTAGTATTATACACTAGAAGTAACTTCAAACCGTAAACACTGAATCTCTAGTGAAGGTAGATTTCAATTACTTGTTAAAAAGTTTTGTCACAAGCAAGATACTGGAAGCTGAGGAAGTAAAAAAGGAGATGAAGGAAAAGACAGGTACTTTATTTTGAGCGGTAGGGCAAAACATGTGTGTGATTGTTGAATTTAGGTCCCTCCATGCTTAAGGCATATATGGTATGGACCATAAGAGAGAAAGAAGGGGATACAAGGAGGTCCGGGTTCTCCTCTACGAATATTTTTAAAATTTTGAATATAGGGATGAGTGTCTTTTTCACTGTGTTTATTGGTAGCCTATCAGCCTAGCAGACTGAAGTTGGCAGCCTAGCAGACTGAAAAACTTACTAACAAAATTTTGATATCTGACACAAGTATTATACACTAAAAGTCACTTCAAAACGTATACACTGAATTTCTAGTGAAGGTAGATTTGTTCCGGATATCTCACTTTATTCAATTTTTCCGACCAAAATGTCCCAAAAATTGCCCATAACATATCAATCTGGCCCTTACAAATATGAGAACTTTAATCTTTGGGGAAAAAACGATAGTGGTCATTTTGGTTTGCTACGCTGCAAGACTGCAAGAAATGTCAAGTTGGCAGTCAGGCAGCCTAGCAGTCTAGCGGCTTAGCAGATTGAAGTTGGCAGCCTAGCAGACTAGCAGACTGAAAAACTTTTTAACAAAATAATTGATATCTGACACAAGTATTATACACGAGAAGTCACTTCAAACCTAAACACCGAATTTCCGGAACAAACCTACCTTCACCAGACATTATGTTTTTACGATTTGGACCGAGTTCTCGTGCATATTGCAAGTGTCAGATATAAAAAATTTGGTTAAAAAGTATTTAGTCTGCTACGTTGCTAAGATGCCAACTTCAATCAGCTAGGCTGCTAGGCTGCCTGATAGCCAAGTTCACATTTCCATCATTCTAGCAGCGTAGCAACCTAAAATGAACACCGCCGTTTTTGTTGTTGGTTTTTTTTCTAAAGATTAAAGTTCTCATATTAATAAGGACAAGATTAATAAGTTTATGGCAATTTTCGGGATATCTTTGTCCGAAAAGTTGAATAAGCGAGATATCCGGAACAATTCTACCCATACTAGAAATAAATGTTAACGGTTTTTAGCTCCACTGGCTGAAAGCCACTGGGGCTATTGTCATGGCGTTGTGTCCGTCGTGCGGTCGTCCGTCCGTCCGTCCGTCCGTCCGTGCGTGCGTGCGTGCGTCCGGTCGTAAACTTTTTCTTTAAAAATCTTCTCCTCAGAAACTACTGGATGAATTTCAACCAAACTTCACAGGAATGATCCTTGGGTGACCCTCTTTCAAAGTTGTTCAAGAAATTTTGATCCATTGAAAAACATGGATTTAATGGGCGTGGCTAATTTCCAAATATGGTAAAAAGTGAGTTTTCTCAGATTCATATTGATGGATATCAATTAAATTTTACATGAATGATCCTTGGGTGACCCTCTATCAGTCTACCAAAAATTATTGTGATTGGATGAAAAATATGCATTTTATGGGCGGAGGTCATTTCTCTATATGTTATATAGTGGAAACTTTTCAAATCATTTTCTCAGATTCAAATTGATGGATACCAATTAAATTTTACATGAATGATCCTTGGGTGACCCTTTTTCAGTCTACCAAAAATTATTGTGATCGAAAGAAAAATATGCTTTTTATGGGCGGAGGTCATTTCTCTATATGTTATATAGTGGAAACTTTGCAAATCATTTTCTCAGAACGTAATTGATGGATATCAACCAAATTTCACTGGAATGATCCTTGGGTGACCCTTTATCAGTCTACCAAAAATTATTGTGATTGGATGAAAAATATGCATTTTATGGGCGGAGGTCATTTCTCTATATTTTATATAGTGGAAACTTTGAAAATCAATTTCTCAGAATGTAATGGATGGATATCAACCAAATTGCACTGGAATGATCCTTGAGTGACAATTTATCAGTCTACCAAAAATTATTGTGATCCGATGGAAAATATGTGTTTTATGGGCGGAGGTCAATTCTCTATATGATATAAAGTGGAAACTTGAAAAAATATTTGCTCAGAATGTAATTGATGGATATCAACCAAATTGCACTGGAATGATCCTTGAGTGAACCTTTATCATGCAGCGAAAAATTAATGTCATTGGATGAAAAATATGTCTTTTCATGGGCAGAGGTCATTTCTCAATATGTTTCAAAGGGGAAACTTTGAAATTCATTTCAACATCAGTAGAACCCAAAATATCTTAAAATCTAGGCAAACCTTAGATTTGCTTTTTCAAGAATTTCAAGCCTGTGGAGCGACTCAAGCCATTCATGGCTTTCTAGTTACTGACTTCTCGTGTCTATTGCTAGTTTCAGATATCAATAATTTGGTAAAAAAAATATTTTAGTCTGCTAGGCTGCCAACTTCACTCTGCTAGTTTGAAGTGACTTCTCGTGTATAATACTAGTGTCAGATATCAATAATTTTGATAAAAAGTTTTTCAGTCTGCTAGGCTGCCAACTTCACTCTGCTAGGCTGCTAGACTCCCAGACTGCCAACATCATATTTTCAGCAGATTAGCAGCGTAGCAATCTAAAATGACCACTACCGTTTGTTTCCCTAAAGATTTAAGTATTCCTATTTGCAAGGACCACATTGATATAATGGGGTAAGTTTCGGGGCATTATGGTCGGAAAAGTTTAATAAAGTGAGATATCCGGAACAAATCTACCTTCACTGGAAATTCAGTGTTTTCGGTTTGAAGTGACTTCTCGTGTATAATACTAGTGTCAGATTTCAATTATTTTGTTAAAAAGTTTTGCAGTCTGATAGGCTGCTAGGCTGCCAACTTCAATCTGCTAAGCTGCTAGGCTGCCAGACTGCCAACTTCACATTTCCAGCAGTCTAGCAGCGTAATAACCTCAAATGACCACTATCGTTTTTTTTTCCTCAAAGATTAAAGTTCTCATATTAGTAAGGACCAAATTGATATTTTCCGAGCAATTTTCGGGACATTCTGGTCGGAAAAGTTGAATAAAGTGAGATCTCCGAAACAAATCGACCTTCACTAGAATTTCAGTGTTTACGGTTTGAAGTGACTTCTCGTGTATAATACTAATGTCAGATATCAATAAGTTTGATAAAAAGTTGTTTCAGTCAGCTAGGCTGCCAACTTCACTCTGCTAGCTTGATAGGCTGCCAGCTTCACGGACCTATATCGACTAACATGTAAGGGAAATAATACAATATCGCCAATTTCGTAAATGGACGAAATTGGCGATATTTTCTTACCTCCCTTTTAAATAATCTACGTACTTCCATATCTCATCGTCTTCACGGACAACAGAAATCAGATTTAGAATCAACAAAAGCCAATGAACGCGAAGAAAGATTTGGCCAATTTGAATGAAATTTTAATTTTATTGAACGAATTCGAATTGTTTTAAACAATTTTAGGGCGTTTTGAGTGATTTGAGCGAGTATTTTGAATGTATTAAGGGAGAGCTGAGCGAGCGATTTAGAATGGGCTTGATCGATTTAAATGTCATTTTCACGAATACTAACTTTATATCCGTGTACATGTACTCATATGTAATATTTTTAGCATTAATGTAACAGTTAAAAACGTCGTGAAATCCACATTAATCTCGATCAAAACCATACTTAATTGCTCCCTCAGTGCTCCATTCATTCATTCCAAACACTCACTCAAATTATTCCAAAACGCCCCAAATGACTAAAACGATAAGATCAACAACTTCATTCAAAATAGACATAGCTAGTAAAAAGTTCGGATTTAACTAAAAAAAAATAGATAATGAGCGTCTGATTTGTTCTTGAAGAAATATTAAGCAATTTATAGAACTTTTAGGGCTTTTTTTTATCAAATAGAGAGGTAACACATATCGCTAAAATCCGGAACAAAATTAGCAATATTGGATCACCTCCGTTTAATTTCACTAAAAGCTAGCTCCTCTAGCTCATTTAAACTCATTCCAAAGTCACTACAAAATCATTCACCTTGTCATTTTCGCCATGGTGTTAACGGTATACCAACCGGTAATCAGCTTTAGTCTGAACAAACCTTTGTTCAAATGAAGGAACATTCTACGAAAGTGTTTACATGTTTGGCAAAAGAGAAAACAGAGGCGGTGGTTTGTAATTAAATTCGACAATTTTCTGCTATAAGACGTAGCTTCAGGCAGAAATTACGAAGAAAATTGCAGAAAATTCCTCCGTGTTTCGTGCGACCCTAAATTAACAAAGCGCAGTTGAATTCAATTATTGAAAATTGAGAAAAAAAAACTTGAGATTTTCCCCTGTATTTTAACGGTTAAGATTAAAAGACAAAATCTCTAATAAACAAATGGTACATGTATAAATCTACTTTATGAGTCTATGTGCGTGTTTTTAACAAATCCATACTATGGGCGAGAAAAAAGACTTACTCTCATGATAATTCAACCAATTAAAACAAGACTATGAAAATACCATATTAAATAAGTCCTGTTTCAAATCTATCTTCCATAGGAAACGTGAATTACGCGTTAATGTTTTGAAAATGGAGTCATTAGGGAAACAATTATGCTGTCATTTCTACTCGAAACATGCCTTGTAGCTTCGATAGAATTTGCTATCATTTATTTTCATGATTTCATATCATGTTTATTCAAGATAATTAGATTTTTATAAGATACAAGCTTAAATACAGTTAATAACATCGTGAAATTGATGAACAAAATTTGCGATATGCATTACCCCCCCCCCCCTTTACTAAAATATGCATAAAATTTCTATAAAAGGCTCCCTATTTCCTCAAGAACCAATCAGACGCTTAAAACTTAAATTATGTCCGTGAAATCGCGATTTGTTTCTTGCTTTATTCATTTTGAAGGTGGTGATTGATTTTATATTTATAGTCATTTTGAGCGTTTTTGGATGGCTTTTAGTGGATGTTTGGAATGAACGCATGGAGCGCTGAGTGAACGAATTAGAATTGTTTTGATAGAGATGAATGTCAATTTCACGATGTAACTAACTGTAGTGCCTAAATACTATTTGCTCTGACCTTGACGATCAAATACAAATACTAAGAAGGGATTTGATTGGTCTATCGTTACAGTTAAGAACGTCGTAAAATTGACATTGTGAATGACTTTGGAATTATTCCGGAATGAAATTGAATGTGTGTGTACCCAATATTGCTAGTGATGTTAATTACCTCCCTTAAATAAGATATTCGCACTTTTCTGTTTGTATGTCTTCGTGGACCAATCAGACAAATGAAAGTCCACACTAGCTTTTAAAATTGTTAAATAAATAGATCAGTTGAAAGTCTTAAACGATTTTAAAATGTTTTCTAATGTACTCGGAGCTTAATCGATTTGAGTGACTGTTAGGAATGAATGAATGGAGCGCTGAGTGAATGATTAAGAATGATTTTTATCGGAATGAATATCAAATTCACGCTGTTTTCAACTGTATATGACTAGAAAAAACTGTTTATATGTGCAATGAAACAACATTTATTACTAATGGCATTGCGTGTATCATTTATTTCAAACTTTGATAAAATTTATAAGTTACAAATGATCCCGGTATGTAAACTTATGTCAACATGTATATAGTCGTATTTTTCTCTTTAAAACCTGAAAATAAATAAAGTTCAAGAGAAAACGAATCTTTCTGCACATACAGTACGTATTCCACCTCGGAATAGATTCACGATTTATAGTTTTATGTTCTAATTTTGATAATTGATAAATAATATTGAAAATACGCAGCTTTGTACCATCAAAACTTACTATCAAAAAGACAAAGAAAGAAAGAAAACACTCGTTTCTTGTTAATATACGATTTAACGAAAACACTATCAAATATTCATAACACAATTTTTGAGAAAGCCATTACGACACGTGATAGACATCACGTGACCGTTTGATTTATATGGATTCTATATATATGGAAAAGGACCTTCCGGGTACTCTGTAAAACAAATAATAGAACAATTTGTCGGATCCAACAGAGGTAAATCATCGATTGCATAGCGATTATTACTATTTAGTGAGGTAAAATGACCATATAAGATTCAGAATATGGCCAAATAACTAAAATTATCGTCTCTGGTAAGCCTTCTAAGACTGGTCTATGTCGATGCTCTTTGCACATCCCTGGTGTTTCCATTTCGTATGCTTGGTCATTTAACGACCTAGCCTGGTACCAAAACGCACAAAAGATAAAATTATTATATCTCAAAATAAAGTTTTTTTATGTGTTGTTGCTTGGTTTCAAAATCTTAATGCAATTTAGAATGAAATTAGCCATATAACTTTAACTCCCTTTCATTGCAATAGAAAAAATGCTTATCGGAGTCTGCAATGTCATTTGAAAATCATTCAAAAATCATCCATCTTCTTAAAATCACCTTTCACCTTGTCCTTTTGCTCGAAACTTTGCATAATCAATCACGAGAGCGCATTTGTGTAAAATCGCGATCGTTATGCTACTAAGTGTTGTCTCTAAAACCCCGGTTGCTAATTATGAAATCCGCTTAAAAGTATCATGGGTGACGATAAATACTTGCTATTACAATTCATTCAAAACACTCTTTCAAACGATTCAAAAACGCTCTACATCACTGAAAAGGATAGGATTAACATCGTCATTCAAAATAATTAAAGCTTAAAAAATCTCGACTTCACTGAAATTTTTCAAATCGTACGCGTCTGATAGCTTCTTGAAGAAATAGGAAGCAATTTATGGAAATTGTGTGTTCATATTTTACAAAAAGGAGATAAAAATATGGCTAAATTTTTCATCCTGAACAAAATTGGCAATATTGGATTACCTCCCATTAAATTCACTAAAACCTCGCTCAACACACTCATCCCATTTCAATCTATAATAATTCCAAAATCATTCATTTGGTCAATTTCTTGAGGTTGTAAACTGTACATACGCAAAATGTGACATATTTCGCAAAAAAACGGAACACCTGCGCAGAGCTACAGACAGAGGGGGTATTTTGTATTTTAGATCAAAGTGTTTCAGATAATTTTAGTTCAAAACTAATGTAATTGGTACTCATTGGAATTGTCTTGCCAAGACGATTCCAATGAGTATCCACAACACATGGTTTCATTGAGAAATAAAGATTTTGGATCGGCTTTACCCAATCTTATTTGTACCCTTGTCTGCAAATCCCTTTAGCGGTGCAAACTCTTTGCATCTTTTACCCAGCTTTGCACGTGCACATGCGTGCAAACCGGGGTAAAATTTGGCAGACAGTTTGCATCGTTTTGTCATCCTGAACGCAGGGCAGGTGTCACATTCCGAAAATTATTGTATTGGAAAGCAATCTCATTTAAATAATCCCTACGAAATCACTACGGTTCCTCTTCATAACATGCGGGGGCGTAGCGGTAGGCTATATGGTAGATCTGATTGTAATCAAATCGCTAAGGCCTTGTAGGTTTAGAATATTTTCTAAAAACAATCATTTGGTCAATATGATTTCAATATTGATCATTTAGAAACATTTCGAAGCGTTTTTTAAAAGAATTTCGGAATGTTTTTGAGAGATTAGAGTGAAAATGACGACAGTGTTTAACCCCGCTTACAAAACATTCAAAAACTCCTTCCACATACTCATTCAGTTTAATTTCTTATTAATTCGAAATTCATTCATCTTGTCAACTCCACATCGTTGCTAACTGAATTGTGTTTGTATTTCCGTTAATTATCGTTTCTACCGTAGCACATGCCCATATGAGCGACGCCAAAAGAAGGCGGTTAGTTGTTACGGGGCATAGTGCAAGGACACGAAACTACTGCTGAGATCCGCCATGGTTCTTGATATGCTCGGTGTAAAGCACCGTCTCACGGGGCCTCGGTTTAACGTCTCATTCGAAAGACAATTAGTTTGTTAGTGTGCAAGCCTGGGAATCGAACACACGCGGTCGAACTTCAATAGTTTTGAAGTCCGGTTTTTACCAATCGGGCTATTCGGGTACTCGGGAACCCTCGGCGATTCTACGGAATAGACTTCGGGGATAAAAAGGGCAAAGCTAAGAAAGCGCGCCATGAAGCACGTTGGTTTATATGACGTCACAAACAACTGAGGATGACGCTACGAAAAGCAAAATCAGCGTAAGGTAAAAATTGGGCGTATTATGATTTGAAAACAAATTTGCTTTCAAAACATATGCCAAAAAGCTCTCCACATGCGATCTGAAAGGTTTAAAAGGAATTTGCTACTTTTCAAGCGTATTAACCAAGGAACCACGAGAAGCCGAATTTCCTGAAAAGATTACCAAAAATTACTACATTTACGTCCGAGGTACTTTCCAGTTTACGGAAAGGTACGGCGATGTTCCGAACGGCTAATCGGGCTGACAAACTGTACCTTTCCGTTTATTTATCGTCGCTACCGTAGCATATGCCCATATGAGCGACGCCCCCAGAAGACGGTTAGATGTTATGGGGGATTGTGCAAGGATACATGAAGAAACCTTTCCATGTTTCTTTAACGTCTCACTGGGCCTCGGTTTAACGTCTCATCCGAAAGACAATTAGTTTGTAGGTGTGCCAGCCCGGGTTTGAACTCACGCCGTCGAACTACAATGGTTTTGAAGTCTGGTGCTCTACCAACTGAGCTAGACGGGCTGACAACAAACTGTACCTATTCTCACTGACTTTTTATATTGGAGATCCGTCACGTGACAACGGACCATCTTGGATGTCCGAGAAGTGCTTTGAATGTATAATTTTAGCGATGAGCGAAAAATTTGGAATGTTTTTGATCGACGCGAACGGCAATTTTACAATGTTGCTAATTGCTAAACAGATAAAAAAGAAATTATCATTAAGATT
This sequence comes from Fragum whitleyi, assembly GCA_948146395.1. Lineage (NCBI taxonomy): Eukaryota > Metazoa > Mollusca > Bivalvia > Cardiida > Cardiidae > Fragum > Fragum whitleyi. Next base: position 50,993,397 of record OX411549.1, on the reverse strand, counting down.
TAATTTAGTCATCAAAAAAGTTAATTGATTGACAAAATGATATTTATACCAGTATGAACACAATTTTGTTATTTTGTTCATTTGAACACATGGAAGTTTTATATATTTCAGTAACAGCTTTGTGTATTCATACAGTGGGTTTGTTGTTGGTGGTGGTGGTGGTGGTTGGATGGTGGTGATGGTTTCATGTCTCCACGAAAACAAGTAATATTCCCTTTATCTCATAGTTACATACTAAAAATACCTTGATCGGTATTGTCTCGCCGTCCTACATTATATCTTACACGACAAAATCAGGGTAATTTAAACATTCGTAAGTGCTGTTCACTTCCACTCTTTGACAAGGGTTCTACTGGTTGGAGACCGATTCTCGCCAAGTACCAGTTCTCGCCACCACCCCTTTTTCACAGTAAAGACGCAATAATTGTTAACAATAAATTATTTTCTGATCAGAAGAAGTTATTGTCAACATAGCTTGTAGTTAAGTAGGGTTTCCTTTGCGTCTTTACAGTGAAAAAGGGGTGGTGGCGAGATCTGGTACTTGGCGAGAATTGGTCTCTAACCAGTAGTTGTTATAAATATTTGAGATACAAACACAAAATATGGAATTATAAATGACGTAATTTATCATAATTCTAGAAATCCAGACTTAATCTATTTGCTATAAAGACCCCAAAGGAATTATTACAAAACTTTACGACTGGAGGATTAAAGAATAGTTTTTCACTACGGCCGACAATCAGCTCTGCGTTGAGGATGAAAGCTTTAGCGAAGCGTTTTCGAAATGATACCTCGCTTTGCACGTATGTGCACGTGCAAAGCTGGATATCATCTCAAAGCGCTCGCGAAACGTTTTTACATCTTGAACACAGGGCTGTTCTTATATTTAATTTTCAAATCCTGCATCATCCTAATGATAGTCTTTTTTGAGGATTTGTTTTTAGGTGTTTGAAATAATGGCATATCTTGCTTAAGTTATTGTTGTTTGATAGGTTTGTTGAATATTTTGGAAAATGAAATCAAGATAACGAAGAAACTTGCAAGCGCATAAGCATAACAAAATCCTTTTATGTATTAAAATGGAACCAGGGGTTTCCTGGGAACCTTATATGTAAATATGTGGCGCCTCACGCGAAAAGGGACCATCCGACAAGCGCGGAAGTGTAGATACTGACCATACTTTGCGATCTGCGTAGACTGCCCAGATTCGATTATTTTTGCAAATAACAAAATTTCTGAATAATAGAAATAAAAATTTACCTTTTGCTCTCTCTCTCTCTCTCTCTCTCTCTCTCTCTCTCTCTCTCTACTTAAACGAATCATCATGAAATCCTTCCTCTCTATCTCTCTCTCTCTCTCTCTCTCTCTCTCTCTCTCTCTCTCTCTCTCCAAATATTAATATACAGAGTTCCTGGAGGGTCCCTTTTCGCGTTACGGGTCACACGTATGATACGATTTATAGGAGATGGGAGGCAACTCTAAAGATGAAGTTTATATCAAACAGAAATGTTGTGTCCCTTTATTTGGTGAAGGAGCTACATTTATAAATGTACGAAACGCCGTATCGCTTCAAACCCGTTATTCAAGTATTTGCTATACCCGGTTAGCTCAGTAGGAAATGTTTTTGGCTACAAAACCTTTGGTAGTGACTACAATCCCTGGCTCGGCCACCAAGGTACATGCGATTTGATTTGGCAAAAGTTACTTTGACACGCGTTATTTGACCTCCACCAATCGGCGAATAATAGGTTGTTCGCCAACGTTGGTCCAGATCTTGGCTCGAAAGGAATCGCTAGGTTTTGCTGCTATTAGAATCAACTTGAAACCATGGTTAGGTACCAATAAACAGCAATATAACTTCTATAGTTTCAAAAGTAATCGAAAGACACACTCAACACAATAGAAATAGCTAATCGTTAAATATTACTATGATCTGAAATTTCGGCATTATTAGGATTAAGTTAGGTAAAACGCCCAGGAGGGTCAAAACGCCTGCGCATAAAATATAGCTGATTTAAACAAAGAACATTCTACGAACTTTAACTAATATTGGGACATATTCATATTATAGTAATCGTAGTGGTTTTAAGAAATTGTTTTGCTTAGAGAGGGTGTTTAACCAAGTTTCACCTAAATATGCTTGCCAAATACCGAAAATCTAGGAATCAAAATATCACATGGGCTCGCCAGATTCCGTTACAACATCTTAATGGACACATTATTTGTTTGTAAGGGAGTTTAACGACACTTTTAACATTATCAAGAATACATGTATATCGAGGCGCACTCATTACCTGTGTCCTTTGGATCTGTTGGTTTTTTTTAACCTCAGTATTTCACCCTAGCCATCAGCTACCCCAAAATATACAACCTAACAAAATATGGTTACCCCTCACTTTTTTCGGAGAGAACGTGTAAACTTTTAAGTTATAAAAGAAAACTGTATTTTTTATGAATCCAGATATTTAAAAAACGAACATTAAACTAAGTTGTGTTGTGGAATGTCCCTTTAGCCATTTATGTAATTTACTTTACCATTTACTCATGATGAAAATGTAGCCTTCTTACAGTTTTCAGGGGGGGGGGTGATTTTTTTGCTTTGGTATGCGAGAGATTTCTTTGCAAGGAGAGCGATACAAGATGTGTCCTATTAGTCGACGCCTGTGCCCATCAGGCAGGCAGTCAGTAAGTTCATATGTCAGATTTTCCATAACTTTCCGTAACTTTCGAAAACATGGCAATTAAACCCGGTCTTTTTTCGATTAGATTGAAACTACTTAAACGAATCATCATGAAATCCTTCCTGCTCGAAATTCCAGCATAGATTAGAAATTCCACTAAAGATCCGAAATTCCACTGGATAATTTTATTTATATCTCTTCTAACTAATTTAATCTTCATATGTGGAGGAAATAAAGAACAAATGATAATGATAATAATGATAATAATAATAATGATGATGATGATGATGATGATAGAAATAATAATGATAATGATAATTATTATAACATCTTTATTTAACAAATGTTACCCATTGTTTATTTACAATTAGGCCGACAAAGAACAGACATGCAAATAACAACATTTACAGTCACACATTTAAAACTACAAGAAAATATTTGTCCATATCCTTTATAGGCTATACATAAATGGCGAGTATTTTTTTTTCTTTTCAAACCCCGGTGAAATAAAAATATCTTCTGTATCTTATAATCTAATATTACGTAGAAAATAAAAATAGTCAAGATTAATCAACAATTGGATTTATTTTTATTATTTGGCTAATTTCGCCTGAGACTCTGTGCATATTTCGCATATATTCGGAAGATCTCCGAGTTCTTATTCAATAAACCGTTAGAAACACATTTATAAAGACGCAATTTAACCAGCGAGTGAGAGCAAGAAAGAATAGCTCAGTTGGTTAAGGTGTATCGCTATCAATCACACATCTATGGGTTCAAGTCTCCGATGTGCTTTTTTTTTCTTTTTCAGTGTTCGTATTTTTTTTTTTTTTCGTCCCTATTACAAGTTCACTCTCGGGGAATATTTTTTGTTGAATTGTTAAACGACCACTTTCTGCTGATCTTTTATAGTTGTATAAAAGTTATATATACATGTACACTGCACTTAATTGTCTTAAAATAATTGTCTTAAAACAACGAGGAAAAGATGTTTCCAAATTTTCAGAAATCAGCAAATTTTTCTGTTAAGCCTAGTTTCGAACCTGTTAAAAAAGCCGTTGCCAAAGGTACCACAAAGGCACCCTGTATCAGCAGAGCAACCTTTGCTGTTGTTATTTTCTATATAAAGAGTAAACCCAATATATGAAAACATGTCTTCAAAATTACATGAAAGTAAATAAACCCCAATACACCCTCCGTCTAAAAGATAATATATGTGATTGTAAGACAAAAAAAAAAGAAATTTGAGGGAGAAAATTATATTTTCTCTTGCACGGTTTGAACTTGGGTTCTCTTGCATCAGAGGCGGATGTCTTAACCACTATACTACAGGTCTGAGTAGAATACATAGATCCAGTAAACAGTTAAATCTTCATGCTAATTGGCGGAATTCGTCGATCATCGGTGATTTTCCGATTTCACTCACGGAAAATAAACAGAGTCTCAGGCGAAATTAGCCAAGGAATACGCGCCTACTTTCCTTGGAAAGTTAAGCAATAGCTGCACACTCAAAATTATTTTCATCGAGTAATAAAACCATTTTTCAGCCAATAAGGATCTCCTCGAAGTTGTTCCTTTTCACCAAGAATTCGGAATTGGGCTAAGTGGAAACCGATCATCCGTCAAAGAGGGATACAATTTTAAAATGTTTCGTGATGTTTTCATCCTGTAAAGATTGCGTGAAAGAAATTTTATAAGAAAGGGATTTAAAATTGAAATTGTCTCCGTTCAGAAGCACATATCTTTCAACGTATAACGAAATCATCAAAGTAACGAGAACCCTCGGATAGAACAACCAAACGAAGACAAGATATTCGCCAAAAAAATTCTCAAGCTCAAAATTTGTTGTTTTTCTTTCTCCCTTTTCGTGTGACAGTTGGGGTAAAATTCCGTTACAATACGAGAAAATACACACTAGACGACGAAATTCAAGACCGGTCTATAATAAAAAATGCTAAATACGATAACTTCAGCTTGACGAGATCTTTTTTTATTTATTTTTTTTTTTTCGTTTCTCTTAGGGGAATATCTACAGAGGACAACTTCAACTTGATGAGGTCTTTAATTTTGTTTCGTTATTGGAGGAATAAACTTGAACAAGGAATAAATGCTTGTTAGCGATAGTTTCTTCTTTTTCAACAATGTTTCGTATTTGTCTGTTTGCTTACTTGTTTGTTTTCATTTCCTTTTTTTGGCGTGAAAAGGGTGGTTGTTTGGGAATAGGTAAAAAGGACAATCAGAGGGAATGCATGATGGAGTTTAAAAAGATAGCGGCGCCACTTCACCGCAGCCAACACATAAAATGTCATTACGACATAAAAATATCTTATTGCTGTGGGTTATTACATGTTACATTAACCAGTAGTGAAAATAATTGGAACAAGAGGTTAACGACTGCCGTGTATCGCTTACCTCAAAGAAACATTTAGAGATCAACGCAAGTTTAAAGCCTTTTCTCCCAAACAAATTTCAGTATTGTCTGTATACGTTAAAGTTTCGAACCAACAAAATATGTCCATTTTAACCACCTTTAAAGAAACTCAAATGTCAGATTACTTCATCACATTAACACGGGGCTTTTACATTTTACTTCTTTAGGGTTAGGTACACCAGATTTTTGATCCCTACTTGTTATCTGTAATGTTTCGCAACTTTCTGGTGCTCTAGTGCCTTCCAAAATCTGATGTGATCTTTAACGTCTTCGACTCTTTACCTTTATTAGATATGCCTTTTGAGTTAACATTATATCAAAATTCGATATAAATTCTGGGCTATTCAACCTAGAGAAGAGTCGTCATCTTTTCCCTCTAATATAGTGGACGGTCAGTTTGGGTAGCCCCCCCCCCCCCCCCTGCCCATTAACCGACCCCTCGAAAAGGTAACCGTGCACGGAAGAGGCTAGCCATTCATCAAAGGGTCAATGCAATACTATTGTAGGTGCCTATATTTTCATGTGCACATACAAAAGTGTTGTACTCACCCCTTGATATGCAAAACTTTCGAAAAATCAAATAAACAGATCACTGTTCTACACATCAAAATGCTGCTTTCATACCATGCTAGTTTTTTTTTTAAAGATCTACAAAGACTCCGTAAACTACCAGAAAAGCCACTCTTTGGGGTAAAGACTATTGAATACAACGAAAGCTATTTATAGAAATATTATGTATCTTCCATTAAAGGATTAATTTTTGCTTATTTTGTTCGTGAACAAAATTGGCGATATTAGATTACATTCCATGAATTTCACTCAAACCATACTCACCGTCTTCAATCAATTTCATTCCATGTTCATTCCAAAATCATTCTCCTTGTCAATTTAACGAAGTCCTTACCTAAACTAGCAGGCTAAATGTAGGCCCTTTTGTTGTCCCAATCCGTAAAAACTACATAAACTTTTTTTAGACTGGTGAGGGATTCTTTACAAAAAGAAAAGTAAAGAAAAGTATTTCTTTGATAATCCTAATTGATAAATATATATAAAAACTTCAAAACATTCTACTCAGTCGAGCTAATTCGTCTTCGGTTGAAATGCATTTTGTATTTGATATCGTATCTGGCCTACAAACTCACAGGTTATCTAAATCAGACATTACATAACATCTCGTTAGCGTGGTATGTTATAATGAATAATCGAGAATACTTAATGTCATTTCAAGAGAGGCTTGTAGAATTGAGATTTTCCGAAAAGTCGTGTGGGGTCTACTGCAACGCAAAGTTTATATGTTCCTCGATTATTTAACAACAGACATTTTTAAAACGAGCCCGTGTCTGATATTTCCGACAATTTTACATACGCGCGAGCCGCAAACATTGAGAAGCCGAGTCAATCACACATTACAATGGAGGACTTTACAGAAAGACTGAAGATGTAGTAATGATCTTTTCTATCTTCATAAACGTATAGTAAAGACTGCGACCAGACCGGTCGGATGCTCGGGCTGACCAGATTATTTGCTACTATGATAGGTATCTGAGGTCAAGAGAGATAGGGTGTCGACTTTAAGAACAAGATGCCCCATGTCCGATTTCAAGGAGAGGTTATCGATCTTGGTTCTTTCATAGCCCCACATGACAGGCGCAAGTAATTTTCTTTTTTTTTCTACGGACAGAATAACTTAACCCTTATCCTGATTCTTCTGGAATGATAGTTTGTTTCGAATAAGTTACGAGTACCTGGGTCCTGTTTTCTAAACATCTTATGATAATTTTTCGCTAAATTCAATAATTAAAGTTATTTCTACTGTAGTTAATAAATATGAAATTCTGCCACGAACCATCTCATTGGAATCGTCTTCTAAAGACGATTCCAATGAGATACTTCAAGGCAGAATTTAACAATGAATGAAAACACCAGGTACGATTTGTGATTTTGACTTACATGTACGATTATTTTTTTCGTAAGAAATTTAGTAAAGCTGACCCCTTTTTTGTTTACATTCCAACGGGTCTTGTCAAAGTTTTCCCTGTACGATAGGGATATGTCGTAAACAGCGTGCCTACAAATAATATAATATTATACTTGATTATTGAACTGCCAAGTCTTGTTTTTTGGGGTCTTCTTAGGGAAACTAATCCATTTAAATGTCTAAAACCTGCATATCGGACATTTATTTAGATTAATTTTCTTTCTTTCTTAAAATCATAATTCGTCGTATTCTGCGCACATTTATATGTTTAAACACAAAGATGAAAATGCATTTTAATTGGATCATCCGTCAAAGTAAATGTCAATTTTGTTATATTGACACAAAAACGTGTAAAAGATGTATGTCTAGTTTGAATATTTCATTTTTTTACCCTTCGCTGATATTCTTTGTCCTGCACAACTCAACAAGTGCTAGTTCGTCTACGTGCCGAATCCAATCAAGTGATGATCAAAGACGATTAGTTAGCTTTTGTTATTTTATTGCGGTATGATGCGTTTTAAGTTTTAATATTCGAATTCATAAGAGTAATAAGCTTTCCTCGTCTCATTACGACCTGAAAATAAAAACGACAAACAAATTAATCTCCATCTCAAGCTTTAATATCATCAACAAAATGAGTAAAGGTTTGTTATTTCGAGACTAGTTCATGTAATTTTCTGCTGTGCAAATATTCAAAACAGCTGCGTTCTCAACGTTTTAATAATAGTAGTGTAAATTATATTTTGGGGTTAATTATTAGCTCCAAGGTTGATCAGAAATTAGTCAGTAAGCTAGATATTATGAATAAATTAATCCTATAATCCTGTCGTACACAAAGCTTGCACTGATAGTATAGACTAAGATCAACCTGCACAGACATGCATGTTGAGATTAGCCTTTCCTATCTGCTTTTCTTCATAGTTTAGTTAGGGGAAACATAAATTAAAGTTTTTGAAATTTGAATGAAATTAAATGGAAGTTATACATTATCACTAATTTCGGACAATTGGACGAAATTAGTGATAGTGTATAACCTCCCTTTAATAATACATACTCACAAGTTCTCTAAATAGTTTTCCCAGCTTTAACAAACCAACCAAACCAAACCAAACCAACCAATGGAAGTTATACCTTATCGATATTATCGGCCAAATGGACTAATCTGGTGATAGTGTATTACCTCCCTTTAATGATATATACTAACAAGTTCTCTAAATAGTTTTCAAGGCCTTCACAAACCAATCAGACACTTCCAAATTCAATGAATTCAGTAAAATCGTACATTTTCCTAGCAAATTGAATGTAGATGTTAGCCTTTTGAGCGTTTTGGAGTAGTTTGGATGAGTGTTTTGAATGATTGAGTGTAGGACTGAGTGAGCGGTTTGAAATAGGTTTGTTCGGAAAGAGTGTCAATGTCGCGATGTTCCTAACTGTAACCGCACATAACCGTAACCGAGCATAACTCTGTCACCTTTTGTCCGATTAATTGGCAGTTATGTTCTTATCCTGTTTAAAGATTGCAGTGCAGAAGAACCATAACTCTACCTCACTTTTTATTTGGTTTGGCCCTGTTGTTGTTTTTCATTCTTCGATCTTATCCGGAATATATCTCTAAACGTAAACAACTATGATCAATAGAAATTGTATGGGACAAAGTTATTACATAGATTCCAATTCAGTCCCTTGTCTCTGAAAAGAAGAGCACAAGCTTTTTTCATATGGACTATCAAAATGATCATAAATTATTCTAAATATTAAAGTGATGGAAGTAATTTAATTCTAATTGTGTTCACCAAGATTTGTGCATTCTGATTGACTGAAAAATTAGTTTCGTTACCACAAGAAAACGATTTTGACAACGCAGATTTTTTTAGTCTTCCGTGGAAAGTAGTCCCTCAAACAATTCATGTATTTGAGGGTAAATGTGAATCTTTACATTTTAGCTTCAAGAAATTACATTATAAGACATGAAGAGAGTATTTGATGATTTCATGGAGGTATTAAATAAAAAACCTAATCATACTCATGTATGAATCCGCTTCGCATACAGTGTGATTAGATTTTTTGTTTCATACTTCAATGAAATTAAAAAAATACTCTCTTTATTTCTTAAATAAGAAAAACCCAAAATCAATTCCTGAAATTGCAAACACAGGAGACTAAGTATATAACATATCACATTCAAGTTTTGTCTGTACAGACAAAATGATCATTCAATTAAACTTGTGGATCTATATAAGCCGCCTAATATTTAATTTGTTATGTATGCAAAGCGTAAATAGCGGAACGGCGCTAGTCTATGCTATCATTTTATGATCAATTACATCTGTGATGTTAATTTAATATTGATAATCAATTCTGATAGAATAAAAGGTTAGTGGCGACCCATTTCCCATACATACAATTAGATGAATCTTTAGTTACAACCTTATTGGTAACAAATGAATAATTAGACGCTTTGATACAAATTTCATAGTAGATAAACATCTTATGAGTGGCAAGGTTTTGAACGTGTGCCATTTTCGTCTCTTTGAACAAGTACCGTAAAACTTGTATAAGCCGCCGACAACAATCTTTCACTTATATCTCGGCGGCTGGAGCACCTAACAATGGATTCCGGGTATTTATCACACCTGTACAATCATAATATCCGTTCCTAGCCTCTAGCTGCTATCCCACAAAGGTCTACGATTATTTATCTATTGGTGGGAGACAATTATTAGACAATTCTTTAAATAAAGATTTTATTATTATTATTATTATTATTATTATTATTATTATTATTATTATTATTATTATTATTATTATTATAATTATTATTATTATGGTCGCTTAGTACTAGTTTAGTTGGCAAATAAGAAACATTATGTTGATTGCATATGAATGTTATCGGAATTTTCTGAATAATCCTATGTGGTTAAAACTCAAAGGAATCGCCAAATGCGTTTTAACTAAACGGGATTCATTTATATTTGTTTTTTTTTTAATCAATGATATCTATACTTTTGAAAGATATTTTGTTTCAAAGAAGGAATATTTGAAACATTCGCCTTATAAAATTAGTCGCTTGGGCAAGATTGGCTATACAGTGAAACGTGAACTACGTACATGGAGAAGAAACGGTTGCGATTCGTGGGCGTTTACATCTTGAACGCAGAGCTGTTTAAGTTGGTCTCCACTAAAACTTACTTTAAATGTCTCTGACCAAGGTTCATCTCTCAGAAAAGTTATTTTGCCTATTTCGACAGAATCAATAAATGCAGTGGGTTTTTTCACGTAATTTTAACAAATGACTTTGTCAGTAAGATTTCTTTATCAGAATCATCTAGTATATTATAGTTTACCTACGGACTAGACTGGCTCCCGTCCCACTGATCTGAAGTATTGTGAAAAAATAAGCAGAATTCAACTAGAGAAAGAAAATTTCTTATCAGCTTATATTCTCTGACTGGCAGATCAGTGTCAGTTTTTGAGAATATGGGAGGTAATTTGAAATAAAATAGTTACAAATGAGTGGTCTACCTTATTAATTTTAAAACTAACTGACAGCCTGGGAGCCAGGCTACCTACGGACATGCAGCCTAAAATTAGCATCGCATTTTGATGACGGAAATTTTGCCAGTCCGGTAAAATAGGACCGTTTTGAAACACTTCAATTATTTGAAAAAGAGACAGGTTCCAGCAGATATCGACCCGATGTCGAATTATAAACACTACCACAAAGAAAGGTAGAATGGTCATGGTACAGATAACAACATCGTGAAATTAAACAGGTAAATGATTTTGGAATGGTTTTGGAATGAAATTGAATGAGTGCGATGAGTGAGTTTCGAGTGAAAGTAACGGGAGGTAATCAAATATCGCTCATTTTGTTGATGAACAAAATAAGCGGTATTTATTACCTTCATGTAATAAAAAATGCTTACAAGTTCTATACATACCTTCCCTTTTCTTCAAATCCAATTAAGACGCCTATAATTTCAATTATGTCAGTGAATTCGAAATTTTGTCTGTCTACATTTTGAATGCATTTTTTAAAATTATCTCTATAGTGGTTTTGGAGCGTTTCTGATGGTTTGAGTGAGTGTTTGGAATGAATGATCGGAGCGCTGAGCGAGTTATTTTGAATAGTTCTGATCGAGATGAATGTCAACTTCACGATGTTATCAACTGTAGGTTCGGAAAAATCAGTCAAGTATGAAAAACGTGATGGATCCTAGCACTCGGGAACTTTTGGCGATTCTACGGAATAGACCTCGGGAATAATGAGGGCGCAGACATTAAAGGACGTCATATCGTACGTGGATTTGTTTGGCCGTCACAATCATAACTGAAGATGGCGCTGCGATAAACAAAATCAGCGAAAAGGTTAAAACTGGACATTTCATAATTTGATAACAAAACGCAGTGTTTTACTGCGTTTTGTCGTCAAATTATAAGATGCCCAAAAGATCTAAATAGATAATCGGGAAGCATTTAAGGAATCTTTGTTTGTTTGTTTGTTTGTTTGTTTGTTTTTACTCCGAGCGTATTTGACCAAAGTACTACCAGAAGCCAATTAAGCTTAAAAAAAGGCCAGAATTACTACACTTACGTCCGAGGTACCTTCCAGTTTACGGGAAAGTCCGAGCGATGTTCCGAATGCGATCCTAGTTGTCAGATTTCCTAACCCGAGCAACCTGCCTCATGTCGAAAATTTTTGTGGTAGGCTACTACCAAAGTATTCCCTTGTGCGAGAAGACTCATGTGTGGTAGATCAATATCAATACATTTGCTGCTCTTCGTTTTCTTTCCCCCGCCCCCTTTCAGTTTATATCAACCTTTGTAAATTTCCGATTTTTTTTTTTCAGTACGTCCTTTCGGTTCATTTGCACTCAATAATATTAATGAACCCTGACGTGTTTTTTTCCGCGCTACCGGTGAAAATAATGAATATTACATTTGGATATGAGATATAGGGCCTACAGGTAACACTTTATTTCGTTACAGATTAAATACATCACTTCTATTTACGTATCAACTACGATCCTCGAGGCGACGAAAAAGGGACCATCCGGCTGGTGCTTAAAGTAACGATCCTAGTCAGACTGCGCGGATTTCGCAGTCTGACTAGAAAACGGAAACTTTTCGAACATAGCTGCTGTTCCGAATCTGGAATGATCAGTCTTCATTCGTGTATAAGAATCTTCAAACTTATCTATCTATATATACTGCCTAACTCCCCTTTCGGGTATTACTGGCAGGTAACCGCTGGTTGACTTGTACTGGAACAATCTCCTTTTCAAATATTCATTATACGGAGTTCAGAGACTTTCGGATGAAAACTCAGTGAATGGGGAAAAAATCTTGTAAACATTTTTACTTGATTAATCTACAGTTACAAATACTTTTTACCAACACTATTTTGTGGTTTGATCTATTTGGGACTTTCAATATACATGTATATTTAGGGTCCGTGGATCATGCTACACACTGGCACGGTACTTACTATGTTTATTGATTTATTCATTCAGTTTTATTCCTCCTTGTGGAATATAATCTTGCAGTTCTACTGTTATAGTGCTTGTGATTAAATCATCACGACAATGCTCTATTTAAGACGTTATGGTCAAATGCAATCGATTTCTCTAGTAAAAACGTTTGTGTTTCTATTTCTCATATGATTTTTTTCAACGTTTATTTGTTTATGATTTATCTCTATTAATCTACGTAAGAAGGAAATAAAGGGAATAAATACTGAAATAAATAATATGCCAAATATTATTATTCTAAATTAATATATAATAATGCTACTATTGTAAATGTTATGCTTTAACAGGCCGACTTGGATTTTGGATTTTAGACCCGCTGCTGGTTTTTTTTTTTTTTTTTTTTTTTTTTTTAAATGGGGGAGGGTATCAATTTTCATCTACGTAGATATATATAGGCCCTACCTAGGTTAATTTCCTATTTTGTTATTTTCATTTTTCTGTATATTTTTCCCAGATAATCAAAAAGTAATGGTAAATAATGGTATAATGGTAGTTCGAGTAATTTTCCTTTTCAATCTGTAGATGTTCACATGTCTTGTTTATGTCGTCTGCAATCAGAGAATTTTGCTGTCTTACTCGGTAATTCTAAAGCTCGACTTGAAATAGATCTAAATAAAAAGGTTCGTTGACAAACAGCATCACTAAATCATCAGACATTTATATGCCTAAATGAAATCACAATCACAATACTTTTCACTTTTACTTAATCAAATTCCGGTTCAAACTGGATATTGGTCGCAACGATCAATACATTTTGCTCGATTTGCACAGCAGACGTACTTTGATTAAGACAACGAGCGTCGTACAACAAGGATGAATTTATGACATGATATTCGGTATTAATGTGTAATATTAAGGTAGTGGAACCGTAATAGTTCCGCAACATTTCGGAACTCGTGAACTTTCACAATGTTGACCGAGGTTTCCTAATGAAAATCATTAGGAAACCTCGGTTAACACTGTTAAAGTTCTTACTTCGGAAGCGTTGCGGAACTATTACGGGTCCACTACCTTAAATGTAAGTGTGACGAATTAGAATTCTAACGATTAATTAATACAAATATGTTTCGAATTGTGTAATGTGTGCATGCGTTGAGGACAATAATATCGTCAAACCGAGTTAAGAGTAAACTATCACATTACTCTGCGGGAAGAGTATCCGGACAACGATTTATTTGGATGAGTAAGGTCAGAGGTAATCGGGATGATAAGATGAAATGACATCAAAGGATAGCGCGTCTAACTATGGGGAAGATTGCAATATCTAAAGCTTGGCCTTCCTGTTCCACAACGATCTTAAAGGATGCAATAGCTGGGGAAAGATTATATCCAATTTGGCACTTCATTATTGAAACCAGGGACTCGAAATATACAGTGATATGCAACACACTTTTAGCTGAGCACCTGTTTTGGTTTTATCTCTGGTATCATTGTCAGTGACATGCCCTCACAGGTAGTAGGGGTGTAACGATAGATTGATAGGTTGATGTATTGTGATAGTGACCAGGGTTCTGCCAACTGGGCGAATTCAGCGACAAAGTCACCTAGGTTGTTAAAATGTTGCTTGAGTTGCAGAGCAAGGCGAAGTCCAAGTCGCCTGAAAAATACAAGAAGTTGCCTGGCTATAATCTGGCTCTCAGGCTAAGATGCAGGAGTAATCCACTACTGGTTAGCAGTGTAGAGAATCTTGGAAATAAAATCATTCCAGTGTAAACTTTCAAAAAATTCACAAACATCCATGAACTTTTTGACATTGTAAATCAAGGACAGACCTGAAGAGAGAGCATTTACAATTTTCAAAACTAGAAAAAACAAATAGCCTAGAGTGCTTAGGGCTCATGTTTGACCCTAAAACCAGGGTATTAGCCCTACAAAAACTGTAATTACCCTATTTTAATCCCCAAAATTTTGTGTCAATGTAGATATTTTTTTCATGAAATACACTAAGTATGTATTATATTTATCTTATAACTTTTATTTGCCTTGTTTTCTTTGATGTTTCTAACAAAAATGCAAGTTTTTGAAAATAACAGCATAATACCATTGTTCTAAACATATCCATGTGATATTATAAAAAATATCATATGGGATGTTATCACATAGTAATAAGATAAAACTAAAGAGAACCAAGAAATATTTACATAATATTCATTCATTTTATTGTTTTGACCCCTTCAACACTAGTAATGACCCCTCAAAATTCACAGTCAATGACCTTTGAATTTGAAAAGCTAACACAAGCGCTGAGTGTGGTTATTTTTTCCTGTTCCTTCTGCCACTTAGGTGCTCTATCCACCGTAATATGACTAAAATAATGTTAAAAGCGGCGTAGAAATCCTTTCAAACAAACAAATCGTTCTTCCACTTATGAATACAATCAGATCATTAGATCACTTCTGTTAATCAATATACCCATCAAAATGTTCATTCATAATGGAATGAACATATATTTTTCAGATAAATGACACTTGATTATCTGATAAATAAATAGGGGTAAATTGGCTTTAAATTAATAATGATGAATTTTGTTACATTAAATGGAAGGAAGAGATTTTTTTCTTCCCTCTCATGCTATTCCAAATTAAATGATATTTTTGGAGAAGAATAATAACTTTTGATATTATAGGAAATTGAAGTAAGAACTTATTTGCAGAATTTCCTTTGATTGTAGGCTAACTAGGCTTTCCTTCTTTTTCTAGAGCCCTTGACATACTTAGAAAATACTTTTATTTTTACATTCCTTTTATGTTAATGGTACTAGTGGTAATGGCCTCATGTATCAAACACCCATACACGAGTTCATGGGCAATTACTTGGTAACCTTGATTTATTATCAAATTATGAAGCACTTTTTGCTTGTGTGGATTTCTGTAAAAGGGGGGAGGAATATACAACTAGAGGGGTAGGTTTTCTAATATTTACACAATTTTGACTGGATTTCTGCATGAAAAAGGAATTAATTAGGTTAAAACGGGGGGGGGGGGGGGGGGGTTATTGGAAATCCCCATACCCTGTCTGTCAATCTTCCATTAGTTTGTGACAGGCAGATGGTAGGGCTGTTCAACTATTCTATTTAGAAAAGATAAATTTAACTATTGCAGGAATCAACACTAACAATGTCCCAAGGTCCCAAGTGAGGGATCCCATTCATCAAAGCAAGGGATTCCTTCAGGATCCCTTTATATTCATAATATTTAGAGGTTCTTTCAGTCAAAATCCAATTTTTTCAAGCCAAGGTTCTAACTCCACTTTGCTTGCTACATTTATAAGGAACAAAGTGAAGGTAAAACCCTTTACCCACCAAGATGTATAGGATAGAAACGCCTTAGACCACACTTTTCTAACACTTCCTGAATTTTTACCCAAACGGCTAAGCAACAAAAAAGAGTAAAAAAGCTCACTGCGTTATAATTGTAAAATGCGTAATTATGCTATAATTATAGCGAGCGCATAAAAACTTGAACCTGACCTTAATGCAGAATGAATAATTAGGCTCATGAATACTTTTCCAAAGAAACCTCGGCATGTGACGATGAAGCATGGACTTTCCGTTATACTGTACAAATTTCAGGTATGCGTGGACGTATTAGTTTACTGGTATACAAGGCACATAGTCATGGAGCAGACGATTCAATTTCAAAAGCAATTGTATCTGCTTGTGTGTGACTGAGAGGGGGGGTTCATTTTATTTATAGTCAAAAAAGCATCAATTACACTACTTTACAAAATAATGAAAAATTGTATTTTTTCACCCGCATCATAAGATTACTAAGAGGGTGACCAAATATCACCGTTACAGTGAAAAGCATGGGATATAACGGGTTAACAGAGCTAACACATGCACTCCAACTTTACGTTTGAATTCCGCAGGTAAGTCGTGTTTAGAGGAAGGGATACTATGGATATTTAATTTATTTAAATCACAATGGCCAGGTTCAGGTCAATATGCTTCCACTATACCTACCAATCTGTCTTTGTTACTTATTGCAGATCTTTTGCATTTTTGCGACTATAGAAAGTCTTTTGGAGGAAGGCACTTATATGAAATGCTTGTTATCCTTTTGAATGACTCAGCACGCAAAATTGATGAGATTCACGTGCATGACACACTACCATCGTATATATGCAAATACAACGCTTGGAGTTGTATCTGCGATATATACTTTCAATATACTGTTCTCCGATTGGCCAATTTGCTTCAAGTGTGGTCTAAATTAGAATATACCACTATTTTATCCTTTCCTGAGTATCTGGAGGGATTCCGTCAGATTCCTGTTGATAACCAGTTTATAGTGTCAACTCCTTTATTGGCAGCGTCAACTCCTTCATTCACTTAGGGATCATTTTTGGGTGAGATATTGAGAGATTATCTCATTTTTCTGCCAGAAATCTCATTGAAACTGGCTTAATAAGGGGAAAATCTCAAAGCAAAATTAAATGAGGTTAAGGATTTTGTTGGCTCAGCATGAAACAGTTGTAACTGCCTATAAATTTTATAGGCAGTTACAACTGTTTCAGGCTTTGCCATTGAAATTTATCTTGTCAAAATTTCTCACAAAGGATTTTTTAATTTCTTTTTAGTTTTAGCTAAACAAGATATTTTTGCACATGCTAAAAATTAATGAGCCAGAATTATCCCTGTTTGCTGCTACATTTGCTAAGCTTATTCATTCAGTGTGGGTCTTTTTTTAGGGTTCATACTTCTATGACAACAACAAATATTTTCTTACATGCATCTTGCATGTCTTTGTTGAAATATGATGTTTTGTATATAGGGACAAATAAAAGCCACATAAAAGAAGGCAATTAATGATAGACTCTATATGGCAATAACAAGATTGATGAAAAATTTATTCAACTTACAGTTGATGATCAAAGGTTGATGACATTTATATACTTACACTATGATAGGGCTGACTAAGACAAATTCCTATAACTAGTAGTCATATTGAGATAAAGGTCATTAGTTAAGAAGAAAAGGATAACTTTTACTTGTTTGATATTTTTGAAACTCTGTGCAAAACATTTGTGACTGCCTGTAAAACTGTTTTGCACTTAGCCACCAGTATAATACATGTGTATTTACCCTTTATCACATAAACTTGCAAAAAGTACCTATATATTCCAAATTTAACCCTTTGCTGTTTAATCCCTGCTTTTTACGTGCCTGTGATTTTATGATTGAGAAAACATTGTGAAAAAAAAAGAAATTGCTTCTGACAAGCAATTTCTTCTTTTTCCACACTATTTTCTACCCTACTGAATGGTTATTTTTCAAATTAAATCCAATTTAAATTTTCGTCTGCAAAACCTTTGAATTTGGACAGGTCTAAAATTTTGTAAAACAGGAAAGGGTTTAAAGACTAGTCATAAACACTTGTTACGAAGATGAATTCTTCAAATACTTAAAAACTGGGTGCATTTATTTTAGGGATTTTTTTCTTTTTTTAAATTAAATGCACCTATACAATTCATGCTAGAAATAAATGGAATCGCTGGTAATGTAGACTAAGATCTGACTTGCATGCAGGCTGATGTAAGTCTTTAGCTTTTACAGGAAAAGTGATTTTAGCATGTCAATGATTAAAATATTTTATGGATATAAGCTTAGACATACCATTGCAAAGAAAATGTTTGTAAAAAGAATGCTTTTTTTGTCGAGGTATCATTAGATTGATAGCATATTGTTTGATTATTGTCTGTCTGCAATACAAATAATTAAACATTTTCAATATTTCCAATCCCTGTCAAGATACAGTACTTGAATTTTATTTTTCTCGATAATTGCTCTTTTTGATGTACAACTGTTTGATCTAAGGTGAAGGTTATATGTCAATGTCAAGGTCATGTTTCGAGGTAAAATGACTGAAAAATTTAATCCTAATAAAAATTAAATGGTTTCAAGCAGTTGAGGCTTATACCTTTTTGGCATTATGATAAGCCCTCATTGTTAAGGAACTTCCTTATAATACCAAGGTCAAGGTTGTTTGACAGGGTAAAGGCCATTTATTGAGTTAAAAGTTCTGTAAAAATTGCTAAAAAATCAAGACAACAATTCTTTTTATTTCACCTGTATTAAGGGAAAGTATTCTTGATTACAGAAAAGTTGCAAGTTCTTTTGCATTTGCCAATGTAAATTTCAATGGTATGCTGAGCTCACTGATAAAATATTATAGAAACAAGGGCCTTTGTGTGTTATTAACATCTTTTTAAAGTAATGTCATCTTTGATCTAAATGCTCCGTTTAATGTTATATCACTAATGGACTCATAAGTGCTATGTAGAAATAATGTTTCTTATTCTAACAACATTTCCTTAATGTATGATTAAGGAGACTTTAACTTGGACTGTTGGAGACTTAAGGTAGTGGAACTGTAATAATACAACATTTCGGAACTCATGATTTATCACAATGTTGACCAAGGTTTCCTAATAAAAATCATTAGGAAACCTTGATTAACACTGTTAAAGTTCATTACATCCAAACTATTACAGGTCCACTACCTTAAGACATCAAGACAGCTTTCCTTTACTTATTTTCAGATTATCTGTGACCAATTCTATTTGTGACCATGTCTGAGAAAGACAACTTGGATAAAGATGAGACCAAAGAGCCCCAGGATGAGGCCGGAGTGTCCCAGAGCCTGTCCAGTGGTTTTCAGCCCACACCGGAACCCAGTAAATCTGACGGTCTCCACATCCTCATTCCACAACCAGCCATTCTACCAGTACCAGCACAGACAGAGGTCTCGCCAAAAGTTCTGCCTGAAGTCTCACCTAAAAATGAAAGTATGTTATATGTTTTACTGTAATAATTAAGCTGTATGAATTCTGTATTGAAAAATTTATAATGAGTAATTTGATTGTGCACAATGAAATTATACAAAAAAATCGAGGGGTCGATCAGCACAACACTATTGTAAGTGCCTATGTTTAGATATTACTCAAATTGATTTATTTCAAAATAATTTGATCAACATAGTCTCTTTAGTGAGTAGTGGTAATGTGAAATTAATTTTTCGATTCTTCAAAGGTCAAGGTTAGTACCCACAACATATGTTTTCATTGGGAAATAAAAATTAAGACCTGCTTTACCCCCTCTTTACCTCAGAAATCTAAGTGCTGTGGCAGGGAAGTGTAAACAGTCAACCTGCAATTCTATGATCATGGGTTAAAATGTAAAGTCATATGAATAAGCATGATGTAAAACAAGACTATAAGACCAATCTTTCACTTTTTAACCTTTTAGGTAAGAGGACATCGGTTGCCGATTCTGTGAAGAGTTCGGAGCCTTCCACTGCTGGTGTAGGGACAATGAGTGCGTCCATCTCTATGACTCATACACATGACTCACCACGGAGTTCCATCTCACATAAAAATATACGAGCCTTGAAACAAAACAGTCTCATTGACGACAAGGAATCCTCGCTGAACTTGTCTGTACATAAGGGCACATCTTTGACCAGTATACATTCAGACGACAGCTTTCACCAGCCAAAACACATGGTAATCTCCCCTTGTAACCCAGTTGGTCCTGCCCCATTGTCATTGCTACATCATAAACAGCTGAGCGGAAGATTCTCTGTGAGTCCTGTCCAGAATATCCCGGGATACGGACATCGTAAACGGACAACAAGTGGGAGTGTGAGAACAACGACCAAGAGTGAGACCAGTTCTATAGGGTTGTCTAATAAGAGTCCGGAGCCTGATGGAGAAATACAGTTTGCGATGTCTGATCTGGCTCTTCACCAGGATACAGATAGAGAACAACAACAACAACTGATTGAGGAGGAGGAAGAGGTAGAAGTACCAGCTGATATACCCCTCTATAAAAGGGGACTGTGTAAGTGCTAAAAATTCCTTTATTTGGAGAAAACCCGAGGTATTGCTGTAGCCTTGGTGTCATTGTATTTGTGGTCACTGCCTTTCTTTTTCAAGCAAAATCTTTGACATTTTGTAATATTTCAGGTATTACACAAGGCATTCACTTAACCCTTTGCTGTTTAATCCCTGCTTTTTACGTGCCTGTGATTTTATGATTGAGAAAACATTGCGAAAAAAGAAGAAATTGCTTCTGACAAGCAATTTCTTCTTTTTCCACACTATTTTCTACCCTACTGAATGGTTATTTTTCAAATTAAATCCACTTTAAATTTTCGTCTGCAAAACCTTTGAATTTGGACAGTTCCAAAATTTTGTTAAACAGGAAAGGGTTAAAACACATGTTCACCATCAAAAGAGCAACCTATACTTTCAATTGGGATAACTCTAGATGCAATTTTTGCTAATTATATTCCTTTTTCAACTTAGATTTTGTAACCATTATCAAGCAGCCAACAGCGGAATGTAGGCATGATACTTGAGTGACTTTTTATCAGTCTACCAAAAAAGAATTATGACCAAATGAAAAATATGTATTTTTTTGGGTGGAGGTCATTTCTCTATATGTTATATAGTGGAAACTTATAATCATTTTCTCAGAATGTAACAGGTGATCCATATCAACCAAATTTCAATGGAATGATCCTTGAGTGACTTTTTATCAGTCTTACAAAAATTATTGTGATCAGATGAAAAATGTGAAATTTATGGGCGGAGGTCATTCTCTATATGTTTTATTGTGAAAACTTTGAAAATCATTTTCTCAGAATGTAACAGATGGATATCAACCAAATTTTACAGGAATAATCATTGAGTGATCCTTTATCAGTCTACCAAAAAGTATTGTGATCGGATGGAAAATATGTATTTTTTGGGTGGAGGTCATTTCTCTATATGTTATATAATTGAAACTTTGAAAATTATTTTCTCAGAATGTAACTGATGGATAGCAATCAAACTTGACTGGTATGATTCTTGGGTGATCATTTTCATGTTGAGCCCAGCAGGTTATGGCAGATGGCAAAGACTGAAGTCAGGCTCTTCATATATGCAGTCTGAATTCTTAGTCTTCACCATTTGTTTGTCACTGATAAACCAGGGCAGTTTATAATGTTGGATTTTGAATTAAAAAGAATCAAAGTCACATTAATCATGTGAATAATGTTGAAAAGGTCAAATGATAAATTTCAGGCAAAAATATGCAGGCATGGTACCAATCTTTCAGTTAAAAAAAATTAGGTGCAATGTCAAATGTATGAAAGTTAGGGAGCCCTGGAGTGAGAGACTCCTAGTTTACCACTTACGACTCCTTCCTTTTGCAAGCAAGGAGTCTGATGGACACCAAGGGTGATATGAAAATATTTTGAAAAACAAAATGCACAGGGCAGTTTCCTTTTCAACCCTTGACAGTACTTAAGACTTTTTCACTACAAAAATTGTTAAAGAAAACATTTTCTTGCATCCCTTAGTATTTTGAAAAAAGAATTCCTTTTCAGAAGAACATTGTGGAAAAGGAGCTGTAACAAGCAATTCCTTCTTTTCCAAAATGTTCTTCCATTTTGGAAATTTGAACTCCTTACTTTGAGCTTACACTCCCTGATTTCTTGTTTAAGAAGTCCAATTGACTCCATATTCTAAGGAGCTAGTGTCAACCCCTAGCATATACCTTGTATAATTTAATTTGATAATAGGTACAATAAAAGTAAACAAGATTTCAACAAGAGCTTTCATAAATTTAAATGGCTCTTGCTTAGAAAAAGATCTTTCTATTAAAACCATTTTCAAGGTCATCAGTTATCTTGTACCTTGTATCTGTAGCTGTAGCAGTTAAAGATACAGATGTAGATTCCCTGAAGACCATAGAAAATGATGACTTTGAGGACCTGATATATGAAGTAGACGAGAATCAGAAGACCATACAGTCTAACTTCTCCATGAATACACAGGACAGTGCCATATTTGAACACGCTCCTTTAATGTGTGGAAATATCAGTTTTATGAGGGAGAAGGCAGACATGCTTGAAGTAAGTTAATTTGATACTAGATTAGATGAAAATCAACAAAATTTCAACAAGAGCTGCTATTGCTTAGTTTTAACCAATTTTAAGTTCATCAGTCAGATTATAAGAAGGAAATTTTTCAAGGTCAAATTTATGAAAATAAAAACTAAAACATCGGCCATATTTTAGGTTGTTTTGATGGATAGCAAACTTAAGGTTTTCAGTCAAGGTGACAGTCATTTGATGAAGGTCATTCATTTTCGACTTTAACTTTTGGTCTTAACTTTTGAATGGTTTGAATGACAAAGCCTTTTTATGTCACATGAATATTCTATGGGACAAGACCATACTGAAAGAACCAGCTCCAAGGTCATAGGTCAAGGTCAAAGTCATTTTTAAGGTCAAATTAGTGTAAAATTAATAGTTTTGGCAATGTAGTTGTAAGTGATAAAACCTTCAGATCATAATGTTCATAGCTTGTGTCAAAATCTTTAGGCTAATAGGAAAGTCGAGGTTATCAGTTGATGTAATGTCAATGAAAATGGTGCTCATTTTCAACATAAAAACTTTAACATTGGCAATGTCACTTTGTGAAGATCACTAATTTTCAACAGAAAACTTTAACACTTCATTACTTTGAATAAGAAAGTCAATGTAATCACTTAAGGTTAAATGTTAAGCTGAACTTTTTAATGATTATGGCAAACAAAGACTGTCCTAATGTAATACAAGTTAAATAGATTTTTAGCTCCACTGGACAAAGTCCAGTGGGGCTATTCTCGTGGCATGGTGTCCATTGTGAGTGCATGCATCTGTGCATCCCTTACATTTTTCTTTAAACATCTTCTCTAAAACTACTTGAAAGAATTCAATCAAACTTCACAGGAATAATCCTTGGGACATGCTCTCTCAGATTTGTTTGTGAAATTCTGATCGGGCTGATGACTCAGGCTCCATGGGCTGTCATGTCACTGAAAAAGGGTCCCATATGATGAAATATAAAAAACTCTTCTTTTCTGAAACTACTGTTCAGAAATTAACCAAACTCTACAGGAATGGTTCTTAGGACATTCTCTTTCAGATTTGTTCTTGCAATTCTGATTTGGATGATGACTTAGGGTTCTACAGGCTGCAGTGTCTCTAAAAAATGGTTCCATGTGATGAAATATAAAAAATCTTCTTCTTTGAAATTAGTGTTCAGAATTCAACCAAACTTCACAAGCATTGATTCTTAGGAAATGCTCTTTCAGATTCCTCCTTTTAATCCTGATCAGGCTGTATACTAGGGTGCTACAGGCTCTCACGTCATCAAAAAAGTGCCCCTTTTGGTGAAATGAAAAAAAATATGGTTCTATAAATCTACTGGTAAGAATTCAACCAAATTAAAGTCAAACCTGTCTTAGCGGCCACCTGTATTCAGCAAGCAACCTGTATTAAGCAAGCAGCCACTTAGTGCCCAAATGAACTAATTGCTATGAAATTGACCTGTTTTAAGCAAGAACTTGTCTTAAGCAAGCACTTTTTGAATATTCCTTGGGTGCTTGCTTAAGACAAGTTTGACTGTATATAGAAATGATTAGTAAATGCTTCTACAGATTCCTCCTTTAAATTCTGATTGGGCTAACTCTGGCGCTATGTGCTGTTGAGTCTCCAAAAAGGGCCCTTTTGGTGAGATATTAAAAATCTTCTTCTCTGAAACCTTCAATAGAATTCAATCATACTTGACAGGAATGATGCCTAGGACTTGCTCATCCAGATTCCTTCATTTAATCCTGATCGGGCTGATAACTTGGGTTCTACAAAAGGTGTTTTATGACAAAATATATAAAAAAAATTATCTTCTTCTCTGAAGTGAATTTTTGGATGCAAATGATTGATGTCAAGAGCGTTCTTTGGATAGACCTCTCTCTGATTTCTTGGTGATTATGTTGCTATGTCAAAAGGGGCCTCTATGATGCAACATTACTTGAAACCGCAACCTGTACATGTAGTGACAGATTGCATGAAACTTTCATATCATGGAAAAAAATAGAACTATGCTCAGATTAAACCCCTTTGTAATGATATTCTGTGTCATGGAAAAAAGGAACTCCATGTAAGATTGTTGGTTGACTTAAGATTTATTCCTATATGCATACCAACCTTTGGTCTTAGATGATCATCTACTTACAAATAGATTATGGCTTAGCTTAATACTTTTTATTCAATCTATTAATGAATTTTCATAGCGACCATTCTGAGACTTTAATGACCGCTTTTTGGTAGTCCTGTAGGTGGTCACTTAATACACATTTTACTATTTATCAAAATCCAATTCTATTTTCAGCAAAAGAAGCACTATGTATCCCTCACTAGTGACACAGAGCTGCCTGTTGTGTCTGGCTTTTTACGTCGGTACTGGGGATTAAGAAGCCCAAAAATTGTTCTGTCAATCATCTCTAATGCAGAACATTATAAACCATGGAAAAGTCAGAAATTAAAAGATGATTTCCAGAAAGGAATTATAAAGGTAATTTTATAAACTTGTAAAAATGAAACCAAAGTACATTGTTGATGAACAAAATGCAGACAACCATTTTTGGTTGATAAATCTTAAGCTTGGCTGTTTTTGGTGAAAACCCAAGGTATTGCCATAGTCTTGGTATCGTTGTTGTGTGGTTGTCATGGGAAAACTTTGACATTTTGTGATATCTCTGGTTCTACTGAAAGCATTCACTTGAAACTTGAATTATCAAGACAGATAACTCTAGATTCAATTTGTGCAAATTACGTCCCTTTTTTGACTTAGATTTGTTTCCATCATTCAGCACTCAAAAGCCGAGCGTAGAATTTTGGGGGATGAAAAATTGCTCATTATTAGCAAATTTATCATGTTATTTAAGCTGCTTTCTCAACTACGATGATTATATGGGAACAGGTTACCAGACATATCCTATCATTGATTGAACAGTTGGATAAGAGAAAAATTATTATCCCCCGCCAAAGAAATCTTTGGGGGGTATATTGTTTTTGCCATGTCCGTCCGTCCGTCTGTCCGTCCGATATTCATTTCTGCGCTATTTCTTGAAAACTATAGACATGATTTCAATGAAACTTGGCACACAGCTTCACTACAAAGAGGACATACGCATATCGCCGGGGTTACCTCGTTTGATCGTTGAATTTAGAGTTACTGCCCCCTGACTGTTTAAGCCATATACATACATAGTGATATTTGTTTCCACGCTATTTCTTGAAAACTATGGACAGGATTTCAATGAAACTTGGTACACAGCTTCACTACAATGAGGACAGTCGCATATCATCGGGGTTACCTGGTTCGACCGTGGAATTTAGAGTTACTGCCCCTGGGGTTACCTGGTTCCGCGCTATTTCTTGAAAACTGTAAACCGGATTTCAATGAAACTTGGCACAAGGCTTCACTACAATGAGGACATGGGCATATCGTCGGGGTTACCCGGTTCCATGCTATTTCTTGAAAACTGTAGACTGGATTTTAATGAAACTTGGCACACAGCTTCACTACAAAGAGGAAATGTGCATATCGTTGGGGTTACCCGGTTCAACCGTCAAATTTAGAGTTACTGCTCCTGACTGTTTAAGCCATATACATACAGAGTGATATTCATTTCCGCGCTATTTCTTGAAAACTATAGACCAGATTTCAATGAAACTTGGCACACAGCTTCACTACAATGAGGACAGTCGCATATCGTCGGGGTTACCTGGTTCGACCATGGAATTTAGAGTTACTGCCCATGACTGTTTAAGCCATATACATACAGAGTGATATTCGTTTATGCGCTATTTCTTGAAAACTCTAGGTTGATGTAGATAAAAGATAACCTGTACCTCAGTTTGATATTAACTCCATTGACAATGAAAATTTGTTTGGCGGGGGATATCAATTCAACAAATTTGCTTGTTTTTTACACACTGCCCCAGGAGATCCTGTATTGGTGTTATCTTTTCTGTCCATCCATCTGTCAGTCTAACAAAGGGTGTGGAATTCCCATGCTCGACTTGTCCTGCATGGGCTTTTCTGCCTGGGGACAAGTACATTTAGCAAGGCCACTTGTCTGTGGACAAGTAAATACCAGGGTAAAATCTTGGTATGGCACTATATTGATCACAGAGATTAAGAAGCTTACTGTTTGTATCAAAGAGTAAAAAACATTGTTTTTTAAGAAGAAAATCTTCATAAAAAACAATAATTTCTCAAAATCTTTCTATTCTATTTTTTGCAGACAAGTTTATTTTATTTCTGGACAGATAGAAAATCATACTTTACGTGTCCATGGACAAGTTGAGAGAATCAGTATTTCAACAGCCCTGAGTCTATCCGTCTGTATATCTGAATGTCCATTTCTCCTGCAATTTAGGACAAATTTGCATGAAACTCTCACCATGTGCATATTGTTACTATTTCGTGGTTCTCGGCTGTATTGAGAAAATCGGGCCTTCATAGAAAAAATTCCTGAAGTGGTATATACTGTGACTCTGGCACTCTTTTTTACAAGATGAAAATTATGATATCACTATATCACGTCTAAATGAATAAAATAAACAACTCTATTACCAGTAGCTAATAAGCATACATGTAATGGACTTTTTACATTACAGCATCATTTTAGAGTAAGTTGTCAGATTCCAGACATTGTGGATAAAGAAACTGTAGAATAATTGCTGAAAATAGAAAGACACATTATTATCCATCCTTAAGAAAATGGTCTCTTTGATATGTAACTGTGTTAGAAAGTCTGGCTTTTCAGCTCACCTGAGCACATCCTGCTCAAGGTGAGCTTTTGTGATCATTGAATTTCTTTCTTCCGTCATGCGTCTGTCTTCTGTGGTCAGACGTCAACGTTTACACTCTAGAGGCCACAAATATGGTCCAAACTTCATGAAACTTGGTCAGAATGTTTGTTAGGTCATGAGGATGAAGTCTATTGAAAATGGGAAGGATCCAAGCCATATCACAGGAAAAGGGGCCTAAATGACATTTTTCTTGTTTACAATCTAGAGGCCACAAATATGGTCCAATCTTCATGAAACTTTGTCAGGTCACAAGGATGAACCCTTTTGAAAATGGGAAAGATCTGTGCAATATCACGGGAAAAGGGGCCTTAGTGACAATCTTCTTGTTTACACTCTGGGGGCCACAAATATGGTCCAATCTTCATGAAACTTGGTCAGAATGTTTGTTAGGTCTCAAGGACGAACCCTTTTGAAATTGGGAAGGATCTGTGCAATATCACGGAAAAATGGGCCTTAATGACAATTTTCTTGTTTTCAGTCTTAGAAGCCTCAAAATATTAAAGTACAATTACAACTTTGCTGGAAAATTTTATTCATTAAATGTGACAAAGATACCAAGGTTAGCCATATAGGACCATCATGGTCTTCTTGGTTTGTTAGCTCCACTGGCTGAAAGCCACTGGGGCTATTGTCATGGCGTTGTGTCCGTCGTGCGTCCATCCGTCCGGTCGTAAACTTTTTCTTTAAAAATCTTCTCCTCAGAAACTACTGGATGGATTTCAACCATACTTCACAGAATCCTTGGGTCTTTCAAAGTTGTTCAAGAAATTTTGATCCAAAGAAAAACATGGATTTAATGGGCGTGGCTAATTTCCAAATATGGTAAAAAGTGAGTTTTCTCAGATTCTAAATGGATACCAATGAAATTTTACATGAATGATCCTTGGGTGACCCTTTATCAGTCTACAAAAAGTTATTGTGATTCGATGAAAAATATGTATTTTATGTGCAGAGGTCAATTCTCTATATGTCATATAGCGGAAACTTTGAAAATCCTTTTCTCAGAATCTAATTGACAGATATCATCCAAATTTTACTTGAGTGATCCTTGAGTGACCCTTTATCATGTTGCCAAAAATTATTGTGATTGGATGAAAAATATGTATTTCATGGGCGGAGGCCATTTCTCTATATGGTATATAGTGGAAACTTTGAAAATTTTTCTCTCAAAATGTAATCCATGGATATCAACCAAAATTCACTCGAATGATTCTTGAAAACCCTTTATTTGTCTACCAAAAATTATTGTGATCGGATGAAAAATGTGCATTTTATGGGTAGGTAATTTCTCAAAATGTTATATAGTGGAAACTTTGAAAATCATTTTCTCCGAATGTAATTGATGTTATCAATCAAACTTCATTTGTAAGATCCTTGGGTGATCCATTATCAAGCAAGCAAAAATTATTGTCATTGGATGAAAAATATGTCTTTTATGGGTGGAGGTCATTTCTCTATATGTTATATAGTTGAAACTTTGATAATCATTTTCAACAATAGTAGAACCCAAAATATCTAAAAATCTAGTCAAAACTTTTATTTGCTTTACAAGAATTTCAAGCCTGTGGAGCAACTCAAGCCATTCAATAGCTTTCTAGTCACTATTTGATCAACTTTTATGTTTTCAAGGCTGCCAATGCTACTTCCATGTGGATAATAACAAACGGTGTTGACGCAGGTATCACAAAGATTATTGGTGATGCCGTGAAGGAATACAACTTAGAGCAGCAGAACATGCACCTGATCAACCATCTTATATCGGATGTGGATCTCAAAAAGAGAAGGCTACCTATTATTGCTATCACACCAAAAGAGCTGATTCCGCTGAGTCAGTATTTTGATGGAAATGTGAGTACCTTTAATTGTCAAATTAAGCAGGGGTCGACACAAACTGTTTTTCATTTGAATCCCTACTTTTTTACACGAGGATTGCTCCAGGATTC
Source organism: Fragum whitleyi (assembly GCA_948146395.1). Classification (NCBI taxonomy): domain Eukaryota; kingdom Metazoa; phylum Mollusca; class Bivalvia; order Cardiida; family Cardiidae; genus Fragum; species Fragum whitleyi. The sequence continues at coordinate 50,964,134 of OX411549.1, read as the reverse complement.
CTTTCCTTCTTTATATATGTAGAAATTTTAAGAAAGAGCATGGAAAAGCATAGTTTAATGGAAAATCCTATATCTTTGTATGCCAAAGGCTCTAACTTCACTTTGTTCCATTCAAATGTAAGGAACAAAGTGGAGTTAAGGTTCATGTGAAGCATTTGAGAGCCAATTTTAAAGGATCTTCATTAGCCAAGAAAAAGCAATATGTCCAGGTATATTATATATCAAAATGAAGCTCTTCATGAGCACAAGCAGTTAAGTAGTGTAAGACGGCCATAGCTATAGCGGTATAGTCAAAACATTGTGGAAAAGGTCATTTTGTACAGAACATGCAACTGCATGACGGTTGCATAAAATTGCCTCAAATTTTAACTAAATACAGTTTGAATTACTATCCATTCCGTTCATTTTTATATATATTGGCAAAAAGTCCTAACCGGCCACTTTAAAAATGACGATAACTCTTTTAAAAGTTATAACATTTTAATTAAATTAGATGTATGAATTTTTAACCATAATATACGTGGATTTCCATTATGATTTACCAATAGTTATCAAATTTGGATGTGTAATAGAGGAAAGCTCAAAAAGCTCTAAATCTTAATAGAGCTCAGGATATTACTCTTTCAACAAATCAAAGTCCGCAAATGGTCAGCTGCAATCCAGACCAAGAAAAAAAAATGGGAAACATTGTCAATTTTGTGTGACCTTTGACTACAGGAGAAACAGACAGAATAGGAGGCATGGTAAAATGGTGTTTAAATTCAACAGGCAAACCATTTTATCTAGCAAATATGCTCAAATATGGTCTTGTGTGAAAAAAATGATGTATCAAACTGATTTTTTTTACATATCCTAAATTTTGTAGCTCAACAGGATTTATCAGTCCTTATTTTATGCATTTTTGAAGAAAAACGTGTTTTTGGTGTTGTTTCTAGGAACCGTTTTTCTGCTTACATAAGCTCTATCACCTTCTTCTAGGGCCATATACCACCCACAATTGTCGAACATTTTTAAGTTTTTCCCTGTCTATGTTGCAGCTAACAACCTATGAGAAAAAAATCACAACATTGACAATATTTTGAGCTCTGTGTGAATTTAGAGCTTTTTGAGCTTTTCTCATGTTGTGCATTAAATTCAATGAAATACAGTCAAATCTGTGTACAGCAGCCAGTCAAGGGAGAGGGCAAAATTGGCTGCTGTACACAGATTGGCTGCTGTTCACAGTATCCCAAGGGCGGCCATTTTGTCGTACCACTTTTGTTTAGCTTATAACCAGATCGCAAAACTTTAGACTTCTCCAAAATTCTAAGCAATTCCAAAGTTTCATTTTAAGTGTTTGTCATTAAAAGAATATGGAATTATACCATTTAACATAAAAAATGATTACCAGATTCATATTCATCTAGAATTTCTTGTTTGCGATTAGCGACAGTTTGGACATGTGTATGGCCTATACCGAACTCATTAGCAATAATCCTGGAAGAACATCCAGATTCAAGCATGTGTATCACTTTCACATGATCCTCTTGAGAGAGGAACTTACGATTAGAGAGCGACATTTTTGCCAGAATTGATGTCAAAAGCAAATTTTCGTCCATTTTAAAAACCTCGAGAAATCAGTTTGCTAAATGTGTAAACAACCTATACTGGTCAGAGACCAATTCTCCCCAAGTACCAGTTCTCGCCAACCGACCATGTTCACAGTAAAGACGGAAAGGAAAACCTTCTAAATTACAAATAACTTAGACCAAAACTTATTCTCTTCAGGAAATAATTTGTTCTAAATGAATATTGCGTCTTGACTGTGGAAATTGTCAGTTGGCGAGAACTGGTCTCCAACCAGTAATGCTCAAGATCATTTTATTCAAAGAGACCCGACAACTGAGAAATTCAATATTCTTTAATTAATTATCATCATTTAAGTAGATCAAATAAATAATAATGGCAAATTACACGTCATTTAATCGACAACACGGGATTAAATCAATAACTGGTTGTTTAAAACTTGTACATTACGATAAAGCGACTTTGGCTGTTTACTATAGTGGTGATTATCGATTTTTCAAACACGACTTATTAAGTCACGTGTATTGTCAGATGACCATTGTATAGGTGTGATATACAGTTGGAATTAGACTAATTAAGGTGACCGCCGGCCGCATTTTAGGAGATCACGCTATTCACAGTGCAATTAAAGAAGGAATTTGCACGGGGGGAAATCGAGTGGCTGCTGTCGGCAGATTGGCCACTGTGCATAGTTGGCCGCTCACACAGATTTGACTGTAATGGTAACTTTTCACTAAAATCATCTGGAAAGTTGCTAAAATATTCACATATCAAATTTCAGGAAAATCTAAACACCTCAGAAAAAATTATCTTTGTTTTTCAAGTGGCCGGTTAGAAATTTTGACCAGTATATATAATATACCTGCACATTCTGCTTTTTGATGGCAAAGAAGTGCCCTTAAAATTGGGTCTCAAACAATTTACATGAACCTTAAAACCTTGGCTAAAGAAAAAGAGATTCTAATTGGAAGAACACCTAAGTTTTATGGATATAGGAGGATCCTGGTGAAAGCTCTTGCTTTAACTAAGGAATCCCTCCAAATATTTTGAGATTCTTTGGATCATAGGACACTGCTAATGTTGAACACTGACTTTAGTGAGCATTAGTAGACAATGACACTAAAAGATGGTGATGAGTGTTTTGTCAGATTGAAACATAAATTGCATACAGTGTAGAAAGGATGGTGAGACAAGTTTATTTTGTTAAGCTGCTCTTACCAAATTGAATGTATCAATGGCTCCGTACAACACAGTGGTAACTGCCTTTAAAATTTATAGGCATTTATTTTAGGATGACCAATATAAATGTATCTGACAACAATTATAAAAGACGACATCATTGTGATCACAATCTGGACAAAAGCATGTTTTTTCACTCAGGAATACCCATCATGCTTATAATAACTAAATCAGATCTATGATAATGCTTAAATTTCAAATATTGACAATCATGAAATCAATGAAACTATAGAAAACTTTAAACCTTTTTAGTGACCTGTTTATAACGTTCATGATATATAGGTTGGAATATAATGGCCACAATGGATTTTTTCTGCCTGGTTAAGCAAACATCCAGGTCAGATTATTTCTAGAGAAGTTCTGATGCCGGGATAGGAGTAAGACTGCAAGGCAAAATACCATAATACATAAGCAACCAATATAAAACATTAGGAGGGTACGCAGGTGTATGCACACTAAAAGTAAGGACAAAAACACCCTGCCTCCTTATAGCAACCATGCAACGAAATATGCAACCTTTACATTTAAACTTGCAAGCACTTCCTAGAGATGGTTAAACCCTCTATCTAGGAAGGCAAGCTTTATAACCAAACATCAATGGTGATAATTTAACTGTTCCATACTTCCTAGAGATGTTTTTTTGTTCCCTCAATCTAAGAAGATAAATAAGAAAAAGAATAATTTCAACTCCTTCCGGCAAATCAAAACTTCCCTAGAATTTCCTCTGCATCCAAAGTGACGAGTCCTCAGTCTTTAATTGTGTTCACAACTGACATTAAGAATATCTTCTCGAGTCTACGAATTTCATTGAATAGTTCAGTTGTTATATATTTGATGAATGCATCTCAACTTCCTGAGAGGCTTGTTATTGGTTCCCTTGATCACCTCTGGACTCTCTTAGTTTATTTGCTGTGGTTCTGAATATGGAGCTGTTTTAGACAATATCAATCTCTGGCTACGGCCATCCTCTGCAACAGATAAAACATGCTGGCAGTATCTTAAGTAATATCTAAGTTAATATCTATAGACGATTTTCAAGTACAATAACTAAAAGTGATTCCAAGCAATTTTTTCTTTCCAACATTTCATGATCATTTAAGTGCACTAGAATGCATAACATATCTCAATGCAACCAGATATTGGGAGTGGTGGGTGGGATGCTCAAAACATGTAGTGTTCAGTTCCAGTTCTCCTTAAAGACTGATGCTGATCAATGCCATGTGCTTGAAAGGTTAAAACACTAGAACCAATCGAATTCCATCTATAATTATTGACTAATGATTAACGAGAATTTAGAAGAGCCTTTTAGTTGTGTCTATCGGATGCTTGCTGACCAATGAAAAGGCAGCCCCTTTAAAGGCTGATCCAATCAGAATCTTCCATGTACATTTGATGATGTCATGAAGCTGGCAGCAGTTGATTCTAAAAATAGCCTGATCTGGTAAAAACCCACCTAATCTCAAGTTAAAGGTCACCAAAATAAACGGGAATACTGTTTAATCAGTATTCTGATTTATATTTGAAGTAAGGCTTTGAAATACTATAGTGGTTTGTCAGATTGACACATAATTTTCATGAAGGGTTGTAAAGATTGTGACAAAATTTAGTTTTGTTAAGCTGGCTCAGCATGTAACAGCATTAAAGGCTTATGTTAAGCTTGAGCCACTGTCCATTAACTTTTCTTCTGTAGACTTTGACCATCATTTCTTCATTTCTCTGAATTTTCAATGTCAGTTTTACATATTCTGTATTATGCATTTTTCCAGAAAGGTATGTAATAGTCATTCATAACTTGCTTTTCCAGGAAGGTGTTCAAATTAAGATAGAGCCAGGAATTATTCATCGAGATTTTTACGAATTCAACCCCGATCACTCTCATTTCATCATCGTAGAGGACCTAGTGAAGGACATTCCACAGGAGTGTATGAGGTTTAGGCTGGAAAAACAATTCCGTATCAAGCAGGGACATCGCAAGATTAAACGACTCATGAGTATAGGTAACTAAGTTGGTATTTTGTGCTTTAGAAACAGCTGGGCTGTATTCAGGATGACAAAATGGTGCAAACAGTTTGCTAATTATACCCTGTTTTGCATGGGCACTTGTGTGCAAAGTGGGGTGTAATTTGCAAACCTTTTTTGCAAAACTATGTCATTTTGTTGTGCATGTAATTGGCCTTTTCCCCTCTATATCTCCTTGTGTAACATATTTTTTGTATGAAAAACATGTAAACCCAATACTGATCATGTAATAAAACATTTATTTTATGGTGATTTTTGTAAAAATCTATTGCCCTTGATTTCAGGGACAACAGTCTGAACTGTTTCCCTCTGCCTTCAGCACCGATCAACGGTTCAGAACGTCATTCCCTCCGCCTCGGGACAATAGTTTCACTGTTACATGAAACACCATTAAATCACTGTATTATATCTTGCCTGACAGCAAGGAAAATAGTGTTCACTGTTGCATGAGTTACCATGAAATAGCTGTAGCATTATTGATTGTTTTTGAAAAAAAAAAACACACACACACAAAGAGATGAGTATAGCTAACTATGGTTATTTTGTCTGCACAAGAAAATGTGTTGTGAAAACACATCTTATGAACTAATGTGCAAAGATATTTTCAGATTAAATATAAGAGACAGAGGCAAGTCATGTGTAATTTTCTGATTACAGTCAAACCAGTATTAAGAAATCATGTAAGGAAGAGTAAAAACTAGGAACTAAATTTGTACTTTATTTATTCCATCCCTTTTGGTCTATTATTTGTTGTTGAGATCTCATATACTAAATGGCTTTAAGCTTTAATCTATTCAGTGTTATTCTTGACAAAATATGATCAGATAATCATTCTTCCCCGCAGGTTCAGATTCTGAGGACAATGTTATCAATGAGTCAGATGAGAACACAATACCTGTAGTTGGTTTATTGGTTCAGGGTACCCCACCAAACATTGAACATGTGCTGTTCTATCTTGCCAATAAAATGCCAGTTATTGCCTTAAAAGGAAGTGGAGGGCTAGCTGACATGCTGGCTTATGCTTACGAAGAAATGCAAGAAAAGTATGTGTCTTAATTACCATTAACTTTGTAGAAGTGAAGTTTTAACAGAGGTACAGATAAGAGAGGTTAAAGCCAGTCTGAATTCTTTTTTTCTCAATAAAATCCTATGTTGTGGGTACTCATTCAAATTTTCTTGATGAGATGATTCAAATGAAAACCAACAAATTCGTGTTTATGATATAATTATACAAAATATATTGATCTTAAATCCAAAATACACCTTCTATCTGTAGGCTTGTTTGACAGAGTAAAAAACTCTATGAAAAAAAAACTTGAATATTGAAACTTAGATAGATATTCATTACATAGGCTTCAACGAATTGTTTACAAAATATTAAATTGACAAGAAAAACGTTCTAATATTCCAATTATGTCCAATCAATATAGTATTAAACAAAACAAACGCATCACCATGAAATTGACATCAGAATTGTTACATAATTAGTGCAAATTTAAAAGATCAGAGGAAAAAACTTTACCACAATACCAAAAATACATTTTTATACGCCCGTCGAAGACGGGACGTATTATGGGATCACCCGTGATGTCCGGCGTCCGGGCGTCCGGCGGCGTCCACTTCTTTGTCCGGAGCATAACTCTGTCACTTGACGTCCGATCAACTTCAAACTTGGCAATTGTATTCTTCTCATCATTGCGGAGTGCAGTGCACAAGAACCATAACTCTACCTGGCCTATTTTTTGAGTTATTGCCCTTTGTTGTTTTTCATACTAGAATCTTGTCCGGAGTATATCTCTAAAAGTATAATAGCTAGGATCATGAAACTTCATGGGTGCAAAAAATATTCATTCAAAATAACCTCAGTTCTATTCAAACCCCCAGTTAATACTAAGCAGTGTGACGGGCGTATCTTGTGACAATTTGGCACCTTGTTCAGTTATTCTACAACTAATGAGGGACAGACAGTAATATTACCCCTTACCCCTAAATCTGCATTGGGCTAAAGGGGCAGATATCAAGTCAGTGGGCCGATATCACTCTCTGGCCCTCATCAATTGTATAATAAAATATTCTCTACATGTCTGTCTGTCTGACTGTACATCCATATCTCCTTCAATTATGGACAGGTTTGTATGAAACTTTCACAGAATGTTCCTCATTATGTGACCATGTGCATTTTGTCTTGATTTAGTGATTCTTTTCTGCATCACTGAAAAATAGGCCTAAGTTAAAAATCCTGTAGCGGCATATGTTGTGACTCTGGCACTGAAAAAAATAGGCCTATGTAAAAAAAATTGCTGTATCCTCATATATTGTGACTCTTGCACAGAAAAAATGTATTATGTAAAAAAATGCTGTATCCTCATATATCATGAGGATACAGCTATATTTATCTACATTATTTCTTTAATAGATAATGACCACTAATTTTCTTTTGTGAACCTTTTTGAAATTGTACATCTATTGTTACATGTATATGTACATGATAGACATTTTGTCTTTTGTTTCTTGAATAAACTTGTAAAACTTGTAAACATGATTCTGGCAATCTTGTTTATTAACAGAGGAGATGCAGACCCTGATTATGAAGAAAACATTCTCAAGCCAGATCTGATCAAGATGATCAGTAGAGCATTCCCAACTTACTTTGAGGACATGGAGTTAGAGAAGTTCAGTTTTAGAGACAAGATTCTACAGGCTGTCAAATTGTCTAATGAGGTATTGTTAACTCCAGCTACAGTTAATAACATTTTGAAATTGACACTCACTCTGCTCTAAAAGTATTCTAAATTGCTCACTCAGCACTCTGTTCATTCATTTAAAACATTAATCCAACTATTCAGAAATGCTCCAAAATTGATTTAAAACACACCAGAATTGTTCACAATGCTTCATTTTAGCATTTAAATTCACAAATTACTACTTGTTTTATAAGCTGAGGTTGATTTGGTAACCTCTTCTAAACAATTCTTTTAACAGAAAAGTGTGTGGATTTTCTAAAGGGGAGGAAATGAAATATTGATATTTATGTCCAATAAGCTACAAATTAAAACTCTGAATCATTTGGCCTGATGTTTGATCCAGGCAGGTACACACTTGGACACATGTCTCCCACCAATGGTCTCATAACATTAAAACATTATCAGATGTGCAGGTTGGAGGTTCAGATAGGATGTCAGAGTAGTACTAGTTACAATTTATCAGGAATTCTCAGGAATACCAGGAAACTTAAGGATGATCCAATTTTAAAGAAGTTGTAGACAGATATATCTTGTTTGTAGCCTATCTCTTCAGGGACGTTGAAAAATTGAATTGTATGGGAAGTGGTTCATAGGTTTTTACAACTTGAATATTTTGACCCTAGACATAGAGGATATTGAATGAGTGGTGATTGAATACCAAATTTATTAAACAATTCATCTATAAACAGATCAAAACAAGGCTGTGCCGAGTTTATATATGTTTTAGATGACAAGTTTAAAAGACTTGGTATTAATTGACCACAAATTTTATATTCTATTTTTAAATATGACACACATTATTGTGATAAAACGTGGAAATTAAGATATATATTGTTTCAAGATATTCCCTGAAACATATAGAGCCGTTTGCAAAATGACATCAGCAAATCTATTATGATGTCATTTCCACAACAAAAATATTAAGTAACTATGCGTTATTAGCTCATTTGCATAGTTATTCCACTAGTGTAATAACATCTGTATAATATTAAAAATATCCAACCGGGATATTTCACTCTCGTTACGTAAGTCTTTTTATAAAATAATTTGTCTGAGATTTCCTATCTTGATATATTTGTATTTTCAGGCAGTAGATGGTGACCACTCCTATATAACCATATTCAATGTCAAAGGATGGGGTTCAGACATGAAGGACTTGGATAAATATATACTGACAGCTCTCTTCAGAAGTAAGTTATAAAGTATCTTCACTATTTTATATGTAAACCCAAACAAGCAAACAAACACTAAGTTGTACGGTTTGTTTAGTTTTAATTAAATGATAAATATGCTCATTGATTTTTTTTTAGCTGAGAAGAATGAAACACTTGGATTGAGAGAACAATTACAGAATGATCTTCAATTGACTGTTGACTGGAACAGACCAGATTTAGCATGGGAGATTTTTCAACATGATTTTGTCAAAGTCAGGGTAAGAAAAAGAAATACATTTTCAGCTTTTAGGATGATTATTTCCTCCAAAGAAAACCAAGGAATGTTTAATTATTTGGGGCATATCCTACATGTATAGTTTGTCAACTTTTTGTTGTTTTGGATGTTCTTTATCAGTAAATTTTATTCTTAACCCTTTCCTGTTTTAGAAAATTTTGGACCTGTCCAAATCCAAAGGTTATGTAGACGAAAATTTAAAGTGGATTTAATTCGAAAAATAACGAATCAGTAGGGTAGAAAATAGTGAGGAAAAAGAAGAAATTGCTTGTCAGAAGCAATTTCTTCTTTTTTCACAATGTTTTCTCAATCATAAAATCACAGGCACGTAAAAAGCAGGGATTAAACAGCAAAGGGTTAAGCAAAAGTAATGCGAAAGTCACATAAAAATTAGCCAAACAAGCACATCAGTGTTTCTTTTTTCATTGTCACAAGTCACATAAAACATTGGATGTGACAATGTTTTATTTCTAAACCAGTGATGAAACAGTTATTGCATTGTCAATTAAACGTAGCTTACTTACCAAACACCGGCAAAGTATTGTCGATTAATCTGCCATGCTTTGTCGAGTAAAAAAAGAGGTGAAAAGGTAAGAAAAATCCAAAAATATGTCTGCAATATTTGTTCAAAATAGGTCAGAACCATTGTCAATACAAAATTGGCTTCCACAAACCTAAAAGACATTGAGGACTAGTCACCAGATTTAAACTTGAAGATAATACTAGGCAACATTGTGTCAATCTCTGAAAAGTACACCATTGAATTGACCAATGCACTTATTTGTGTCTGACTTTGCTTGTCGGCGACTAGACCCCAGTTTTATTTCTGAATCTACAAAAAAATATAGGCGAGACATCACAGACACGTCAGAGAGTTTATGTGACAGTAGCTTAATTATTGAAAAGAAGGATGTAACATATCTTGAACCTAAATATTTTGTATAAGAAAGAATGGTTTCAATGTTGGGAAAAAATCTGTAGTATTTAGACAGAAAACTTAATTATTTTTGTATGAATCATCCTAAAGTTTCATCCTCTGGCTATGGAATTGTGCTTTGTTAAAGTAATTGTACCAAAAGCATTTCTGGAAGCATGATTTCTACAAATTAAATTAAATTTAAGCTAATAAGTTAGGTATTAGTTTGTCGATTTTGTAAATACTCATTTTGTTTACTGAGCTAATTTAATTATGCCCCCGTATCGAGAGATCGGGGGCATATTCTTTTACTCATGTCTGTCTGTCTGTCTGTCCGTCGGTCTGTTCGTCCGTCTGTCCGAAAACTTAACCCGAAAACTTAACCTTTGCCTTTTCTCCAAAAGTATTTGACATACAAAGCTGTACACCAAAGTCAAGGTCATGTGACAAGGTCAAGGTCATGTGACAAGGTCAAGGTCATCTGTCAAGGTCAAACTTAAAAAAAAAATGCTGTTCCGGGGGCATTCGTGTTTCACAAACACATCTTGTTTTGTTTTATTTAGATTGACAAGAAGATGTTTGAGCAGTCTCTAATTCAGAAGGACAGAGAGGAATTTATTGACTTGTTTCTAGGACAAGGGGTCAGAGTTCACTCTTATCTGATACCCAAAAAACTCAAATACCTGTTTGAAAAGGCTGAAGACAGGGAGATATTTGTCAACATTTGTTTGGAGGGGGTTCTAGGAATAGCTGTTGTAAGTATGACAGGATTTTTTTCTTCAATTAAACAATACATGTACTAGAACTAGCTTTACTCCCTTGGATTTATCTGTACCTCTGGATGTATTTATGAATTATCATGTCACCAATATCAAAATTTCTCCAATCAAAAGTTTCAAATGACATTTATTTTGTCTTTTAATTATTATGCCCCCGATAGGGAGGCATCATAAATTTGACTTGTCCGTGCGTCCGTCTGTCCGTCCGTCCGTCTGTCCGTCCGTCCGTCCGTCTGTCCGTCCGTCCGTCATTCCGTCCAAAAACTTTAACATTGGCCATAACTTCTAAATCAAAGCGGTGTCGGGGGCATTGTCATCTTACAGTGACAGCTCTTGTTCATTATCAGATGGCAAATTTTAAGACTTGTCTTTATTGAAATCACAACCTCAAAAATGTTTTTAAATTATTTAAAAGTGACATGGAAGTGAGAAAACCAAAGGGAACACAACTTTGAGTCACTTTGACAATTTTATGGTTACAAGACAGTGTTTCCTTACCTAATTTTTCTTTCACAAAAATTAACAAAAGTTTAGAGAATTCAATTCTGATCATTTCAGTCTAAGGAGCATCCTCTTGGTGAGGACTTTATGACAGTCAATTTAAACAGACTGATGTACAAGCTATCTAAAATACCAGACCTTTTCCAACCCTACAAAAATAAGACTGCTGATGGTGACAGCTGGTGGGATCCTATAGTGGCAGAGAGAAGGGTATGTGGTATGGCTTAAACCTGTTTATGATATGACCTGTGTTGCGGGAGTGAAATAAACCAGTTGAATATTTTTTTATATCCTCTATTTATTTTACATCAATAGGAAAACAAGATCTTACAACTAAGATTAACACATCTCAATTCTTCTTCCTCGAAAACTCATCAGTACCGACTAAGGTCAGTCTGCACGGGTGTGCAATCTGATCCTAGCCTTCACTATTTGCTTTCTAGTCAGATATTGTGTGATTTCACTTGAACTTGAAAGATTCCATAAGCTAATAACGAAGTAGATTTACAGGGGTTGACACTAACTTCTTTTAGTAAGGAGTCAATTGGACTCCCAGCTTATGAAATCAAGAAGTCCAAGATCAAAGTAAGGAGTCCAAATTTTTATAACCAGAGAACATTGAGGAAAAGAAAAAAAAGAAATTACTTATTACAAGCAATTTCTTTTTCCACAATTTTCTCTCCACAAAGAAAATCATTTTCCTTCAAAAGACTAGTGGATGCAAGCAAATGTTATCTTCAACAGTTTTTGACTACAGTTTTACCAATGGTAAAAAAGGAAACTGCCTTGCACATTTGATTTTCAAAAAATTCTCATTTGATACCCAGAGTCCATTGGACTCCTTACTTGCAAAGTGAATGAGTCCCAACTGATCATCAAGGAATCTCAGACTCCTTGACTCCCCTCAGTGTTAACCGTGGATTTAAGATGCTATTGAATAAAACTTAGAGTCATGATTTCTCATTTCAGGCAATAAACTATTTGATTATATGGGCTGTGTTGATGAACAGACAGAAATTAGCCAAGACATTGTGGAATCGCTGTGATGAGCCTATAGGAGTAGCTCTTGTGTGTAGTCGTATGTTTAAAGAACTCTCCAAATATACCATGGAACAGTACAGGCGAACAGAGTTAGAGGAAAACGCTAAGTGAGTATTGATGGACTTTGAGTGAAATTCTGATTCAATAAAAAGATAAAGCAATTTCATTATTCTGTCTTAAATTATTCTATTTTCTATCAGAGTATATAGCTAGAGAACTATGGGACACATAGCTCAAATTTTGAACATCAATGTCTTTAACTGTATACTATCTGGCTGTCCCTGAGTATTCTGCGTAATTATTCAACTGGCAGGGCGTGGCTTAGCCATGGTGTAATTTTGCAAGTTTACTTATCATTATTTTGGGTTCTTTCAAAAGTTAGTTGACAATTATCGTAAACATCTGCAAATAACTGTATCCAAAAACTAAAAGAATTCAAGTGTGAATAGAAAGTGAACACCATTCATTGTTGGGTTACCAAAACCAAATAACTTCAGCTTGGACAAGCTGAAGTTATGAGGGTTTGGTTACCAACATACGATTTAAGGTTCAAAGTTATAAATGTTGTGGTAAGTGATTATAAATAAAAGCTTATTTACCTCAACCTTTAGTGCAACAACCAGTTACACAGGCTCAGCCCTGCCAGGGGAAAAATCATGGTTTATAACACGGATTCAGTTGTGGCAGAGGGAGTGATTTTGATTTCAAAATAAACAAAAGCATCAACTGTTTGATCAAATCCTTTTGTGTGGGTACTCATGCAAAATGAGTCATCAAGACAATTTCAATGAGTACCCACAACCAGGGGGTTTGGCTGAAAAGTAACAGATTTTGATTGGCATCTTTTTTACTTGTCTTGAGCCCTGAAAGACTCAAAAGATACTTTCTTTATTCAGGGAGTTTGGTGAGATGGCTCTAGGGACATTATCTATCTGTTGGAGGGACTCCTCGCTGCAGGCCTACACCATGTTGGGGAAACATATAGCTGATTTCAACAATAAAACGGTTATAGAGATTGCCCATGATGCTGGTTATATACACTTCCTGGCTCACCCATGCTGTCAGAAATGGCTGACTAAAACATTCCTGGGACAGCTACAAATCAAGGAATTAGACTGGGGGTTCTTTAGACTGCCTTACTGGTTCAAGGTAAATAACATTTGGAACATCACTCAGCCATTTCCATAAACTGCAATAGACCTCGGATGTATATAAGGTGGATGGGTATGTAACAAAATTGTGCATTTTGTTTGGTGGAAACAGTGTAAGACAAAGAAGTGTGGAAACAACTGGCGCTATCTTTAGATTTATATTTTTACAGTAAATAACGGCAGAAAAATCCAAATTTTTGAGAATGATGAATCATTCTCAAAAATTAAGATCATTCAGCCGTTATTTAAGAATCTAAAGATATTTATTTAAGGATATGTTGTTTTCTCATCAGTGACTTAAAGGAGTAGCGTTGGCGACGTTGAATGTTTTCTCTCAAAATTTCAAAGGCTTACGCCACTTTAACTGACTGGAAGTTTTTCCAAGGATTTCCTGTAATTTTCAAAAAGGATCTGTCTATGTACATCTGAGGTTGATCATGAGATTGGCCGAGTGGTGCTCTGAATAGGTAAATAAATATGTCACAAATGGGATCTTCTGGAAAGTTTTTGAAACAAATACAGTTAAGGTAGTTGACCAGAGATGCGTTTTTTAGATTAAGATTTTTAAGATATCTTAAGATTTTAAATCGAATTATCTCGCGCGATTCAGTTGACATTCTACGACGCAGCCCCACATATCCCGACTAAAAATCTTAAGAAATCTTAAAGTTCTTAATCCTAAAAAACGCACCTCTGTACTAGTTCCGCAACAGATCTCATGATATTTAACAATGTTAACCGAGGTTTCCTAATGAAATCATTAGGAAACTTCAGGTTAAAACTGTTAAAACTCTTAACTTCCGAAACATTGCGGATCTATTATGGGTATATTGCCTTAACTCCAATTTGATTGACTTCCGAAACATTGCTGATCTATTATGGGTTTTTTACCTTAACTCCAATTTGATTGACTTCTGACCTATTGACACTTTTCTTCACTGACACTAATTTGTTTACACAGTTTATTTTTCATCTGTAAGAACATAACTCTGGTTTTCTGTCACTGACATAAAATGTAAAATCTGTAAGTGTTTTATTATCATTATTCAATAAATTGACACTCCATCCAGAAATTTCCCATGGTCAAGCTTAAGCATTATGGAGTAATGTGTTTTATGAAACTGTGCGCTTATAATCTGTTATGCTTTTCAATGCAATTTTCTCTTTGGGAATGACTAGAAAATTGAAGTATCATCAACACTTTACCTCTAGAAAATTACCCTTGGATTTGTTAACTTTAGCATAATACTATCTTTACTTATTCAAAAAAAGGAGGACATTCAATTAGGATAGGTTTGTGACTCCTTAACTGATAATTTCTAGGCAAAAATGGGTAATATTGTGACTTAAGCAAATGCTGTTTTAACATTGAAAAACATCTTGCTTCTACAGAGGAATCTGCTAATTAGCAACTCCTATTTGTCAGAGGAAAAGTTGCTATAAAGGGGGTGTTTCTATTATCCGATTTCTCATTTAATTTAGTATTCAACTTCCGGAAATACACAAGCACGTCGTCAGCTTGAACCAGTGGGGAGACATGAATTAATACATGTACATTTGATCAGTCATGTTCGATTGATAGTTTTCAATGATAAAAAAAAAGAGCTAAATTGAAAATTCAAAAGTCTTTTTAGTTTATTCCCCTGACTTCCAGTAGCTTCTTGATACAAACTAAACATCTGGCCGCTTAGGGCCGCAAACAGGATGCGCCAAATTATATTCAATTACCTTTTAAAGACTATCCATTAGATGTTTAATCCCTCAATTTATGTGATTTAGTTAGACTGGTGAGTACACACAAAAGGAAAGGGTGTCGCTAAGAAAATACCCACAACCTCTACCAGGTCAGGTGTTCGGCGGTCCCTTTGAAGTTCTCTGAGAAATTTACAGCGTGACATCATATTAAAGCTCGGTTTGAAAAGAAATCTTATGATTTTCTCAATCTTTAGCGCTCAGATATTTCGATTAGGATTATAAATTTTGATCTGAAGTAAGTAATTTTCGTTTTCAAATGATTTTGATACATTATTTTTCAACTGAGTTTCAAGTTACAGAAAATACCATTTCAATTTCAGTAACGTAAGCATGTTTCATGTGAAATAGAAGCTTTGCAAAAACAATCTCATCCTTTTCAAGGAATTCTTAGAAAAATGAACAAATCTGGAAGCGGGCCACATTTGAACGATCGTGAATCATTAAAAAGCCGAGCGGGATCAATTGGGTCGTCTTACAATCGAAGAACTTTAAGCAAAGCATTCATTCCAGACTTTAATTAATTTTAACACAATCAAACAGCAATTTTGAATTGGGTACAGGCGCGATTAACATTTTGACATGTTGACGTGTCTATGTGTACTTTACGAATGGTGGCATCATCTGTCAAATAAAAGATATAACTAGTGAATTTGAATATTTGTCCTGATGTGATCTCACGATTGTTTCTAATATCTGATAAAATAGGGTCCCAGTCCAAAGAAATTTTTTTCCATTATCCAAGAGTTTCTATTATCAGAGTTCCGATTAATCCAACCAATTTTACTAAGGCTAAAGAAGAAATGGTTTTGTGATAAAGGAAAAGTTGCTAATATCCGAAATCTCGTTTATCCGAGTTGCTAATAAAGGGATTCTACTGTATAATCAAGGTATATCTAAATCTAAACTATAACAGAGTCATCAGTAGAAAGAAGACAAACGGACATTTATTCTCTTCTGAGCAAAAACAGACTATTTGGTATACCTGTCAGTGCATAAAATCATTGTCCATTCAGTTAGCAAATCATTTTTCAAAAGGGAGAATCCATAATTCCATGTTGTATCTTATAGTGGATGCTGTGTGTAAAGGACATCATAAGTTGAAGGATGATTTTAAATACACCAACATTTTCATTAGAACAACAATTTTGCTGGGCAGAATGTGATTTTGTAACAGAACTTATCTGTACTTGTAAAAGAGATCTGATATAGCATAGGATTTTTTTTGGTAATTATTAAAAGGTAAAATGATTATTTGTAACTAATGGACTGTGTGATATTTGATACTATTGTTGGGAAATCGGTTTCAAATCACAATCGTTAATCTGTTTTTAGTTGGAAGGGTAAATAAACTAATGAACGATTGTACAATCGTTTTCTTAGAAATTAATATAGCACTCCCAGTATCATTTCTTTGAAGAATAGAATATGAAAGTTTAGTTAAAACTCTAAATACTCTTTCTGCAGATTTTTCTACCAACTCCATGGCTCAGCCTGACACAGGTGTAACTGCCTATAAACATATAGGCAGTTACATCTGTCGCATGCTGAGCCATCAAACTGATGATAGTTCTGTAAACAAAATATCATTGCTTTTGTTTCTGTTTTAGGACCTGATTAATGGATTATGAAATTTCTTAGTCGATTATCACAATTGGAAGCCCAAACCAACTGATAATCGATTATGATTGATTAATCTGCCCATCACTATTTGATACCCTAAAATGTTATTTTCAGATTCTCCTGAGTGTATTTCTCATCTTTCCCATGTACATCTGGATAACCTTTGTGCCTCTGAAAAAGAAGAAAAATTATGATCATTTAGGTAAGATTGATGTGTTTGTTATTCATTATAGGGATGAAGAGATTTTTCGAAATTATAGAAGTATGAAACTAAACCAAAATCAAGACACTAGTTGTAAGTGTCGTGTCATTTTCCATTTTAGACCTGTCATGCACAAAAGCAGGGTCTGATATTCCGCAGGACAACTAGTTGGAAAGGAAATTCATTCTAGCACAGGTCAATTAAGATAAATGATTATGGAAAAGGACATATAGCTGGTAGATAGAAAGGTTATGTAAAATGATATGCAAGACACAAAAGGTTGACCCCTTGTCAGATGGGTAAATACATCTAAATCTATGTTCGAGGAGCAGCTGAATGCTTGAAAAGGTATACAAGAGGTAGTTGTAGTGGTCCTAAAAGAAAGGAATCCAAAGTTAGGTGCTTCTGCTTCCTTAGAAAGACTTAAATTAATTGAAAGAGACATTAAGCCCAACTTTAACAAACCAACCCTGGTAAGACTGTACTTCATAATAGAGAGGATATTGGATGAAAAATCATGAAATGTTACATTTGTGACCTGTCATATGAAAAGGGACCATCCGGGATTCTGTAAAATGAATTTAGCCTGTGTGTGAGATTTAACAATTTTAATATGCACAGCAAAGACTCTAGCTAGCCTGTGCATCTGCACAGCCTGACCAGAGTCTTTACTTTGGGTATAGTAGATAGATAAGATCTCAAAGTATCTGTAGACCATCAGGTAACTTCATATTTAAAGTATATGGCTGTCTACACTGCTCAGTGTACACACCTCATGAACATTTCAAATTGTTGGAAATGTCACGCACAGACTCAATTGTTAAAGAAGAGATTTGATCCAGCATAGGTCAACCAGAAGTCACATTTCAAAAATTCTTTCACTGGAAGGTAGATTGATCATTCTAGATTCAGAAAATATGCACAGTGAAAAAGGTTTTGACCCTAGTCAGTCTGCACAATCCGCGTTATCTGACTTGGGTTAACACTTTACACACTACCCAGATGGTCCCTTTTTGTGTGCCGGATGACATTTATTAAATGAGTCATCAGTCTATATACAGGTAAAAATGAGGCTTTGAGGAATTTTGATCTGTTATACATTGCAAGTTTAATGAATGTGGTATTTATGGACAAAAATTAATATTGTTTTTAAAATTTGACTCAAATCTGATGATAGATAAATAAAATTCTTTTAATTTGTTGATTAAAATTTTTCCCCATCAAGTATAATGTTATTTTCACAGCAACAGCAATATAACGATGTTGCTATATGTCAGAGCTCATTTGCACATTTATTTCCCTTTATTGATAACACCTGTGTAATATCAAATATATTCAAAAGGGTTATTTCACTCCAGTAACAAATGTTTTTTAATGAGATACACATATTGATTTCTATTTTACTGTCTGTATTAAAGATGAAGAAATGCATTATGGAGAAGAAGATTCAGACACAGATGATGATGAGTTTGAACTGGGATCTAAACCTGGGATGGATCATTTTGGGAAAAAGGTAGGGATAGGGATCTAAACCTGGGATGGATCATTTTGGGAAAAAGGTAGGGATAGGGCTCTAAACCTGGGATGGATCATTTTGGGAAAAAAGGTAGGGATAGGGATCTAAACCTGGGATGGATCATTTTGGGAAAAAGGTAGGGATAGGGATCTAAACCTGTGATGGATCATTTTGGGAAAAAGGTAGGGATAGGGATCTAAACCTGGGATGGATCATTTTGGGAAAAAGGTAGGGATAGGGATCCAAACCTGGGATGGATCATTTTGGGAAAAAGGTAGGGATAGGGATCTAAACCTGGGATGGATCAATTTGGGAAAAAGGTAGGGATAGGGATCTAAACCTGGGATGGATCACTTTGGAAAAAGGTAGGGATAGGGATCTAAACCTGGGATAGATCATTTTGGAAAAAAGGTAGGGATTTGTATCTAAACCTGGGATGGACCATTTTGGGAAAAAGGTAGGAATTTGTATCTAAACCTTGGATGGATCATTTTGGGAAAAAGGTAGGAATTTTTATCTAAACCTGGGATGGATCACTTTAGGAAAAAGGTAGGAATTTGTATCTAGACCTGGGATGGATCACTTTGGGAAAAAGGTAGGAATTTTTTATCTAAATCTGGGATGGATCACTTCGGAAAAGAAGTAGGAATTTGTATCTAAATTTGGCATAGATCACTTTGGAAAAGAAGTAGGAATTTGTATCTAAACTTGCTGTAGATCACTTTGGAAAAGAAGTAGGAATTTGTATCTAAACTTGGCGTAGATCACTTTGGAAAAGAAGTAGGAATTTGTATCTTGGCATAGATCACTTTTAGATAAAGGTAGGAACTTTCAAATTAAACTTTGCATGGATCACAGTTTGGCTGTAGATGATCATAATGAAGGTTAAGTGTAAAACATCTTCCAATGTGTTAATGATTAATTATGATGAGGAATGCCTTTTCTTTAATGCTTTTTGGTGGTTTATTGAGAAATAACGCTAGATTATCACTTGATATTCTCACCGCAAAAACAGTAAAATTATCAAAATTTTATACCCTGCTTTTGTGCATTTCACCCTATCTGACGTCATCTATGTGGACAAGATAAGTGACATCACAGTGAATGTGGCATAGCAATCACAAGCAAAATGACGCTCTTTACGAAAATATGTCCTAGAAATTTCACATTTTGTCTCATTTTTGCATTAAAGAAATAGAATAATCGTTTGTTTTTCAAACGATTGATTAATAACACTCCATGAAATAAAAGTAGATCAAACACTGAAACAAATGATTATCCTCTATTCGTTCTTTTCACTGATAGTTGTTTTAAATATGCTTCTGATAGTTGTTTATGCTTTATTTATTGAGATATGAATTTGAAATAAAGGTCACTCTTACTCATTGTTTTGTAGAGTGTTAATCTTGTATACATGCAATTTATTTTGTGACAATATAACCTTATATTAAGATGTACTAAAAGAATACTTCCCAAGAAAAAAAATAAAAAAAGGCGAATAGGTTTGAAATAATGAACATCAAGCGATTTTTTTCAGTGTGTTATTTAGATTGGATGTTTTGTTTTTTAAAACATATGAGGTATCATTATCACCTTGGCGTCATTCATGTTGGCATTGTTGTTGTTATTGACAATTGCGTATGAGTAGGTGTTTCTAATGTCTGGACAAATTTCAAATTTTGTAATATCTCTGTGTATTGTTATTGCTGTATCTTTCGGAAACTTTGTTTTTGTGTTCACCATTATAAGAGCTATCCAGATTATCAAGGGGTATAACTCTGAAAGCATGTTTGCAAGGTTTATACCCTTATTCAACTGAGATTTGTTTTCATTTGCATTATCCACCACCTGCAGCATAGTGCTGTCATATGCAGATAGTGTTCTGGTTTATTTTTCAGCCTAAAAAGCCAGTCAGTAAGAAGCTGAAGTCATTAGTCCTGGCACAACAGCCCAGAGATGTGTCTTTCTGTCAGAAGATCTATTTACTGTGGACAGCCCCTATCACCAAGTTTTGGAATACCCAAGTCCTGTATTTTACCTACCTGGGTTTATTCTGTCTGGCCACACTATGGCCGGTGTGCGGTAATCAATATCTAGATGTGATACTCTGGTGCTGGACAGCAGTTATTGAACTAGAGCTCGTCTGTAGAGTCTATATCAAATATCATGTGAGTAATTCTACATTGAACCTTTTTGCAGTTTTACTCTTCCATCAAAAGACTCATGCTTACTGTTTTGTCTGTCTGTTAAAAATAACTTAATTCAAATGGTCCTTTAATGAAAGATAGCTGCAATATTTTTATTTGCTGTGTTGGTGCCCTATAAAGCATCTGCAAGTGACAAATTAAAAATTATCTCACTGGTTTGAGGTAAATGATCTATGTCTTAATTTGAAAATGGATCAATTGGTTTTATAGGTATTTGTAGTCAACCCAATTTAAGTTAAAGAAATGGACATGTATACATGTAGTTCTTTATGAATGGAATTAGTCCTGAAGTATTTCTGAAAACAAAAGTAAGATAATTGATAATAGCTTCATACAAGCTCAAAAAATTTAAAGGATAGTATATAGTAAATCCGAATATGGAATATGAAAAATCATAGTGGAGTTGTTATGAAATTTGAATGGGTAGCCTGGGCTCAATAATATTTGTTTACTACTTCATGGTAATATTTGATTTAACAAAGAAAAGTAACTTATTTCCAAAATTTTCTATTGCAGAAATACAAGACTTTATCTCTAGTTGGAAACTGTGTGGACATATTCATGATAATGATATTCTTGGTTGTGCTATTATTAACACGGATATTACATATGTGGGTCAGTTTTGAGAACTATGTACAAGCAAAGACCTTTATGTGTTTTTTCCTGTTGTACTTCTTCTATCGACTACTGGGTGTGTACTTACCAATCAGCTCAACACTGGGACCCATGTTGCTTAGATTTAATAGAATGGTAAGAAAATTATCTTTAAAAGAAAAAAAAGAATCATTTTGATATGTGAAGAAGAAAAAACATTTCAAATATGTGTAGTGTAGACTTTTTGGCATTAATATTTCCAAGAATGTTTGATAAGAACTGGATCTTTTCATAATATTACTTAATAAGATTTGGTCCAAAATATTTGAAATCCTATTTACACTGCCTGTTCTTCAATTCTTTTTTAAATTGATGAGAAAGTGGATTGTAGTATCTCTGATTACAATATCATTTTTGTCAGTTTTCTTTAACCCCACCTGGACAGGTACAAGACTTTATGAACCTTATGATTTTATACAAGAATAATTGCAATCCAATAGAATGAAGAATTTTGATTGGTTTAGATCACATCATATAATAGGGTAATCTATTGTAGTTTATTTCTGTAAAAATGCAATAGATATTGTACTCAGGCAATTGCACTTTATACTCCAATAATTGCAACCCAATAAAATAAAGAAGTCTGATTGGTTTAAATCGCATCACATGGGGAAATTCATTGCACTTTATTTCTGTAAAAAATGCAAAAGGTCTTTTGGGAAACCCGGACCTTCGATCTGCAAGTCCTGTGTTGTAGGAACGCGAATTGACCTAGTTCCTGATCATCAACGTAATATTGCCATTTGATGTATTATAAATAAAGATATTTCGGAGAGAATTTACGAATACAATCATGCACTGAGGACCATCAAGCAACCCTCTCAACTAAGACCGACCGCGCCGTTTTCGTTGAAAAATACAGACTAACTTGGCAGAAACAAGCTTTTTGTCATAAGTACCTCTACAAATTTCAAAAATGTCGTTTGTTTGTGTATCATTTGTTTTACTTTATGACATTTCACTTAGATGGTGAGATAAAAAATACACAATCTAAAATTAGATTGTGTAAACTAGTAGGAAGTAGACTTGAAGCTTTGATGTTTGGCCAAGTATTTTAATAGTTTCTTCGATCTAGAGGATTGCAATTATAAGGGATGAGTGTCTTTTTCTCTGCCATAATTGGGGTATAAAGTGCAATTGCCTTAGCACATGGCTTAAACATAACACCCTACAGGCGTTATATGCCATGTGCTGAGGCAATTGCACTTTATACCCCAATAAACACATTGAAAAAGACATTCATCCCTATATTAAACCCATTGAAAAATACACTCATCCCAATAGAAAATATTGTGCAATATGCAGAAAGTACTTGCAACAAACAGGTTTAAAATTTGTAAAGAAAGTGATAGGGTTAAAATTATCATTTTGATTTAGTTATTTTGCAACCTTTCTGTTTAAAGGTTGATCAAGAGGAAAATATTGTTTAACCCAAACATCAAATTAAGACTTCAACTTACTGAAGATTTTTTATACATCAATATAACATTTTGAAAATGATTTTAATGTCTAAAGTGGCTACATATACCACTTTTATGGTTTAATTTTTGTTGTTATTTCTGTAGGTTCGACATGACTTTGTTGGCTGGATAAGAATGTTTTTAATCTTCATGATAGCAGGGGGGGTGACAATACAGGCAGTCATCTATCCAAATTGGCCTCTCAGTACGGAACTCATCAGGCGAATAATAACGCGACCAATATACGCCATGTTTCTTACACAAGTAACAGATCTTGAAGGTAAGATGTTAAATGAGCTTGTGCATGAAATCTCACACAATTCTATGTGTGCATGATGGGGAGACATTGAGCGTCCTGGACAGCCACACAGTGCAATGAAAATGTTCTGCAACTGTGAGCAAAGAGAATGGTGCCCCTAGGTTCTAATTAAGTGTGTAGTGAAGACTCTGATCAGACTGTGTAGACACACAGGCTGATCTGAGTCCCTACAGACACACATGTGAAATGGTTGGAAATGTGACACACAGGCTCATTAATACAATGTCCTGTTAAGGGTTTGATTGTCAGAATTCTGTGTGATCATGTCTTACATTGGAAGAAAACAAGGGGGTAACTACCATTATGCATATTTTGCAAGTGCTTAAAAGAAAAAAATCCTATTTCAAAAAATGCCTTTGATGAATGATCATAACACCAAAACTACAGGTTAATTAAGCTGTAGTTACAATGTTTTGATTATTCACCAATGCTCAAATCATAGAAAAAGGGAGTGGACGGAGGAAATTCATCTTTTGTCACAGTCTGCATATTACGTATATCCTATATTTGTGACCCGTCACGGGAAAAGGGACCATTTGGGAAGTGCGTTAAGTGTCAAACCTAGTCAGACTGTGTGGACTGCGCAGACTGACAAGGGTCAAAACTTTTTGCACCATGCATATTTTCTGAATCTAGAATTATCAATCTACCTTCCAGTGAAAAAAATTTGAGATGCGACGTCTGGTTGACCTATGCTGGATCATATATTTTTTTCAATAATTCATTTTAGAATATTCTTGGATGGTCCCTTTTCGTGTGACGGGCCACATATTCTATGTTGGTCGCATTCTGAGTGTGTATAAATTTCAAAATCCTAGCTAAGCCTATGGAAAATATATTTTTTCTAAAATATTTAAATTTGAAATTTTTGAAATATACTCATTATTCTTTTCCTGAACAGTACCAGGATTTTTAGCTCCACTGGCCGAAGGCCAGCGAGCTATTGTCATGGCAGAGTGTCCTTCATGCATCTGTGCGAGCGTGGGTGCGTCCGTCCGTGCGTAAACTTTTTCTTTAAACATCTTCTCCTCCCAAACCAATGGGCGGATTTTAACAAAACTTGGTAGAAATGATCCTTGGGTGGCCCTCTTCTTAAATTGTTCAAAGAATTTTGATTGGCCCCCAAATATTGGCGTGGCAGGGCGTGGCATTTTCTCACTTTGAAATAGTTAAAAATCTTCTTCTCCCAAACCATTGGGCCTATTTCATTGAAACTTGGCATTGATGTTCCTTGGATGACCCTTTACTTAAATTGTTAAAGAAATTTTGATTGGCCCATAAGTATGGGCGTGGCAGGGCGGGGCTTATTTTTAGCCCGAAATCTTTGAACGACATCTCCTCCTGAACCACTGGGCCGATTTCAATGAAACCTTAACAGAATGTTCGTTGGGTGACCGACCCTTTACTAAAATTTTGATTGGTCTATAAATATGGGCGTGGCAGGCGGGGCCTATTTTGAGCCCGAAATCTTTGAACGACATCTCCTTTTGAACCTTATGTTTTAATAAGATAGGTCAAGGGTTGCAGGTTCATTGTTATTGAGTATTTTGGTACAATGTGGACCAGAACCAGTTAATCATTATTAAATAGGTCTTTGGAGATTTCAGAGTGTTAATTTATTTATTTAAAGTAAGCTTTATTTAATGAAAGTCTAAAGATTTTAAAGCCAGTGGAGTGATACAGGCCCTCTTGGGCCTCTTGTTGTCTGATCTTGTGACTAAATAAATATTTTTGAAAAATTTGAATGTATTAAGCAGTCTCTATGGTTCCCTCATTACTCAAAGACTCCAGCTTAGGCCATGTTCTTCAAAATTTGTAAGAGTTGGTCCTTGTTTTAATATTTTTCACTACTATCATCCAATCTAATTTCTGTTAATTTACTTTGTTTAGGTGATGATACTTGTACATACAAATATAAACAAGTCAGTGGATATTGTACTAAAGGTAAGATAACAAAAAATCGCATTATCGTATCCTTATTAAGATTGGCTACTAATCAAACTAAAAAAATAAACTCATACTTGAAGTTGAAGATAAAATATCTTTAGGCCTGCCACAAGTTGTCTTTTGAATTTAAGTCAAGTTAAGAAAGGTTTGATGAAAATTTAGAATAGAAATATAGAATTACAGATAGTTACATCATGAAATTGACATTCATTGCAATCAAAACCATTCCAAATCGCTCACTCATTGCTCCATTCATTCAACGCTCTAAATGACTAAAAAGATAAGATCAACAACTACATTTAAAACGAATATAGCTAGAAATAAATAGCAGTTTTACTGTCATAATAGAAATTGTAAGAGTCTGATTGGTTCTAAAAGAAATAGGAAGCTTTTTATAGAACTTATATGCATATTCTATTAAAGGTAAGTAATGAAAATCGCTAATTTTGTTCATCCCCAACAAAATTAGCGATTTTGGATTACCTCCCTTTAATCTTACTCAAAACTTGCTCCCCTCACTCATTCATTATCTTTCCGCAACCATTCAACATTTTCAATTTTGATCTGTATTTTCAGGAGAAGGAAACTACTACAAAAATGCAAAGAACTTGTCAACAGGTAGGGGGATACAATACTTCTTTGTATTCATAAACAGTACAAAATTTTTAAAACATCAGAGCCACAGATAGAGGGGGTATTTTGGAATTTGAATTTAAATATTTTAACAACAATTCCACAAATCCTGTATTGTGGGTACTTGTTTGATTTGTCTTGTCAAACGATTCAAATGAGTTCCCACAGCATAGGGTTTCATTGAGAAACAAAGATTTTAGATTGGTTATAACTCCCCTTGAACATTATGAAAGAAACTTTAGTGATACTTTAAAGCCATAACACAAAAGTTAGGTTATTACTAGGCAACACTGACCTACATTTGGAAAATACTATTTAATTTAGTCTTTATGAGGGTCTTTCTGTGTTGCAATAGCTGTTTAGCCTGGTAAACTATTTAACAATTTTCTTAATAGTATGTTTCTTTTATCTCATTAAAGCACAATGAAAAAAGCTTTTCTTTTAGACAACAATAGCAGTAAAAGCATATTAAAACAAAAGTACTGCGGAATGGAAAAAGCATTGTAAAAAAAAGTAGAAATGTCTTGCTAATGTTTACTTTTTCACATATAATAAGGTCTTGGATAAGTCATTCATTGTACAGGAACATCTTTGAATATTTTTTATCATTCCATTTTACCGTCATTCTTCTTCCTGATTGTTCACAGATGGTAAATTGATTGATGACCTGAAAGAATGTCCATACTCCAGTTTTTCTGCCTATGTGATCACTTTACAATACCTCCTGATATGTAAACTAGTCCTCGTTACACTGCTGTTTGCCATGTTCTCGTAAGTTTTATCATTGTTCAAGAAAATAAAATTTCAATTTTGTCTCCTTACATGTTCTAGTTAGTAATCAAGGGTCCTCAATACATGTATGTGCAAAAAAGCCGATGTTGCAATGCTGTTTTCCATGTTTTAGTATGTTTTATAGATGTGTGTGATTGAGTTAGTAATCAAAGTTTAATTATACCCCCCACCTACGAAGTAGAGGGGGGTATATTGGTTTCACCAAAGTAGTTTTGTCTATATACAAGTCATAATGAGTAAAAAGTGGTCTTCCTTGTAATATGAAATATTCATAGCTACATTGTTATTTACCACATTTCCATAAAATAATAGATGTACAAATTTTAGTGGCTGATTAGAGGTCATTTTTATGTAAATTAGTACTAGTATACATCAAATCAAGGGCTCAGCACAAAACAGTTGAAACTCCCTATGTGTTTATAGGGAGTTACAACTGTTTCACACTTAGCCACTGAAATGTGATCTACAACCTTAAAGGTTAGTTTGTAAATGCTAGTGTTCATCTTTCTTAAATGCTGTTTGGTTGTTTATCGAGAAATAACGGGGATTATTTCTTGATAATCTCACCACAAAAGCAGTGAAATTATCAAAAACTTATACCCTGCTTTTGTGCATTTCATCCTATCTGAAGTCATCTATGCGAGGTGAAGTAAGTGATGTCACAATGAACTTTGCATAGCAATCAGACGGAAAATGACGCGCTAAACGAAAAATATGTCCCAGAAATTTCACATTTTGTCTGATTTTTGAAATAAAGAAATAGAATAATTGTTTGATTTTTGAGTAAGATTGATTAATATTTCATTGAGCGAACAACAAAAGCTATATTCTCACTTTCGTGAAAATATAGCTTTTGTTGTTCACTCAATGAATATAAATTGATCTTGCACTGAAACAAACAATTATCCTCTATATCTTTTTCAGATTGACCATAGCCAAAGTTGATAAAGAAGCCAGTGAGTTATGGAAGTTTCAGAGATACGCACTCATTACAGATTTCATTGAGAGATTTAGTCTCCCTCCACCATTTACCATCTTCAGTTTTGTATTCATGTTTTTGAAGCTGTTCTTACAGAAATTGAGGGCCTGTAGACAAGCCTGCAAGAGCTTAATACGTTGTTGTAGACATAAGGTAAGATATAGGTAGAGGCTAAGCTGCCTACTTTTAAAATGTAGACCCTTCTCATGCTAAATCTTGTACAGTAAAAAGTGTATTAAGCAACAACTTCCAGACCACCAAAAAGCAGTCATTTTAGAGAATGGTCGCTGAATACATGTCTTGAGTACAAATTAGAAAGATTATTAGTCCCCCACCTGTTACCGGTTGGGGGACTATAGGTTTGCTCGATTCCGTCCGTCTGTCCATCTGTCCGTCACCCTTTTGTCCGGGCTATATCTTCTAAACCATATGTGCTAGCAACTTCAAACTAGGTACACTTATAAGAAGTGTCATGTTCAAGAACCGTTACTCTGCCATGCCCACTTTTTGAGTTATTGCCCTTTGTTGTTTTTACCCTTACTTTCTTGTCCGGATCATATCTCCTAAACTATGTGTGCTAGCAACTTCAAACTTTGTACACTTATAGATCTCATTGAGGAGAAGTGTCATGTACAAGAACCGTTACTCTGCCACGCCCACTTTTTGAGTTATTGCCCTTTGTTGATTTTACCATTACATTCTTGTCCGGATCATATCTCCTAAACTATAAGTGCTAGCAACTTCAAACTTTGTACACTTATAGATCTCATTGAGGAGAAGTGTCATGTTTAAAAACCGTAACTCTGCCATGCCCACTTTTTGAGTTATTGCCCTTTGTTGTTTTTACCCTTACATTCTTGTCCGGAACATATCCCCTAAACTATGACAGCCACTCCAAACTTTGTACACTTATAGATCTCATTGAGGCAAAGTGTCATGTTCAAGATCCATTACTCTGCCACACCCACTTTTTGAGTTATTGCCCTTTGTTATTTTTACCCTTACATTCTTGTCCGGATCATATCTCCTAAACTATAAGTGCTAGCAATTTCAAACTTTGTACACTTATAGATCTTATTGAGGGCAATAGTCATGTTCAAAAACTGTTATTCTGCCACGCCCACTTTTTGAGTTATTGCCCTTTGTTGTTTTTACCCTTACATTTTTGTCCGGATCATATCTCCTAAACCATAAGTGCTAGCAACTTCAAACTTTGTACACTGATAGATCTTATCGAGGACAAGTGTCATGTACAAGAACTGTTACTCTGCCTTGTCCACTTTTTGAGTTATTGCCCTTTGTTGTTTTTAGTCTATATTCTTGTCCGGATCATATCTCCTAAACTATAAGTGCTAGCAACTTCAAACTTTGTACACTGATAGATCTTATCGAGGACAAGTGTCATGTACAAGAACTGTTACTCTGCCATGTCCACTTTTTGAGTTATTGCCCTTTGTTGTTTTTAGTCTATATTCTTGTCCGGATCATATCTGCTAAAGTATAAGTGCTAGCAACTTTAAAACATAACAGTTATAGATCTAGTAAGTAGGAGATATATTATAAGAGAGGATTTTTTGTTATCCGGTGGGGGACTCCTGTATTGCATCGCAATACGACATGCACTTGTTTTGATTCAGCATGAAAATTATTTGGAGTTTCTAGATAAGCCTATGTTGTTATAAACTCAAAAGAATTGTCTGATTGAGAAGATTCAAATGAGTTTTATGAACTTATTGTTAATTTGCAATACTTTTAGACCAATAATTTCTACTTTTTTTTAGATATTTTGATAAAAAAGGGGATTTTAAAAACGTTCACTTAATAAAAATGGTCACTTAAAAGACCTTGTCCCTTTAGCAAGATGGACTGTATATTCCTGTTTTAAAAAGTGTTATGAACAAAGATTAGATTGCATATACATGAAGTTTGATATTTGTCAATACCACCTGCACCCCCCCCCATCAAGACAGATCAATTATGTGTTTTAGGCATCAAATTTCTTTGCAATAAAAGTACAGGGCCGATTTGCAAAAGATTTTACAGGAATGTTCAATAGGTGACTATCTTCAAAATAGCCAAAAGAATTAAAATCAGTTGAAAAGTCTGGTTGCCATGGCAACGAATGTTATTCTTTTTAAGAAAATTTTAAAAATTCTTCTTCTGATGGACCATAAGCCCTGTAGCTTTGAAATTTGGCATGGATCATCAACTCATAGACGTATATGAAAATAAGATAAAATCATGACTGATTGGCCACCAGGGGCAGAGCACTGGTTGGTTTAAAATCTCTTCTTCTGAACAAGAAGCACTGCAGCCTTGAAATTTGGCATGGATTATCAGCTCATAGACATTAATTAAAATAGCTAAGTTCATGAGTGTTGGACTAGCTGGGGCAGATCACCAGGAGGAGGGGGGTGGGACTGGGATTAATTTAGAAATCTTTAAATCTATTCTCCTTCTAAACCAGGAGCCCTACAGCCTTAAAATTTGTCATTGATCATAAACCTTTAAATTAGCTGAAATCATGACACGATTGTGGCCGGGGCAATTCACCAGTGGGGAAAGGGGGGGGGGGGACTCTGATCATTCAAAATTCTTCTTCTCTTTCTAAACTATGTCCCAAACAACCTTTATATTTGGCGTGAATCATCAATTTATTGACCTTTATGTTAGATTCTTTGACTGTTTGGTGCAGAGCAACAGGGGTAGGGGGAGAGTATTCAGTGTAAATTTCAAAATCTTTCAAATTTCTTTTAAATCTTATCTAGAATTCCAACAGCCTTTATAATTTATATTTATATTTAGATTATGAGATAATAGACCTGTAAGAGAAAATACTAAGATTATCAGTGTTAAGCGATCAGAGGCAGAGCACATTATGAGGGAGGGGATAGAACCAAATAGCTAAACATAAAAAATCTTTACATTTCCCTTTCATCTTTTTATGAACCGGGTGGCTTACAACCAGTATATTTCATTAAATCATCAATTCATATGCATAGTCAGGCGCAAGCTCAAATAAAATCATTATTATAAAAAAATAACTGTTGGAAATGTTAAAGGACCAATTTATAATGAAAATGTTTGATAAATCTTAAAATTTCAGCCTGACAGAAGAAAAACAAGACCTCGAAGTCGTCGTATATTGGATGATACAACATTTTGGAAAAGGGTAGCCAGAGAATATGTTGCTAAAGAACAGGCCAAGTTAGATAGAGAAAGTCTTGCTACTAAACAAGGAGAAATGTAAGAAATGTAAATCACATTTTGATGGCTCAGCGCAAAACAGTTGTAACTACCTATAGGTTGATAGGCAGTTACTTCTGATTTGCACTGAGCCATCAATTAGTAATTTGTGTTTTCATTCTAAGCTCAAGTTTTCATTGAAAAGGAGGTGGGCTATTCCTGTCATCCAGGTATCAGCCTCAATGTATAGCAGTGTGTCATAATTGTCCTTATTATGCGAGCTTTCTCATATTGTTGAGATTAGGTGGTATTGGGCTGTGTTCAAAGGAGAAGGAACTTTGTTGAAATTTCTGTGTCTGTATAAAGTGTCACAAAAACACTCTTGTTTAATTGTAACTCTTTTTTAGTCCCCCACAGGTTACTGGTTGGGGGACTATAGGTTTGCTAGATTCCGTCTGTCCGTCCATCCGTCAGTCCGTCCCTCTGTCCATCACACTTTTGTCCCGGCTATATCTTCTAAACCATATGTGCTAGCAACTTCAAACTTGGTACACTTATAGATCTCATTGAGAAGAAGTGTCCTGTTCAAGAACCGTTACTCTTCCACGCTCACTTTTTGAGTTATTGCCCTTTGTTGTTTTTACCCTTACATTCTTGTCCGGAACATATCTCCTAAACTATGTGTGCTAGCAACTTCAAACTTTGTACACTTATAGATCTCATTGAGGAGAAGTGTCCTGTTCAAGAACCGTTACTCTGCCACGCTCACTTTTTGAGTTATTGCCCTTTGTTGTTTTTACCCTTACATTCTTGTCCGGAACATATCTCCTAAACTATGTGTGCTAGCAACTTCAAACTTTGTACACTTATAGATTTCATTGAGGAGAAGTGTCATGTTTAAGATCCATAACTCTGCCACACCTACTTTTTGAGTTATTGCCCTTTGTTTTTTTAAGCCTTACATTCTTGTCCTGATCATATCTCCTAAACTATAAGTGCTAGCAACTTCAAACTTTGTATACATATAGATCTCATTGAGGACAAGTGTCATGTACAAGAACTGTTACTCTGCCATGTCCACTTTTTGAGTTATTGCCCTTTGTTGTTTTTACCCTTACATTCTTGTCAGCATCATATCTCCTTAACTATAAGTGCTAGCAGTTTTAAACTTTGAACACGTATAGATCTCTTTGAGGACAAGTGTCATGTACAAGAACTGTTACTCTGCCATGTCCACTTTTTGAGTTATTGCCCTTTGTTGTTTTTACGCAACATATCTTCTAAACCATAAGTGCTAGAAACTTCAAACCTGCTACACTTATAGATATCATTGAGGACAAGTGTCATGTACAAGAACTGTCACTCTGCCATGTCCACTTCTTGAGTTATTGCCCTTTGTTGTTTCTATCCTTACATTTTTGTCCCGTACTTATCTCCTAAACCATAAGCCCTAGCATCCTTAAAACTTTGTACAATGGTAGATCTCATTGAGAAGAAGTGTAATGCATAAGAACTGATACTCTGCCACATCCACTTTTTATGCCCCCGATAGGGAGGCATCATAAATTTGACTTGTCCGTCCGTCCGTCCGTCTGTCTGTCCGTCCGTCCGTCCGTCTGTCCGTCCGTCTGTCTGTCTGTCCGTCCGTCATTCCGTCCAAAAACTTTAACATTGGCCATAACTTCTAAATCAAAGCGGTGTCGGGGGCATTGTCATCTTACAGTGACAGCTCTTGTTTAGTTATTGTCTGTTGTTTTTTTTATCCTGACATTTTTGTACCATATCTCCTGAGCCATCAGTGCTAGCAACTTCAAACGTGGTACACTTATAGATCTCATTGAGGACAAGTGGCATGTACAAGAATCATTCTTCTCCGCCCACTTTTGGAGTTTTTGCCATTGGTTGTTTTAACTCTTATATTTTTGTTTGGGACATTTTGTTCAAAACCCAATGTGCTAGCAACTTCAAATTTTGTATACAGTTATAGATCTAGTAAGTAGGAGATATATTATAAGAAAGGATTTTTTGTTATCCGGTGGGGGACTCCTGTATTGCATCGCAATACGACATGCACTTGTTTTACTTTAAGTTTGTAAAGTATATAAACCAGAACAGTTGAGTCTAGGTACTTGAAACTGATAATGTTTGTCTTAATGACACCAATGATGTTTTAAGAATCTGGCTTATTTCAGCCTAGTTGGTATGCAGGATGATTTACGTTCCCATAGAAAGAGTATGAAGAGACTCAATGATAAGGTTGTAGAGTTAGAAAGGTTGATACAGTCTAGTAGGCTCTGCTTGGAGGATATACAACATAAACTAGAGAAAACAGGTATAACGGATGTGAAAATGATAACAAATGTTTAAAAATATTAACCTACTTTGCTCATGAGTATTTCAGCATATTTGAGTACCATTTCTCTACAAGGTTTAAATAACATTTTCATCATGGAGATAGCTCAGTTGATGATCATTTATTTTTGGCAAGCTGTACATATATTTAATTCCTAAATTAGGCTGTTTTAATCAAATACCAGTTTTAACATTATTATAATATCAACAAGAATGATGAATTTTTGGTAGCTACCAATGAAATTCTAAATTTATTTTATTTCAGGCTAAATTGATCATTTGAGAAACTATTTAACTTATTGGAATTTAAAAAACAAACACTTTTATAGTGTTTCTGTATATCATTTGTGGGCATCCACAAGGTCATATCTACAACTTAAATAATAAATTTCGGTTGCCCTTAAACAATATGCTATTTATTTATTATCATTTAATTTCTTTGTAGATGTAATGGGCATTACAAATGTGAAGGGTAAATTCATCCATGTAGCTGCAAGACAATCTCCCTATCCTGGTACAACTATAGCTAGGTTCCCGGTTTTCGATAAATATGTACCTTGGGAGGTAGGAATACAGTAAAACGTGTATTAACCCTTTGCTGTTTAATCCCTGCTTTTTACGTGCCTGTGATTTTATGATTGAGAAAACATTGTGAAAAAAGAAGAAATTGCTTCTGACAAGCAATTTCTTCTTTTTCCACACTATTTTCTACCCTGCTGAATGGTTATTTTTCAAATTAAATCCACCTTTAATTTTCGTCTGCAAAACCTTTGAATTTGGACAGGTCCAAAATTTTGTAAAACGGGAAAGGGTTAAGAGACCATGTCAAAAAGTGGTCGTTTAAGAGAATGATCACTTAGTACATGGGTTGTTTGATAAATTTGAAACACTATTTTGATTGAATATTTATGTTATCTGGATTTTTCTATAATCTTATGTTAAAACTCACAAGAATCGTCTCATGGAGACGATTCTAATGAGTTTTGTCAACATAGGATTGATGTATAAAATATTTTAAACCAATATTACCCACTTTTTAAGATATTTTGATTTAAAAAAGGGAATTTTGAAAACAGTCGCTTAATAAAAATGGTCACTTAATAGACGTGGTGGCTTGAGCAAGATTGACTGTACTTGAAAATATATCATATTGTAAAACACAAATTATTGTAACAAGTCATGACTATGATTTATTGTAAAGTTATATACCTGTATAATTTTTTTATACCCCTAAAAACTTTGTTTGGGGCGTATATAGAAGTCAGCTTGTTAGTCTGTTGGTCTGTCCATCTGAATTTTTTTCACATCAGCTCAATTTCTCATCAGCTAATGGGTGGATTTCATTCAAACTTTACAGATGTGATCAGTATCAAACAGAGATATGCAAGTGAAATTTTGATCATGATCCATTGACTTTTGACAGATTTTATATAGCCCTTTGCTGGAAAATGGCTTTTCATTTTTGACAAGAAATTGGGGGGGAGGGGGTTGGCCCACTTTGAGACAGTCTAGTTTAATGAATATTTATAGTAAAGATTGCAGGGTCCATAAAAACTAGGGTCCAGTTGTTTTAAAATTTTGGCTGGAAGTAAATTTCAGCCAATCAGAATTGTTGTTTCAATTTAGACAATTGAAACGACAAACCTGATTGGTTGAAAATAAATTCCAGTCTATATTTAATCAATTGTTATTTAAACAACTGTGGGCAGATATGTATCTTTTATGAAAAAAACAATGTTTTACTATAGCCTTTGCAAAATCATTGTTTTTATGGTGGTAGTGAAAAAGCTTTGACATTTAATGAAACCATTTGAATTACCAAAGGCCTTGTTTTCAAATATGTTTTGATTAGAAAAATAGAGTTTCAAATATTTTTGCTTACTAAAAATACTACCTTGACTATTGAAGTTCTCTTATCAAAATGCCTTTTTATACGGCTTATGCCCCAGATTTACTAAGATGCTTATTTTTAATTGCAACTGTCAAGTTTTTTGCATTACCCTGCAGTATTTTTGTTGTAAGCTGCACTGGATAAAGGCTAGCGGGCTTTTGTCTTGGTAGTTTGTCCGTAGAGCGTGCGTAATCTTTTCTTGAAATGTCTTCTCCTCCTAAACCAATGGGCTGATTTTGACGAAACTTGGCTGAAATGTTCAGTAGGTGACTCAAATATGGGCTTGGTAGGGCAGGGCTTTTTTTCACTATCAAATCTTTAAAAATCTTCTCCTCCAAAACCAATAGCTCCATATTAATGAAACTTGGCATGAATGATCCTCGGGTGACCCTCTTCTAAAGTTGTTCAAGAAATTTAGATTGACCCCCAAATATGGGTGTGGCAAGGCGTGGCTAATCTCAATATGAAATCTTTTAAAAGCTTCTCCTCCCAAACCATTGGCCTAATTTCAATGAAACTTGACTTGAAGTTCCATGGGTGACCCATTTCTAAAGTTGTTCAAGAAATTTTAATTGACTCCAAAATAAAGGCATGGCAGGGGGAGGCCTTATTTTCACTATAAAAATTTTGAAAATCACCTCCTCCCGAAACATTGGCCAAATTTCAATGAAACTTGGCATGAATGTTCCTTAGGTGACCTTCTTCTAAAGTTGTTCAAGAAATTTGGATTGACCCCAAAATGGGAGGGCTTATTTTCACTATAAAAGCCAAAAAAAACATTAATTCTCCTCCCAAACAATTGGCCTGATTTCAGTGAATCTTGGCATGATGATCCTCGGGTGACCCTCTTCTAAAGATGTCCAAGAAATTCGGATTGACCCTCAAATATGGGCATGGCAAGGTGTGGCTTATTTTCACTCTGAAATCTTTAAAAATTTCCTCCCAAACCATTGGCCGGATTTCAATGAAAATTGGTATGGATGTTTCTTTGTTGACCCTTTACTTAAATTGTTAAAGAAACTTTGATTGACCCCCCCCCTCTCCCCCCCCCCCCTTTTTGTAGTGGCAGGGTGTGGCTAAGTATCACTTTTAAATCTTTAACCATCTTCTCCTCCCCACTCGTTTTGGCCAATTTCAATGAAACTTGGCATGAATATTCCTTAGGTGCACCTTAACTTAAATTGGTCAGGACTTATTGATGTGGGTGTGGCAGGGAGAGGCTTAGTTTCACTTTGAAATCTCAAAAAAAGCATCTCCTCCCAATCAAGTGGACTAGTTTCATTGAAACTTGGTATGAATGACCCTTTACTTAAATTGTTTCTGAATATGTGTTTAGAATGGTCTACTTATTGCAATCACATTTATGTTCGTAATATGATTGGTAAAGGGTATGCAAGTCAATGGTGATTGAGTATTTGGTGCAATGTGGGCCAGAACCAGTAAATCATTACAAAATAGTACCTAGGAAACTTCAAAGTATTGCTTTCAGTCAAAGTAACCTTTGTTTGATGGCAGTCTGTAGATATTTAACACCAGTCGAGCGATACTGAGGGCCTCTTGTTTTTCAACAACAACACTTTTATTACAATGGGAAATTTCTCTCATTCTTGAGGCTTCATTAAAGGTTCAAAGTTTTGTCAATCTTTGTTTATCTTTTTAATTATTTCTATACTTCCAGGTTATATATGATGTATATGATCCCAAGACATTCAGTTTAATAAAAAGTAAATTTCCTGAGTCAGAGATTGTATATGTGGATGAAGACATTATAGAGTATGTATAATATGGGTTTACATAAAATGGATGCAAAAATTTAAAACAGTTACAAAAAGAGGTCTTACCTCAGATAAAAACGGTAAAATCATGTTTATATAATTTGATCATACAGAAAAATGCTTTTTATATCAGGATACACATGACTTTATAATATTGATTATTCTTAAATCCTTTGAAAAATTGAAGTATTTATTTTGATAAATTCAAGTCCTTGAAGAAAAAATAATTTTTTGTGTATAGGTAGCCAAATAATAGATATCTTAAGTGGAATTTCTCAGCCCAGATAAGCGTTCTTGTTTTTTTTAAAACTTTTGACTGACATTAATACCAAGGTGTATTAGTATGAAGGCACTTAAATTTGTTTGGAACTGACCTC
Source organism: Fragum whitleyi (assembly GCA_948146395.1). Taxonomy (NCBI): domain Eukaryota; kingdom Metazoa; phylum Mollusca; class Bivalvia; order Cardiida; family Cardiidae; genus Fragum; species Fragum whitleyi. The sequence goes on along the minus strand of OX411549.1, from coordinate 50,927,064 downwards.
TTGATTTGTTCAATCTTATTTTACTGTCTTTTTTTATTATATATTTGTGACAATGACAGCTAAGTGTATGTTTGTTAGTATGGTCTGGTTGTCTGCACGATAACTCCTACAGTTATGTATGAATTTTAGTATAACTCGGCACTATTATATTCCATCATGAGTAGATATGATATAAGATAAAATCAGATAGTTCAAGGTCGTACATATATGATAACCATTTCCAGATTAAACAGGAAGAAAGAGGAGAGACTGATTCTATCAGAGGAAGACAGTAGGGGAATGTCACCATTACCTGAGTTTAAACCAAAATGGAACTCCGTCACAATTTACAAGGAAGCTGGAGAGAGGCGGGAAATAGACAGACGATCGTGGATCAACTTTAACAATCAACCTCTTAGATATACACTAGATGCACTTGATATACCTCAGTATGTAGGATTGATTAGATAATCAAATTTCACAAGGATATTTATAGAACAATGACATAATGCAGTTATTTTTAGAAACTTGAATTTCTGTTAGAAACACCAAAGAAAACAAGACAAATAGAGGTTATAAGATAGATATAATACATACTTAGTGTATTCATTGTATGAAAAAATGCCTTGGATGTGAGAATTGATAATTGTGTCGGCAGAGCTTTGATGATTATCAAATCCCCGAACCTCTAAGTAACACTAAATACATATTATATACATAAAGACTAGTCTAAAATTGAATGAGTTAAAGATGATATTTAAGCGTTTACTTGACATTTCCAACAATTTTATATATTTGAGATGGACTGAAAATGGGCATGATTCATCATTTAAAGCAAAATTTCTCATATCTTTTGCGAGTCTGAGAATTACAAATAAGTAGCCAGGACCCTCAAAACTATCTGATATGAGTCCTATGGACCCTCTGGGGATAAACTCCAGCACACAATTGAAGACTGTTTAAACAGTCTTCAATTCTGTCCTGAAGTTTAGCTCAAAATATCATTTATTATCTAACAAATTTTATTTTTTTAACCCTCTAAACTCATACAAATACAAAATAATTGTTGAAAAGAAAAAGTCTTTATCTAAAGTGAGGACTCCCAAACTTTAAGAATGGAACCCAAAGATCCAAATTGTTGAGTCGTCAGGACCCCATTCTGTTGAAGTCAGACTAAAACCCTGGATGTCTTTGTAATTTATCCAAGCTCCTTTGCATAGTAACTGCACTGATGCTAACAACAGAAATATACAACTGTGTCATTTCTTTCCCTAGGTGTAGGTCTTCTTATAGATTAATGTAGTTTCTTTGTATCTTTAGGAATCCATTAGGCCGTACGGGTATGCGAGGTAAAGGTAATCTCTGGAGATGGGGTCCAAATCATGTGATCAAAGCAGTGGTGACACGATGGCGACGTAAACATAGTCCTGTTCTCAACACGATGACAGACTTTCTATATGTGGAAGGAAAACGGGTGCTGGAGTTCATAGCAGTGGAGAAGGATACCTTCATGGAATCTAGCTTTGGTCTTCCTGGGGTTAGTGATACATCACAGAGTGGACAATTGACACTTGTCTAATAAGATTTTCTAATATTTTTCCCTGACTTTTCTTAGAATGGGATAAGGGGGCTATTCTAGTCATCAAATTGTTGGCGTCAATTTAACTATACACATGCCTATCTGACTATGATATCAGGCTTTAAACAAAGACCTTTAGATTAGAGGAAATTTAACTTTAAACACTTTAATCACTATATCTCAAAGCATTCATTGTTTGTTGAATAGATTATTGTGTGAATTTATGTTATACCAATCATTCTTATTGACAAAAGAGAAGTTCCCTTCAGGTGATCAATGAATATTGAAATTTTCATGCTTCATGTTTCTTGTTTTGAGAATGAATCTTTCTTACCCAAATCATTACAAGTGTTCTTTTGCTTAACTAGTTGGAAAAAGGCCTGTATTGTGTGTTTTGTAATGACCAATCAATCTTGTTCATATATTTTGTAGGATGTTCTCCATGGGTACTTCACTCCATATAGCATACTGTGTAAATCTTTCCTGGTCAATGTATTTGATGAAGCTGATTTGGCCCAGAAAATACAGAAATTTGATCAGGCTGAAATGATTCAGGTGAGACAACTATTTCACTTTTAATATCAACAGTCCAGATTCTAAAAATCTACAGCAATGGAAAAGTTTCAATTCTGATTAGCCTGCATGGTCCACACATTCTGACTAGGGTCGATTTTTTTATATAGATAGATTTGGGGCATATTGTTTTACCAGTGTCTGTCTGTCTGTCTACAAATACCTTACTTGAAAACTTAACTTGCAACTAAATGCTTTCCTGTAACTTCAAAATTATTGTCATCTTCAAAGTCATCTTTTGAGAAGGGCAAAGTCACCTTTGAGAACATTAGTGTTTTAGAAACACAATTTATTTTTCAGTTTTTCTCTCAATTTGCCTCCACATTAGAAGGGGATTCTTCATCGAGAACATCATTTCATGTGTCAGATGTGATGTTTCCATCATCATTTTCCAATAAATCATCGTCCTACGCACTACAGGCGTACAAATCAGAGTCAAAAACTAGTATACGGGTAGAGTCCGACCAGCTAGGATTCAGGTAATTATTATAGAATAAGATATTGACTGGATATTTAGTTGGGCTGTTTACAAAGAAAAATTTATGGGATGTTATAGCCTTTGTCTCATCTTCTACTTATGAAAAATGTTCTCATAAAAGGGACCACCTGTACTATCTAGGGGTATATAGGATTAATTCATGTTAATGAGGGCGTTAAAAATGGTTTGACGCCCCAGTACGAAGCATGAAGGGTGTTAATGCATTTTGAAGTTCTCTGCAAATGTTATCAGCTGAAAAATGTGAATTGACACTATTATTGAATAAAAAGATAGATTAGAGTTTAAATTCAAACAGAAATTGCGAAATAATTGCATAGAAACAAAATAAACCGGTTACAAACTTACGAATACACAAGAACTATTGCATCATACATTACACTGTCCATTTAATTATACTGACGAGGCTAGATTTTATGATGTCACACAATTTAACACAGGATTTAGTGCAATGTCTTAAGGTATGCTCTATGATAATGTTGGACATGAATAATTTTCAAAGAGTCTTGGAGTATTGAACAGGGAACTATTTCTCAAATGATATGCCCATTTTCTGCAGCATAGCAACTTCTACCAGTCCTCCTTAAAAATCACAGGTCTCGGGCTGGAGGAAGGGTGTTAGTATTGATCCATAGGCACTCAAAAAAGTCTGATCCCTTGAATTGCTGACCTGTAGTTTGTTAATCTATAACAGTAAATCGTCATATTACAGGATTGAGTGACTTAATAAACCATAAACATTACATAAAAGTGTAGCTTTTCTAAGTTATTGAGCTTTTATTGCCTGTACAAAACAAGGGCTTAGAGCAAAAATGTTGTATGTGGCTATTCACTGTATAGACACATTCTATTTCTTTTTTCTAAGCCTTTGATATTTATAAGGCTATTATGTCGCTAGAATGTTTAATCAATCATTTGTTTCTATGTTTGCCAGTGCAACACTGCTGTATAAAGGCTATCTAGATGATCCTAGGAATACTGACAATGCCTGGGTAGAAGCTGAAGTGTGGAACTTTCACTATGATATGGGAGACAGTTTTGATCTACGCCTTAAAGAGGTCAGTGGGATATAGGGGAGATTTTGGTCTAGAATAGAAATTGTATTAAGCAAACCTTGATTAGCTTAATGACTTTTTTATTCTAGACGAGGTAAAGATCAGCTTGTTTCAAATATAATTTAGTAACAGATTCTTTTTTTCTCAAATTAACCAGCATTTACAGAACACTCTGGTGATAGTAATTCTGCAATAACTTGCATTAGGTGATGTTTTGATGGTGTCATTTAGAATGTGATCCTAAACATGTGTAATACAAGGATATTTCTGATGACCATGAGTTATTGAAAATAAGGGGGGGATTTGTGAGATAAAAATAATCCCTTTTGTGTTATCTTGATGAGCTGGACTGGCTTATTTAATGAAATGTTGATAGTTATGAACAAATTTGTCTGTCTGTCCATTGTCTGTCCACAGACCTTTTTTTTCTTTTCCGACTCAATATAATTGAACAAGAATTATAAACTTAAATAAAATTGTGGCCAAAGACCCAAGAATATGCCCTATCTTAGGAGGTCGCAAAGTTCAATGTCACAAATGAACTTTCTTTGAAAACCATCTCCTGAAATCAGACAAAACACTGGTGGGGGAATATAAGTCATAGATCTGGACGTGTTTGAAATGTAACCAATGGTTGATTATTGCTCAGTTCAATCTATGTAGCAATCCTAAACATGTGTCAGACCAGGATATCTCTGATAGAAATTTGATAGAAAACATATGTAGTTATGTGTGAAAATCTTAAATTCTTTGTTTATTTACAGGAGAGTACAGTAAAGTGGAAAGAGGTGTCTCCCTATGTGAAAATGTTTGGAAATGAGAGTGTGATCGTTCAGGAAGCAGCAAGAATACACGATGCTTATCACTGAATTGAACAGCTTGTGTGATAGTTCAAGGAGCAGCGAGAATACATGATGCCTATCAATGAATTGAACAACTTGTGAGAAATATTAAGAAGCAGCAAGAATACACGATGCCTATCACTGAATTGAACAACTTAGAAATTTATCCCTAATCACAGTACAGAAATATTCATTTCGTATGCTTTGTTTGCTGAAAGAAAAGAAATAATTAATGAATATGTGATCCGTCATAAAAATTGTGACCATCTAGGTAGTAAATAAAGTCAACCCTAGTCAGACTGGGTTTTTTGCTGATTGACTAGGCTTAAATTTTTAGCTTTTGGCCTATTTTTTGCATCTTCAATGGTCATTTTAACTTCCTGTATATATTTTTTTAAATGAGTCTTTTGGTTGATCTCTCCTGGAATAAAAGCTCTTTGACATTTTTTTATTATACAGCATTCATAGATGTTCCTTATTGGTGTGACTGGTGACATTATGTGACCTATCACGCAAAAAGGGACCATCCGGGTTCTCTGTAAAATAGATCTTTAAAAAAGAGATTTTATCCTTTAGAGGTTAACCAGAAGACAGGTTTTGAAACTTATTCTCAAGAATGGTAAGTAATCATTCTAGATTTAGAAAAGTGGTAAATTATGAAAAGTGTCAGTCTTGGTTAGACTGTGCAAATCGGGCAGTGTGGCCACAGAGTTGATGCTTTTCCCTCTTCCCAGAAGGCCCCTTTTTGTATGCTGGGTCACATATATATATCGTAAACCTGTCTCTTGTAATGAAAGGAATTAATGCTTTTTCCGTCCCTCTACAGTCATCTGCTGTATTAAAATTGTATAGTGAAATATCAATGATTTTCTGCTAAAACCATGTAACTACAGATTTATACAAGCTGTAGTTATGTATTTTTAGCAGAAAACTGACTATATTTTGTAATTTGTAATGTGAAAGCATAATACATTTAATCTACTAATGAAGTAGCCTATTTTGTCTTCTCCAGATCAAATTTTTTTTAAGCACATGGTTTAGGCTATGTAACCTATGTTGGTTTGTTAATGTTAGACCAATTAATCAAATTAATAGAAGGAGACAAAATGAGTTTAAGATTTGAAATATTTTATTTGAGACAAGCTGATCTAAACTTAGTCTAGAATTGAAATGTTATTAAGCAAGCCTTGGCAAAATTCATTAAAACTTGGAATGTGTTTTGTCTAGTAAAAGGTTAACTTATGCTGTCAAGGAGCATGACTTTAAATTTATTTTCTTTTCATGAATTGTGATTCCTTCAAGCTTAGATTTGATTCAAGTATCTAAGCCCCCAACACCAGTTAGGTGTGGAAATACAGATTTTCTCTACTTGTCCTTGGACAAGTAAGAGATGATTTTCTCATTGTCCTAGATTGAAATTAACTTGTCCCTAAAAAACTGAATAGATGAATTTTGAGAAAATAATGTCGTAAATGAAGAAAATGCCAGGTACAGCATTTTCTTCATTCACAACAGTATTATTTACACATTGTTATATGCTTTAGATATTTTATGTTCGAGATCATGTTTTTTTTTTTTTACCGTATTAGATCAAGCCTTGTATTTACTTGTCCATGGGCAAGTGGCCTAGAAAAATGGACTTGTCCGCAGGTAGAAAAGCCCTCGTCAGACAAGTCAGGCATGGGATTTCCACACCCCTCCAGAGCATTGTCACATGAATGAGAATCCATGAAGCTTGTTTTCTACCAAATCTGCCACGTACTTTTTAATTTTAGAACACTTTGAATAACATAACAATGGATCAGTTGTAACTGCCTATATGTTTAAAAGCAGTTACAATTTTTTCACACTTAGCCAATGAATATTATGAAACTTTGTTCAATTTTGATCAGTCCAAAATCTTTTTTGCTCCTTCTTTTAGACAAATCAGCCGCCGTCATAGCGCAGTTGGTAGCGTGACGGACTGTCATTCTAGAGGTCCCGGGTTCGATCCCCGACGGCGGCACTCATTCTTTCAGACAGTTTGTCTTTCACCAATGGGTTGATAATCGTAGACCTATGTGAGATAGTAGCTGGAGGCTAGGAAAGGATGTGGTGGTTGTACTGGTGAGAGAAATTCCAGGAAACCATTGTTAGGTGCTCCAGCCGCCGCGATATAACTGAAATAATGTTGAAAGCGGCGTTAAACTCCATTCAATCAATCAATTTTAGACAAATCAATATTATGAAAGTTTTTCTTTGTAGATAGATTAAAATCATGTTATATATTTGTTAATATATACTGTTTAAGTAAATGACATAAGACATCAGATAAAAATTGAGGAAAGTTTGGTAAGAAAGTTTAGTGGAAATTGAAGAAACTGCTTGTTTATAAGTATTTTTTTTATTTCATTTTCCCGAATCTTGTTTTGACTGGTTTTCATTAAGTGGTTTATAAAGCAAGATCGTGTGAAAAAGGGGGAGCATAAAAATTTATATTTTATTTTGTTGAATTGGTTAGTTGTTGTTTTATAAGTTTGTGCTGTCTTTTGTTGTTGTATATTTGTCTTAAAACCCAGTTAGAGGATTATATGTACTATTGTGCCATGTATAAACAGGTCATAATGCTTTCTCTACAAAGCATTTTTTTTTTATTTTCACAAATGTTTATCAAAGTCTTTGATAAACAAAAAAAGAAAATTACATGTATTTATGCTCCCACATGGTTGAGTTCAGGGCAAATTGAAATACTGGTGTCAGTCTATTTGTCTGACAAACACTCAATCTGAGAATATTCATCTTTGAACTTAGATTTTTCTGTGACAAAATCATTAAATGACCCCTTTTTCGTAAGCAGAGAGAAAACTCTTTGCCTAACTATTTGAAGCTGAAGGCTTTGATAGAACTTTGATACTCTGCTTTTGTTCATTTCACCCTAGCTGAAGTTATCTGATTGGAGTCCGAAAGTGAAGTTATCATACACATTAGCATAGTGATTGCATGCAAAATAATGAGATTTCAGTAGAATTGTCCTAAAATTGTATGTTTGTCTCATATATAAAATGATAGAATGATCATGTGTTTTCCAGTAAGTTCAATTGAAATTTTATTTTGTGTACAGCAAAAGCTAAATATTCACTTGTGCCTCCACCACTCCTGAAAGTATAACTCTTGCTTTTCTCTCAATGAAATATAAATTGATCTTATGTTGACATAAATGATTATCCTCTATCTAACCATAGTGCTCTTGCTGGATTGTAAGGTATCTAAATACAAATACATTTAACAAATATTATAATACCATAATATTAACAAGGGACCTTGCCGCTTCAACAAGGTTTTGTCAAACAAATATGAAATACTGTTTGCTTCAACTTTTCAGCATATTTAAAAGGGAAGGTTTGGGCATTCTTTCCTTCTCTGTCCATAAGATCCTTCCCCTTTTTGGTGAAAAGAAAGTAGGATGAATCCAACAAAGTCATTGTTTTTAAATGCTTTTTAGCTCACCTGAGCACTAAGTGCTCTAGGTGAGCTTTTGTGATCACCTTTTGTTCGTCATGCGTCGTCCATTATCCGTCATGCATTGGAAGTCCTCAACAATTCTGTAGACATCTTCTCCTCAGTAACCATTAGGCCGATTTTAACCAAACTTGGCAGAAATGTTCCTTGGGTGACCCTTCTCAAAACTTGTTTGTTTGTGAAATTTTGATTCACCCCCAAATATGGGCATGGCAGGGCGTGGCAGTTTTTGACCCTGAAATCTTCAAACATCTTCTCCTCAGTATCCATTATGCCGATTTCAACCAAACTTGACAGAAATGTTCCTTGGGTGACCCTTCTCAAAACTTGTTCGTGAAATTTTGATTGACACCCAAATATGGGTGTGGCAGGGCAGGGCTTATTTTGAGCCCTAAAATTTTGACTGACATCTACACTTGAACCACTGGGCTGATTTAATTGAAACTTTACCAAAATGTTCCTTGGGTGACCCTTTTAAAAAATTGGTCACACATTTTTTGATCAATTGCAAAATATGGACGTGGCAGGGAGGGCCTTATTTTGAGCCTGAAATCTTTGACTGACATCTCCTCCTGAACCACTGGGCTGATTTCAATGACACTTAAAAAGAGTGTTCCTTGGGTGACCCTCTTCAAAAATTGTTTGTAAAAATTCTGTTTGGCTCATAAATATGGGCATGGCAGGGGGCTTGTTTTGAGCCTGAAATCTTTTAACATCTTCTCAGTAACCAATGGGTGTATTTTCTCTTTAAATTTTTGGAATAACATCTCCTCTTCAACAACTAGGTAAATGTGAAGTTTCTTGAGTGAGATCCACGGGACCAATAAAATTCAGGTGAGAGGTTTAGGGCCATTCTGGTTCTCGTGTTTTATTTGATTGATTCCTGTCTCATATTGTATTTAATAAGTTTAAATGATTGGGTTTTAATGTCTTAAATAGTTGACAGTGTTTATTTTAGTTTTTTATTCCGTGAAACTTCAAGATCTGAATTATGGAAATGATTTTAAATTTCTAAATTGAGTTCACTGTCTCATATTTTCTTTTTTGTATAAGTTTTACATATTGAAGTTAATTGTTTTTGAGAAATCCTGAGGTTTACTAAAGCCTTGCTGACATGGTCATTGTTTTTTGTAAAAAGAAAAACACAAAACATTTTTTGCTGTTTTTCCTGATACATTTTATAAATCTTGAAATATGTTATAGATCAGCATAAAATTGTAGTAGGAATGGTTTAGAAAGATAATCAGGTGGTAAAGAATAAGATCAGGGCCCGAGGTTATAAAACTTTTCTCAAATTTGAAATTTAAATAAATGTATGAAAATAAAAGATAATATTGATAAGTTGTTATTTATAACAACTTATTAATATTATCTTTTATGTGAATACATTAAAATGAGTATTTAATCAGAATTACGGCTTTAATCTCAAATTGAAATTTGAGTAAATTTTGAATTGAGAATGAGAAAAGTTTAATAACCTCGGGCCATTACTTCAATTCTGTGCAGGCTGATCTTTGTCAATACCTCCTGCCTAAGAAGAAAAATTGCGGAGGCAGCATGACCAAGGTTCATGTACTACACAAGTCATATAAAACCATCACCTCAACTTCTACTTCAAACCTCAGCTCTTTGACCTTGAATCTCAACCAACTTTTTACAATTTAGTTCATAAATTGAAACCATGCTTTTATTTTCTGAATATTTACACCACAAAGGACTATTATGATTTATGTACAAATACCCACACTCTATGAATATTGTTATAAAATTCTTCTGTAAGTGGTTGTAATATATGAAATAAGACCGGTGCAATGTCTGTCATTCCTATTTATTAACTTGGTCGTTTTCAGGGAAAACCCAAGATAATGTGATCACCTTGGTGTCATTAGTGTGTGCGTAAGTGTTGGCATTAGAGTGACAAATTTGATATTGGTCATATCTCTGGACTTATTGAAGATATCTTCATGAATTTTTGCATGTGCATTCACCATCACAAGAGCTATCATACTATCAAAGGCAATAACTCTGAAAGCATTTTCATAATAGTTATGCTCCTTTATCTACTTAGATTTTTTTAATTAACCAGCACCTGCAGCCGAGCGCTTGCATTGTAGGCAATGCTCTTATTAATAAATGGTTTTCATCATGAAATTATTTTGTTTGTTCTGCCTGATCACTTATATTTAATACACTCTATTTGATTATTACCATTAAGTAACCAAGCAAAGTAAAGAAATTCCATTAGAAAGACAAAAAATTTTACGCCTTATTCTGCTGAATTTGAATTTTGCTTCAAACTAACGGCCAGTTTTGGCACATTTTGTTACCAGACTGGCTCAAGTTTTCCCAGTATAATACAGTAGAAAGGAGGCAGTGTAGGCTAAGATCAGACTGCACATATGTGCAAGCTGACCTTAGTTTATACTGTCAGCCAAAGCTTTGTGTGTAGAATGTGCAGTGAATAGTTTCATAAAGGTTAACAAGTCTAGGGTACACGTACATTGTAGTTTCTTCCTCGTGGCAGATCCAGGCTATCTGTAAAGAGGGTTCATATTTTCAAAAAGGGGGTTTGTTTCCCTTCTATTACACAATTTTTTACCCTAACCTGCCGAATTAAATTTTTTTTCTTTTAAAAAATTCTTATTTATTGGACATATCAACGAGTCTATCTTGAGATTTTTTCTAAAAACAATCAAGTAGAAGGCAGAAATTGTATCCTAAGATCAGACAACAAATTTGTGCAGGCTGATCTAAGGCTATACTTTCTGCCCAAGCTTTGTTCACAATAGGAATGTCTTGAAAAAGCAGAAGAAGGGGGTAACTGAAATTTTGTCCTAATATGAAATAATTTGGTTCATAGGGGGAGGTCATTTTAACCTCCCTCCCCCCTCAACCCCCTCTCGAACCGCCAGTGCTTGCAAATGTGTTTTGGTATAACTGTATCTCAAAAAGTTTAAGTCAATGCAAAAATTTATTATTCATACATTATTTAAAACCAATCATAAGAAACCATTTACAATACAGAAAGTCTGACGATTAATTTCAGTTATGAGTTTTTGATTTTTGGCTATTTGTTGTGAATATTGGGGAATTCTGATTGTTGCTTGATAGTTTTTATATGATTGTTTATATGTTATACAAAATGTGAAGAGAAAATGTAAAGAAAAAGTCTTATGATATTAGTTGTCCACATTTTTGCTCCACCAGCCGAATGATACCTAGCCATTGTGATGCTGTGTCCATTTTTACCCAGTCTGTCTGTATGTACAGCAATTAAAGTCTTGGCCAAAAGTACAATGAGCATGTGTGTGACATTCGTAATAATTGCTTGTCGATTTGTCATTACAACACCATTGTAAGTGCCTATTTATTTATAGGCTCTTACAATGGTGTTGCACTGGCGCATTGATGTGTTCATAACAGTCGGACATTTGGAATCTAGATAAGTCACAAAGTGCATAAAAATACTTTCTATTGTCTATAAGGAATTTTAGCCATGAATAAAGTGTGTAGTCAAGACTCTGATCAGCCTGTTGGGCTGCACTGGCTGATCTGAGTCTTAAAGTTACACTGTTACTCGTATAATTGTTGAAAAATGTCAAGCATAGGTTCCACTTTATTTATGAGTAGTCTTCAGTTCTACTGACCAAAGTTCAGAAGAGCTGTCCATGTCATATTTTCAGACTGTTCCTTTGTATGTCCGTTTATTTTATCTCATTCTGGTAATGTACATCTTGTCAAACCAAGGGTTAAGGATATTTTACTTATTGAGAAGAAGCTATCAATTCGATACCCCTTGAATCTTGAAGATGGGCAGCAAAGTGCTTAGTTTCACTAGATTCTCTCTAAACTTGCATAGAATGATTGTTCTATTATAGGGACCCTTCCTTTTGGTAATGGTCCAGGTCCATCAAGAATCAAGGGAAAAGGGGCATTATCTAAATTCAATTAAAATATTCATGCCTTTGAGCTTTGACTTACATAAAAGAGATGACATTTTCTTTAATAATTTCATTTTATCTGGTACAAACCTATCAATACATAGGCTTTTTAAGGTAGTCAGTATGATTGAATGTCCCTTGAGTATTTTGCATATGTCCAAAGGGTGTACATTTCTACCATACAGAGTGGTAGGGCATATTCTTTTTGCCCCCCAAAGGGGGAGCAGGTAGCCGCAACTTTTTCTGTCCATCCATCAGTCATTCCATCTGACCTTCCGTCCAAACAGCTGTCCATCAGAAGGGATTTCTCCATGACCCTTTGGGACAAATTTAATTAAACATGAAAGCCACTATGATATTATATCGATATTTTTTTCCTGGTTTTTAGCGCCACTGGCCAAAGGCCACTTGGGCTATTGTCATGGAGCAGTGTATGTCCTGGGTGTGTCTGTCTGTGTGTCCAGGCGTAAACTTTTTCTTTAAAAATCTTCTTCTCAGAATCTAATTGATGAATTTCAACCAAACTTCACAGGAATTATCCTCGAGAGATCCTTTTTCAAAGTTGTTTAAGAAATTTTGATCCAAAGAAAAACAATCGGCATAGCTTATTTCCAAATATGGTAAAAAGTGACTTTTCTCAATATCTAATTGATGGATATCAATTAAATTTTACACGAAAAATCATTGGGTGTCCTTTTATCACGCCACAAAAAATATTGCGATTGGATGAAAAATACATCTTTTATGGGCGGAGGTCATTTTTTCAATATCATATATAGTGGATACTTTGAAAATCATTCTTACAGTACCTTTTACATGGATATCAATTAAATTTCACATTAATGGTCCTAGGATGATCCTTAATCAGGCTTCGAAAGATTATTGAGATTGGATAAAAAATATGTCATTTATTGGTGAGGTCCTTTCTCTTTATTTATTTTAGTGGAAACTGAAAACCATTGTCTCAAAACCTAATAGATGGATATCAACTAAACATGTGAATGACCCTTGGGTGACCCACAAAACATAATTGTTATCAGATGAAAAATATGTCTTATGTTTAAAGTGGAAACTTTGAAAATCATTTTCCATGATCCTTATTGATGGATATCAACCAAATTTTACTGGAATGATCCTTTTCCCTTTGTCAGTCTACAAATAAATATTGTGATCAGATGCAAAATATGTCTTTTTTGACAAAGGTCATTTCTGAATATGTTTATTAGTGGAAACTTTAAAAGTCATTTTCTCAGAACCTAACCAATGGATATAGAACCTAACAGATGGATATCAACCAAATGTCAATGGAAATGATTCCTGGAAGACCCTTTATTAGACAACAAAAAACTATTGTGGTTAAATGAAAAATGTCTGTAATGGACCAAGGTAATTTCTCTGGTGTTTATCTAGTGGAAACTCTCAACATCAATTTCTCAAAACCTAAAAGATGGATATCAACCAAATATCAGGGCTGTGGAGTGAATCAACTGCTTCAGCTCTAGTTGAATATGAGGTCTCATCACTAAAAATCACTTATGCTCAAATTTATCCTAGTCTGATGGTGAGATTTCCATGAAATTTTATAATTGATAAGCCAATTAGATGCCTTTGACCATGAATTATTAAAAAAATACATATAAAAATGCGTTGAGGAAAAGGGGGGGGGGGCTCCATATTGGTAAGAGATAAAGTCTTCATATTTCACATGTGTATTACTAGTGACAAGACCTTTCTGTTGCTACAAAGTTCAAGGTCATTTCTCAAGGTCAAGGTCATTTCTCAAGGTCAAATTTTGGAATTTTAAACTTATACATTGTCTATAAATTAATCTACAAATTAAAGATATCCAATTTGCAGAAATTGGGCAATTAGTCCCATAGTATCCCTATCTATAAAGATAGGGATACTATGGGACTAAATGCTCGAATTTTAGACCCACAGCGAACCCCCTTTATAGAAACCCTGGATCCGCCGTTGGAAAGGGCCTTAATGCCTAGTCGTCTTTGAAACTGCACTCTTCACGTTCTTGCGATCAATATCATCAGGATAAAGAAATTGTAAAAATGAATTGCGTTTTTTGTGTCTTGAAAATCTCATATCTGATTATTTGATATCAATCACGATATATTACATGTACATGTATATATTCAGTTTTTGATCCAGAGAAGGTTCGAGGAATTCAAATGACACCCCCCCCCCCCAGCTGGTGCCTATTTATTTTATTGAAATGTGGGAAATTAATATTAGGTAATGACGATAGAAAACTACACCCCCCCCCCCCCCGGGTTACTTTGCGGCATCAAAAAGAAAGTCCCAATAACTTAACTGTAAGACACGTAATGGTCCTACCTTAATATTTCGGCGCCCCTACTTTAAATGTAGACTATTTCGTTTAGAAATAGTAAAGCTAAATGAAATAGTAAAGTCGTTTGTTTTTCTTGTAAGATCGATTTATTTTTCATTTCATGAACAACAAAAACTGTATGTTCACGTGACGTGAAAATATAGCCTTTGTTGTTCCCGTATTTTAAGATAAATCGATCGCAGCATATCGCCGACTATTCGACGCCATCTCGCCGGCGTATCGTTAGCACGTCGTTACTCAATTGACCAGGATTTTTGTTATTTTCACTGTACACGAATCAACATATCGTCACTTAGGCCGGGTTAAATGTTTTAATTGTGTTCTTATACAGCAGGTTCTTATTTAGTAATCGGCCGATGAAAAATGGGAATGGCTGGTTATTATGTGCCTTGAGCATAAATTTCATCTTTTAATTTCTTTTGCTTAAAATCAGTTTCTAAAACGCCTCCCTAATCCTTTTCTCAAGTTTAATTTTGTTTTAATTCCAATGTTTTTTCCTAACATTTTATCTGAAATAAACGAAAAGAGAACATAAAATAAAAAGTGATTATGAAATAATAAATATTTCATAATCACTTTTTGTTGAATGTTCACTTTTCGTTTATTTCAAGTAAAATGTTAAAAAAAAAAAAAAAAAAAAAAAAAAGAACATTGAAAGAAAAATATATCAACATTATTTTAGAATAATTTCTGTACTAAATTAAACGAATTCTTCGTAGCCGTATTTCATGAAAAGTTTAATTGCAGATAGGAAAGAAGAATACTCAATATTATATACCACCAATTCAATGAATGAAAATTATTTTATTAAGAATAATTCTTACCCGGTTTTCGATCTTACGCATAAAAAAAGAAGTTAACTCGAATGTAAATTTAAACAATTTTTTTGATAAGATAAGAATAAAAACCTGGTCCATTAAAAATTGGTACTAAAAAAAAAATAATAAAACACAAAAATGGAGGAAAAAAGACACAATTAAGGATACTCGGTCGCGAGATGTTTCATCTATATTTCTCACATAAACATTCTTACGTTGAAGACTTTTCACCTTCATTATTATAATTTTAATCTTAATTAATTTTCCGGGGGTATAACATGATGGTATAACTCAAAAACGCTATTGTGACTTGTGATTACAGTACATTTGTATACAATCGCCGAGTCAAAATAGCGAATTCTAGCTATAATGGTATTATTTTGAATTTGCAATATTGACTCGTAGATTGTATACGAATATTCTGTAAAAGCATGTCACGATTGCGAATACGAATTATAATCGCTTGTTGTTTCTGTTTTTACGCGTCCCTTGATATTCATTTTTACATTTTCAATGTTATGGAAACGCAGAGAAAAATATTGGATTCTAAAACCACGCACTAAGCATTTCTTTCTTTGTCAATAAGTTTAAATCTCATTCTATTTTCAAAACTTTATTTAAATATGTACTAAAAATTAATAAAGAATGGACATTAAAGAAAATATGAAAATGAAATAATACTTAATATCAGACTTCTTTATGGAATTCGTGTTTGTTTGTTTTTTCTCCAAAAAATTCAACGCGCGCCTTTTTTCCCGCGTATATTATTCGTATCCAGAACTGAAAGGTAAAAAAATATTTTGGTGTCATAATCTTAGTTTTTCACTTTTAGGTTCAAAACCATTGACTCCGTTAAACACCATACTCTGGGGCACCTTACCAGAGTTAAATGTGTTTTTGATCGCACATGTACGCATTCCGTGATATCCGGCTGTCTGTGTGCTTATGAAAACACAACTAGCTTCAAAATTGACAAATATCAACGCCATGACTAGGTCTTACAGATAGACGATTAAACGGTTTATAATTTCCGGAATAATTTCTGGAATGAAATAAAATGCGATTTCTTAGTAATCATTTTTTATCAATAGTTTAAATGCTGATAAGACAAAAGAGTACTTAAAGCTATATACCAGTAATTTGATGACTGATTTTCCATGAACATTGTTTTATTTATAAACAATCCTACGAGGTTTTCATTTTACGCAAAATTTTGCAAAGAAGTTAATAACAATGAAAAGTTTACAATTCGATTAATGGGATAAGAATAAAAAACTGATTTAATGAAAATTGGTACAAAAAAAGTAAAATTGAAAAGCGAAAATGGAGAAAGACGCAATTAGGAATGATAACAGGATAATTTTGAATCGCTATTTTGACTCATAGATTGTATACTAATATACTGAAAAGGAAGTCAAAATTACGTTTACGATTTATAAACACTTGTCCTTTCTGTTTTCAGCGTCCTTGGATATTCATATCTCCATATCTAATGTTTAATTGATAGGCTGAGAAAATATCTCCCAATGTCCAACTGACCTAGCCGGGCTTTATAGGCCCAAACGCCACACTTTAACATTTACCAGTCCGATTAGCTCAGTTGGTAGAGCACCGGACTTATAAACCATTGAAGTTCGACTACGTGAGCTCGATTCCCGGGCTGGTACACTAACACAACTGATTGTCTTTCGGAGGAGACGTTAAACCGAGGCCCCGTGAGACGGTGCTTTACACCGAGCACGTTAAAGAACCGTGGCGGATCTCAGCAGTAGTTTCGTCTTGTATCATTGCACTATCCCCCGTAACAAATAACCGTCTTCTAGGGGCGTCGCTCGTATGGGCATGTTCTACGGTAGCGACGATAAATAAACGGAAATACACACACTTTAACTTTTTAAGAATTAAGTAAAAATTGCTTTTAAGTTGATGTAAATGACAGTGAACTATATTTCTTTGTATTTCTTTGTATTTCTTTTTTCTTAACACATTTCTAAGAAGTTTAAAAACTTACGCATGCAAAGAAGTTAACTGCAATGAAAAGTTTACAATTCGTTTAATGGGATAAGAATATAAAAACTGATCATAATGAAAATTGGTACTAAAAAGAAAAATGTAAAAGCGAAAATGGAGAAAGACACAATAAGAAATGGTAATAGTATGATTTTGAAATCGCTATATTGACTCATAGATTTTATACAAATAAAGTGTAAAAGCAAGTCATAATTAAGTATACGAGTTATAATCACTTGTCATGTCTGTTTTACTCGTCCTTAGATATTCGTATCTCTATATATCTGATGTTTAATGGAAAGGCTGAGAAAAATATCGCCCAACGTGGGGCTCGAACCCACGACCCCGAGATTAAGAGTCTCGTGCTCTACCGACTGAGCTAGCCGGGCTACATAAGTCCTGACGGCAAATTTGAACTTTTGATCGACGGGAAAGATGCATGGTCTTGAAAAGAATTTAGTAAAATTCGTCCTTTAAGTTTATATAAACGACAAGGAACTTAATTTCATCTTTGTATTTCGTTTTTCTCAACACACTGAATTCTAAAACGATGTAGACTACTAAGCATTTCTTTCTTTCTTCAATATACGTTTAATTCTCATTCTATTTTCAATACTTTATTTAAATATTTACTTAACATTGACAAAGAATGAACATTAAAGAAAATATAAAATAAAATAATGATAAAAAATTCCAATAACATTTATTAGACTCCTTTTTTGAATTAATGGTTATTGGTTTTTCCGCCAAATATCTGACGCGCGTTTTTTTCCCGCGTGCTTTTTTCCCGCGTATTTTATTCGTATCCGGAGAAGTAAAAATTGTTTTGCGTGTCATAATCTTAGTTTTATCACTTTGAGTTCAGAACTATTGACTTCTATACATAACATACACCTAATGTACATCGCCAGAGTTATATGTGTTTTTTGACCGCACATGTGCGCATTCCGTGATCATCCTGTGAGCGCTTATGAAAATACAAATAGCTTTAATTTCGACACATATAAAAGCTATGATTAAGTCTCACAGAGAGAAGATTAAACGTTACTTTGGAATAATTTCTAGATTAATATAAAAATGCAAATGCTTTGAAGTCATATTCCATAAACAGTATAATTGCTGATAGGACAGAAGAGTGCTCAAAAATATATATCAATAATTCAATGAATGATTTTCCTTGAACATTTATTATTTTATTAGAAAAAACATTTATACGAAGTTTTCAAACTTACGCATGCAAAGAAGTTAACTGCAATGAAAAGTTTACAATTCGTTAAATGGGATAAGAATTAAAAAAAAAAGATCATAATGAAAATTGGTACTAAAAAGAAAAATGAAAAAGCGAAAATGGAGCGGTGAATAAGAAATGGTAATAGTATGATTTTGAATTCGCTATATTGACTAACGATTTTATACAAATAAAGTGTAAAAGCAAGTCATAATTGCGTATACGAGTTATAATCACTTGTCATTTTTGTTTTACTCGTCCTTAGATATTCGTATCTCTATATATCTAATGGTTAATGGAAACAGCTGAGAAAAATATCGCCCAACGTGGGGCTCGAACCCACGACCCCGAGATTAAGAGTCTCGTGCTCTACCGACTGAGCTAGCCGGGCTATATAAGTCCTGACGGCAAACGAAGTTTTGATCGATGGGAAAGATACATGGTCTTGAAAATGATTTAGTAAAATTCGTCCTTTAAGTTTATACACACGACAGGGAACTAAATTTCACCTTTTTATTTCTTTTTTCTCAACACACGGAATTCTAAAACCATGTAGACTACAAAGCATTTCTTTCTTTGTCAATATACGTTCAATTCTCATTCTATTTTCAATACTTTATTTAAATATTTACTTAATATTGACAAAGAATGAACTTTAAAGAAAATATAAAATGAAATAATGATAAAAAATTCCAATAACATTTATTAGACTCCTTTTTTGAATTCATGTTGATTGGTTTTTCCACCAAAATATTTGACTTGCGTTTATTTCCCGCGCGCTTTTTTTCCGCTTATTCTATTCGTATCCGTAAAAGTAAAAATTGTTTTGCGTGTCATAATCTTAGTTTTATCACTTTGAGTTCAGAACATTTGACTCCTATACATAACATACACCTGATGTACCTCTCCAGAGTGATATGTGTTTTTTGACCGCACATGTGCGCATTCCGTGATCATCCTGTGTGCGCTTATGAAAATATAAATAGCTTTAATTTCGACACATATAAAAGCTATGATTATGTCTCACAGAGAGGAGATTAAACGTTACTTTGGAATAATTTCTAGATTAATATAAAAATGCAAAAATGCTTTGAAGTCATATTCCATAAACAGTATAATTGCTGATAGGACAGAAGAGTGCTCAAAAATATATATCAATAATTCAATGAATGATTTTCCTTGAACATTTATTTTTTTATTAGAAAAAACATTTCTAAGAAGTTTTCAAACTTCGTCATGCAAAGAAGTTAACTACAATGAAAAGTTTACAATTCGTTTAATGGGATAAGAATAAAAAAAACTTATCATAATGAAAATTGGTACTTAAAAGAAAAATGAAAAAGCAAAAATGGAGAAAGACACAATAAGAAATGGTAATAGTATGATTTTGAAATCGCTATATTGACTCATCGATTTTATACAAATAAAGTGTAAAAGCAAGTCACAATTGCGTATACGAGTTATAATCACTTGTCATTTTTGTTTTACTCGTCCTAATATTTTCGTATCTCTATATATCTAATGTTTAATGGAAACAGCTGAGAAAAATATCGCCCAACGTGGGGCTCGAACCCACGACCCCGAGAATAAGAGTCTCGTAGTCTACCGACTGAGCTAGCCGGGCTATATAAGGCCTAACGGCAAACGAAGTTTTGATCAATGGAAAAGATACATGGTCTTGAAAATGATTTAGTAAAATTCGTCCTTTAAGTTTATATACACGACAGGGAACTAAATTTCACCTTTTTATTTCTTTTTTCTCAACACACGGAATTCTAAAACCATGTAGACTACAAAGCATTTCTTTCTTTGTCAATATACGTTCAATTCTCATTCTATTTTCAATACTTTATTTAAATATTTACTTAATATTGACAAAGAATGAACTTTAAAAAAAATATAAAATGAAATAATGATAAAAAATTCCAATAACATTTATTAGACTCCTTTTTTGAATTAATGTTTATTGGTTTTTCCACCAAACTTTTCGACTTGCGTTTATTTCCCACGCGCTTTTTTCCCGCGTATTTTATTCGTATCCGTAAAAGTAAAAATTGTTTTGCGTGTCATAATCTTAGTTTTTTCACTTTGAGTTCAGAACTATTGACTCCTATACATAACATACACCTGATGTACCTCGCCAGAGTTATATGTGTTTTTTGACCGCACATGTGCGCATTCCGTGATCATCCTGTGTGCGCTTATGAAAATACAAATAGTTTTAATTTTGACACATATGAAAGCTATGATTAAGTCTCACAGAGAGAAGATTAAACGTTACTTTGGAATAATTTCTAGATTTATATAAAAATTCGAATGCTTTGAAGTCATATTCCGTAAATAGTATAATTGCTGATAGGACAGAAGAGTGCTCAAAAATATATATCAATAATTCAATGAATGATTTTCCTTGAACATTTATTTTTTTATTAGAAAAAACATTTCTAAGAAGTTTTCAAACTTCGTCATGCAAAGAAGTTAACTACAATGAAAAGTTTACAATTCGTTTAATGGGATAAGAATAAAAATCAAAGTGCTGTCAGCACTGTAAATCGGACATAATTGAGAGGCTTGGATAGTGCAATAGTTCGCCAATCAAAAGGGCTCAAATTTGGACAATAAAAGTTGGTAAAATATTTGCCCATTTTTTTAGTTTTTTGTCTTAACACTCCATCTTTTCGAGGACAGCTCATCCAACCTCGTGGGTCCGATTTTGAGAGTTTGCTGATTCGATAGCCCTCTGCTAGTCTAAATTATTTCTTAGTAGATTTTTTTACGTTGTTATAATGAGCACGCGCCAAGCTAAAAGCATGTCTGTTAATATCATTCCTCTCTCTATAGAGTTTAAAAGCCTGTTTAGCAACAAAACATTTTTCATTAAACTATTTACAATTTTGATTACCAACATGTTTGTATTTCAAGCATTGGGTTTTCTCAAATACTATAAATGCATTTTCCCTCAAGAAACACGTGAAATCGCCAACTTTGCTATTTATATCTTTGGTTTCTGACCAATCGATTGAATCTAGCAGCACTCTATGATTATTCATAAGTTGTTCTAAAAATAGATCGCTCTTACTGCTATGATATATCAGTTTATCGTATGTTTTTGTCGGTTTAATTGTTGTTGATTAATTTTTCTTCATACTCAAAATTTGAATTTATTGAAAATAGGATTGGAGCGTGATCAGAGTGCTCATTGAAATTAAATATTTCAAAATTACAAAATTATTTCTATTTGTTAACACATAGTCAACAGTACTCATTCGAACAAAAAGTAAACTTCCCACGCTCCCTGTTCGAGTGCAGACGACCATTGACCAATGACAAACAACTTAATTGACACATTTCGAGCAGACGATGTTCATTTGCATCTACCACGTGGTCTGAATTCACTCGTGGGTTTTGACCGAGTGATAATCATAACAGAATTTGATTGGTTGTCAGCCCTACAACTGGTAAATGACCGTTCGAGAAAAAAATCAGAGCAGTAATATTGTAAGTGCTACAAATTTATTATACAGTTAACCTATTGTACGTTTCAACTCCTTTACTCAACCGAAAATCTCGTTATAAACACTGAAAATACTAACTGGTAATTACTAAAAGCGAAAATTACATCAAATTTTGTATTAGCATCTTCTCTATTATTCGAAAAGTAAATAAGATAAAAACAAAGTTTGTAGATTGTGACTGAAAAGGCCGTTTCTTCGGTGTTTGAAAACACATAATTTGGTTTGAACACATTGCTCGGAAGATAATGGTAAAAATGTAGTGGGTCAAACAGACTGGATTTCTGGAAACGGTAAATATAAATGCGAACTGCTTCGCAGTCCGATTTAAAAACTGATCATAATGAAAATTGGTACTAAAAGGAAAAATAAAAATGCAAAAATGGAGAAAGACACAATAAGAAATGGTAATAGTATGATTTTGAATTCGCTATATTGACTAATCGATTTTATACAAATAAAGTGTAAAAGCAAGTCATAATTGCGTATACGAGTAATAATCACTTGTCATTTTTGTTTTACGCGTCTTTAGATATTCGTATCTCTATATCTAATGTTTAATGGAAAGGCTGAGAAAAATATCGCCTAACGTGGGGCTCGAACCCACGACCCCACGTTGGGTTAAGAGTCTCGTGCTCTACCGACTGAGCTAGCCGGGCTGTATATGTCCTGACGGCAAATTTGAATATTTGATCGACGGGAAAGATATTTGGTCTTGAAAAGAATTTAGTAAAAATCGTCCTTTAAGTTTATATAAACGACAGGGAACTAAATTTCATCTTTGTATTTCGTTTTTCTCAACACACTGAATTCTAAAACCATGTAGACAACAAAGCATTTCTTTCTTTGTCAATATACGTTTAATTCTCATTCTATTTGCAAAATTTTATTTAAATATTTTCTTTACACTGACAAAGAATAAACATTAAATCAAGTATCAAATGAAATAGTGATAAAAAAATCCAATAACATTAATAGGACTCCTTTTTTTTAATTTATGTTTATTGGTTTTTCCGCCAAAATATTCGACGCGCGTTTATTTCCCGCGTGCTTTTTTCCCGCGTATTTTATTCGTATCCGGAGAAGTAAAAAATGTTTTGCGTGTCATAATCTTAGTTTTTTCACTTTGAGTTCAGAACTATTGACTCCTATACATAACATACACCTGATGTACCTCGCCAGAGTTATATGTGTTTTTTGACCGCACATGTGCGCATTCCGTGATCATCCTGTGTGCGCTTATGAAAATACAAATAGTTTTAATTTTGACACATATGAAAGCTATGATTAAGTCTCACAGAGAGAAGATTAAACGTTACTTTGGAATAATTTCTAGATTTATATAAAAATGCGAATGCTTTGAAGTCATATTCCGTAAATAGTATAATTGCTGATAGGACAGAAGAGTGCTCAAAAATATGTATCAATAATTCAATGAATGATTTTCCTTGAACATTTATTTTTTTATTAGAAAAAAACATTTCTAAGAAGTTTTCAAACTTCGTCATGCAAAGAAGTTAACTACAATGAAAAGTTTACAATTCGTTTAATGGGATAAGAATAAAAATCAAAGTGCTGTCAGCACTGTAAATCGGACATAATTGAGAGGCTTGGATAGTGCAATAGTTCGCCAATCAAAAGGGCTCAAATTTGGACAATAAAAGTTGGTAAAATATTTGCCCATTTTTTTAGTTTTTTGTCTTAACACTCCATCTTTTCGAGGACAGCTCATCCAACCTCGTGGGTCCGATTTTGAGAGTTTGCTGATTCGATAGCCCTCTGCTAGTCTAAATTATTTCTTAGCAGATTTTTTTACGTTGTTATAATGAGCACGCGCCAAGCTAAAAGTATGTCTGTTAATATCATTCCTCTCTCTATAGAGTTTAAAAGCCTGTTTAGCAACAAAACATTTTTCATTAAACTATTTACAATTTTGATTACCAACATGTTTGTATTTCAAGCATTGGGTTTTCTCAAATACTATAAATGCATTTTCCCTCAAGAAACACGTGAAATCGCCAACTTTGCTATTTATATCTTTGGTTTCTGACCAATCGATTGAATCTAGCAGCACTCTATGATTATTCATAAGTTGTTCTAAAAATAGATCGCTCTTACTGCTATGATATATCAGTTTATCGTATGTTTTTGTCGGTTTAATTGTTGTTGATTAATTTTTCTTCATACTCAAAATTTGAATTTATTGAAAATAGGATTGGAGCGTGATCAGAGTGCTCATTGAAATTAAATATTTCAAAATTACAAAATTATTTCTATTTGTTAACACATAGTCAACAGTACTCATTCGAACAAAAAGTAAACTTCCCACGCTCCCTGTTCGAGTGCAGACGACCATTGACCAATGACAAACAACTTAATTGACACATTTCGAGCAGACGATGTTCATTTGCATCTACCACGTGGTCTGAATTCACTCGTGGGTTTTGACCGAGTGATAATCATAACAGAATTTGATTGGTTGTCAGCCCTACAACTGGTAAATGACCGTTCGAGAAAAAAATCAGAGCAGTAATATTGTAAGTGCTACAAATTTATTATACAGTTAACCTATTGTACGTTTCAACTCCTTTACTCAACCGAAAATCTCGTTATAAACACTGAAAATACTAACTGGTAATTACTAAAAGCGAAAATTACATCAAATTTTGTATTAGCATCTTCTCTATTATTCGAAAAGTAAATAAGATAAAAACAAAGTTTGTAGATTGTGACTGAAAAGGCCGTTTCTTCGGTGTTTGAAAACACATAATTTGGTTTGAACACATTGCTCGGAAGATAATGGTAAAAATGTAGTGGGTCAAACAGACTGGATTTCTGGAAACGGTAAATATAAATGCGAACTGCTTCGCAGTCCGATTTAAAAACTGATCATAATGAAAATTGGTACTAAAAGGAAAAATAAAAATGCAAAAATGGAGAAAGACACAATAAGAAATGGTAATAGTATGATTTTGAATTCGCTATATTGACTAATCGATTTTATACAAATAAAGTGTAAAAGCAAGTCATAATTGCGTATACGAGTAATAATCACTTGTCATTTTTGTTTTACGCGTCTTTAGATATTCGTATCTCTATATCTAATGTTTAATGGAAAGGCTGAGAAAAATATCGCCTAACGTGGGGCTCGAACCCACGACCCCACGTTGGGTTAAGAGTCTCGTGCTCTACCGACTGAGCTAGCCGGGCTGTATATGTCCTGACGGCAAATTTGAATATTTGATCGACGGGAAAGATATTTGGTCTTGAAAAGAATTTAGTAAAAATCGTCCTTTAAGTTTATATAAACGACAGGGAACTAAATTTCATCTTTGTATTTCGTTTTTCTCAACACACTGAATTCTAAAACCATGTAGACAACAAAGCATTTCTTTCTTTGTCAATATACGTTTAATTCTCATTCTATTTGCAAAATTTTATTTAAATATTTTCTTTACACTGACAAAGAATAAACATTAAATCAAGTATCAAATGAAATAGTGATAAAAAAATCCAATAACATTAATAGGACTCCTTTTTTTTAATTTATGTTTATTGGTTTTTCCGCCAAAATATTCGACGCGCGTTTATTTCCCGCGTGCTTTTTTCCCGCGTATTTTATTCGTATCCGGAGAAGTAAAAAATGTTTTGCGTGTCATAATCTTAGTTTTTTCACTTTGAGTTCAGAACTATTGACTCCTATACATAACATACACCTGATGTACCTCGCCAGAGTTATATGTGTTTTTTGACCGCACATGTGCGCATTCCGTGATCATCCTGTGTGCGCTTATGAAAATACAAATAGTTTTAATTTTGACACATATGAAAGCTATGATTAAGTCTCACAGAGAGGAGATTAAACGTTACTTTGGAATAATTTCTAGATTTATATAAAAATGCGAATGCTTTGAAGTCATATTCCGTAAATAGTATAATTGCTGATAGGACAGAAGAGTGCTCAAAAATATGTATCAATAATTCAATGAATGATTTTCCTTGAACATTTATTTTTCTATTAGAAAAAACATTTCTAAGAAGTTTTCAAACTTCGTCATGCAAAGAAGTTAACTACAATGAAAAGTTTACAATTCGTTTGATGGGATAAGAATAAAAATCAAAGTGCTGTCAGCACTGTAAATCGGACATAATTGAGAGGCTTGGATAGTGCAATAGTTCGCCAATCAAAAGGGCTCAAATTTGGACAATAAAAGTTGGTAAAATATTTGCCCATTTTTTTAGTTTTTTGTCTTAACACTCCATCTTTTCGAGGACAGCTCATCCAACCTCGTGGGTCCGATTTTGAGAGTTTGCTGATTCGATAGCCCTCTGCTAGTCTAAATTATTTCTTAGCAGATTCTTTTACGTTGTTATAATGAGCACGCGCCAAGCTAAAAGCATGTCTGTTAATATCATTCCTCTCTCTATAGAGTTTAAAAGCCTGTTTAGCAACA
Organism: Fragum whitleyi; assembly: GCA_948146395.1. Lineage (NCBI taxonomy): Eukaryota > Metazoa > Mollusca > Bivalvia > Cardiida > Cardiidae > Fragum > Fragum whitleyi. The sequence goes on along the minus strand of OX411549.1, from coordinate 50,900,714 downwards.
AAACATTTTTCATTAAACTATTTACAATTTTGATTACCAACATGTTTGTATTTCAAGCATTGGGTTTTCTCAAATACTATAAATGCATTTTCCCTCAAGAAACACGTGAAATCGCCAACTTTGCTATTTATATCTTTGGTTTCTGACCAATCGATTGAATCTAGCAGCACTCTATGATTATTCATAAGTTGTTCTAAAAATAGATCGCTCTTACTGCTATGATATATCAGTTTATCGTATGTTTTTGTCGGTTTAATTGTTGTTGATTAATTTTTCTTCATACTCAAAATTTGAATTTATTGAAAATAGGATTGGAGCGTGATCAGAGTGCTCATTGAAATTAAATATTTCAAAATTACAAAATTATTTCTATTTGTTAACACATAGTCAACAGTACTCATTCGAACAAAAAGTAAACTTCCCACGCTCCCTGTTCGAGTGCAGACGACCATTGACCAATGACAAACAACTTAATTGACACATTTCGAGCAGACGATGTTCATTTGCATCTACCACGTGGTCTGAATTCACTCGTGGGTTTTGACCGAGTGATAATCATAACAGAATTTGATTGGTTGTCAGCCCTACAACTGGTAAATGACCGTTCGAGAAAAAAATCAGAGCAGTAATATTGTAAGTGCTACAAATTTATTATACAGTTAACCTATTGTACGTTTCAACTCCTTTACTCAACCGAAAATCTCGTTATAAACACTGAAAATACTAACTGGTAATTACTAAAAGCGAAAATTACATCAAATTTTGTATTAGCATCTTCTCTATTATTCGAAAAGTAAATAAGATAAAAACAAAGTTTGTAGATTGTGACTGAAAAGGCCGTTTCTTCGGTGTTTGAAAACACATAATTTGGTTTGAACACATTGCTCGGAAGATAATGGTAAAAATGTAGTGGGTCAAACAGACTGGATTTCTGGAAACGGTAAATATAAATGCGAACTGCTTCGCAGTCCGATTTAAAAACTGATCATAATGAAAATTGGTACTAAAAGGAAAAATAAAAATGCAAAAATGGAGAAAGACACAATAAGAAATGGTAATAGTATGATTTTGAATTCGCTATATTGACTAATCGATTTTATACAAATAAAGTGTAAAAGCAAGTCATAATTGCGTATACGAGTAATAATCACTTGTCATTTTTGTTTTACGCGTCTTTAGATATTCGTATCTCTATATCTAATGTTTAATGGAAAGGCTGAGAAAAATATCGCCTAACGTGGGGCTCGAACCCACGACCCCACGTTGGGTTAAGAGTCTCGTGCTCTACCGACTGAGCTAGCCGGGCTGTATATGTCCTGACGGCAAATTTGAATATTTGATCGACGGGAAAGATATTTGGTCTTGAAAAGAATTTAGTAAAAATCGTCCTTTAAGTTTATATAAACGACAGGGAACTAAATTTCATCTTTGTATTTCGTTTTTCTCAACACACTGAATTCTAAAACCATGTAGACAACAAAGCCTTTCTTTCTTTGTCAATATACGTTTAATTCTCATTCTATTTGCAAAATTTTATTTAAATATTTTCTTTACACTGACAAAGAATGAACATTAAATCAAGTATCAAATGAAATAGTGATAAAAAAATCCAATAACATTAACTTTTCTTTTGTATAAAATTCATATTAGACATATCAAAATACTCCACTTTCAAATACCTTTTATTTGATGCAAATTAAAATGTGTTAAAACTTGTTAGTAGCGAATACAATGGATTCATATGTAAACGTATCTCCTATTTTGACGTGACCGGCAACATTTGCCGTTACGTCAGTACATCGCAGTAATGTCGCCGTACAAGCGCCACTGTCTTTCTACGACGTTTTCACTGCGCTTATACTTCGATGTCAAAGCGTTGCGACGGCCTTAATATTTTGATAGATTTAATGAAATTTCCATTTACGTCTTTTTAGCGGGAACATCGATGATTATGAAGTCATCTAACTTAAGTGCAAAACGACGCGCTATGATTGGCGGAAATAGCCGAAATTAACCGATTTAATTCCGATCTTTACAATAGGAATACCTTAAAGCTATTCCACGGCGCTGCTACCGCGATCTCTCTACGCAATTACCGCGATCTCCTTGTCACGTAGAGACCTTCGGCGATCTAGGCTGTGTTCTCACCGTACTCCTTTGGCGATTAATGCCATGTCACGGCGTACTCATTGCGCTCGGGAAACTTTCAAATGGCCGTAAGAGTAAAGTGGAATCGCCGCCCTAGTGTGATAAGTACGGTGGCAAAGAGGTGACATTTGCATATAACAGGCAAAATTTCCTTTTGAAGAAAAAGGATTACAAAAACTATTGTAAAATTGCTAAAAGAAGATATAACCGAAAAATGGCTGATGATTTGAAACATATGAAAAATAAAACACCTAAAGAATTCTGGGAAATTTTTAAACAGAAAAAGGATAGTTCTAAAGGGTCAGATATCGACATTTTAGAATTTTATGAGCATTTCAAAAAATTGTCATCACATTTTGATGTTCAAGAAGAATTAGAATGTGAAGATTTTTTACGCGCTTTCGACGACACGGAATCTAACGATTGTATTTATTCAGAATTAGATATGCCGTTTACGATAAATGAACTAAGACAATGTGTCAAAAGACTTGGCACGAATAAATCGTGTTCAAATGATAATAAAATATATGAATATTTCAAAGAAAGTATTGATTATATTGATAAGCCTTTATTGAAATTATTTAATTATATACTTGATAAAAAAATATTTCCCAAATCTTGGTCAAATGGTGTAATTGTACCTATATACAAAAGGGGTGACCAGTCCGACCCAGCCAATTATCGAGGCATAACCCTGACTAGCTGTTTTTCGAAGCTTTTCACCTCATTTGTCAACGAACGTCTAAAGGCGTGGTCGATTAAATATGATGTTATAATGGCCCTGTCACACCTCAACGTTTTAGCCAGCGTGTGCCTAACGCGTTTGAGAAAACGTCAAAGTCCGCAAAACGTCGGCATACGCTGACCTACATTTTCTTTTTGCCAATTCACGACGCGCTTGTAGCGTGTTCATAGCGAGTTTGAACGTGTGAGTAACGCGTGAGTAACATGTCAAGAACGTGTTGATAGCGTATGTCAGCGTATACCAACGTTCTTGAGCGTGTGTCCAATGTTCTCGTAACGTCCTCAGAACGTGCTTAGCGTGTTTGTAACGCGCTGCTAGCGTGTTATAACGTGTTCGCAGCGTGTTTTGGATGTAAATATAAATTCTGCAAGAAATTACCACTTTAAATTCATTTTTTAATATATAAACAGGCCACCAGCCACTACACATATTCAAATTTAAAGTATGTTGGTTCATGTAAAAGAAAAATAGGAAATGACGAAAAGAAAAATACACTGGCACCTGTTACATATGAAAACATGCATATAATAAACTTATAAAATTACAGGCTGATTAAAGCTTCTGGTACTTTTCACTCGAAAATTATTGCGAAAGGGTAAAGAACTACTTGTCATAATGCACTCCTTTCTTCCTTCATATGCTCTACCATGTAGGATGATTTTCTACAACCTCTAGTCTTGAAAAGCTATGCTTATATTAAGGGGGGAAAGGTGTACCAAATATCAAACTTGTAGTACATATCACGGAATCAAATATTCTGAACAGAATAGAATAGAGTAAAACACGTCTTGTATTGTGTCCACTTGGTACAATGATGTACTTGTCTTTTTGGTATATTGATAATGATCAAATGAGATGAATAAATGTTTATATTTTCGCGAACGTATTGTTATTCTGACCAAAGAGCAGACGTACTTGTAAAGCTATAAACGCAATGTTAAATACACATTTAGGCTACATTCTCCACCTCGACAATCTAAGGAATTAAGATAATACGTAAAGGAATTATATGAAAGAAAAGACAAGCAGCTTATAACATAACATAACATAACATAAGTTTTATTTATATGACTTGAACGAAATCGTTCATCGTTAAATATAAAGAATGCTACTTATAATCGAGTTTTCAAGTCATTCTTAGACTGGTCATGAGGAAACATGCAGATATGAACATATCAAAAGGGTCATTCACGCGTACATGCGCAAATTTATTTATTTACGACAAGCTTATGGTATAAATTCAAGACAAATATGCAGCAGAACTTTTATATTTCCATTGAAAACTGAAACGCTGGCATACGCCAGAAACACGCTGTGAACTCGCTGGCAACGCGCTAGACACACGTTCAGTACGCTGAAGACACGCCATGCACACGTTCCCAGTACGCTGGAGACACGCTAGAAGCACGTTAAACTTTTGGCGAACGTGTTTCTAGCGTGTCCGTAGCGTAAGTGAACGAGCTCCTAGCGTGTCTCTAGCGTGCTGAGCGTGTTCGGAACGTGTTCGGAACGTGTGCGGAGCGTGTTCCAACACGTTCGGCACACGCTGAGAAATTTTGTGCATGCTCAAAACTTTATGAGATACTCAGCGTATCACAACGTGTGCCAACGTGTTACAGTGTGACAATCGCGTGTGCGGAACGTGTCCATAGCGTACCCGACGTGTTCGCAGCGTGTTATAAAAAATCCAACACGTTCCGCACACGCTGGCTAAAACGTTAAGGTGTGACAGCCCTATAATGGCCCTGTCACACCTCAACGTTTTAGCCAGCGTGTGCCTAACGCGTTTGAGAAAACGACGAAGTCCGCAAAACGTCGGCATACGCTGACCTACATTTTCTTTTTGTCTATTCACGACGCGCCTGTAGCGTGTTCATAGCGAGTTTGAACGTGTGAGTAACGCGTGAGAAACGTGTCCAGAACGTGTTGAAAGCGTATGTCAGCGTATACCAACGTTCTTTAGCGTGTGTCCAACGTTCTCGTAACGTCCTCAGAACGTGCTTAGCGTGTTTGTAACGCGCTTCTAGCGTGTTATAACGTGTTCGCAGCGTGTTTTGGATGTAAATATAAATTCTGCAAGAAATTACCACTTTAAATTCATTCTTTTAATATATAAACAGGCCAGCGGCCACTACACATATTCAAATTCAAAGTATGTTGGTTCATGTAAAAGAAAAATAGGAAAAGACGAAAAGAAAAATACACTGGCACCTGTATGAAAACATGCATATAACAAACTTATTAGATTACGGGCTGATTAAAGCTTCTAGTACTTTTCACTCGAAAAATATTGCGAAAGGGTAAGAACTACTTGTCATAATGCACCCCTTTCTTCCTCCATATGCTCTACCATGTAGGATGACTTTCTACAACCTTTCTTAATCTTGAATAACTAGTCCTATATTAAGGGGGAAAAGATGTACCAAATATTAAACTTGTAGTACATATAATAGAATCGAACAACACGTCTTGTATTATGTCCACTTGGTACAACGATGTACTTTATTTGTCTTTTTGGTATATTGATAATGATCAAATGAGACGAATGAATGTTTGTATTTTCGCGAACGTATTGTTATTCTAACCAAAGAGCTGACGAACTTGTAAAGCCATAAACGCAATGTTTAGGCTAAATTCTCCACCTCGACAATCTAAGGAATTAGGAAAATCCGTAAATATTTATATGGAAGAAAAGACAAGCAGCTTATAACATAACATAACATAAGTTTTATTCATATGACTTGAACGAAACCGTTCATCGTCAAATATAGAGAATGCTACTTATAATCGATTTTCAAGTAATTCTTAGACTGGTCATGAGGAAATATGCAGATATGAACATGTCAAAAGGGTCATACACACGTACATGCACAAATTTATTTATTTACAAGAAGCTGATGGTAGAAATTCAAGACAAACATGCAGCGGAACTTTTATATTTTCATTGAAAACTGAAACGCTGTCATACGCCAGAAACACGCTGTGAACTCGCTGGCAACGCGCTAGACACACGTTCAGTACGCTGAAGACACGCTATGCACACGTTCCCAGTACGCTGGAGACACGCTAGAAGCACGTTAAACTTTTGGCGAACGTGTTTCTAGCGTGTCCGTAGCGTAAGTGAACGAGCTCCTAGCGTGTCTCTAGCGTGCTGAGCGTGTTCGTAACGTGTGCGGAGCGTGTTCCAACACGTTCGGCACACGCTGAGAAATTTTAAGCATGCACAAAATTTTATGAGATACTCAGCGTATCGCAACGTGTGCCAACGTGTTACAGCGTGCCGATAGCGTGTGCGGAACGTGTCCATAGCGTACCCGACGTGTTCGCAGCGTGTTATAAAAAATCCAACACGTTCCGCACACGCTGGCTAAAACGTTAAGGTGTGACAGCCCTATAACGGACGGCCAGTTTGGTTTCAAATCTAATATTAGTACTGTAGATGCAATTTTTATTTTGAATTCGTTTGTTCAAAATCAATTTCTTGAAAAGAAGCAATTATACTGTTGCTTTATAGACCTTGAGAAATGTTTTGATTCCATTTATCGCAATGGGTTATGGTTTAAACTTATAAAAGATAACATCACTGGCAAACTTTTTAGTGTTATACGTTCATTATATAATGAAGTCAAATTGTGTGTTAAGCATATGAGCTCTATTTCACAACTATTCAATTACGACGTTGGATTATTGCAAGGCGAATCGCTTTCACCTTTTCTTGTACAACGAAAGTTATTGATTTTGTTTTTTGCATTTTCTTTTTTTCTAAAATAATAATATAAAAAAACTCGTAAATCGAAAATCGAGGGCTTTGTTTTACGCATTTTAATTCGAAAAAAAAAATCCTCGTAAAACGAAAATCGAGGATCTTGTAATATTTGAAAAAAAGAGTTTGGTTCCAGCATAGATCAACCAGAGGTCGCAACTCAAAAAATCTTTTACTTGAAGGTAAATTGAATATTCTAGATTCAGAAAATTAGCACATGTTTAAAAGTTTCGACCCTAGTCAGTCTGTGCAATCCGCGCACACTTTACGCACTTCCCAGATTATCCCTTTTCGCCTGACGGCTCACACATGTCAACACTAGTCAGACTGCACAAAATGCCTAAACTGACTAGGGTCGAAACATTTCGCCGATTTTCTGAATCAGGTGTGATAAATCTACCTTCCTACACAAGGGATGATTTCTATAATCGGAATGAATAAAATATGATATAAATGAGGTAATCCAGACTCCCTACCTAATTTTTCATTCAAAAAATGAAATGTTTACATCTACACAATCGCAGCCACACGTGGTGCGGAAGTTCCACACATGATTTTGAAAGCGGAGCCGGTGGCTTCGATTATTGACATCATCCCCCGTGTTCCTATGTAAAAAATGTTGAAATATTACCTCGGGTTGACCTGCACTGTAACTTATCTCTTTTTCAAATATCTATTTTACGTTGACGCTCGTGGTCTTTTTTGCGTGACGTATCAGAAACGTGTTTTTCTTCACAAATTAAGCCAAGGCATAATGACTGGTTTTAAGGAGATAATTCAAACCTGGATTGAATGATATTAGATTTGACAACCTGATAAAAACCAGACGCATGTTTTATTACATTTTCAAGGATACAATCATTGTAATGATTTTGTACGACTATCAGAGATGAGCTGAGAGTAGAGACTCTCTTACAAACCATCTGTAGACCATTTTTTATTGTAACAAATGACTATGGACAGCATATAATATAGACAATAAAATGGGATTTACTATATGATGTGTCCTCGGAATTCTTATCAGGTACACCGTTGGTGAAGGTTGAAAAATTTAAAAAAAAGGAATAGGGCAAAAGTATGATTAGTTACATCGTGAAATTGACAAGGTGAACGTTTTTTGGAATCAGACCTGGTGTAATCGTAATCGGTTATCATGATTACATGTAATCGATTACAATTTATGAGTAATCGTATTGTAATCTGTAATCGGAGCATTTCTGATTAATAAATCGTAATTTAATCGATTACAATCGTTGTAATGATTCGTACAACTCTCAGAGATGAGCTCTCTACCTCGAATTTATTGCAGATTTCATCTACATGGAAGTTACTTTTCATGGATTTGTAAACATAAATACCAAGATGGGTATAACATTCAGTTATGTAATCTGTAATCGGAGCATTTCTGATTAATAAATCGTAATTTAATCGATTACATTGCAAAAAGACCTGTAATCATGATTACATCTCGATTACATAATGATTACAATTCTTTTTTTTTTTTTTTGCAAATTCAAGCTTAAAAAATGATTTCTTTTGTAGTCGATGATTTGGCAAATCTTTATTATATATTTAAAAATTAATTCCTATGTCACTGGTGTAAGCATTGGATATAAATTTGTCAAAAGAAAAATACTTTCCAAATAATAAGTGTGACTAATTCACACTTAAATTGAGACAATGTCAATTTTTTCTATCTTTTTTTAAATTCCACATTATTTCTAAATTTCACTTTATAGGAGAATGTATTATTGTTTTTTACTTGAATTTTAGTAATATTTTTTTGTCTAGTTTAGAACATTGAATGAAATTTCTTGCTTTTAGAATTGAACATGAGAGTTAAGGCATTTCAAACTTGTATAAATGTCTGCTAAAAAAGAGTTATATTGATAAAAGGCATAAAGGAATGAAAAGAAGTGTCACTCTCAATTAAGATAATAAAGAGCCCCTAGCACGTGTTAAGCAATTACCTATTGGTTACCCTTTATCTGACAGCTCATGATAATTTAGATTTATATTTTGATATTAATGTTTTGTCAAAACAACTTTGTCTTTTTTTCTCCTCTGATTTTAATTCCTATTTCTCTGATATTCTTTTTTCTCCTATCATAAAACATGACATGTGTTCAATTGAAATTCTTCGTACCGGTAACACAGTGCATAACCGTACAGGAGAGTAAACCGGAAGTGATATCTACTATCTTCATAAAATATCAGGGGTGACACCACAAATATTGAAGCAAATTTGTAATTTAAAGTATTTATGCAAAGTCCACGTTCTCTTTTCAAAAGTGTTTTACGGTGTCGCAAACGCTGTTCGACCTTTGTTTCGTATATGCGTTTTGTTTGATCGTGCAGTGGATATTTCCCCCTTGATTTTTATGTCAATCATTGAGTTGAGACCGATCCTATACGCATAATTGACTTTACTAACATTGTAATGCATAAATGAAAAACATTGTCTTTTCTTAATTACATTCGGAAGGTTAGAAAATCTATATTCTTGATTACCTGTATCAAATAATTTCAATTAAACACCGAATTTTCCTAGAATTGGTAGTTGAAGTGAGGACCTTCTTCATTAGACTGTACGTGATAGTTACAACCGTACAATATCAATAGTTACCAACACAAGTAAAATTAATGTACGAATAGTTCGTATCAATAGCAATCATGGTTTCGAAAGAAAATGACAAAATTGCCATACCTACGAAAAACGGGCGTCAGCAGCAATGACGGATGGTAAATCCGACAGCCATAGTCATCATTAAATGTAAAATGCATGTCCAGATATTCCCTGATGTGCATCTAACGGTCACGTGGTTTAAGGAACAAGAGGTCAACAAAAGCTCACTTTTAATGTCATTCAAACTGTAGTTACGAGTATGCGGTCCCGGAAAGACGAAACGCAGAAACATTGTTAAATCTATGCAGTCCTTTTTCTGCAACAAGGTTTTTCGATAATAACATCATCATTTACAATGATATATATATAAAACAAGACACTCGAATAAAGTCTCGACTTTATCGTAAGAATTCACAAAAAATCGTTAAGAAGTTGCAATTTACACGTAAACTAACGAAAAACAGTTATCGTACGAACCGAAATGATGTACAAATAACTCTTGAAAGTTTGCATTTTCCAGATTTGTCCAAAAGAACTTAGATAGAATCGTGGAATTTTACAGCGAATATATCGTAACATCCCGCAATTAAACGTGAATGCACGCAAATTAATTGTAAAACATGCGTTAAATTTATGAGGATCCGCCAAGTTTTACGGAAAATACAAATCCGTATAAACCTGTTAGAAACGTTCGTAGGTGAGAACCTTCCTTTAACAATTACAGTTCGGATTGTTACGACAATTTATAGGTAGATTTTGCGCGGAGAGCCGTGAAATCAACTTTTTACCGTTAGATTCTCGTGCCATTTGTTCAGAGAGGTGAGAACCTTCCTTTAACAATTACAGTTCGGATTGTTACGACAATTTATAGGTAGATTTTGCGCGGAGAGCCGTGAAATCAACTTTTTACCGTTAGATTCTCGTGCCATTTGTTCAAAATAGATAAAACAGGTTTAAATAGCGCATTAAGAAATTTCAAATTACCTTTATCACCAATGTTATTGCTTGTCTTACAACGTATGGTTCACTCAAACATGTACTTTCATAATTCCAGTGAAGGGATAAGGTTAAATTCCTATCATGTGCTTTTTTATCATACCCGATTTACCTATTGTAATAGTCTCAGCGCCTACGTCAGAGCTCAGTTTACAAAATACACCTATAGATACTTGCGAGTAAATGTTATATACTACTCAAAGTTTACCAAGCACCAAACAATTTTCGCTGTCCTACAGGAGCTGATTTAAAAAAAACATTCGTGTTCATGTTTAAAATTCAACAATAATGTTTTGACAAGATATCTAATGTATTCATTACCAAATTATACACGCAATTTTCTCATGAAACTCGTGCAAAATGAGGAACCCCGGTTTTTTACATGTCCTTTCTCATTTTCTACATGCACAAGTTTTGTGCAGATGCTTTTAGTCGTTAATCATGGCTAATCCAAATGCCAGGCGACATTTATCTGTCGAACAATTGTGGCGTGCTGTAGGTATGGTGTAGCAAGGGGCTTCCCACCGTGATGTTGGCATGGTACTGGGGGTACACCATACTGTTGTAACAAGAGCTTGGGCATGATACCAGCAGTATGGTACACCTGTAAGGAGACATGGTGGAGGTAGGAGTAGAGCTACCACGGTCGCAGAAGACCGTTTTTGGTAATTCAAGCCCGAAGGAACAGGTTTGCTACGGCAACTCAGCTACGCCCCGACCTTCAAAACGCTCGAGAGTGCGAGTTTCGACTTAAACCAAACGAACACGGCTGCATGAGCATAACCTAAATTCTAAAAGACCATGTATTCGTATTCCGCTGTCCCGCGTTCATTGACGGCGTCGTTTAACATAGGCATTGGACCACGTTGGCTGGCGCATAAGACGCTGGCTTCCCGTGCTATTCATGGATGAGTCCAGGTATTGCCTGGACTTCACTGATAGGCGGCCTAGGGTGTGGAGAAGGCCGGTGGAAGGGTTTCACGTAGCAAATATTGATATGACAGCTCGAAGGTACATTAATGGAATCCTAAATACCCATGTGAGATTTTACAATGGTGTATTGGGGATGGATTCATTTTAATGGATGAAAATGTCCGTCCACACACGGCCTGTATAGTCCAATAGTATTGTCAAGAAGAGGGTTTTCCACGTCTGGACTGGCCGGCTCTCTCACCGGACGTAAATCCGATAGAGCATATGTGGAATAAGCTACAGGTCCGAGTTTCGGCTCGCTAGGTCAAGCCAAGGACATTCCAGGAGCTCGGCCAGATCCTGAGAGAAGAATGGTCTGTTATTCCCCAAAGAGTAATCCAGAACTTAATCAGGAGTATACAGAGGCGCTGTCAGGCTGTTATTGACAGTTCAGGCTCTCATACTCGTTATTGAACAAAATTCAATTGAACGAATTTTAGTCAAATTCGATTTTTTCAATTTTCAAGGAAACGTGGTGACAACAGCTTGGATGGATCTATAGATATGAGGTTTTGGTCTCGAAACGACGATTTTTGTTCACCGGACGGCAGATGGACAAACTTCTTCAGTAGGTACTGATTCATTTAAGAGGCCGACCACCCCGAGGATGATTGGTCTACACGAATACACGTTTCCTGTTCGCAACAATTCTAATATTCATTGGTCCATGAAAAATGCGACTGCGGTCAAAATAGAAATATTGGCGAACCGATAAGTCAGTGATACCGTGCTCTGAAAGTGCACATTAATAAAAAGCAATGACTCATTTTGAAACGGTTGTGTTTTTTTTTTGCATCTTGACCACATGACTATTTTTTGGCAGAAAAGCATGAGCACCAAAGAAATTGTTTTCCTCATTACATATAGAAGGTTATATTGTAAGTAAGCACTTATCTAGATCGGGAGCGCTCGCGAGCATTTTATTGTAATGAACGAAGGGTAGGTCTACAACATTATATCATCTACATGTATATCGTTTTACGTTGCTAAAGATCGACATTCTATAATGGCAGATGCGTGTGATAGAGTTTATGTAAAGTGAATTACGTTTTCCATATAACAGCGAATGAAGTATATGTAACCCGTAAAGCGAGTGCAAACGGTCACTAATCAAATCAGCAGTAGTCCTTTGCGTAACATACTGTTAAGTAAGCGTTAAAAATCTAACCATCGGGCTCAAACCAATACAAAATGTACGAATCCTTACGGATTCCTGCTTCGTTTACATGTTTAAGTTTTCGTGAACATCCGTAAACAACTATTACATTTACTCGTTTGGATCTCTGGATACAGGATAAAAGAGTTAGTCAAAAGCTGTCTTACAACAACTGTGAAAATATATACGTGAAAACCTATCACAAAACGCGGGGGTCGCGCACCTTTCTTTGACATAAGTAAAACAATCACACATATGACTCACATACCTTTTCTCAATCGAAAACCCACAGCCATTTTCTTATTTTCTAGTCAACGAAACTTTAAGTCCGATCGATGCTCCAATGGTTCTTTTACGCTGAATATTTCGGCACCTGGTTGTAAACTGAGTTCAAACGGAAAATCAGCACTTCTCTTCACCCCAAAAAGCTATTGGCTAATATTGAATTGAGAGTTAAAAAAGTATTCTTGATATTTGAATTGAAAATTAAGTAACATGGAATCTTAGCAGAAGGACGAAGCTGGTGTAACTTGTGCGTCAACAAGTCTGCTAGACAAGTAACGTGTCGTCGAACGATGCCATGATTTTTTTTCAATATACAATGTATTGTATTGCTTACAAAAGTCCACATATGTGATTTAGTTCGAGGTTTATTTGAATGTTAATCGGCTAAATAACTTTTGAAATTTGTAATTTATAAGGTTGGATAGATACATTTATTTCGGTAAAAAAGTACATACAACAAAAGAGTAGTACAATAAAAGGATAATAAAATGCAATTCAAATTTAAATGACACAATTTAGTAACAATATTAAGATACATACGTAAGAAAATATTGTAACTAATTAAGATAACAAGCATCTCAAAGAGTGATACTACCCACTATATGCACCCAGACCCAGGATAACACGAAAAAGAGAAAACTCTTATTTTCATTGTGGTCCTGACCAAGATTCCATATTTCTCACCGAGTTAATTATTATTTCATATACGCATGTGTTTTATGTAGATCTTATCTATGTATAGAGAAGACGCAACAGATTGAATATAGACTTTGAGGAAAATTTACGTAGCACGTATTGCACCTGCAAACACACACAAATAAGTATCCATCTTGTTTCTTTTGTGACACTGAACACACATGCCGATGCTCAATGTCTTCAGTAGAAACAGAGTATGAACAGGATACACATGTATAAGTTTGCAGCACCAGAAACACCCACTCAAACACCTACACAGCAGAGTCCTTTTTCTTATAAAGCTGAGTTAACGGATTAATGAAAAAGAGATATTCCGTAATGTTCGTAAATTAGAATTTTCAACAGATGATTTGATATAAGAGGTTCTTGACTGTGTGAAGTTTGTAAACAAAATTCTTCAAGTGAATCATTGTAATGAACTATTCGTACTGTGAAAAAAACAACAAAAGGCACTATCCCGTACAGTTGGTTTGAGAGGGTCGGTGTTTTCTGAACGCGATTATTCAAAGATTATAGCATCTTTTGGCAAAGGGGTTGCAATAATTTGACGCAAATTGGATAAAGAGTCGTTTTAACGATTGAAATTCCATCTAAATTGTTCGAAACATTTTTAAAAGAAGAAAATCGCCCGCGTCTTCAAGAAAAAATCAGCTCAATCGGATGATCCGCGTATTAAAATGCAAATTTAAGGTAGAAGTAGACAGGCCTTGCCTTGGGCAATAATGCAGAGAAATAACCACTACTTCCACTTTACATGAGCAAAACTCGGATCTCAAGATGTTGTGCCGATTTTTAGATATTTTGATTTGAAAATTCAAATTTATCTTTTAAGCGAGGATAACTCACTGAACTTCCGGTTAAGACAACTGTACGGTTATACATAGTGGGTAAATGAATCTTTGTTACGATTGTTTCCTCACGTTTCCATTGAAGTTTTATGGGCCTAAAAAACTTTTCCTACAAAATTTTCTTTTCCTCCAATTAAAAAAAGGAAGAAAGAAGAAATCTGCCACATACCAAAACTTTCTTATGCAATTTTAATTCAGCAACATTTTTAAAATATTTCAATGTTTTTTCGTTTTTTTTGAAAAATAACGGAATTTGATCGGCTGAAAATTTGGATTTTCCCAACAAATAGCGAGATTTTTTTTTATCTTTACAAAGAAGGGTTGTTCCAGATTCTTATATTAGATTATTGTGCGAGTTCTATAGAACACTTTGAAATATATTTTGTAACATGAACTTTGGAACTGAACAGAGGTTTTAAAACGATAATTCATTACATAACTATTATAAATTAGAAGTTGGCATCACTTTATGCAATCCTAAAAATGATGAAGCGGTCTGCGTCAACGTTCTTATAAACAACAAAATGGGACAATATTTTGACAACTGCATTTACCAAAAGAAAAAAATCTGACTTTATGACATAATTTTTAGTTATTGGGTTAAAAGAGCAAATTCAGAACAGCCCTATGCTCAGGATGTAAAAACGTTTCGCGAACGCTTAAAGATGATACCCCGCTTTGCATGTGCACATACGTGCAAAGTGAGTTATCATTTCGAAAAAAGCTTTGCTAACGCTTTCATCCTGAACGTAAGCATTGTTTGTAAACACCATGCATGTCATATTTTTACGGTAGATTTTGCGCGGTGAGCCGTGAAATCAACTTTTTACTGTTAGATTCTCGTGCCATTTCTTCGAAATTGATAAAACAGGCTTAAATAGCGCATAAAAAAGTTTACAATTTACCTTGTAAACCAACGTTATTGATTGTTTTAAAACGCAAGATTCACCCAAACATGTGTTTTCATAATTGCAATGAAGGGGCCAGGTTAAATTCATATCATTTGCTTTTTTATTATACCCAATTTACCCATGATAATGGACTCAGCGCCTACGTCAGAGCTCAGTTTACAAAAGACACCTATACACATATTTTTTTTTACTGCAAGAGAGATTTTCTCTACGATATTCCAAATGATGTAAAGAGTTGATAAAAATTGTCCTGTAATTAGACAATTCTTGGTCAGTAAACAAGAATGTTCTGTTAATAGCGCTAATAATGCGTAGTTTAAATGAGAAAATCCATTTTGAACAACGTTATTAAATCACAGCTGAGCATTCGATGTCATTAGCACAAGGAATATGCGCTTTTAATTTTGTTACAATTCTTCCCAAAATAATCTCACATGATTGTTGAATGCATTCCAGCAATCCCAAGAGAAATTTCTACATTAAAAGTAAACTTGGTCTGCCCTGTGTTCGGGATGACAAAACGTTGCAAACAGTTTGCCAATTATACGCATGTACACGTGCACGTGCGGAATATGATTCGAAAAAAAAAACTATTTGTACCGTTTTGTTATCCTGAACGCAGGGCAGCCCTGCGTTCAGGATACGAAAGCAGTCTATCTTGAACGCACAGCAAGCGCTTTCCGAAAATGACCGGTTTGTCTGGCAACAATAGTTACTCGACTCAAAGCTTTATCCTACATATACCATAAAAAAACTTTTTTAGATTTTAGATATTTTCAATGAAGCAAAAACATTTGTTATTCAAAGACCCCGCCTACGGATACTTAAATATCCGAGCAAAACGAAAATCACGATATTTTCGAAAAAAAAAAATCGATAATCTTGATAATAGTCGTTTGCTGTTCCAGTCACATCTCGACGTTGCTAACCGATTATGGCAAGCGCCTCAAGCAGGCAATCCATTCAGGATAGTCCTGAAAACGAGAAAACGCTCGCTAACTTTCGATAGCACTTTGCTTTCCTGAACGCAGGGCAGCATTAAGGATGACAAGACGGTGCAAACCGTTTGTAAGTTATGCCCCGCTTTGCAAGTGCATATTGCACCATCTTGCAAGTAGCAAACGATCTGGGGTTTATAGATTTGTTCAAACAAGCAAAACAACTTACTTTGCCTAAAAAAATTGCAACGCATCCTTGGTTAAATAGGTATATGAAACATATTTCCTGGAAAAATTCGAATCGCTTTACCTTAGGTCTGTTATAGGCAATGTCATAATTTTGAAAAAAAAAAACTATAATGTAATTTGATTCCTCAGAGAAATTGAATAAATGGAGCGAGTGTTTTAACAGAACAGGAATATTTCATGTGGTTTGGGGTGATTTATGATGTGTCCGCCCCTCTAAATAAAATATCGTTCTCTAAATATGAGCCTGTGCGTGAGATTTCCAACAATTTTCAAATATGCGCAAAGCAAAGACTCTGACCAGCCTGTGCATCCGCACAGTCTGACCAGAGTCTTCCTTTTGCGCTTAGTAGATAGATAAGGTCTCAAAGTATCTGTAGACCATCAAGTAACTTTATATTTATAGTTTTTGGCTGTCTAGGCCTCTCTATGTTTGCACGTCACGTACATTTCAAATCGTTGTAAATGTAACGCACAGGCTTATATAATGATAATATAATCAGAAATGTATACGAGCATGGTTTTTGTATGAGATGAGTTGTAAGCATTGACCTCTGCTTGGTTTAATCCGTTTTTCAAATTTTGTTTTAGAGAGTTCCCCATGGGCGTAACTAGATTTTTGCAATCTTTACGCACTCAGAAGGCGACCACGAAGTTATGTTTCTATAGGATAAAGGCGATATATGGACTGTGACAAAAGATAGAATACCTCCACACGATCCCTTTGGAAATAATCAAAACATCGTAACTACAGCTTTAATAATCTGCTGTTACGATGTGTCGATCATTCATCAACAATATGTTTGGAAGGAGAAATTGTTTGTATGACGCACTTGCGTTATGGTAGGTACTCGTTTGTTCCAAGACAGCCACTTTGTGCATGGCGGGTCAAAAATAGATTTGAGGTATCTTTCCGACACCCTGGGTCAATTTACGTAAAGTTGTCCTCCATTGATTTTTAGATATATTACTTTATTTTCTATCAATTAACAGAATTTATAATATGACCTACGTCGCGGAAGTAAAATAACCCCGTTGAATATTTTTGATATTACACGAGAGTTATTACACTAGTGGTATAACTATGCAAATGAGTTCAGAGAGATTAGCAACGCTATTTTCTAAATGCGAAAATGACGTCATAATGTATATATTGTGACGTCAGTTGTAACGGCGTTATAAGTTTCGCGGAAAATTGAAATGTTCAATTTCAAGAATTTATGACGATTTTTCGCAAAAGTTCGGGTCATATCATAAACAGAATATAAAATTTGTGCTCATAAAATACAGAATTTATTATACTCGTCATCTATAAACAGAAAAAAAACTCAGCGCAGTCTTGTTTTTTTTTCTGTTTATGGATGACTCGTTTAATAAATTCGGTATTCCATGACCACTCATTCAATATCCTCTATATTTACCAACTTGAAGGCATTATATTTGTATCATATATCCTGCGATAATTCAGCTATTAAAATTCGTTTAGAAGAATACATCGCTGTATTATTCCTTAGAGAAATGTCCTAAATAGAAATAAAGCAACGTGGTGATATTCTTCCCGGATTTTGAATGCATCGACAGGCAAAAATAACAAAACAAAAAATCAAGAAACTTTAGAATCTGGTGGGAGACAAATTAGCCGTGTAACGATGATTAGACTTCGTAATAGCAACTGGAGCACAAAGGCAAGGGCGTAGCTCCCATTACGCACTTTACGCAAGTGCGTAATAAAATAAACTCTCTTTCGAAAAATGTCGTTGATGAATGATCATAACATCGAAACTACAGTTTATTTAAGCTGTAGTTACGATGTTTTGATTATTCACCAACGCTAAACTCACAAAACGGGACACATTGAGGGCGTTCATCTTTTGTTACAGTCCACATCGCTCTATGCTATATATTCTTTGGTTGTCGCCGTCTGAGTGCGTATAAATTTCATATTCCTAGATACGCCTATGAAAGGGATGATCTTAAAGACATGTCAAACGATATTCTATTAGTTTTACCAACGATGGACCGGTTTGGGTACCAGCGAAATTAGATGAATAGGAACGCCTACTGTTTTGTCTTTGTACTGAGCAAAAATAAAAAAAAAAAGTATGCACCTGCTTTAACTTCTGAAATTCTTACAAACAACTAAAGGAAATATCACGATAAGTATTTCAAAGTACGCCCAGGCCATTTTGAATCTAAGTTGTAAAGTTTCATGTGATTTGGTGGAGATGCTACCGATTGATCGGCATATACGTAACCAGGGGGGGGGGGGATGTCGTTTTCAAAAATCGCAGAATTTCCGCGACATTTTCAGTTAGTTTCTGATAAATCTAATGCCTTTAAAATTGCAAGAATAAGACGTTGGATATCCTTGTGCGCGTTTTGCTACACTTCTTACGAAAAGAATAATCGTAAGTCAAAATTAAAATCGTACCTGGTGTTTTTATTCATTGTTAGATTCTGCATTGCAATATCTCATTGGAACCGTCTTTAAAAGATAGATAAATAGGTACAAAAGAACACAATTCATTTCATGCAGCTTGAAAGAAAAAAAATCCCTTTTCTGTGTGCACATTCCATAATTATCTATTTCAGTTCTTAGCTGTTAACTTAACAAAACTTGAATTGCTACGTCACGTTAACGTTGGCTCTTACTTATCCGAAATGCTCGTCTAATCGCCATTGAAAAGTGTCTACTATCAATCCGTTAGGAGTTGAACTGCAATTGCTTTGCTTTTAATGATTGGCGTTAGAAGTGTTGAAAATTTCAATTCTGCTTTCTTTTTTTAAATGGTTGATAGGGAGCGTAGACACATGAGAGTCAACTTCAAGGAACGAATTCGGCATGGCGTTTTAAATTTCTACTTCGCCGAAAAAGATGGATAAACTCCTTAATCGTTCTTCTTTTTTTAACTTGAGTCCGTAAGATTTAGTCAGTCTTAGAAAAGACACTTTTTAAATGATTACGCAGTCTGGGTGTGCTTGGTTGTCATTTTGCGTCTATCTAGTTGAAAACTTTATTTGGATTTGAGTTGTAAGACTTTAGTCAAAGTTTGATGAGTTTTGATAATGAATAAATACAAGTTATTGAATGTGTTGTTTAAATACTGTTGGGTAATAAACACAACTATTGAATGACTTTCTTATACACGAATGTTGACTTCGAAAATAAGGTTTTCGGTTTTTCTTGTAGTACACCAAATCAACATTATTATGTTATAAAAGATTGTCTTAATTGGAAAAGAAATGCACTGCAAACACATTGATATATTATTTGATCTTCTGACTATGCATATGTACCAAATATTCGAAAATGAAAGTGGATGTTTTCTTTTATTGCTGAGTATATAACTCAAAGAAAAGGAGCAGTTGAAATCTTACCTAAAACAAGTCAAATTCAAATATAAAGTTTTCAACTAGATAGGCGCAAAATGACAACCAAGTACACACAGACTGTGTATTCATTTAAAAAGTGTCTTTTATAAGACAAATTCCACCATTTAACTTATTTATAATTCCAGTTGTAGTGTTAATGCGTTCGTATTTTGTTCTGGTTCTTCTATAAATTATCATTGTGAACTGCCGCATCAAGGGGGAGGAGGGGGGCACCTTAGAATTGAAAAAGATCAACATGATCAGGCTGCGATGAGTGTACAGCCTGATCAGGGTCCGATTCTTTTACCTCTCGTCGGATTTTCCAAATGGATATTGACCCTTCTACCTTTCTACCTTCCTACGTATCATTTTCTACATGAATATTGGTCTTTCTACCTTCCTTTATATCGTCGTTTTTCTTTCCAAACCTCGTAACTACAGCTTTATACAAGCTGTAGTTACGAGGTTTTAGATGAAAATCGACGATATATTTTTTTAAATGCGACAGGCTTACTGTTGAGCATCACCTGGCTCTTTGAATGTTGCGCTCGATGTACAGTACCTTCACACGATGCCTAAGTGTAGCGATTCATCCGAAGAGTAATTGCTGTTAAAGATAATTGGAGCCTCGGATTTCGCAACCGTAACCTCGAAGTTTGATCGGATTGTTGGAATAGAGGTTAAACGCTGCTCTGAAAAGTCATCAAACGTATCGCGGCGGGCTGGAACACCTAACAGTGGAAACTTGGTATTCCTCTCGCCAGTACTACTACGTCAAGTCCGTTTCCTCTGATCATCACACAAAGGTTTACGTTTATACACTCGTTGGTAGGAGAAAAGTGTGCTCAAAGGACCAATGCTGCCGCCGGGGATCGAACCGGGGATGCCGCGATACTAAGTGCGCTATGACGGCGAGCTCGAGGTTCAGAGTCTGTCACTAATACTGCTTGGTTTAACATGCATAGTATTTTTGTCATTGTTACTCAGAATTAAGCGACCTTCAAAATATCTGGTTTCACAACATTT
Organism: Fragum whitleyi; assembly: GCA_948146395.1. Lineage (NCBI taxonomy): Eukaryota > Metazoa > Mollusca > Bivalvia > Cardiida > Cardiidae > Fragum > Fragum whitleyi. The sequence goes on along the minus strand of OX411549.1, from coordinate 50,879,986 downwards.
CGTGAAATGATGCAGTAAGGATAAATAGAACTAGAATCACATACTACGGAGTCGTTAACGAGGTATTCCACTCAGAATCAAAGCACTGAAAGTACTGATGGTGGACGTTTCTGTTGGCATACTAGAGTGATTCCTCCATTTTTGGAGAGAAGAGAAATTTTACATGTAAAATTAAATTAAAAGGAAAATGACCTGACCCAAGTTTGCATCTTGCTTCAGATATACGTTTCTCAACATATATCGTCGATCGTCAACAAAGTCCTGTAATTACAAGGTTTCGATAACTTTCGGAATTATCCCCGATGTAGTTTAAACAGTGATTCTCCGATCCATTTGTTATAAAAGGAAAGAAATGACAATTAGATGATCTAGGTTATTATTCTAATTTTGTAATGCTAAACAGTTCTCCGTAATCTCATTATTAAAATTATGGTGTTATCTGCTTAAACTAGAAAGCCATGAATGGCTTGGGTCGCTCCACAGGCTTGAAATTCTTGTAAAAGAAAAAGAAAAGTTTTGACTAGATTTTTAGATATTTTGGATTCTTCTGATGTTGAAAATGATTTTCAGAGTTTCCACTATAAAACATATAGAGAAAAGACCTCCGCTATTAAAAAGACACATATTTCATCCAATGACAATAATTTTGGCTACATGATAAAGGGGTCGCCCAAGGATCATACCAATGAAGTTTGATTGATATCCACCAATAACATTCTATGAAAATAATTTTCAAAGATTACACAAAATAACATGTTGAGAAATACCTCTGCCCATAAAATACATATTTTTCATCCGATCACAGTAATTTTTGGTAGACTCATAAAGGGTTACTCAAAAAGATCATTCCGGTGAAATTTGGTTGAAAACCACCAGTTACATTCTGAGAAAATGATTTTCAAAGTTTCCACTATATAACATATAGAGAAATGATCTCCGCCCATTAAGATAATTATTTTTCATCCGATCACAATAATTTCTTGTAGCCTGATAAAGGATCACTAAAGTATTATTTGAGTGAAATTTGGTTGAAAACCATCAGTTACATTCTGAGAAAATGATTTTCAAAGTTTCGACTAAATAACATATAGAAAAATGACCCCCGCCCAAAAAATACATATTTTTCAACCGATCAAAATAATTTTTTATAGACTGATAAAAGGCCACTCAATGATCATTCATGTAAAATTTAATTGGTATCCATCAATTAGAATCTGAGAAAACCCACTTATAACCATATTTGGAAATAAGCCATGCCCATTAAATCCATGTCTGTCATTGGATCTAAATTTCTTGAACAACTTTGAAAGAGGATCACCCTAGGGTCATTCCTGTAGTTTCTGAGGATAAGATTTTTAAAGAAAAAGTTTACGACCGGACGCACGAACGGACGACGGACACAAAGCCATGACAATAGCCCCAGTGGCCTTCGGCCAGTGGAGATAAAAATTCCATAAAAGGATATTAATTGATTGTTCCGCGATTTTCATTCTCAAAGAAAAGAAAGGGTAAGTGTTCATATAAAAGCGTAAAAAATTGCAGACACTCGTCTCGAGTTTGGCTTTCGTAATGTAAAGTAAAACCCCTTTACATAAACCTTTACCGCATGGCCTGAATGCTTTACTTTACCTGTTCAGACTGTATCCGTATTCATGTGTATACCGATATTTCCATTAATTTGCCTTTGTTTTATATACATTAGTAGTGTCAGGGGAGGTTGCCATTTCAGTAATTTCATTTCATGAGTGACCTCCCATTGACCATTGGGAAATAAGGGGCAAATTACTCACTCTGTAAGAAAAGTAGTTCTACGCAAGCAAAAAATTCACCCGATCTCAGAATTGAATATGATTTCACACTTTAAAGATGTCTTTGAGGTTGCAACAAGCTACGTAGGCTCCTTGTTTCACTCCATTTTTGAAATGCATAGTTGTCAGACGGTTACAATTCTTCAAAAAGAGTAAATTGAATCTTAATGAGTACTACTGTTTTGAAAACCTATTAACATCTGACAGGATTGTTCAAACGTGGTATTAACACTGGTGAACGTAAACGTCCACCAAAAATGAGGACGAATCAGATATTTTCGCACTCAATCAATTATGCAACACTGGTATAACACTTGAACCTTCGTTCATTTCTAAAAGAAACTTTAAAATGCAGACATATTTGTAACCGGTCACGCGAAAAGGGACCATCAAGCCAGTAAAATGAATATTTGAAGAAGAGATTGGGTCCAGCATAAGTCAACCAGAAGTCGCATTTTAAAAATTCTTTCACAGAAAGGTAAAGTGATCATTCTAGATTCAGAAAACTTGCAAAATGCGAAAAGGTTTCGACCCTAGTCAGTCTGGGCAGTACGCGCAGTCTGACCGGGATCGACACTTTACGCACTACCCAGATGGTCCCTTTTCGCGTGACGGGTCACATATTTTTTCGAGTGAGTGATCAAATATCCAATTTGCGAGTACATGATCACATAGACAAATTTGATCTTTTGTCAATCATTAAAACTTGTGCATCTGTACAGCTTGAGCTTGATCTCTTACGTACAATTTTTGTTGGAATAACTGAAAAACGTGTGCATTTTACTCGAAAATATTACACGAATATAGCCTGCGTTCAGGATGACAAAAGAGTGCGAACTATTTCTAATTATACCGCGCTTTGCATGCAAATGTACGAGCAAATTAAGGTATAATTTACAAACAGTTCGCAGCGTCATTCTGGACGCAGGGCTTGTTATGTCCAAATTAAGAAACTAGTCGTATAATTTCGATAATTCAACTTTGCAAGTTATGCTAGATATAGAGAATTATTCGTTAACGAGTGTCTTGAGATATCAATGTAATCTAGTCGAGGTTGGGAGAATTTATCAAAACGAGGCTTTGCAGAGTCGTGATGATTTTCTCACAGCCGAGACAATACACTAAGACACCAACATATACAGTTAACAACACCGAAAAATTGACAATATGAATGATTTTGGAACGATTTAGGAATGAATTTGAATGTGCGTGTGGAGCGAGTTTTGAGTGAATCTAATGGGAGGCAATCCTATTTCGCTATGTGTGGAGCGAGTTTTGAGTGAATTAAATGGGAGGTAATTCTATTTCGCAAATTTTGTTCAGGATGACCTCCCTTTAAAAAAATACATACAAGTTCTTTACAAAGCCTCCTATTTCTTCAAGAACCTATGAGACGCTAACAATTTGAATTATGTCAGTGAAATCGTGATTTTTATCTATCAAAATTTATTTTGAATGATGTTGGTTATTCTTTATTTTTCAATTGGTTTGAGCGTTTTTGAATGGTTTGAGTGAGTGTTTGGAATCATATCATGAATTGAGCGGTGAGTGAGCGATTTCGAATGGTTTTGAATGAGGTGAATGTCAATTTCACGATGTAACTAACTGTAAATCGTTTTTAGAATGTATTTATTTGTCCGTAAGATTTATGAAAACTTCAAGACTAAAGAAATTCTGGTGTAAGTGGTTCCCGTCAAGATCATAGTTCCGTAAACTTAAAACTAGAATGCCTGATATCATTTATGTTATCAGGCTGGTACTATTAGGTCGATGCAGGCTTTTTAGAAAGATAATTGGAGTTATTGCTTTTTCATATCGTTCGCAAGAACCTGCGGCTTGCTTGGGACGCTTGCGATAATCGACAAGCAATATCACGAATTGACTAGCATAGCGAACAAAAACGGTCGATAATAAGCTGACTTCAATCGATTTTCACGAAAATCTCGTGTTTTCGTGTTTAGCTTTGTCAGTTTTCATGGGCGGGATCTATAAATGAATCAAAGCACTAAAATTACTGAAGGTTGACGTTTCTGGTGGCATTATGGTAAAAATAACGAGACGAAAAGGGAAACCATCCATTTAAATATATGATAAATATGATAAATGTAAAATGTTTCGACCTAAATTAGAAAAGTTCTTTTTTTAAGCCTATGTTTACGGTTCATTTTACAACCAAGTCGCGATACACTTACTGCGATCTCGTCACGTAGTGATCTCACGGCGATGGCTTTGTGCATGCTCAACGTGTACGTCGTGGGATTGCGCTCGAAATCGACCCTCGGCGATCTTAGCGATCGCACGATATTCTAACTGCGGTCTCACCGAGCTCCTGTTGCGATTAATGCCATGTCACGGCCTTCTCATTGCGCTCTCGAATCTTTCAGATATCCGTAAGAGCACAGTTGAGTCGCCGCCCTAGGTCTTTGATATGCACATAGTTAAGCAGCTGTTAACTATAGTCCAATTCATAATTTTCGGTTTTGAGCCATTCTTGGTGATAATTTTCCCAAGAAAGGGGTGTTTTACTGCCATTTTATATTCATGGCAAACGTTTCAATCGCGTTCCAAAATAATTTTAAACAATTCATTTAGCCATTTTTCCCTGATAATTTTAACAGCTACTGCACGAGTAAACTCACTTATAAAGTCACACTTTTGGGCAGTTACGTGAAATAACATCCAAACTGTACATGCCCACAGCCCTACTTTCAGAATAACAAAACGATGCAAACTGTGTGCAAATTGCGTACAAAGCGAGGTAAAATTTGCTAACAGTTCGTACCGTTTCGTTATCCTGAACACCGGGCTGGTTTGATAAATGTGACCCGCCACTCAAAAAGGGACCATCTGGGATCTCTGTAAAATAAATATTTGAAAAAAGAGATTGGGTACAGCATAGATCAACCAGAGTTTGCATTTCAAAAAATCTTTTACTGGAAGGTAGATTGAATATTCAAGATTCAGAAAATAAGCAGATTTTTAAAAGTTTCGACCCTAGTCAGTCTGTGCAATCCGTGCAGTCTGACTACGGCCGACACTTACGCACTTCCCAGATGGTCCCGTTTCGCCTGACAGGTCACATATGTCAACACTAGTCAGACTGCACAAAATCCCCAAACTGACTAGGGTCGAAACATATCGCCGATAATCTGAATCAGGTGTGTTGAATCTACTTTCCTATCAGGGTTCGTGTTTGACCCTTAAACCAGGGTTTTGACCCCCGTCCACTTTGACCCTCAAGAATTTCTTTAAGGGGATCATTTTGGCCTTAATTCTATCAATGCAACCTATGTGTTATCTTAATATTATTATAAGGAAATATATAAATGAGTCAACATAAACAATAAAGTGTCTTAGAACACTTTATTGATAATGTTGATTCATCTATGTAGATCATTTGAAACTGTTAAACTGATAATATATATCAGTTAGCACATTTTTTTACCCCTGAGAAACTAGATTTGACCCCCAAAATTTTATGGTCTAGGGGTCAATGACTCCTGAAATTGAAAAGCTAGCACAAACTCTGCCTATGTGAAAAATGTTGAAATGTAACCTCGGGTTGACCTGCACTGGAACTTATCTCTTTTTAAAATATCTATTTTACGTAGACCCCTCGTGATCTTTTTTGCGTGATGTGTCAGAAACGTGTTTGTCTTCAAAAATTAAGCCAAGGCATGATTACTGGTTTTAAGGAGATAAATCAATCCTGGATTGAATGATATTAAATTTGACAACCTGACAAATTCCAGACGCATGTTTTATTACATTTTCAAGGATACAGTCGTTGTAATGATTTTGTACGACTCTCAAAGATGAGCTGAGAGTAGAGACTCTCTTAAACGTCGCGCACGCTAATGCTTAAAACATTTTGTAACGTCGATTTTGCCATTTACACGTTATTTTATCATTTTTATCTGAAAAGCTTCTTGTTTATCGCATGTAGATTTTGTCACGCGTAATTATTTTTTTTTAAATTACTTTAAAAGTTACATTAGGAATGAGACAGAATAAAATCTTTTTCTGTTTGAAGCAACTTTACTATCAATCGGCTTTAATCAGTTTTTATCTTAGATTGCTGAAAAAAGCACAGCGCCCTATGTAAAAACGCAAGACGTTAGAAATGATACGTTTTTGAAAAGTGTGTCCACATAGCAAATTTTCCTTGTGATTGTATGAAAAAATAATATTTAAAAAATGTAAAATGATTTATGATTATCACTTTGATAATGAAATGCGACAGCGAAGCATTTGGAAACCTGGATATAAAAATCGCGTATGTAAAAATGTGTCCACACATATTTTCTTTATTCATTTTGTTGTATATGACGTATTTTAATTTTCAATCACATTTAGAAAAACAACTAGATTAAAATATTGTTTTTTTTTTTTTTTAAAAATTTCACAATTTTTCATCAATTATTATTGAAGATATTGAGGAACTTTACCATTTTTCATGCCGATTTTTCGCTAGAATTTAACGTTTTACAACTTTTGAATTATAGAAAATAAATGTCTATCAATTCTTTGTTATTTTACTGACGGCCATTTTAGTTCACCTACTAACATTATGTCACTTCTCACGCAAATTCTAAGATTCTCAATATTTTTTCATGAACTATTTAACACATTTTAGGGGTTTTAAGAAATCTACCCACACATAATTTGTTACGTTTTACAAACGTAATTTAAGAGTTTTGGTGACAAAGAAGCTTAATTAAACGGGAATTCGATTTTCCTCAATTAAGCTTACAAATATACTATAACAGTTTGTTTTCGTGTGATTCATTTGGTATAAAGAACATATAAATTGCCTTACAGGTTTAGAAAAAATGACCCATGGAACTTAACGGTAGACCTGCAATTTCAAATGTTAAGCATTACCGTGCGCGACGTCTTACAAACCATCTGTAGACCATTTTTTATTGTAACAAATGTCTATGGACAACATATAATATAGACAATAACATGGAATTTACTATATGATGAGTCCTCGGAATTCTTATCAGGTACACCGTTGCTGAAGGTTGAAAAATTCAAAAAAAAAAAAGAAGAAGAAAAAAAAAAAAAACCGGAATAGGGCAAAAGTACAATTAGTAACATCGTGAAATTGACAAGGTGAACGTTTTTCGGATCAGACCTGGGGTACTCGTTATCGGTAATCATGATTACATGTAATCGATTACAATTTTTAAGTTATCGTATTTTAATCTGTAATCGGAACATTTCTGATTACATGTAATCGTAATTTAATAGATTACATTGCAAAAAGGCCTGTAAACATGATTACATCTTGATTACATTATGATCACAATTGTTGTCTTTTGCAAATCATAGCTTAAAAAACATGATTTCTTTTGTAGTCAAATTTGGCAAATCTTTATTATATGTTTAAAAATTAATTCCTAGGTCACCGGTGTAAGCAATGGATATAAATATGTCAAAGGAAAAATACTTTCCAAATAATAAGTGTGACTTAATCACACTTAAATTTAGACAATGTCACTTTATTTTCTTTATTTTTTAGATTCCACATTATTTCTAAATCTCACTTTATAGGAGAATGTATTACTGCTTTATACATGAATTTTAGTAATATACTTTTTTGTCTAGATTAGAACATGTAATGTAATTTCTTCCTTTTAGAACTGAACATGAAAGTTAAGGCATTTGAAACTTGTATAAATGTCTGCTAAATAAGAGTTATATTGATAAAAGGCATAAAGGCATGAAAAGAAGTGTCAATCTCAATTAAGATAATAAAGAGCCCCTAGCACTTGTTAAGCAATTACCTATTGATAACCCTTTATCTGACAGCTCATGCTAATTTAGATTTATATTTTACTAAAGAAAATAATTGCATTTTATCTGTTGTGACAGAAATCATGAGATTTCGATGTGGGTCGTTGGAAGAAAACAACTGGTCAAAAAAGGTAAAAACACTATTACAATACAGCGGTTTTAATGATGTGTGGATCTATCCTAATTCTGTAAACATTAAAATGTTTATACCAATATTACGTTCGCGTTTAATGGACTGGTACATTAATGAATGGCATAGAGATGTTTTAAATAGGTCGTCAATGTCATTTTATCGTGATTTGAAAAGTACATTTGACCGGTCTACCTACCTTGACAAAATGAACATAAAGAAATATCGAAACATATTATCTAAATTAAGATTGTCTTCACATGATTTATTTATAGAGAAGGGGAGACATAAAAATATTCAACGAAATGCGCGTAAATGTTTAGGATGCAGCTTAAGAGAAATAGAAGACGAATACCATTTTATTCTCATTTGTCCGCTTTATAAAAAATTGAGAAAGAAATTTATTAGAGAATACTTTTATATGAAGCCAAGTGCATACAAACTTGTAGAACTTTTTAATAGTGAAAATCTTTTAGTTTTGAACAATTTGGCTATTTTTTGTATCAAAAGCTTTCAAGTTAGAAAAGATTTCCTAGATGAAAACCAACTTAACTACTAAGGCACTTAACTTTTGTGTATGATATAAGTTTTGAAGGCATCTTCCGCTTTTTGACTAATCAGCTATGCAAAAAGTAGAAGATCTAATATTTTGATATATTTATTATTGTTTGTATATTGTTGTTGTTCTTTTGTTCTGTATGTAATATATGTAATGTGAATTGACGAGGAACATTTATGTTCAAGTCAGAGAAATAAACTATTGAATTGAAAAAAAAATTGATATTCATCTATTGTCAAAACAACCTTGTCTTTCTTTCTCTTCTAATAATAACTCCTATTTCTCTGATATGCTTTTTTCTCCTATCCTAAAACATGGCATGTGTTCAATTGAAATTCTTCGTACCGGTAAATGAATCTTTGTTACGATTGTTTCCTCACAGAAATCTTGGTTTTGTTTCAATGGGGTATAGTTTAAAGTCAACTGGGCAAAATTTAATCGATAACAAAATTTAGAATATCAGTACAGTCCGACCGACCAACATTGCAAGTGACGTCATGATCTGTTTATTATTTATTGCTGTATGAAATATTTAGGTTTAATAAATAGTAAAAACGCCTGAATTTGACAAGTGGGAAGATAGCTCAGGTAGTTAGTGAGTTCGGACAAATGTCTATGCCCCGCGAATGTACAGTGATATTGAAAATCGAGGTTCGAACCTCTGTCAGAATAAATATTTATTGTGATATTATGATTTTTTTTTATTTTTTTTTGAAATGTATTTTCAATATAGAAAAAATATTTATTTCATTTTTTTTTTTTAAAAATGTTTACTCGTTTATTCATTACATGTGTAAGAAAATTTTTCATTTTAAAATATTTTTCCTCTTTTCTCTACCGATGTATCAGTTTTTCCGATTTTTTTTTACTTTCAACTCATACTCATGTATTCATTAAAATATCACAAAAATAGAAAAGGATTTTTTTTTCCACAACCGTTTCGTGTAAAATCGCTTATTCTAATACAATGCACCATGTTTTGCACCTTGAATTTATGAAAATAAAAAATAAAAAAAAAAAGAAATCTTAATCGCTGATACGAACCCCTGAAAGACGTTACTCAGACTATGGTGCGTTACCGATTGCGCTAATTACGGCAGCTTTGTAAATGCGAGTTAAAAGACAATTTATATTCAACTTTGCCTTTGAAAAGTAAACAAAAAGTGACGTCACTTGCAATGTAGGCTGGTTGATTTGTATAGTTCCGCAAGTTTATGTGAGTATCGAGAAACCGTTATTGCCTATCATTTTCAATGTAAAATTGATCTTTGACGCCTCACTATAAATTGTACAACTGTAGCTATTACACTATCTTTTCCATTGAAGTTGTATGGGTCTAAAAAAAACTTTTCCTACAAAATGTTCTTTTCCTCCAATTGAAAAAAGGAAGAAAGAAGAAATCTGCCACATACCAAAACTTTCTTATGCAATTTTTATTCAGCAACTTTTTTTGACATATTTCAATGTGTGTGTGTGTGTTGTTGTTGTTTTTTGTGAAAAATAACGGAATTTGTTCGGCTGAAAATTTGAAGTTTCTCAACAAATAGTGAGATGTTTTTATCTTTACAAAAAAGGGGTGTTCCAGATTCTTATATTGACTATTGTGCGAGTTCTATAGAACACTTTGAAATATATTTTTTGTAACACGAACTTTGGAATAAACAGAGTTTTTAAAACGATAACTCATTACATAACTATTACCAATTACAAGTTGGCATCACTTTATGCTATCTTAAATATGATGAAGCGGTCTGCGTCAACGTTCTTATAAACAACAAAATGGGACAACATATTTTTTCGCTGCAATAGAGAATTTCTCTACGATATTCCAAATGATGTAAAGAGTTTATAAAAATCATCCTGTAATTAGACAATTTCTGGTCAGTAAACAAGAATGTTCTGTTAATAGCGCTAATAATGCGTAGTTTAAATGAGAAAATGCATTTTGAACAACGTTATTAAATCACAGCTGAGCATTCGATGTCATTAGCACAAGGAATATGCGCTTTTAATTTTGTTACAATTCTTCCCAAAATAATCTCAAATGATTGTTGAATGCATTCCAGCAATCCCAAGAGAAATTTCTACATTTAAAGTAAACTTGGTCTGCCCTGTGTTCGGGGTGATAAAACGTTGCAAACAGTTTGCCAATTATACGCAAGTACTGTTGCAAAGTGGAGTATTATTTGAGAAAAAAACTATTGTACCGTTACCCTGAACGCAGGGCTGCGTTCAGGATACGAAAGCAGTCTCTCTTGAACGCACAGCAAGCGCTTTCCGACCCGTTTGTTTGGCAACAATAGTTATTCGACTCAAAGCTTTATCCCACATACACCATAAAAATACTTTTTTTAGATTTTAGATATTTACAATGAAGCAAAAAACGTTTGTTATTCAAAGACCCCGCCTTAGGGTGCTTAAATATCCGCGCAAAACTAAAATCACGAGATTTTCGAAACAATCGATAATCATGATAATAGTCGTTTGCTGTTTTAGTCACCTTGTGACGTTGCTAGCCGATTATCACAAGCGCCTCAAGCAAGCAAACCAATCTATATAGGAATACGAGAAAGCGCTCGCAAACGTTCTATAGCATTTTGCTTTCCTGAACACAGGGCAGCATTAAGGGTGACAAAACGGTGCAAACCGTTTGTAAGTTATACCCCGCTTTGCAAGAGCATATTGCACCATCTTGCAAGTAGCAAACGATTTGGGGTTTATAGATTTGTTCAAACAAGCAAAACAACTTACTTTGCCTCAAAAAAATTGTAACGCACCCTTCGTTAAATGGGCCAATGAAATATATTTCCTGGAAAAATTCGAATCGCTCTATCTTAGGTCTGTTATAGGCTATGTCATATTTTTTAAAAAAAACAACTATAATGTAATTTGATTCCTCAGAGAAATTGACTAAATGGAGCGAGTGTTTTAACAGAACAGGAATATTTCATGTGGTTTGGGGTGATTTATGATGTGTCCGCCCCTCTCAATGAAAGATCGTTCTCTAAATATGAGCCTGTGCGTGAGATTTCCAACAATATTCAAATATGCGCAAAGCAAAGACTCTGACCAGCCTGTGAATCCGCACAGTCTGACCAGAGTCTTCACTTTGCGCTTAGTAGATAAATAAGGTCTCAAAGTATCTGTAGACCATCAGGTAACTTTATATTTACAGTTCATGGCTGTCTATGCCTCTCTATGTTTGCACGTCACGAACATTTCAAATCGTTGGAAATGTCACGCACAGGCTTATATAATGATAATATAATCAGAAATGTATACGAGCATGGTTTTTGTATGAGATGAGTTGTAAGCATTGACCTCTGCTTGGGTTAATCCGTTTTTCAAATTTTGTTTCAGGGAGTTTTTCATGGAAACTAGACTTTTGAAATCTGGTGCATAAAGGCAAGGGCGTAGCTCCCATTACGCACTTTACGCAAGTGCGTAATAAAATAAATCCTCTTTCGATAGAATGTCGTTGATGAATGATCATAACATCGAAACTACAGCTTATTTAAGCTGTAGTTACGATGTTTTAATTATTCACCAACGCTAAAATCACAAAAAAGGAGCAAACGGCGGGCGTTCATCTTTTGTCACAGTCCACATCGCCTCATCCTATATATTCTTTGGTTGTCGCCGTCTGAGTGCGCATGAATTTCAAAGTCCTAGATACGCCTATGAAAGGGGTGATCTTAAAGACATGTTAAATGATATTCCATTAGTTTTACCAACCATGGACCGTTTTGGGTACCAGCGAAATTAGATGAATAAGGACGCCTACTTTTTTGTCTTCTTTTGTTGCATCGAATTCATACTGAGGAAAAATAAAAAAAGGTATGCACCTGCTTTTACTTCTGAAAATCCAACAAACCACTAAAGGAAATATCACGATAAGTATTTCAAAGTACGCCCAGACCATTTTGAAATTAATTTGTAAAGTTACGTGTGATTTGGTAGAGATGCTACTGATTGATCGGCATATGCGTAACCAGGGGGGTCGTTTTCAAAAATCCTAGAATTTCCGCGACATTTTCAGTTGGTTTCTGATAAATCTAATGCCTATAAAATTGCAAGAATATGACGTTAGATAACCTTGGGCACATTTTACTAAACTTTTTACGAAAAAATTAATCGTAAGTCAAAATTACAAATCGTACCTGATGTTTTCATTCATTGTTAGATTCTGCATCGCAATATCTCATTGGAATCGTCTTTAAAAGACGATTGAAATGAGATAATGCACGACAGAATTCCATATTAAGTTACTACTTTGGAAGCAACTTTGATTTTTGACTTACACTAAGAATGGTCGTAAGATATATAGTAAAACGGGCCCCTGGATTGGTAAGCCGACTTGAGACTTTCTACTGCTTCCTGCCAACAACACGATACAAGGCATGGGAACAATTACCCGATTAATCGAGTACTCGATCGAACGTCCGAGTATCGATTACCAATTACAATAATCGAGTAATCGGAAAGAAAATCATAAGAAAATCCCTTATGAAACCATTATTAAATAGGCACAAAAGAACACAATTCATTTCATGCAGCTTGAAAAAAAAAATACCAAAATCTGTTTCTGTGTGCACATTCCATAATTATCTATTTCAGTTCTTTGCTGAACTTGTATTGCTACGTTACGTTAACGTTGGCTCTTACTTCTCCGAAATGCTCGTCTAATCGCCATTGAAAAGAGTCTACTATCAATCTGTTAGGAATAGAACTGCAATTGCTTTGCTTTTTCATGATTGACGTTAGAAGTGTTTAAACTTTAATTGTGTTTTCCCTTTTTAAATGGTGGATAGGGAGAGTAGACGCAAGATCGTACACTTCAAGGAACTAATTCGACATGGCGTTTTAACAGTTGGCCGATCGTGTTGAAAAGGGTGGCTAATTTTACTACTAAAAGGACTAATAAACTCCTTAATCGTTCTTCTGTTTGAACTTGAGTCCGTAAGATTTAGCCAACGTTTGATGAGTTTTGATAATGAATAAGTATAAGTTTTTCAATGCATTGTTTATATACATAGAGGATAATCGTTTGTTTCAGTGTAAGATAGATTTGAATTCATTGAGTGAACAACAAAAGCTATATTTTCACGAGTGGCGGAGCCACGAGTGAAAATATAGCTTTTGTTGTTCAGGAAATGAAATATTAATCCATCTTATTCGAAAAACAAAAGATTATTCTATTTCTTTATCTATTAAATAAGACAAAATATGAAATTTCTAGGACATATTTTTGTAAAGCGCGTCATTTTCCACGCGATTGCTATGTACCGTTTATTATGACGTCACTTATTTCGCCCCGCATAGATGACGTTAGATAGGATGAAATACACAAAAAAGGGATTAAGTTTTTGATAATTTCATTGCTTTTGTGGTGAGATTATCAAGTGATAATCTACCGTTATTTCTCGATAAACCACCGAAAAACATTAAAAAATGTTGGGTAATGTACACAACTTTTGATTATATTTTCTTATCCACGAAGCTTCAAAAGTAACATTCATTGGAAAACACGTGACGGACGTTGACTTCGAAAATAAGTTTCCCGGACTTTCTTACAGCACACCAAATCAAAATTAATATGTCATAAAATATTATCTTAATTGGTAAAGAAATGCACTGCAAACACATTGATATATTATTTGATCTTCTGACCATGCATATGTACCAGATATTCGAAAATGAAAGTGGGTGGGTTTTTTTGCTGAGTATATAACTCAAAGAAATGGAGCAGTTGAATTATTACCTGATACAAGTCAAATTCAAATAAAGTTTTCATCTACATAGACGCAAAATGACAACCAAGCACACAAAAAATGTGTAATAATTTAAAAAGTGTCTTTTCCAAGACTGGTAAATTCCACCATTAAACTTATTTATAATTCCAGTTGTAGTGTTAATGCATTTGCATTTTGTTTTGGTTCTTATATAAATTATCATTGTGAACTGCCACATCAAAGGGGGGCACCTTATAATTGAAAAAGATCGACCTGATCAGGCTGCGATGAGTGTACAGCCTGACCAAGGTTCGATTCTTTTACCTAGCGTCGGATTTTCTACATGGATGTCGGCCTTTCTTCCTTCCAACATATCGTCGTTTTTCTTTCCAAACCACGTAACAACAGCTTTGTACAAGTTGTAGTTACGAGGTTTTAGAAGAAAAACCGATGATATATTTTTTATGAAACAGCATAGTGTTGAGCACCGCCAGGGTCTTTAGATAGAGTGCTCTTAAAGGGGTGATCTTAAAGACATGTTTTGAGACGTCGCAGCGAACTGAGGCTATAAAGCGTAACGTAATTTGACGTTATGTTTGCAGCGTTAAATTGGAGAAAAAACAAACGCGTTTCATTTGAAACAACCATATGCCATATTCTGAATTTTATCAAAAGGGGTGATTAAAAATGTGAATAACTATCATGTTCAGGTTTGTATCAATTATTTTCAGGCTGTAAAATCTCTGTATTTACGCGACAAAATAAATTTTGTATAAACAAAAGCATTGAATTTCCGAATAACTAAAAAGGTATTCAAAAAAGGATAAACGACTTGGTATTGTTTGTCTTGCTATACTATAAAATCATCAAAACCTAGGAGAATTTCTTATTTGAATTAAACCGGTTATTATATCATTTTTCTGCCAATAATTTCGAAATAATCTATTAAACGTGAAACTCGCAACGTAAAACGTCATCAAAATGAGAAAGCGTGACATTTTTTCAGACTTTCTCAGCATTCTCGCATTTAGCGTTAAATTCACAAAATAGAGATTGTTATATATTTTTGAAAATAATGGACTGACCATTTTCTCTAGTTTATCTTTTATTTAATTTAATCGACATTTAATAAGAGTTTATTTATTCCTCGCGAAAATGGTGCGAAAAAATGACGTAATTTCAAAAAGCGTGACATTTTTTCAGACTTTTTCACACGAAAAATTTGTATTTTATTAATACACGTAAATAAACCAAATTCAAACTGAAGAAATAAAATTCTGACCATTTTTCTTAAATGATTCCAGATTTAACAATTTCCTTCATTTTGTGTGATTTTTTTTTTTACGTTGAAATTTTTTAGTCGTCATTTTTTGCTCCATTTTTAGCAGCGTTACACTTTCCCCTATTTTATTTACGTGAAGAGATTTTCGCAAAATTATATTCAAAACTTCCAAAATTAACACTGCATAAGGACTAGCATTCTAGGTATCTGTGTGTAAAAGTTTACGATGATAAAGAGCGTAACCACGATTTTATGGAATTTTGAACATGTATTAAAGGAGAAGCATGTTACGCGTTACATGCGCTTTTTGGCGATGTTATATAATATTAACTCGATAATATTTTTCATTCACATCAATGGGTATCAAAGTTTAGTGTCTATAGGATGCAGCTTTTCAAAAGCTTTAAAATGATGTACAATTATGTGCTGTTTTAGGCTGTACAGCGATTTCTATTTAAAATAAACAAAAATATGACTGATTTTCATAAAATAGCCCGACGTTACTGCATTGAATTTAACTCAAAAGAAGGCTGTGATTTAGGCTGAAGGCTGGTGAGCCCTGTAGGTTTGGCTCCACTCAGTTCCTTCTTCCTTTTTAGTCCCCTACCGGTGTTCACACCGGAGGGGACTATAGGTTTGCCCTCCGTCTGTCCGTCCGTCCGTCCGTCTGTCCGTCAGTCCGTCCGTCCGTCCGTCCGTCTGTCCGTCCGTCTGTCCGCTCAAATCTGGATCCCGCGATAACTTAATAACTAAGCAAGCGTTTTTGATGAAACTTGGTATATGACTAGATGGCAATGTGTAGATTATGCACATCATTTTATTTTTGTTTTTCGACTTAAATTGAGGTTGCTATGGTTACAGAAATAGTGAAAATATGGCCAAAAATGGGATCCTGCGATAAGATAATAACTAAGCAAGCTAGTTTGATGAGACTTGGTATATGACTATATGGCAATGTGTAGATTATGCACATCATTTTATTTTTGTTTTTAGACTAAAATTGTTGTTGCTATGGTTACGGAAATAGTGAAAATATGGCAAAAAATATTGGATCCTGCGATAAGTTAATAAGTAAGCAAGCTAATTTGATGAGACTTTGTATATGACTAGATGGCAATGTGTAGATTATGCACATCATTTTATCTTTGTTCTTTGACAAAAAGTGCGGTTGCTATGGTAACGGAAATAGTGAAAATATGGCAAAAAATGGATCCTGCAATAACTTGATAACTAAGCAAGCTAACTTGATGAAACCTGTTTTAAAATGTAAAAACATTTATAAGCCATGTTAGTCAGGGTGGTGATGCAGCAGTATTAATCACCTCCAGTGAAAGTTCTCATTTCTTACCAACAAGACTGAAGAAAAACATCTTGGATCAGACAAGGTAACTGTTATTGATACTATTTCTTGCATCTGTCTATTGCTTCCATGAATTGTATAGTGGGCACAGCAGAGACAACAACTCATGTAAGTCTTGTTTAACCCTTTAACAAGACCTGGTTTTGACGTCCCTGATAGAATTGGCGTGGGAAAACATTGAGACAAACAAAGCCGGTAGGGGACTTATGCCCATGTCCAACATGGCTCTTGTTAATCTATAACATTCCGAAATAAGGTGACCTGGTTTTTTACAATAAGTACAATGTACTCGAGATAAGGGATTTTGAACATTGGTTTCACCGGTAGACTTTGGTTTAGGGGAATTCGACTGAATAGATTTATTTTGGGGATGTGAGGAAGCAGGTTTTGCTTTATTAACGAAATATTTTTTGTGTGTAAGGTAGTAATTATCAGCTAAACGAGCTGCTTCATGTATAGTTTCAACATTTTTTTCATCTAAATGTGACTTAATGTCAGATTGAATGCAATTTTTGAATTGTTCAATTAATATAAGTTGTCTAAGATTATCATAATTTTGGTCTATTTTCTTAGAATAGCACCACCTGTCAAATAATTTTTCTTCGTTTCTTGCAAATTCAACGTGAGTCTGGCCAGATTCTTTTCTACAACTTCTAAATTGTTGTCTGTATGCTTCTGGAACCAGCTCATAACCTTTGAGAATGAGTTCTTTTACAGTATCATAATCATTACTTTGTTCTGTTCTAAGTTGCGAATAAATATTGCGAGCTTTTCCTACTAAGACACTTTGGAGAAGTAAGGTCCATTGCTCCTTTGGCCATTTCAAGTTATTTGCAACTTTTTCAAAATGTTCGAAATATGTATCAACTTCATTTTCTTGAAATTGAGGGACAAGCCTAAAATGTTTTGTTACATCAAAGTGGTCATTATACATATATCTGGGCTGATTTGCTCTATCTTGAATTTCTAATTCTTTTAATCGTAATTGAAATTCTCGTTCTTTTTCTCGTTCTCTCTCTGCTCTTTCTTCTCTTTCCCTCTCTCTTTCTATTTCTTGTTCTCTTTCTTCTCTTTCTCGTTCTTCCTTTTCTCTTTGAAATTGCCTTTCTCTTTCTTTTTCTTCAATTTCTAATTGTTTTTCTTGTAATTTTCTCTCTTCTCTCTCTCTTTCTATTTCCAATTCCTTCTCCCTTTGTTGAAGTTTTAACAGTTCAAGCTCTCTTGAGCTTGAAACTGATGGAACATCAACAATGAGAGACAGAGCCTTTTCATCAAAAATGTCCTCATCAACAAAATATTGAACCAAAATATTCTTAATTTCATGCTTTCGCAATGAGGACTTGACTTCTTTTAATTCATAATGCTTGGCAAGATTGAGCAAATCAGGCTTTTTACCCAAATTCAATAACTCCACGGAAGGTTCGTGCGTAAATTTTTCTAAGTCAAAAGACATGGTAGCTTGTTGCTGTAATCAAATAAGAATGTAAGATTTCGATAAATAACAGTAAAAGTTCACTCTAGATTTATCAAAATTGAAATATGAAATTAATTTCTTAAATAATTTTGAACAGCAGATTTAAATGAAGAATTTGTTTGATTTGTTTTGTTTTGTATGTTTGTCTGATATTCGTATCTCGAGACGAGCCCCCAAATTGTTACGTGCCAATGTAACACGAACAAAGAAGCCAGCCACAAACTTTACAATTAACAATATTTATTGACAATAATACCAGAATTATTGACAATATGAAATTAATACAAAAACAATTTACAATACCTTGAATGTTTAATCCTAAAGTTTTAATTTTAGATCCAATTTATTTAAGTTCCTGGTCCACAAATAATAAGTCCAATAATATCTGAATTTAAAATTAAACACGCTTTCAAACACACTTTTAAGATAACAAGAAATCCCCTTTTAGTTTAACACAGTACTACTAAATGAAACCATAAGTCTAAAACAAGTGAACCAAGAATGCTGTAGGAATCCCTTTATATAATACTATAGAACAATCTGGAATAGTATAGAACATAAGAATACTCTAGAGTCTGAATCACCTTCCAAAAGGCCTTTCTAGAAAGATCTAAAATCTTCTACATATCTATTACCTTAAAGTGTCAAGAGATATTGGAAAATCCCCAGACTAATTCTAAAAATAGACATGGTAAATACCATTAGGTTTATTTATAGTCTATATATAACACTTTCCCCCTTGAAAGAAAAAAGAAAGGTTTATGAAATAAATCTTTCTTTTTGTATTATCTTTAGCATATACAATGATAATATACTTTACATAATTGATAATATCATGATTTGTTGAAACATTTCAGCACATCTAGCATGAAAATACAAACAATTTTCATCAAAAGAATTAAAAAAGAGATATATATACAAACATATATACATACATATAAACAAAAAAATATAGTGAAATGGTACTGTTAAACTCAATTTTATATTAAAGATAAGACAATTCAAAATTTTAGACTCTTGACAGAGCATCTGGTATAATATTGTCTTTTCCTTTAATGTGCCTTACATCAAGATCAAATTCTTGAAGTGACAAACTCCACCTCAATAATCTTTGGTTCTTACTCTTAAGTTTGTGAAGAAAACTTAAGGGATTGTGGTCACTGAAAACAACTATAGGAGAAGTTGCAGATGTTAAATAAACTTCAAAATGTTGGATTGCCAAAATCAGAGCAAGACATTCTTTTTCAATGGTGGAGTAGTTTTTCTGATGTTTGTTTAATTTTTTAGAATAATAACAAACTGGATGATCTATACCATCATCGTCTTCTTGCAAAAGAACAGCACCAATACCAACATCACTTGCATCAACAGCTAATTTGAAACATTTGTCAAAATCAGGTGCTAAAAGAACTGGTGTGCTCTTTAGTATGGCTTTCAAGCGATCAAAGGCAACTTGACAGTTATCATTCCATTTGAACTTAACATTTTTCTTTAATAAATTTGTTAAAGGTTCAGCCATTATAGAAAAATTCTTACAAAACTTTCTATAGTAGCCAGCCATACCAAGAAATCGCATCAGTTGCTTTTTAGTAGCAGGCACAGGAAACTCAGAGATAGCATTGACCTTAGATTCTAAAGGTTTAACTTGACCCTGTCCCACAAGATGTCCTAAGAAAGTAACAGTAGCATGACAAAATTCTGTTTTTCCCAGATTAACAGTCAATTTTGCATCACTGAGACGGTCGAAGAATTGTTTGATTCTTTGAAGGTGGTCACTCCATGTATCTGTATAGATGATGACATCATCAATGTATGCGTCACAGCCATCTAAGCCAGCTATAACCATATTTACAAGCCGCTGAAACGTCGCAGGAGAATTTTTCATCCCAAACGGCATAACTTTGTACTGGTACAGACCAGTTGGAGTAGCAAATGCTGATACTTCTTTAGCCCTATCAGTGAGCGGAACTTGCCAGAATCCTTTGAGAAGGTCAAATTTGGTGACATATTTAGAATTACCGACTTTGTCAATACAGTCATCAATTCTTGGTATAGGAAAAGAGTCAGTTTTTGTCACAGAGTTCACTTTTCGATAGTCAGTACACATTCTGTATGTTCTATTTGGCTTTGGAACTAATATACATGGTGAACTGTAATTACTTTGGCTGGGTTCAATAAAGTGTGACTGGTGTGACACCTTGTTGGTTTGTTTACAATTGAAAAGGGAGTAAAAATTTGAAAACAACATAGTATCGAAACAGCTGAAGTATAAACTACCAGCCTACTTTAATATGAATTTACTGAACATTTTATCCATCACTCTGTTTTTACTCAACTGCTCCAGTACCAACAGAAGCACACATTTCTTTAAAGATGAACAATATCCGGACAACTATATTTCGGACAGCCTTTCGATTCTACCGATTAACTATGGACAATGCGTGTTCTATAACTCCTTTGTTCACCCATATTTTGGAAATTCCGGACATAAAGATACACTTCATTGCTATACGAAACACCAGAATTTAAATTTCATTCGTCTTTTCCTGATATTATGCGGTGACGTCCATCCTTGTCCAGGCCCAAATGACTTCAACTCCTGCTCTAATAACACATACAAAGTTTTCCAGAAACGTGGTCTGCATTTCATCCATATAAACATTAGAAGTCTTCTTCCAAAGCTTCATGACGTTGAAACTCTTGCTCGATCCTCGAAAGCAGCATGTATATGTATAACTGAAACCTGGCTAGATAATACTGTTCCTGATGCTGAAATCCATATTGATAATTACTGTATCCAGAGGAAAGATCGTAACAGACATGGCGGTGGAGTGTGTATCTACATACGAAATGATTTGACTTTTAATTACCGGAGTGATCTGGACCATAATGAGCTAGAAGCTGTATGGATTGAACTTTTTCTCCCGAAGACAAAACCGATCTTATGTGGGTCATTGTACAGACCACCATCACAAATAAACTTTTACTCTCTTTTAGATTCTATTTGTTCTAACTGTAATGATTTTATAAATCTTGAAATAATATTACTAGGTGATTTTAATACAAATGTATCAAATTCTAATTCTAATTCACTATTGAATTCTTTTAAATCATTTATCAATATGTTTAATTTCAGCCAGTTGATAACTGAAGCAACAAGAATATGTGCCACTTCTGCTACTACTATAGATCTGATTCTTGCATCTGATAGAGAAAAAATATCACAGTCTGGTGTAATACATACTGCTTTTAGTGACCACAGTCTGATATACTGCACAAGAAAAATCTGCAAAAATTACATTGGTAAGCACAATACTGTTAAAATCAGGTCTATGAAAAACTATAACATTGAATGTTTTCAAAAGTTACTTTTGGACATAGACTGGAGTAAAATATATTTGTCTGATAATGTTAATTCAGCATGGAATGATTTTAAAGAAATATTTTCATCTATATTAGACCAAGTTGCTCCTTTAAAACAAATAAGGCTCAAGCAAAGAACAGAAGCGTGGATGGATAGCAGTATTCTTCAAGCTATACAAGATAGAGACAAAGCTTTTCTAAATTACAGAAACAACAAAAATGAATATAACTTTAATATTTTCAAAAATCTAAGAAACAAAGCACAATATCTTATTCATAATGCCAAAGTCAACTTCTTTTCTAAATCTATTGAAGAAAATAAAAATGATTCAAAATCACTTTGGAAAACGTTAAAAACATTAGGACTTCCTTCGAAAAAAGGAAATATTTCGAGTTCTAATATATGCTTGAATATTGATGGTGATGTTTGTTTCGATAAAAATCTTATTGCAGAGTCATTTAATCATTTTTACACAACTGTTGCCAGTAAACTTGTTGAAAGACTACCAGCCTGCATCGGAAAGTATGGTGAGCAATTTGTTAATGTCTTTTATAGGAAATTGGGCATTCGGTTGAATAGTTACTCTTTTGCCTTAATGTCTGAAAGTAAAGTTCTAAAATACCTCCATAAGCTCAGCCCTAACAAAGCAACAGGTCTAGATGGTCTTCCATCACGTTTTATAAAAGATGCTTCACCTATCGTTGTTGGCCCCCTTACCCATATTATTAATCTTTCTCTTATCCAATGAATGAATGTCGTTTTATGGCCCGTCGACAGCTAAGGTCATGTTGGGCGCAAACACTTCTGTATTAAACTGGAATAATCCGACGTGAGCACGAAAGCACATGGACTCCCCTCAGATCAGGGGAACGGTCCATGTGCGAGTCCACCCGACCGGAAAATTCACAAAAGTGGGCATTCATGTGTGTACCAAAATTAAAGTAGGCAAAAGTATTAAAAAATCAATGTAAACAAATAAAATTCTAAAGAAATCTTCGCATGTAAAAGAAATAATAACCAAAAGAGTTATTGAAAACGGTAAAATTTTATATAGCCACTTTAAAAATTCAGATGAAAGAAACGAGGTAAATAGAACCTAAAAATCAAATTTTACTATATAAATGAATCGCCTTGAGAAAGTCAAAAATAAGTTCAAGTTTGACAAAGTCAAACAGCTGCCTCATACTATCAACTTTAAAATATCTGTCTCTGATAAAAGAAAAATCAATACAATCTATAAAAATATGTTTGATAGTAAGAGGAGCGTTGCAGGGAACGCACATCGGCATTTCTTCTCCTTTTAAAAGATAGGAGTGCGTAAGATAACTATGGCCAATGCGGAGGCGAGTCAAAATCAACTCTTCGCGACGGCATGACCTGTAACCAGGCAACCAATCGCCGAGTTCCTGTCGAACAGAGAATAATTTATTATTCTGGTTAGCTGGATCAGTCCAACAGTTCCTCCAGACATCATGAATAAAACTATGAATAAGGGGTTTAAAATCAGTAAAAGGTACTTCAAAGGGTAAAATTTCGAGTGATAATGCATCCTTGGCAGCTTTATCTGCCTCCTCATTACCACGAATACCAATATGGCTTGGAAGCCAACAGAAAACGAGATCAACATCATTAAGCTTAGCTATTTTATCAAGTAGCCTTACAATAAGGGGATTGTCAGTTTTCTCTTGCTCAATCGCTTGCATGCTTGACATAGAGTCAGTATAAATGATATAGCGAGAGAGACGTTCTGCGATCATATGATCGAGTGCGAGATCAATGGCCTTCAGCTCGGCTGAAAAAATAGAAGAGTTATTGGGAAGGCGGAATTGATATTTTTCGCCATCTAAAATAGTGGCTGAAGCAACTTTTTCGCAATCTTTTGAACCGTCTGTGTATATCTCTTTGTATGATGTGTAGTTTTCTTTGACTTCCAAGAACTTGGTTCTAAAAATTGTTGGATCCGTTGTATCCTTTTTGCTGGAAGCAAGATCATAAAGAAACGTGGGACTTTTATATGTCCACAAAGGAACATCAGGAACAACATGTTCTGCCACGTCCTCTAGATCAAAGTCTAGAGAATTTACATCAGCTTCACATCGCAAACTGAAGGGAAGAATAGGGTTCTTTTTCTTTTCAAAATCCTTTCTATATTTTGGATCAAACACAACTTTATGAGTAGGATTATCGGGATTGGATTTTAATTTTAAATAATATTGCATGGAAAGCTTTTTCCTGCGTAAATTTAAGGAAGGCTCATTTGCTTCTGTATAAACACTGTTAATTGGTGATGTTCTAAATGCACCCAACGCCAAGCGCAATCCCTGATTATGAATAGTATCAAGTTTGCGAAGGTATGAAGGGCGCGCAGAACCATAAACAACACAGCCATAATCTAGCTTTGATCTAACAAGTGCCCTATAGAGGCGTAATAGAACCTTTTTATCGGCTCCCCAATCCATACTGGATACAACACGTAAAAGATTAAGTGCCTTTAGGCATTTATTTTTCAAATTGTCAATATGCGGAATAAACGACAGTTTAGAATCAAAAAGGAGTCCTAAGAATTTAAATTCCTTAACAACTTCAATCTGCACTCCGTCCAACTTTAAATCTGGATCGGAGTGCATTTTTCTTGATTGACAAAAATGCATACATTTAGTTTTTGTCTTTGAAAACTTGAAACCGTTTTCATTTGACCATTTCGAAAGATTGTTCAAGACTTGTTGCAATTGTCTTTCAATTGTATGCATATGTTTTGATCTGTAGCAGATACAAAAGTCGTCAACGTAGAGAAAACATTCCACACCAGGGCAAACGGTTTTAACGATGTTGTTTATTTTGACACTAAACAGTGTCACCGATAAAATACTCCCCTGGGGAACACCCATTTCTTGTTCATGGGGATCAGATAAAGTATCTCCAACACGGACTCTAAACTGCCGTTCATCCAAAAAAGCAGAGATGAAATAGGCAAGGCGACCTCGTATACCGAAATCATAGAGGTCGTTCATAATTCCATACTTCCATGTGGTATCATAAGCACTTTCAAGATCGAAAAAGACAGAAACAACGTGTTCCTTCTTTATAAAGGCTTCTCGAATAAATGTCTCGAAGCGGACAAGATGATCAAGAGTGCTTCTCTGTTTACGAAAGCCACTTTGGACTTGAGTAATAAGGTGGTTCTTTTCAAGAAACCAGACAAGACGATCATTTACCATTCTTTCCATGGTTTTGCAAACACAACTAGTTAAAGCAATAGGGCGATAATTAGATGGATTTGTGGAATCTTTACCTGGTTTAGGTATTGGAATAACGATAGCTTCCCGCCAAGAGGCTGGAATGCTTCCCGTCTTCCATACCTGATTATAAATTTGAAGTAAGCAATGAAGGGAACGAGATGGCAAACGTTTCAGGAATTGATAATGAATAGCATCTGATCCGACAGCAGTGTCGTGACACTTTTTTAAGGCTTTTTTCAATTCCTTAATGGAAAAGTCTCTATTATAGTGTTCCAGATTTCTGGAACTAAAATTAAGTCTAGACTTTTCTTTTTCACCTTGAAACTTCTGAAACGTAGGTGAATAATTAGTAGAGGAAGATTTCTTTGCAAACGTGTCTGCCAAGACATTAGCAATGTCATGTTTAGAAGAAACTGTATCATCGTCATCCGTTTTCAGATGACCAACATTAAGTGATGTATTCTTCCCACTAATTTTACGTATCATGTCCCAAGTCTTTTTGACCGATGATCTAGAATTTAATCTAGATACATACTGTCTCCAAGACGAACGCTTACTTTGTTTTATAGTGCGACGTGCTTTTGCACGTGCAATTTTAAATTTGTAAAGATTCTCCTTTGAAGGCCTTAAGCCAAATGCTCTAAGAGCACGTTTCCTCTCGGCTATAACCTTTTTGCAATCATCATTGAACCATGGCTTGTTTGGATTCTTTGGGTCAGGCGATGTTTGTGGAATACTTTTTTCTGCAGCAGAATATAGTAAAGATGTAAACAAGTCTGCAGAATTTTCACAGTCATTAAAGGCTTCTGAATTTATCGACTGTTCACAGGTGGTTTTAAAAAGTTCCCAATTAGCCTTATGGAGTTTCCAACGCCTAGGGCGCTCCTGAACAGATGGTCCTAATTCAGAGATCTGAATAGGGAAATGGTCACTACCATGAAGGTCGGAAATAACTTTCCATGAAAAATCAGGAAAAATATCAGGACTGCAAATAGTCAAATCCAGTGAAGAATAATTTCCTGTTGCAGGATGAAGATAAGTTTTAGATTTATCATTCAATAAAACAAGATCATGCCTAGTTACAAAATCCTCAACAGTACGACCCTTGTCGTCTGTATTGGAGCATCCCCATAACTTATGGTGAGAATTGAAATCTCCCATAAGTATAAAAGGTTTAGGTAGCTGATCGACTAGATGATCAAGTTTTCTGCCATCAACAGGGGAACTTGGAGGAAGATAAACAGAACAGAGTGTAATAGTTTTATTGAAAGAGACACTTACAGCTACTGCTTGCAAAGAAGTATCTAAATTGACATGACGGTGAGGGATATTATTATTTACAATAATTCCCACACCACCAGACGCTTTCTCGCGATCTGTAAAGTTAGTAAAATAGCAAGAATGATACTTTAAAGAAAACTTATCTGTGTCTTTTAAAAACGTTTCTTGTAAACATACTGCAACTGGTTTTTGTCTGCTTACTAGATGATTTAGTTCTTCAAAATTTGCCTTGATGCTGCGACAATTCCATTGTATAATGTTGTTCGCCATTATGAGATTGGTTGTGAGTATGAGACCATACATTGATGGAAGTATGAAATTATTCATTTTACTGCAGTTAAGTTAATTTTGTTGACACCTTGCCTTATTGCATCGTGGTGTGCTGGATTCGAGGAAGGGGGGATAGGAGGTTTTGGAGTTGAATCTTCAGATTCTTCCTCCATTTCTTCCTCCTCCAATTCGCCGAAGCGATTGCTAGTCTCCACTGAGGGAGGATTAGCTTTTTCTAACTGTATGCGGGCCTTCCGTTGGCGGGGAGTCTCGCTTTTCTCTTTAGTAACATCTTTTGGTGTAGTTGATTTAGTTTTTTTATCATTTTTGTCCTGATGTGCTTGTAAAACAGACCCGTTATTTACAGAGGTAGCTGGAATGGGATTTGCAGAAGATGAAGCTTCCTTTTCAGTTTCTTTCCCAAGAGGTTTTGGGGCTGATGTTTGTGCAGCTAAAGCTTGATTTATTAGAGGTTTTGCCTGAGGAAATAACTCCGTTATAATTTTCAAAAGTCGCTCACAGGAACTACATTGACCTGGTTTTGCTTTTTCCTCAGGGGCAGGTTTAGCTTTACTTGCATAACTACCCTCACTTCCATTACCCTGGCCATGTCTGGACTCAACAATTCTCTTTGCCTCAAAAAAAGAAACAGACTGTTTAAATTTCACATCTAATATTTCTTTCTGCAACAGAAATTTAGGGCATTGCCTAGAATTAGCTGCATGTCCCTGTCCACAATTAGCACATTTTAAATCATTATTACAATCTTCCTCGTAATGTTCATCTTCAGGCCCACAGTATGAACACTTCCTGCAAACCTTATTTTTACTACAATTGTTCTCATGATGTCCGAATCTCTGACAATTAAAACACCGTAAAGGGTTTGGTACAAACACATCAACCTTCACAATTTGATATCCTATTCTAATTTCTTTTGGAAGCACTGGGTCATTAAAGGTCAAAATGTAAGTGTTTGTCTTGATAGTATTTCCATCCTTTTTAAATTCAATTCTTTTAACTTCAGTAACTCCCTGTGGTTTCAGATTATCTTTGATCTCATATAAGGGGCATTTTGACAGGTCTCTGCATCTAATAACACCTTTAGACGTATTCAGTCTCTCATGGGCGTAAACTTTCACCTTTTGGTTGAAGAACTTTGTAGTTTTTAATAAATTCTGAGCCTGTTGTTTTTTAGTGACTTCAATCAGCAAAGTTTCATTTTTTAGAGTTTTGACAGATTTGGGTGTTCCAATGATGGCATTTAGCTGCTTTTCAATAACAAATGGAGACAAGTCAGAGATCGGACTATCCGGGTCTAAACTTTCGACAACGAGGAATTTAGCAAATGATTGATTAATTGGGGCTTCATCTTCCGAATCGGAGTTCCAGGTACGCTTGGTTTTTTTGTAGGTTGCCATGTTATTTTCTTGACTTCATCGGCGATGCTCCAAACCACCCGCCCTCGGAGTCCTACAAGGGTACACCTAACCTGGGGAATTCCATCTCAGGAGAGGTGCAGGGGATACATCGCCGATATACTCGTAGCAAAATGGCTAGATCAAGCAAAAATACGCTGATGAATAATTCAACCAAGCATGAAATAGACATCAGACAGTAAAATTGTCGATCAAACACCACATTTACCCGATTGGCCCATGAGCCACCGCCTTCTAAGGCGTTAGTGAAAACGTCACTTAATGATAACGGTGGTTCAGGAAAACAATTAAAAAGCAAGTCTTTTGTTAAAAAACGCCTTAGGGCAAGGCATGACCAGCCGATTGATCGGGTCGGGCCCGCCCGACCTCCCGTTTATCCCAACTCAGGGCCAAAGTGGTGTGTTGCAAAAACAGGGCCTAGCCAATCCCTGAGTTCACTCAACCACCAGGATCCCGTCATCAGGCATTACGGGTCGCAGCCCACGGCAAACAGGCAGGTCCATTTGTTTGGGGTCTTACCATGTACTACATGGACAGCAGCCGACTATTTCTATCCCCCCGCCCAGCTGGGGGCACTTTCTCTTATCCAAGGTGCAGTACCCGATGGCCTGAAAACTGCAAGAGTTGTCCCCCTTTTCAAGAAAAATGATAGGCTGTCTGTTGGTAATTATAGACCTGTATCTATACTCAATGTTTTCTCTAAAGTTCTTGAAAAGGTTGTTTACGATCAAGTTGAAAGCTATTTCAAAGAAAAACATTTGTTATATAATTTCCAATCTGGTTTTAGGAGTACTTTCTCTACAGATACTTGTCTGATTTATTTAACGGACTACATAAAATTTGAAATAGATAAGGGTAACGTAGTTGGAATGGTACTTTTAGATCTGCAAAAGGCGTTTGATACAGTCGACCATAAAATTCTTTTGATGAAGCTGAAAGCATGTGGCCTAGGCGACAATATTTGCAACTGGTTTAAATCATACCTTGCTGACAGGCACCAACTTGTTGATGTGTCTGGAAACTTTTCTACAAGCTCCCCAATATCTTGTGGGGTTCCTCAAGGGTCGATACTTGGTCCTTTACTTTTCTTGATTTATGTCAATGACATGCCAGGCGTTGTTAAAAATAAGCTGTTATTATATGCTGATGATTCCGCCATATTAGTCTCTGGCAAAAATGCCAGAGACGTTGAAGAGGCTCTGACTGATGATCTTCAAGAAGTCAGCCATTGGTTGGTAGATAATAAGTTATCTTTACACCTTGGTAAAACAGAATCCATACTTTTCGGTTCCAGACAGAAACTCAAGTCCCAACCATCTCTTTACGTATCTTGTAATGGAACGCCCATCAGTCAATCTTCTTCTGTGAATTACTTAGGTGTCACCATTGACCAATCCTTAACTTTTTCTTCACTAGCAGAGTCGGTTTTAAAGAAAGC
This sequence comes from Fragum whitleyi, assembly GCA_948146395.1. NCBI lineage: Eukaryota > Metazoa > Mollusca > Bivalvia > Cardiida > Cardiidae > Fragum > Fragum whitleyi. The sequence continues at coordinate 50,850,811 of OX411549.1, read as the reverse complement.
AAACTCCCGCTTAAAGTTCTTGTTACGCAAGAAACATTTTTTATGTCAACACACTAAGAAACTTTTGGTTACTTCTCTTATTCAGTGTCATTTCGACTGTTCAGTATGGTTTCAGGGTCTCACGACAGTGTATAAAAATAAGTTACAAACTACGCAAAACAGGTTAATTAGGTTTATTTTTAACCTAGATGTAAGATCAAAAGTTACTATGGAACATTTTAGGCAATTAAACTGGTTACCTGTCCAGAGCAGAGTTGATCAAATAATGCTGTGTCATATCTTTAAAATCAATAATAATATGGCATCTGAATATCTGAAGCATTTTTTCGTATCACAAGCCTCTGTCCATAACCACAACACAAGGCTAAGCTCAAAACGGGGCTATCGTATTCCAAAAGTTAAATCTTTTGGGTCAAAATCATTTTGTTATAATGCTTCCAAATTATGGAACGCTCTTCCAGCGGACGTCATTAATATATCAAAGTACAGTCCTTTTAAGCAAGCAGTTAAACATGTTTTATTAAATGATCAAAGATATTTTAAAAAATAAAGACATTTCTTGTCTCTCTTTCTGTGATTCAAATACTGTGATATGTATAGCTTTAAACGTGTGATAAATTTATTACTGTGATGTCAATCTTTAAAACATGCATTCTAAATTGAAAAAATTGTATATTGTTATAAAATAACGTTTAACAAGCCTTTCATGGTGTCATGCCGCCCTATTATTGTTTTTTTTTTTTGTTTTTGATCAGGACCACGATGGAAATAAGAGTTTTCTCTTTTTCGTGTTATCCTGGGTCTGGGTGCATATAGTGGGTAGTATCACTCTTTGAGATGCTTGTTATTTTTTAATAGTTACAACATTGTCTTACGTATGTATTTTAATATTGTAACTAAATTGTGTCATTTAAATTGGAATTGCATTTTGTTATCTTTATATTGTACTACTCTATTGTTGTATGTACTTTTTTACCGAAATAAATCTATCTATCTATCTATCTATCTATAAGTCATTCTCCAATAAGTAATTCACTTCATCTTGAAGGGCTTTTTGTTTCACTGGATTCATTCTATAAGGATGTTGTTTTATTGGTTGAGAATCTTCCACAATGACATCATGATATATTTTATCAGTTCTTGTTGGGATGTCAGGAAACAAGTGTTTATATTCATTAATCAACTGTTTCAGCTCTTCTCGTTGAGATGGCTCCAAATGTGAAAGTTTGTCGTCAAGATTCTTTAGTATTTCAGAGTTCTCAAGTTTAGGTGGACCAGGAACGGATTTTTCACTAAAGTCTGAATTAACTTCTGATTCAATCACATTTGATTCTTGTGGGACAGTGTTTACAACTGTAACCGGTTTTGAAATAGAGCTATCTCTGTCAAAATACCTTTTTAACATGTTTACATGACACATTTGTTTATTTTTACGCCTTCCAGGAGTATTGATAATATAATTCAAATCACTTGTTTTCTTATCAATAGTATACGGGCCATAATATCTTGCCTGTAAGGGTCGGCCAGGTATTTGCAAAAGAGCAAGGACTTTATCACCTGGTTCAAATTTTCTATCAACACTATGCTTGTCATATCTTGCCTTCATTTTGCTCTGAGATGATTTAAGATTTGACCTAGCAACCTCACATGCCCTAGACAGTTTATTTCTGAAGTCAGAAACATACTGTAATAAGTTCAAGGGTGTTTCATCATCAGCAAGAAATTTCTCTTTTAAGAGTGTTAAAGGCTCACGAACAGAATGACCAAAAACTAACTCAAAGGGGCTAAAGCCAAGAGATTCTTGAACAGATTCTCTGACTGCAAATAATAGCAAATGAATACCTTCATCCCAATTTTTCTCAGTATCAAAACAATATGACCTTATCATATTCTTTAGGGTCTGATGAAATCTTTCTAAAGCACCTTGACTTTCAGGGTGATAAGCAGATGACCGATATTGCTTGATACCTAATTCATGCATAACCTGTTGGAATATGCCTGACATGAAGTTTGATCCTTGATCAGACTGAACTGATTTTGGAAGGCCAACAAAAGTAAAGAACTTGACAAGAGCCTTAATAATTGACTTTGCCTTAATGTTTCTTAAAGGAATTGCTTCTGGGAAGCGGGTAGAAGCACACATAATTGTCAACAAATATTCAGAACCTGACTTGGTTTTTGGTAAAGGACCAACGCAGTCTATTATTATTCGACTGAAAGGTTCATCAAAAGCTGGAATGGGTTGTAACCTTGCTTTTGGAATAACTTGGTTAGGTTTCCCTACCATTTGACAAGTGTGGCAACTTTTACAATATTTGGAAACGTCCGATTTAAGTCCAGGCCAAAAGAAATGAGTCATAATCTTATGATAAGTCTTGTTTACACCTAAATGACCAGACATTGGACTTTCATGTGCTATACTAAGTATTTCATGGCGATATGACTTTGGAACAACAATTTGGTGATGAACAGCCCAATCGTCATCAGCTGGGACATCAAATGGTCGCCATTTTCTCATCAGAATACCATTCTTTTTATAGTAACAAACAGGATTCTGAGACATTTCTTTTTCGGGTAATGCCCTATCAATTAACTTTGAAATCTCAGGATCATTTTGCTGTTCCTGGATTAACTTTGACTTTGAATGCGTTTCATGACCTTGGTCATTTGACCTTGGAGATGACTGACAAAATTTGACGAGTCTGTCTGAGTATCAGGCAGACTAAGATTAAAAGACTTTTTAATCTCGTCATTGAAATATTGACCAACAAAAGTATCAGTTAAGTCAATATCATTTGAATTTTTCAAGGAAGCTTTTTTAGCCATACCCCGAGTTACTGCACATGAAGGGTACAAATCAGGTATTTCCTGCAAAATAGGATCATCTGTTTGACCTACATTAGGTGTGTCAGTTACAAGAGGATTAACAATAACCTTATCTCCAGCTAAGTCATTGCCTAGCAATAAATGTACACCTTTAAATGGTAAAGAATGTTTAACACCAACAACCACAGAACCAGTAACCAAATCTGAGGACAAATTAACCTTATGAAGAGGAACATTAATAACACCACACTCTACACCCTGAATAAGGACACTAGTACCAGACGAAGTCTTCTCAGAAAAAGGCAGAACATCTGCTAAAATAAGAGATTGAGAAGCTCCTGTGTCTCTTAAAATTTTAATAGGGGTAGGTGGGCACATATCACCTGAAAGTGATACAAAACCATCCATCATGAACGGTTCAAAAATCTCTATACAGGAATCAGAATTTGGTTCTGCCTTAACAATTGAATTTAACTCAAAAGAAGGCTGTGATTTAGGCTGAAGGCTGGTGAGCCCTGTAGGTTTGGCTCCACTCAGTTCCTTCTTCCTTTTTAATCTATAACATTCCGAAATAAGGTGACCTGGTTTTTTACAATAAGTACAATGTACTCGAGATAAGGGATTTTGAACATTGGTTTCACCGGTAGACTTTGGTTTAGGGGAATTCGACTGAATAGATTTATTTTGGGGATGTGAGGAAGCAGGTTTTGCTTTATTAACGAAATATTTTTTGTGTGTAAGGTAGTAATTATCAGCTAAACGAGCTGCTTCATGTATAGTTTCAACATTTTTTTCATCTAAATGTGACTTAATGTCAGATTGAATGCAATTTTTGAATTGTTCAATTAATATAAGTTGTCTAAGATTATCATAATTTTGGTCTATTTTCTTAGAATAGCACCACCTGTCAAATAATTTTTCTTCGTTTCTTGCAAATTCAACGTGAGTCTGGCCAGATTCTTTTCTACAACTTCTAAATTGTTGTCTGTATGCTTCTGGAACCAGCTCATAACCTTTGAGAATGAGTTCTTTTACAGTATCATAATCATTACTTTGTTCTGTTCTAAGTTGCGAATAAATATTGCGAGCTTTTCCTACTAAGACACTTTGGAGAAGTAAGGTCCATTGCTCCTTTGGCCATTTCAAGTTATTTGCAACTTTTTCAAAATGTTCGAAATATGTATCAACTTCATTTTCTTGAAATTGAGGGACAAGCCTAAAATGTTTTGTTACATCAAAGTGGTCATTATACATATATCTGGGCTGATTTGCTCTATCTTGAATTTCTAATTCTTTTAATCGTAATTGAAATTCTCGTTCTTTTTCTCGTTCTCTCTCTGCTCTTTCTTCTCTTTCCCTCTCTCTTTCTATTTCTTGTTCTCTTTCTTCTCTTTCTCGTTCTTCCTTTTCTCTTTGAAATTGCCTTTCTCTTTCTTTTTCTTCAATTTCTAATTGTTTTTCTTGTAATTTTCTCTCTTCTCTCTCTCTTTCTATTTCCAATTCCTTCTCCCTTTGTTGAAGTTTTAACAGTTCAAGCTCTCTTGAGCTTGAAACTGATGGAACATCAACAATGAGAGACAGAGCCTTTTCATCAAAAATGTCCTCATCAACAAAATATTGAACCAAAATATTCTTAATTTCATCCTTTCGCAATGAGGACTTGACTTCTTTTAATTCATAATGCTTGGCAAGATTGAGCAAATCAGGCTTTTTACCCAAATTCAATAACTCCACGGAAGGTTCGTGCGTAAATTTTTCTAAGTCAAAAGACATGGTAGCTTGTTGCTGTATTCAAATAAGAATGTAAGATTTCGATAAATAATAGTAAAAGTTCACTCTAGATTTATCAAAATTGAAATATGAAATTAATTTCTTAAATAATTTTGAACAGCAGATTTAAATGAAGAATTTGTTTGATTTGTTTTGTTTTGTATGTTTGTCTGATATTCGTATCTCGAGACGAGCCCCCAAATTGTTACGTGCCAATGTAACACGAACAAAGAAGCCAGCAACAAACTTTACAATTAACAATATTTATTGACAATAATACCAGAATTATTGACAATATGAAATTAATACAAAAACAATTTACAATACCTTGAATGTTTAATCCTAAAGTTTTAATTTTAGATCCAATTTATTTAAGTTCCTGGTCCACAAATAATAAGTCCAATAATATCTGAATTTAAAATTAAACACGCTTTCAAACACACTTTTAAGATAACAAGAAATCCCCTTTTAGTTTAACACAGTACTACTAAATGAAACCATAAGTCTAAAACAAGTGAACCAAGAATGCTGTAGGAATCCCTTTATATAATACTATAGAACAATCTGGAATAGTATAGAACATAAGAATACTCTAGAGTCTGAATCACCTTCCAAAAGGCCTTTCTAGAAAGATCTAAAATCTTCTACATATCTATTACCTTAAAGTGTCAAGAGATATTGGAAAATCCCCAGACTAATTCTAAAAATAGACATGGTAAATACCATTAGGTTTATTTATAGTCTATATATAACAGTACGCCCAGACCATTTTGAAATTAATTTGTAAAGTTACGTGTGATTTGGTAGAGATGCTACTGATTGATCGGCATATGCGTAACCAGGGTGGTCGTTTTCAAAAATCCTAGAATTTCCGCGACATTTTCAGTTGGTTTCTGATAAATCTAATGCCTATAAAATTGCAAGAATATGACGTTAGATAACCTTGGGCACATTTTACTAAACTTTTTACGAAAAAATTAATCGTAAGTCAAAATTACAAATCGTACCTGATGTTTTCATTCATTGTTAGATTCTGCATCGCAATATCTCATTGGAATCGTCTTTAAAAGACGATTGAAATGAGATAATGCACGACAGAATTCCATATTAAGTTACTACTTTGGAAGCAACTTTGATTTTTGACTTACACTAAGAATGGTCGTAAGATATATAGTAAAACGGGCCCCTGGATTGGTAAGCCGACTTGAGACTTTCTACTGCTTCCTGCCAACAACACGATACAAGGCATGGGAACAATTACCCGATTAATCGAGTACTCGATCGAACGTCCGAGTATCGATTACCAATTACAATAATCGAGTAATCGGAAAGAAAATCATAAGAAAATCCCTTATGAAACCATTATTAAATAGGCACAAAAGAACACAATTCATTTCATGCAGCTTGAAAAAAAAATTACCAAAATCTGTTTCTGTGTGCACATTCCATAATTATCTATTTCAGTTCTTTGCTGAACTTGTATTGCTACGTTACGTTAACGTTGGCTCTTACTTCTCCGAAATGCTCGTCTAATCGCCATTGAAAAGAGTCTACTATCAATCTGTTAGGAATAGAACTGCAATTGTTTTGCTTTTTCATGATTGACGTTAGAAGTGTTTAAACTTTAATTGTGTTTTCCCTTTTTAAATGGTGGATAGGGAGAGTAGACGCAAGATCGTACACTTCAGGGAACTAATTCGACATGGCGTTTTAACAGTTGGACGATCGTGTTGAAAAGGGTGGCTAATTTTACTACTAAAAGGACTAATAAACTCCTTAATCGTTCTTCTGTTTGAACTTGAGTCCGTAAGATTTAGCCAACGTTTGATGAGTTTTGATAATGAATAAGTATAAGTTTTTCAATGCATTGTTTATATACATAGAGGATAATCGTTTGTTTCAGTGTAAGATCGATTTGAATTCATTGAGTGAACAACTTTTGTTGTTCAGGAAATGAAATATTAATCCATCTTATTCGAAAAACAAAAGATTATTCTATTTCTTTATCTATTAAATAAGACAAAATGTGAAATTTCTAGGACATATTTTTGTAAAGCGCGTCATTTTCCACGCGATTGCTATGTACCGTTTATTATGACGTCACTTATTTCGCCCCTCATAGATGACGTTAGATAGGATGAAATACACAAAAAAGGGATTAAGTTTTTGATAATTTCATTGCTTTTGTGGTGAGATTATCAAGTGATAATCTACCGTTATTTCTCGATAAACCACCGAAAAACATTAAAAAATGTTGGGTAATGTACACAACTTTTGATTATATTTTCTTATCCACGAAGCTTCAAAAGTAACATTCATTGGAAAACACGTGACGGACGTTGACTTCGAAAATAAGTTTCCCGGACTTTCTTACAGCACACCAAATCAAAATTAATATGTCATAAAATATTATCTTAATTGGTAAAGAAATGCACTGCAAACACATTGATATATTATTTGATCTTCTGACCATGCATATGTACCAGATATTCGAAAATGAAAGTGGGTGGGTTTTTTTGCTGAGTATATAACTCAAAGAAATGGAGCAGTTGAATTATTACCTGATACAAGTCAAATTCAAATAAAGTTTTCATCTACATAGACGCAAAATGACAACCAAGCACACAAAAAATGTGTAATCATTTAAAAAGTGTCTTTTCCAAGACTGGCAAATTCCACCATTAAACTTATTTATAATTCCAGTTGTAGTGTTAATGCATTTGCATTTTGTTTTGGTTCTTATATAAATTATCATTGTGAACTGCCACATCAAAGGGGGGCACCTTATAATTGAAAAAGATCGACCTGATCAGGCTGCGATGAGTGTACAGCCTGACCAAGGTTCGATTCTTTTACCTAGCGTCGGATTTTCTACATGAATGTCGGCCTTTCTTCCTTCCTACATATCGTCGTTTTTCTTTCCAAACCACGTAACAACAGCTTTGTACAAGTTGTAGTTACGAGGTTTTAGAAGAAAAACCGATGATATATTTTTATGAAATCAGCATACTGTTGAGCACCGCCAGGGTCTTTAGATAGAGTGCTCGGTAAACAGAACCCACACTCGACACCTAAGTCTAAGGCCAAGTTCACCCGATAAATATAATTGGTGTAACAGAAAATCAGTACCTCGGAAATCGAAACCGTAATCTCGAGTTTTAATTTGTGTTAATAGAGGTTTCGTATCCCTCTCACCAGTACTACTTCGGCAAGTCCTTTTCAGCTGATCGTCTCACAAAGGTTTACGATTACCCACTCATTGGTAGAAGAAAAATGTGCTCAAAGGATCAATGCTGCCGCCCGGGATCGAACCGGGGATGCCGCGATACTAAATGCGCTATGACGGCGAGCTCGAGGTTCGGAGTATGTGGTTTTGAGGCTGCCACTAATTCTCTGTACTGATTTGACATGCATAGTATTTTTGTCATTGTCACTCAAAGAATAAATCGACATCAATAATATCTGGTTTCACAACATTTCGTGAACTTATGCAGTAAGGACAAACAGATCTAGGACCACATACTACGGAGTCATTAACGAGGTATTCCACTCAGAAAAATGAGAACGAATCAGTTATTTCGACTCTCAATCAATTATTCAACACTAGTCTTATACTTGAACGTAAGTTGATTTCTAAAAGGAAATTTAAACTGCAGACACACTTGTTCAAGTGAAAAAGATAAAAGGTCCATTTTTGAGTACATGTTCACTTAGGCAAAATTGACATGCACATCTGTATAGCTTGATTCCAATTGTAAATTATTTAATTCGAGATATTTGTGTATTCAATATTTGTGTATTCTGATTGGCTGAAGTATTCATTTTATTTCTCATTTTAAGCTCGACTATTCGAAGAATAGGGGGGCTATTCCAGGCACCCGGGCGTCGGCGTCGGCGTCAGTGTCGGCTTCGGCGTAATGCTTTGGTTACTTTTTTTACGTGCAAGTGTTTAAAATCTGTTTCTATTAAAGCTATTGCTTTGAAACTTTGCACATGCTTCTGGGACCATAACATCAGCATCTAGACAAAGATTCATTACTCTGATATTGAATTTAGTGGAATTTTAACCCTTTTCGGACCTAGAAATCTTGGTTAAGTTTTTACGTGCAAATGTTGTTTATCTGTAATATTTCTGTTTCTTTACAAGCGATTGCTTTGAAACTTTATACATGTTTCTGTGGCCATAATATCAGCATCTAGACCAAGATTCATTACTCTGATGTTGAATTTAGTGGAATTTTAACCCTTTTCGGACTTAGCAATTCTTGGTTCAGTTTTTACGTGCAAATGTTGTATTTCTGTAATATCTCTATTTATACTATAGCTGTTGCTTTGAAACTTTACACATGCTTCTTTGACTCTAAAGCTATTGCTTTGAAACTTTGCACATGCTTCTGTGACCATTATATCAGCCTCTAGACAAAGATTCTTTTCTCTTGACTTTCATTTTATTGAATTTCCAATGTCGATAACGATTTGCTGTTACTATCCAGCACTAGGAATAGTCGAGCTTCGCTGTCCTCCGATAGCACTTGTTGAGCATGCAGCTGTTTTATGAGCTTCGACAAACAGTAGTCCTGTAAGAAATCTATCACACTTTGACTTAATGGTATTGAATTCTAAGATATGAAGAGGGTATTCGTTGATTTTATAGAGGTTTGAAACTAAAAACCTAATCACATGCATGTATGAATCCGCTTTTAAAACGGATCCATACAACTTGTGATTTTGTTTTTTATTTTGTTTCCTAGATCTACGTCCATGAAACGAAAAATACTTTCTTCATCTATTAAATATATTTGTATTGGAATAAACTGAAAAATTGTGTTTCATACACGAGCAAATTGACACTGGAATGTCCAAAATTCAGGAACTCATCGAAATTAGCATATTTCGTTATCCCAGATTTGTCGGGTATTATAGATGTAGAGCATGATATGTTACACGTAGTGTCTTAAAATTTCAATGTTATCTGGCCGAGTTCTATTTATTATGCGATCAATTTTCAGTCCTAGAATTTTATGACACCTTTAAGATCAAAGAAATCCGGATGTCAGCGGTTTCTGTAAAAACACAGATTCGAAACAAGTTGGCAAATTGTCACAAGATACACCCGTGCCACTGATGGGCATCTGGTTATGGAAATCATCAATGAGAAATAACTAAAAAAGTAAGCTAGATGGAATTAGAGTTCTTGTACACTGCACTCATCTCTGCCAAGTTTCGAGTAAAATGGACATTAGGCTGTAGAGTTATGTTGCGGACAAAAAAGTGGACGCCGCTCACCCGCCCAAACCGCCCGCCCGACCGCCCTGATACAGGACGCCGCTCATCCGCCCAGACCGCCCGCCGGCCGAACGCACTGTTACAGGACGACGCTCAGTCCGACCACCCGCCCTCCGAACGCCCTAATACAGGACGCGGGACATAGTATCACATGATACGTCCCGTCTTTAGACGTATTAAAAGAAACTCAAATTGATATTTATCATTCAATGAAACCTATATTGACCTGATATCACCTGTCTGATAACATAACATGATATAAGGCAGTCTATTGTTGGAAACAATGTCTCTAGACTTTCACATAAATTATGATAATTTAGCACAAAAAAAGTTGTATGATAAATAGAATAACATGTTTGTCATTTAAAATATCAATCCTATCTGGTCTCGACAAGGAGAAATTAGCACGACTCGGCAGAGCCTCGTCATGATAAAATTGACTAGCTCACTTAGTCTTCCCTGCGTTCAGGATACGAAAACGCTCGCCGCGAACAGTTTTTAAAGGGAGCAGTCTATCTCGAACGTTTCGCAAGCGCTCTCAAAAAATAAAAAATATCCCAAGAAAACAGTTTTAAATTTATTCAATGGAGTGAAAAATATTTGTTTTTCATAGATCCAGCCCTTCAGATGATTAAACGTCCACACAAAACGAAAATCACGAGAATTTCGAGAAAATCGATAAATCTCAAGTTGTCCGCTACTTTTGTTCGCTTTAGCGAGTCACATCCTGACGTTGCTAGTTGATAAGCGCAAGCGCACCGTTCAGAATAGGAAAGTCAGAAAGCGCTTACTAACGTTTACAAGCGCTTTGCTCTCCCGAACGCAAGGCTGAAGAAGGTCGATGCGCAAAGCAATTCGTGAATTAAACCTTCGCACTGAACGGTTCTCAAATTCTACGAATTATATCCTGAAATAACTACTATGGTGAACAGATTCTAATAGGTACCATGCGCGGGACTGCCCTGCGTGAATGATGAAAATTCGCCAAACGTCTGGTAATTTTCTACCCTTTCACGTGTACCCGCGTCCTTAGAGAGTTTGGATTTCCAATGCTTCGCAAACTTACTAAGTATGCATATTGAACCAGCCCTGCGTTAAGAATTACAAAACGTGACAAACACTTGAGTGCAAAGTGTTCAAACAGCTTGTCACGTTTTGTTATCTTAATCGCATGGCAGAGCTCTGCCAGAAATCGACATTTCTATTAAAAATACAGAAACGAGCTTAATTTAGGAAAATATGTATTTATTTATTAACATAAAATAGCACCATCGTTTATTTTACATGTATGCATATTAAAGTTGCAAATTAAAATAGCCTACCTACAGTACAATAATTTATACAGCTAAAAATAATTTAAATTGAAATGTCCCTTCAATCCTTATACGGGGTTTATAGGTTATATGTGTTATCCTGCACTGCGTTCAGGATAACAAAACAATGCAATCTGTTTGCAAATTATGCCCCGCTTTGCATGTGCACTTGCATGCAAAGCGGGGTATAATTTGCAAACAGTTTGTCAGGTTTTTCATCCTCAAAGCAGGACAAGTTAAATTTTTTAACAAGTCTATAACTGGATCACAAACTCAGTCGAATCCAAGAATCTTTTTCAGAAACATCATATCGTAGTCGCCGCCTCCAGTTATAACGATACTTCAAATTGAGATGTAGTCACAATGTTTTGTCTCCAAACGAAGGTAGGAATGTATCTGCACGTGATGTTGTCACCAAAATGATTTTCATAGTTTGGTCCTTTCTTTCTGTCATCTCTTAAAAATCTTCATCCGACAAAACGCTGAAAAGAACTTAATAATTCCTGCCATTTTCGCACATAAAAATATCACTCTCTTTATTACATTTTCTTTTTTAGATATCGCATTCAATTTATATATTTTCTGGTATATTCATGTATTAATTGACCATTTTTCCACTAATATGGTTGAAACATTTTTTCGTTTTAGGCTTTTGAGGTGGGGTTTTTTCGAAGTCATTTTTTTCAAATTCGGGGAAAACCTTACAAAAACCTTGCAAAAACTTTACCTGTCTGACGAAAAGGCAATTATCTTGAAATGTCAATAAAATAGACACCTTTTCGAGAGTAGGTCAACCGGAGGTCGCATTTTAAATTTCAAAGACTGATCATTCTAGAATCAGAAAATCAACCAAGTTCGATACGTTTCGATCCTACATAATCTGCGCAGTTCGCACATATTAAATATTACCCAGTTGGTCTCTTTTCTCCTTACATGTTAAATATTCAACCTACATTTTCTGTACTTCTCTTCAAAGGACATCGAAGAATTGCTTATGTTGGGTGATTTCGCTGTCTTTTTGTGAAACATGAATTACATTTTCAGCAATACACTCCTTGTGAATTGTATTCAGTAACTTGCCGTTTTAATGTTTTGTGATTTAGGGATGGGCACAATCAATATACATTTCACCTTTCAAAACACGAAAACGTAAACCGCCCTAAGTTCAGGATGACAGCACGGTGCGACCTGTTTTCAAATTATAATCCGCTTTGCACGCAAGTTTTAGTGAGTGGCAAAAGGTCAAATTTATCTATTGATAAATTGCAAAGCGGTGTATAATTTGCAAACAGTTCGCAACAATTTGTAATCCTGAAAGTTGTACTGGCTTCACCAGTTTCTAACGACGTAGCTGGACATTCTCTATCTTTATAGCAAGGTTGTTTTTAACAGCTCTTGGACCATTTTCCATGGAACACGGATCATTTGGATGATTTCTCGTGGAAAACAACATTTTCACTGGTGTGAAATTCGAATAACGTTCGGTCTGGTATTAGTCCGAGGTCTGTTACTTGATTGTTACTTCTTTCTTCAGTTTCGTGTTTACTGTAAAACAGAATGGAACATTAAGTTTCAAGTTCTTAATATGCACGAGGGTGATGAAGGATTCTCTGATGAGATTAAAGAGAGAAAATACATTTCTCTAATTCCGTTCAAGGTGAATAGACGTTTCATTATTAAATTAAAACAACGCATTTCTTATCCTTATTAGTGTCGCCGTAATAGCGCAGTTAATAGTACGTCGGACTGTCAATCTAAATTTCCCAGGTTCGATCTCCGACGGCGGCACTCATCTTTTCCGACTATAAGTCTCCGAAAATGGGTTTAGTGGGATAGCAGCTGGAGACTTGGAAAGGATAAAATGGTAGTACTCATTTGAGAAATTGTTACGTGCCCCAGCCGCCGCGATTTGACTTTGAGAGTGTTTAAAGCGGCGTAAAACCCCATTCTAACAAACAAATATTTTCCTAACTAGAAATGCCAAATATTCCTCAGCGACAAATATTTAATTTGAAATCACGGGCCGTCTAACAATCGTTTTATTGTATGACATTAGGCCCTTCTTAGTGGATAGGATATCTTTGGCGTAGGTTTTTTCGTATTAACTTGCATAATGCTTTGGCTACCTGATTTAAGTAAAAGCATTTGAAACATGTGACCAAAAGAAAAGCAAGTGACCGCTTAAGAGTTTTGAAGAGTGTACATGCGTTTATATGAACGAGCTGGTTAATAATTGAGCGGAAGATTTGAAATTACTTTGTGATTTGGATGGAAGTCAGTCTTTAATTAATAATTTGATCTACACTGAAATGAACTTCTAAACGGCCACCTTGCATTTGCCACATTTTAACATATTTATACTCATTTAATGAAGTATCTTTGATTTTCATATGAAAGGCCGTTCATTTCAGCGTATTCTTGAAGAAAAGCAGATTCGATTTTTTGCCCTTGGTGTCTGTAGCAAACGATCAAACACAAGAACCCTCCATCACGAAAGTCACAAAATTTGCACATTTTCGAAGATTTTCAAAATTTCAACCAAAGAAATACTCGGCGATTAATCCTATGAATGTCTAATTTCGTTGATTATTGCGGGTCAGATACCAAATCACTAAAGAAAATAACATTCAAACTCTTTTGTTTCGCACACAAGGATAAAATGCTAAAAGTACCCCACCCACCAACGTTAATTTTGAAAACAGGTGTACTCTTGAATTCCCGTCAAATTCGATGCTTTCTTCGCATTTATTCAAGTCGATGTTAATTGAAGATTCTCGCTTAATGATTTTTCTAATAGAATTCACCTATTTCCAATTTCAGATACCAAAGAAAATATTGATTTCAACAAAAACTCAGTGGCCGTTTACAAGTTCGTTTCAGTGTATTACTGGTTAAAAAAGCCAAGATTGAGGTTGTCTTTTAATTGGTTCACGTATTTGTTCTCTTACCACTCAAGACAATATAATCATAATAATAATAATAATAATAATAATATCTTTATTTTATGAAGGTGAAACATTAAGACAAATCTTTCAAAATTAACAAATTGAAATTTCTCTTTTTTACAATGTTGCCTTCAGTGAAAGAAAAATTAATGAAAAGTGATAATCTGTTTAAATAATGATATCATGATAAAAAAAAATATGATGAAAGTCGCCGAAAAAGATGATGACAAATGATGACATATGAAAATAACAATGGACACAATATACAAGAAAATTCATGTATTAGTAAATCTTCGGACAGATACACCATTTACTTAAATAAATCAGATGCTTTCTGCATCGACTGTTGATTCAGTTAAGAGCAAATACTGTTTAAATTTGTTTTTGAAGCTAGATAAAGAAGATGCATTTCTAATGGAAATTGGGATTTCATTCCACACATGTGTACTGCTGTATGAGAAAGAACGTTTTTTGTACAACGTATTATATTTTGAGTGTGTGATGTCATTATGTGCAGACGACCTTAAATTATAGTTACTGTTTTTACAAAATGAAATAACCTCATTCACGTATTCTGGTAAAAGGTTATTATAGCATTTGCAAATTAAAACACCAGTATAATGATTACATCGGTTGTCAAATGTCATCCAGTTTAGTTTAGTGAAAAGTTCAATCGATGGTGTTCTTGAAGAAGCGCCCAAAATAACACGAGCTGCTCTTTTTTGAAGTATAGATAATTTAGCAGTCCTATATTTAGCACTTTTCCACCAAACTGTACAGCAATAATCAAAGAGAGGAAGTATATACGAATTGTAAAACAGTTGCTTCATTTCTAAGGTGAGATAATTCGATATTCGTTTGAGTAATGTAATTTTACTGTTGATTTTAGAACTTGTTTTTTCAATGTGTGTATTCCAAGATAGATGGTTGTCGACATGTACACCCAAAATCTTATGAGATTCAACGACTTCAACGTAAACACCGTTTAGTTGTAAGCAAAGGTTAATATTCTTTAATCTATGTTTAGGTCCAATAAGCATACATTTTGTTTTAATTGGGTTGACAAGCATATTATTATTTGAACACCAAGAGAGTATAGATTTTAAACTACTTTGTAAGTTGGTTTGTATTTCGTTAATGTTTACTCCAGACTTATATAATGTTGAATCATCTGCATAGAGATCTAAACTCGAGATATTTCCATACAAACTCATGTCATTAATATAAATCAGAAATAGAAGCGGTCCTAATATAGAGCCTTGTGGGACACCGCTAGATATGATTTGTGGGGTGAAAAAGTTATCACTACTCTTAATATACTGTTTTCTGCCGGACAAATAAGATCCAAACAATTCTAAGGCTTTGATAGAAAATCTATGCAACCTTAATTTATACAACAAAATTTTATGATCCACAAGATCAAAGGCTTTCTGCAGATCAACGAAAACTGTACCAACGATTTTTCCCGAATCAATATCCTTTGACCATTCATCGATCATTCGGATAAGGGCCGTCTGACAAGAATGCTTTTCTCTAAAACCTGATTGGTGCTTATTAAGGATATTATTTTTGTTCAAAAAGGATAACAACTGATTCGATAAATGGCGTTCAAAGATCTTTGAAATAGTTGGCAAAATAGATATTGGTCTATAGTTATTTGGATCCTTCCTATCGGAGCCCTTATGCAATGGAAGAACATACGCTTCCTTTAAGGCATCTGGAAATATACCTTTTGCAATACTGTTGTTGATAATAGATGTTAATGGTAAAATTATCTGATCGCCACAAGATTTCAAAATAGTGGCACTAATACCATCAATTCCGGTTGCTTTATTTCTGTCTAGATTATTTATCATTTTCTTTACTTCTAAGGGTGTTATGAAGTCAATATCAAAAACTTGACCTTTCAATACTGTTTCCAAATGTTTCTGCAGATAGTAAAATTGGGGTTCATTGAATTGTGACTTTTTCACAATGTTTGCTATATTGATGAAGTGTTTATTGAATGATTCTATAATATCATGGGCCCCCGGATACATTCTCCGTTAAAAACCATTTCCGAAGGTAATTGAACAGGTTCAGCTAACAAATTATCATTATTTTGTACTCGGTGTAAGTTTTTCCATAGATCTTTACTACTTGTACCCTTTTTGATTGCATTATTGTAGAACTCCTTCTTATTTTTACGAATGATATGCACCACTTTATTCCTCATAGTTTTATATTCATCCCGTTTTTTTTAATTTAAGGAAACGATCCCGTTCATACATTGCTTTTTTAACTTCGGCATTTATCCATTGAGGTAAATGTTTACTTTTAACACGCTTTGACTTGATTGGAGCATGTATAGATAAAACACCATTTAAAATGTCGTAAAATAATGAAAGCGCCTTCTCTGGGTCAGGCTCAATTTCAATAAAATGAATATTCGTAGAAATTAAGTCATTTTGAAATTCGTATTCTTCAAAGTTTTCAAAACTTCTGTACGTCATAACAGTGTGGACGTTTTCTTTAAAAGGCCTGTTTCTGATTTTTCGCGTCAAACAAATTGGAAAATGATCACTTAATGCAAGAGGTGAAACAAATGTTTCTGCGATTCTGTCAGTACGATTTGTATAGATATGGTCTATAATTGTTGAAGATGTTTTAGATATTCGGGTTGGTTCAGTAACTATTTGTGAGAGTCCGTATTTCAGAGTAAATTTAGACCACTCTTTATTTTCAAAGTTTTTGTTTTCTGATAGGTAATTGTAGTTTAAGTCCCCAATTATATAATATTCATTACAGTATTCCTCTGCTTTTTTTATTTGTATATCAAATGAAGATATCCAATCTTTATTTGATTGTGGTGGTCTATAAACAAAACACAAGAGAAAAGATTTTGAGTTCTTATGGCATATTTCTATCCATACCGATTCTATATCTTCCGATTCTAAATCTGATCTTCGGTTAAACGGGATACAATTTTTTAAATAAATCAAAATTCCCCTCCTTTTTTTAGTTTTCTGTCTTTCCTTATAAATGAAAAACTGGGAACATTAAGATTCAAGATTTAAGGTAGCATTCAATAAAATGTTACCACTGTAAGAAAAATTCAAGATTGAAAACAATATTTTATTCAAGTCCGTGGCGTAGTAGTTAGAATGCTTAGGATGAGAAGGTTTCGGGATCGAATTTCGCTCGGACCGAGGGTCTTTAATTCTAAGCAAACAATTAACTCTGCTTTGTTACTCTCCATCTAGGAGCATAAATGGACATCAGTGAGAATACAGTTAAGAACATCGTGAAATTGTCAAGCTAATTGATATTGGAATGGTTTTGGAGTGGAATTGAATGAGCGAGAGGAGTGAGCTTTGAATGAAATTAAAGGAATGTAACAAAATATCGCTAATTTTGTTCATTTTGAACAAAATTAGCGATATTTATTACCTCCCTTTCATAAATTTGCCATACAAATTCAATGAATTACTTTTTATGTCCATTCTGACGTTTACAATATTCAAATAAGTCAGGGAAATCGTTATTTTTTTCTAGCGATTTATTTGTAAGATATAAGAAGAAACTACTTACATTGATATTGCATATCTTGCTCCATTGAACACCCACCCTTCTGAAACACAAATATAATAAACGAGATTGTGATCTCACAAACAAAAAGGACAATTTCCACTGAACAATTATTTAGAAAAAAAAGAGACCTGCATGTAGCA
This sequence comes from Fragum whitleyi, assembly GCA_948146395.1. NCBI lineage: Eukaryota > Metazoa > Mollusca > Bivalvia > Cardiida > Cardiidae > Fragum > Fragum whitleyi. Next base: position 50,832,961 of record OX411549.1, on the reverse strand, counting down.
GAGGTCCACAACGAATTTTTTTAAAAGGGAATGGTAAGGAACGATGATGATTGAAGATTATAAACAGAGTGAAAAGACTGAAATGTTCCGACCTAGTCCGTCTGCGTAATGTGCATAGATTCAAGACAGTGGTAATTTACCGCAATTTTCGGACGGCCCTTTACCCCGACGACTATCAAGATATTATATAGAAATCTATTTTGTCTAAATATAGGCCTAGGCTCGAATCACAGTAAACAGCTAGTCTTGACATGCATTTATAATATGACCTACAGCGCGGGAGTGAAATAACCCCGTTGAATATTTTTTGAAATTACACGGGCGTTATTACACAAGTGTAATAACTATGCAAATGGGCTAAGAAAGAATAGCAACGTTATATTTTCGTTATGATAATGACGTCATAACAGATTTGCTGACGTCCTTTCGTATAAATTTCATGGAAAAACATGAATCGAGAAAATCGTATTTTTCACATTTCATCGCAAAATTCGAGTCATATCATAAACAGAATATCAAATTGTGCTCGTTCAATATCAGCCTCGTTTTTATCTGTTTATAGATGACTCGTTTAAATGAATTCGGTATTTAAGACCTCTCATTCAATATCCTAGAGCTATGTATTACATGTGGCCATCAGAATTCATTTTATAAAGAGTGCAAAGTAAAGACTCTGATGAGACCTCATATGCACATCTGGCCAGAGTAGAGTCACCCACTTCCATATGAAAAGGCTGAAGACTAATCATTGCATTTCATTGGTGTTTTAAAGAAGCACGATGACAAGTTTTGAAGAACTGCGAGACAATTTCACTATACCTTCGCTTAACCATTTCTTTTTCTCTTAAGCATAATGTTTTCTATAAATATACTCACAAAATTAATATTCGTACGAACTGTCCGTCGATTCAACGGCATGACTGGTCTAAAATTTCCCGCCATCAAAGTTCGTGGATGGTTAGGGTCACGTTGTCGAAGATTTCTTAGAGACGCCAACTGAAAAACAGATAACATGATTTTTATATTATCAACTAATTACAAGCAACCACGTTTTTATAGGGAAATGAAAGGTAGAGTTATGTCGCGGATGTTGATGGGCAACTAGCCCCACAAGTGAAACTGAATTGTGTTTCCCTGTAACATGGTGGTTACGCGATAGTCCGTTGTATGATCGGAATGTAAGTGTAAATCGTTTAATATTTTGTCGATATAATCCCGTTGAATATTTTCACATTGCACGGGTGTTATTACACTATAGAGAAGTAATTACCCAAATGAAAAGGTTTGATTTGAATTGGGAATTAACGTCGCTTTCAACAATCTCTCAGTTATATCGCGACGACTGGAGCACCTAACGATGGATTCCTGATATTTCTCACACCAGTACTACCACCACATCCCTTTCCTAGCCTCCAGTTGCTATTCCACATAGGTTTACGCCCAAATGAAAAGGAACGCTATATTATGATACCGCGAATCATAACGAATGTCATCACGTCAGTTTTGAAACGGGATTTTTGTTACGCGGAAAATGTTTATCAATAAATTACAAAATTTTCTCGATTTATCTTAAGATTGGGTTCACGTTATACATAGCAAATCAAAATTATGTTCATTTGATATGAGCCTGTTGCTTGACATTTCCAACAATTTCTAATCTGCGCCAAGCAAAGACTCTGGCCAGCCTGTGCATCCGCACAGTCTGTCCAGAATCTCCCCTTTGCACTTTATAGGTAAATCAGGTCTTAAAGTATAAAGAAAAGCAGACAATCTTTTAATCGCAATATGTGACTGTCTATGTTACTCAATTGCTGGACCTTATGCATATTTCAAATTGTTGGAAATTTTGCGCACAGACTCATACAAAATACCAATTTATTAGAATTGTGATAATATAAAAGATAAAAGCCTACTCTTTATCTGTTTACAGATGACTCGTTCAATAAATTCAGTTTTTCATGACCACTCATTCAATATCCTATATGTAACATACATTCAATGTAGCAGTGACTTTTTCTGAAACCCGAAAATGCATACTATAAGGAAATGGTTCACATCTACTTTTGCATGAAAAATATTAAAATTTAGTATACATTTAACTAGCATATAAGTACCCTTATGTTACGAGGTCGTATGTTCTGTACTTAACAGAAATGGATATTTTATTTGCATAGTTTCGAAATACATATTCAGAAAAACGGAAAGGAACACGTGCGTTTAACTATGAAATTTGATTGATTCTTAGATACATTGGTACTTGAAATATTTTAAGGTTTGGGAAAATATGGTTTGGTATTTTTTCAACGTCGCCCGTGTCTACAGGGCATGTAGGAAAATGTGAGACGGAAATGGCAGTCAGAAGACAACAAATGCCAGAAATCACCTTCATTACCGACTATTTAAGGAGAATTTCCCGCCGAATCGCATTACGTATATGATTAGCAATTTCTTTGCGAGTTTAATTGCATCCCGTCACAGGACACATTGACAAAATATGACCTACGCATAACTTAGACATTGGAATTCGAAAAGCGTATTATTAAGTTAAAATTGCGAAAGAGTGCATAACAACTTGAAAAAGACTATGTCAAAGCATTTGAAAATCTAGCTTTTATAAAAATAGTACCGCATGTCAAGCAGAGTAAGTTTTTTTCAAGCCAAGTAAGGAACAGAGTTGAGTTAGAAATCGTGCTTTGTAACAACATTAGAATATATCTTTCACTATGTTATTCCTTGTTCTTTTTGGGATAAATATCGCCATTCAAATAAAAGAAGGGGACCCCGATTATCCGGGAGTATCACCAGACCTGCGTTCAGGATTAGCAAACGGTGCAAACAGTTTTCTAATTGTACCCCGCTTTGCGATCAAGGGCAGGGTAAAACGTAGGGATTCATGTGGGGCCCAATCGAAAAAAAGTAAGTATCGACCAAAGCATTATGGCAATGTAAAGCTTAAAGACATGGAGCCTGTGTGGGACATTTCCAACACAGTCTGATCAGAGTTTTCACTACGCACTCAATTAGTAGCCAGGGGAACCATTCTTACTGTTCACAATTGAAGAACATTTTCAATGCACTGTGTGTCTGTCCAGGAAGCTCAATGTCTCTTACATCATGCACACATGAAATTGTCGGAATTGTCACGTACAGGCTCATATTTGATTTGACCTTGATGTATGCACGTTAATTTAAGATGTATGACAATAAATGATTTTAAATCAACCCTTTGACCGTGTCTTAACATTATTTTTTTATCCCCATTTTGTCATTCTTTTTGTTTACCTATTTGTACAATTGTAGGTAAAATAGTACATGTAACTCAGGGAAATTCAGTCTCTTAAGGACATTTTGCTCAAAAGAATAAATGACCCATCAGTAAGAAATGCTATGTTCTGTCACTGATTTTTTTTGCCGAGAGCATGCTTTGGCGTCCATGTGCATTCATATAGTTGTTTCTGTTATTTGTATATAAGTGCGTGTATGTGTAAAAGTGTATGCTTGTGAGAGAGTGTTTATAAGATAAGGTGGTTGAAATTAAACATTTATATGAGCCGCTGAATTCAGACGTGAATATGAATCATTATCATATTCGTATTAATGTTATTTTAATTCAAAATGCATACATTGTACTGCGTGTTATGAAAAAATCTCCAAACTTTGTAGGTATTAAGTTTTAATATCAGTATGTTTTTTTATTATAAATTTGCCAATAACTGTTGATTTGTAGAAACATTTACATGTTTAGAATTCAGGTTCATTTTTTCTTCTCCTTGTAAATACGATGTAATATATCGAAGGTTTAGTGCAAGACAGTACTAAGTATATATACAGTGTATATACATTTAGTACAGTCTTGCGCCAAATCCTCGATAGGTATCAGTAATCCATCATGCCATGTTCCATGTGATGGATGAAGCAAGTATAATTAGTCAGTTCCACGAGGACATTGTACTTCTACCATACAGCCAATTGTACTGTTAAACAGAAGAGATGGATGGGGGATCGGTGTAATCAATTTCATGGATCTGACACCTTATAATGGCACCGAAGATGATTCCAATTGTCTCTATTCAACATGTCACAATGTTATTCTTTGTATACAGTGAGAAAAACATGAAACTAATACGACAATAATTTCTGAATCATTTCGAAAAGAAATCGGATATTTGTAATGAGCGAGTTTTCAGTGATATAAAAAGAAGTATTTAAATATCGCTAATTTGATAAAATTTAATGTCACGGAAGATGTTCTGACCTGCGTTCAATATCACCAAACGGTGCAAAGCGGGATATAATTGGAAAACTGTTTGCACCGTTCGGTGATCCTGAAAGCAGGGCAGTTTCTTCCGGTTGATAAAATTAACATACAACTTCGATACGTATAGGATCTGTCATGAAATTTTGTTTGAGACAAGATGATTTCAACCGAGTGTAGTAAAGAATATTTATAAATCAAGCCTTGGCGAGCTTAATAACTTTTCTATTCTAGACGAGGTTAAGATCAGCTCGTCTCGAACAAAATTGAGTAACTGATTCCTTTTCTCTCATTAAAAATCTTTATACGTATAAAACACATTTTTTTGAAGGCCCAGATGGCAGAAATACTGCGAAAACGTGCGTAAAATGACTTCGTGATGGCGTCATTTAGTATGTGATCTTTCACATGTGTAATGCAAGTTGAATGATTTTGGAATGGTTCTGGAATGAAATTGAATAAGTTTGATGAGAATTTTTTGTGTGAAATTAGAGGAACATAACCCAATATCGCTAATTTTGTGAACAAAATTATCGATATTTATTACCTCCCTTTAATAAGATATGTCTATAAGTTCAATAAATAGCAACCTATTTCTTAAAAAACTGATCAGACACTTATAATTTCAATTATGCCAGTGAAATCGCGATTTTGTCTAGCTATATTTTAGTTTGAATGCAGTTGTTGATCTTATCTTTTTCGTGGTGTTGGAGCGTTTCTGAATGAGTTGTGTGAGTGTTTGGGGTGAATGATTGGAACGCTGAGCGAGTGATTTTGAATGGTTTTGGTCGAGACGAATGTCAATAAATGTTGTTAATGTACAAGAATATATCTGATGGCTGTTCGTTAAAGCCTTCGTCCGTGTTCGTGAAAATTTCCGAAACACAAGACAATGTTCCTAGACGACTATGTTCACAAAAAACTAGACTTTTATTCTAAAAATACAAGCTTGAACTTGTCATTCCAACATTTGGTAACGCAAATGATAAAGACGCGATGATCTGAATATAGGTCTAACTTGATAAATATTTATGACCCGCAACATTTTGGACACAGATTTAAATACTGCTCCTTTGCAGTATTTCACGTGACCAAAATCTCATTTATACGGCAGATTATGCGTTTGACGAAAAAAGCCGCCGTTTGTCGATTGGTTTGAATTTATATGTAACTCATCTTTCATAAGACTAAATCAAGAAAAAAAATAGTCAAAGAATATTCACAAACTGGGGATTTAAGGAAGACAAGGGAAGCTTTGTGAGAAAAAAATGTGTCTCTTGACGGAAGAATCAGCTGCTTCCAAATTTATAGCTAACAACATCTTTAAATTGACATCCATCTCGATCAAAACGATTTGAAAGCACTCGCTCAGCCCTCATTCATTTATTCCAAACACTTTCTCAAACGAATTAAAAAACGCTACAAACTCACTAAAAGATAGTACAAAAACTTGATTCAAATAAATAAAGCTAGAAAAAAATCTCGATTTCAATAATATAATTCAAATTGTAAGCGTCTGATAGATTCTTGGAGAAATATGAAGCTATTTATAGAACATATAGGCATATTTTATTCAAGGGGTGTTATAAATATCGCTAATTTTGTTCATCCTGAACAAAATTCGCGATATTGGATCACCTCCTATTTAATTCACTAAAAACTCGCTCCACGCACTCATTCAATTTCATTCCAAAACCATTCACCTTGTCAAATTCACGATGATGTTAACTGTTTGCTAGCGGATGAAATCATTTTTCGAGCGTCTTAAATGATTTGAGTGAGTGGAAGAAATGCTGGGAATTAGGAGCTTAGAGAGCAATTTGGAACGAATTGGAGAGTGATCGGCGTTACTTTCATGATGTAATTTACTGAAATTGATAGGGCTGGCACCCTATAATTGCAGCGTAAATAATTTATATGTCTCTATTGAACATGTCATATTCATATTCTATTGATACATTCATTATAATGTAGTTATACACTTCAGTCTTTTCCACTGCGTTCATTTACCAAATTATTTAGATTGGACAGTTATGAGCTCTCATACCTTGCCATTTTAATACCTCAGATTCATGTACGATAACTGGTTTTCATGTTCAAAATTTTAAAATACATAATATCTAAGAAACAGATATTTTCATGTTGTTTTTTTTTAAAAAAAAAGGTTTCCCCTGTGCTTACCTTATTCAAATATATTCGACTGCACAGAATGTTTTATTACCAATGATGATTTACAAAACAAAGAATAATTGCAGACCTACCACGCATGTTTTACGTAAGATTTATTTTCATAGTGAACATTAATCTAATATACCGAATAGTAGTTCATGATTTCTCTAATTTCGTCGTAATGACAAAATCATTTTGCTTGAAAGACAAACCTATCTGTATGATTCTCTAGGCTCACGAATTTGAAATTCTATGAAATAATGAACGATTTTGTTTTTCTAGAAATATTCCAGTCTCTATTTAGCGCAATTAGTTTTACAGATAAAGATTCTTTGTTTCAAATTCAATTGAGAGATGGAGATAGTTTCATACCAAAATGAAAAGAAATAGGGGATTTTTTTTCAGTAAAAGATAGACCTATCTTTCATTTGCTGAATATATATCGATCTTACACGAACAAAATGATTGTTCTATTTGTTAAATACGAGGGACGAAATTTCATTTTTTTTTTTTTTTTTACAAATTAACTTCAGGCGCTTGATTGTGACTTCTATGCAACGCAAAGGCGATACGTTTATTGGGCGCCGCTTGTAAAATGTCAATTAGGGTAAAATGAAGGAAAGTGGAGAATGATTTTGTGGGAATTTCACTAGTTTTGTAACGAGATCATAAAGCGATAATCTACCAATATTTCTCAATAATCCCTAAAAAATACATTGTATTCTATACAATGCAATTTCAGCAATCAAGCAAAATAGGGACACATTTACCAGTTTATGGACACATTTATTACAGTACTATTTTAATGGTAAGCATACAATGCAAGTAATATTGTTTTTCATCTCAAACAGGTGCATGTATGAAAATATTTTTCAGCCAATGAGACTGAATGATTTCTGATAAAAAAAATCAAATTGCCGCGCATATACGAGTAGTGGAAATACGTCACTCAAAATGCCAGAGGTCGAGAAAAGAGGACTTACGGCCAGTCTTAAATCTTTATTGCCTATTGCAACTTTTAGTATATATAATTATTGTGAGAACTCATTCAATGCTTTTAAGCTTGAGAATAAAATTACAGTTTCTGTAAGTATTTTCGAAATTACAGACTATTGACCCAGTCTCGACTTGTAAATATTTAGTACCAGACAAAATCTACTTAATTTTTGCTGCTGCCACTCAATTTCAATTAAGTTGTCCGATAAAACGTTTTCTTGATATAATGTTGTAATATGTCTCAGACATGCCTGTAATTCTGTCGATGAAATGTCAGATGGTTTCTTGCTACGTAGGACTGTTTTCGTTTGAATTTATTTACAGAAGAGATAGATGTTCGATCAAAACGATAAAGATATTAAATTATTGTTACAAATAAATCAGATGTGTCGATGCTGGACAATATATTTTCATTTTGAAGTTACAATTTAAGAAGAAAGTTGACCCACCACGCAAAAGAAAAAAAAAAAAGAAATTGGGTCCATCATAGATCAACCAGAGGTCACATTCCAAAAGTTCTTTCACAAGAAGGTAGACTTTTCATTCTAGATTCAGCAAATAAGAAAAGTGCGAAAAGTTTCGACCAAGGTCAGTCTGCGCAATCCGCGCAGTCTGACAAGGGTCGACACTTTACGCACTACCCAGATGGTCCCTTTTCGCGTAACGGGTCACAAATAAGAACGCTGCAAGGGACTGGTACTCCTGCCCTGTGTTCAGGATCACAAAACAATGCAAACGGTTTCCAATTGTACCCCGCTTTCACGTGCGCTCGCGTGCAAAGTGGGGAAAAATTGGAAAACAAATTGCAAGATTTTGTGATCCTGAACGCAGATCTTGGCTTTGAGGATTCAAAAACAGCCAAGCTACAAACTAAAAATAAGTTAACGGTTGATTGATATACCTCTTCGCGTAACTTTTTATAGTAATTCTTTGGCATTTTTTTCTTTCACTTATAATTTATTTACTGGCATTTTCAATCCTTGTTGATCGTTCGTCGTTATTTACTATGATTCTTTCATATAACCATCGTTTTGCTAACAAAGTCCTTACCAAAAATAAACCTTTGTTTGGCCCAATTGCTATACAAAAACTTAGTTGTAACTTCGGGATTAACCATAATAGTCCGTTAAATATTTTTTTGAAAAATAGTTTGATTGTAGTACAGGAAAACCAGATGTCGCATTTCAAAAATTATTACATAGTAAGGAACATTGATTTTTCTAGAATCAGAAAATTAGCAAAGAGCGAAAAGTGTCACCCTAGCCAGTCTGCGCAGTCCGCGCAGTCTGACTAGGGTCAACACTTTACGCACTTCCCAGATGATCCCTTTTCGCCTGACGGGTCACAGGTATCATAACATTGTTTATTATCCCCGATGTTTCTACAAAACTTAAGTTATGAAATTGGGCCCAGTTTAGACACCATGCTGTCCGATGAATCACGTGTGTAAGAATAGAAAGTAAAGGCAAAGAACAGACTATGTTTATGCATGCAGTCTCTGTAATTTCAAGAATATTCCGGTCCTTATTCTCTAAAAAAATGAAAGTGTAAATTGGAAAACAAGAAACCATCTGTTCCCAACCAATTGTTGTCCTTTTATAATTACGTTAATTTAACCTTGGGATTTGGTATTTTTCTGTTGACCTTTTCAGATGGGCTTAAAGCATTTTTGCTACCCTTGGAACCGGAGGGACACGACTGTTTAACTCACAGGAGTGAGTTTGTGTCACATACGATTACGAAGAATATATTTGACCAGAAGACAAGCCTAAAGATGGGATCTAAAAACAACAGATTACCTATTTTCTTATTTATGAATCATAATTCCATGTAATTGTTAAGATTTGATGTCGTAATTTCACGACAACCCTTCGTAATATAGCGTCAATGCAAGGGTAACAATCTATGTCATAGAGATCGTCACCGGACACTTGTATTTTTATCACCCCCCACCCCCACCCCCCCACCCCGTGAAAGAGACGTCGGTCTGTCAGGCGGTCGGTAATTGATTTCAGTCAAAATCACACACATAATTATCAAAAATCAGAGAATCAGAGATGTCCATTTTAAATCTGGTTTATCACTTTTAACAGAGTTTTAACTTTAGGGTCCATGTATGAAAAATTAAGTGGTTCTGTCTATAGCTTTTCTGTATTCGCTCAATTTTTCATCAACTACTGGACTGATTTTATCAATAATAATAATAATAATAATAATAATAATGATAATAATAATAATAATAATAATAATAATAATAATAATAATAATAATAATAATAATAATAATAATAATAATAATAATAATAATAATAATAATAATAATAATAATAAAATGATAATAATAATATAAAATATATCAATAACAAGCTGGGACGTGGGATTTGAGTGACGGTTCATTGAATTTTAACAGGAATGCATTCCTCGGATGCCCGCCCAATTTCTCAGCAAGTAATTGACGGATTTGATTTAAACTTTACAAAACAGACTCATGAACAGTCTGAGAGGTGCATACATATGAACATAATATTTGGTTGCTGTCCATTGTCTTTCGGCAGAATTACGGCCCTTATCTTTGTGGCGGAAAAAAAACTGTCTCAATTTCTAATCGACTAACAGGCAGATTTTATTTGACCTTCAAACATGATTCAGCTTATAGATGTTATTTAAAACCTTATGGATTAAAATGGTAATTTGGTATCTAAAAACAAAACATTTCAAAATAGTTTAAAGTGTAAACCACTTTAGAGCTGACCGGGTAACCGTTAATTACCCTACATACTTTTTCGAGATCTGTTGATGGTATTTCCATCAATTTACTACGAGAGTGAACGGAAATCTTCCATCGAAGCTCTGAACTTGAATCGAATTGATGACATTAATTATTTTTCATAATTCATCGGGACCTTCATTTAAGTAATTTGACTTGTATACCTTCAACGCAAGATAACGCTTTCGTCATATAGATTAACACACAACCGTAAGTGGTGACTTCTTTTATTCACACTTCACGCTTCACACTTCAAAGATATTTTCTTTGAAATTAGAACTCTGAAGCGTGAACTGGTGGTGACATTTCTTAAATTCAAACTTCAAACTTCACACTTCAAACATAATATCTTTGAAACGTGAACTGTGAACATTGAAGTGTGAACTATAAAGTGTTAACTGTGAAGTGTGAACTATAAAGTATGAAGTGCGAACTTTGAAGTGTGAACTGTGAAGAGTGAAGATTAAAGTGTGAACTTTGAAGTGTGAAATTTGAAGTGTGTAGTGTGAGGTGTGAAGTTTGAAGTGTGAACTTTGATGCGTGAACTGTGGAGTGTGAAGTTTTAAGTGTGAGGTTTGATGTATTAACTGTGAAGTGTGAAGTGCGAACTATTTAGTGTGAAGTTGAAATGTGAACTGTAAAATGGTGGTGACATTTCTTAAATTCAAACTTCGAACTTCACACTTCAAACACAATATATTTCAAGCATGAACTGTGAACATTGAACTTTGAAGTGTGGACCATGAAGTGTGAATTTTGAAGTGTGAACTGTGAAGTGTGAAATTTGAAATATGAAGTTTGAAGGGTGCAGTGTGGACTATTAAGTTTGAAGTGTGAAGTTTCAAGAGTGAACTTTGAAAATTGAAGTGTGAATTGTGAACTTTGAAGTGAGAAGTTTGAAGTGTGAACTGTGAAATGGTGGTGATATTTCTTAAATTCAAAATTCGAACTTCACACTTCAAACACAATATCTTTTAAGCGTGAACTGTGAACATTAAACTTTGAAGTGTGAACCGTGAAGTGTGAATTTTGAAGTGTGAAGTATGAACTTTGAAAAAATGACATTTGAAGTGTGAAGTATGAAGTTTGAAGTGTGAAGTTTCAAGAGTGAACTTTGAAGTCTATTGTGTGAATTATGAACTATGACGTGAGAAGGTTGAATGTGAAGTGTGAAGTTTGATGTGTGAAGTTTGAAATGTAAAGTTTGAAGTTTAAAATGTGAACTTTGAGCTGGGAAGTTTATATATATGGAATTTTTCAACATCACAGTTAACAGTTCACACTTCACATTTCAAAGTTCACACTTCAAACTTCACTTTCACACTTCAAACTTCACTTTCACACTTCAAAATTTACACTTCAAACTTAACACCTCACACTTCCACTTCACATTTCAAGATCATATGTTTGATGTTTAAAGCGTGATTTAAATAAAAGAAGTCACCACCGTCCTTCGTATTTTTAGTATATAAATAATACACGTATACTCTTAACAAACCCAATAAAATGTAATACTATATTTCACTAAGCTTAAACGTTTTTTTTTTGTTGTAGTTGTTGTTGTTAAAAATTAGCACCTTGTTTTATAAAATATCAAAATCTTCAAAACCACAAAACTTTCGATGGAAACAACACCAATTAATCAAAAAAGGCACAAGAAGAGTGACTTTCCCTTCATATGGCAATTAATAAATTGGTCCTGTTATATAAACTTGCGACGTCCAGCCATCATCGTTAAAATAAGAATTGTAAACATGTGTCCGTCACATAGAAACGTGACGATTAGCCATCAAATTCCCTTCTGTTGAAGGTGCATTTAAGAGATGAAGAGAGTATTTGTTGATATCATGAAGGTAAGAAACTTAAAATCTAATCACGCTGTATGAATACGCGAAGCGGATTCATACACGTTTGCGATTAGGATTTTAGTTTCATACCTCCATGTAATCAACAAAAAGTCTCTTCATATGTTAAAAATTAATTTCTTGGATCAAGAATGTAAAGATTTGCCCTCAATTACATGGATTATTTATGTGACTACTTTCTTCGAAAGCTTGAAAAAAACATTTCGTTATCAAAATTGTGTTCATTGAGTAATGTAAACAATTTTTCAGCCACTAAGAATGAATACGCGATTCTTTGTGAACACAACTGGAATTCAATTATACACGCATAACCTTATGTGTTATCCTTAATAGCCAAACCCTTGATTCTGCAGAGATTATTTGAGTGTTTCCTTCCTTTTATTTTCAATTAACAAGAATATTTATCTTGTCGCTGGATTCAATATCTTATATCTTGCGGTAATTACACTATTTAAATTCATTTAGAAGATTACCTCGCCGTATTATTCCACAGAGAAATCGTCTAAATAGAATGAACGCCTAGTCGATATTTTAAATGGATTTTTAATGGTTCAACAAATAAAAATATTCCGGAAAATGAAGGTTATCTTTCGACGAATTGATAAAGGCACGTGGGACACATGCATGTTCCATAAACGTGCATACCACGTCGATATTTCATAATATGAGATTTTATGACCTTAAAAAAACATTCATTTGAAATGGATAGATTGATTCTAAAATTTAATCACACTTTTTTTATGATAACTGGAAATGCATAGGCGTATCTAGGACTTTGAAATTTATACGCACTCAGAAGACGTCAACTAAAGAATATATAGGATAAAGGCGATATGTGGATTGTGACAAAAGACGAATGCCCTCCATCCGCTCCCCTTTTCTATAAGTTGAGCGTTCGTGAATAATCAAAACATAGTAACTACAGCTTGAATAAGCTGTAGTTTCGATGTTATGATCATTCACGAACGATATTTTTCAACAGATGATTATTTCTTTTACGCACTTGCGTAAATTGCGTAATGGGAGCTACGCCCTTGAAATGTATACCGTCACACAAAAAGACCATCTGGGAAGTAACGCGTATGCAATGGTTTGCAAAATAAACTATATTTGAGACGAAAATGACCGAATTTATCCTCATTTGTTTCAAACACGCTATATTCAATTCCTATGCGCATTTATAGTTGCTAGATTAAATATCATATATCTTGGGGTAATTATGCAATTTGAATTCATTTTACAGATTAGTTCCCACTTTTATTCCTTTGAGAAATTATTTAAATAAGAGAAATGGGATCGTAATAGTAAACTGATTTTGAATGAGGGAAAAGATATCGGAATTTAATTCTTTATCATGAATAAAAATATTGTATAATGTGATCTGTAGAACTGGAGGAAATAAAATGACGTCATTTTTCAAACGGCGTTCACATGTAATACGTTATTTCTATCTTAGATCCGCATATTGTTAAGTATAAAATATTTTTTGAATCCTCCGTCATGGATTACAAGTTTATAAATCTCGTCCTTCAAAACTCGATAAAGACTCGTTCTTTCCTATTTGAGAGGGAACAACTGTCTAAAAGCGACTCATTTGGGGTCACATGATCTCTCTATCTAACATCATTTAAACATAACATAACATAACATAACACATTCTTTATTTGGCATTAAATACAAAACATATTTTGAGCCAAAATTTAACATTTTAGAAGTGGAAATGTACATGTATGTGGAGATATCAATGATTGAGAAGAGATACAATTCTTTGATTTTATATGATTGGTTAGCAAGAGTAAAACAAATTGTTATTATACCGTTTTGCCATGATGATTTATTGATTTGTAGGCAACTCAGTGTAAGCTGGAGTAGAAACAAACTTCGCATCTCAAGCACATATACCGCATATTTTTGAAGATGCGGTCTATATACCTCAAAGGCGAAGTTTTGTTTTGCATGGAATTTTAGCCATTGGAGTCAAAATCGAAATTATTTTTATTCAAATATAATTTCAGTCTTATCTATTCGACAAAATTTCCTATCGGTTTGCCTCAGAATTAACGTAAACACAAGTCATCTCGCTTGAGGTGTATTTACGGGCCGTCGGAAAGAAATCGGGTTTAGTCAAGAAACGAAAAAAGTACACTTGTTAGATCAGTGTTGAGGCGGTGGTTTGTTCCACACATCACGTGATCGCACTTTTAGTGAATGCGTAGTCACGAGGTTTCTAATCAGAACCGAATATGCTCGCATATTGACGATGGGTCAATTGTTATACGAATATGTCCGATTTGTTAAAGAAATATCGTTATTATTAATATTATTATTAACATTATAATCATTATTATTATTGTGTAAATGGTACTCTTATGTTCGCGTTGTTTGTTTGTTTTTTGGTGCTTTAGTTACTAGTTTTCGATGTGAAATTTTTTGCGGTTTTGTTTGTCGAAGTCGCTTATCATCATTTGCGGATTTTTTTCTGAATCGGTTTCTTTTCTAATTTTAAAAGCTCGATGTATAAAATTTGCTAGTTTAACGATGGTTGTTTTGGATTTTGAAGATAACAAAGCTTGAAATTTTTGTTTTGTAGGCCATGTATAATAGTATTTTGATATGTATGTTTCTCGGAGCGTTTTATATTTTGGGCAAATTAAGAGCATGTGATATTCTGATTCTATAGTATTCAATGTACAATGGATGCATTTTCTATCAGTTAGATCAATGTTGTTGTGTCTCCCGTTTTCAATTGCTAAATAGTGTGAAGATATTCTGAATTTCGTCAATGCAAGTTTATGTTGATCGTTGTTTATGAAGTTTAGATACTCCTCTTGGTTAAGGTCGTGTTTAATATTACTGTATACAGATAGTCTGTTGGAGTTATTTATTTTAGCATACCAATTTTGTTTATAAATATCAACGGTTCGTTGTTTTATCATTGAGCTTTGTTCCTTTGTAATTCGTTGGTTTTCCCATATGTACATCGTTCCGCTTTTGCTTAATAATGATTTGATATGAGAAGCCCAGTTCAGGCCGTTGTAGTTGATGTTGTTATCTGCATCATTTTTTAACATGTTGTAAATAGATTTGAGTATTATATTATCGGTTGAAATGATATTTTTCCAATATTTAATCATGATGAGTTTTCGTTGGATTTGCATAGGGAACCTTCCTGTTTCGCCATATAGCGCTTCTAAATTTGTTGAGCGTTTAACTCTTAATAATTTTCTTAAAAATTTACAATGTATTACCTCAACAGATTTTGCTTCGTTGTATCCCCAAACGGCTGCACTGTAATTTAAAACTGATGATACAAGAGAATCTAATAGTTTAATTTTTTCTTTGATGTCTAAACTCAGCTGATTCATTGTGACAAAAAGGTTATGAAGAGAAAACGATGCTTTTTGCGCTGTTTTTCTCTGGGAACGGTACCATTTACCATTTTTAAAAAAGTGTATGCCCAGATATTTGAAGTCTGGCACTATTTCAAGATTTGAATCGTTTAGTTTAAAGTCGTAATGGCTATGTCTGCCTTGTTCAAAAATCATCACTTTTGATTTGCCTGTATTTATCTTAAGTCCCCATCTTTGACAATATTGTTCAAGGTCATTAAGCATTGATTGTAGAGCGGTTGGTGATTGTGCAAATAGAACGGTGTCGTCTGCAAATAGAAGAATGAATATTTTTAGGACTTCGGTTGTAAATATACCGTCGAGATTTGTATTAATGTTGTTTGAAATGTCATTAATGAAGTACAGAAAGAGCAGGCTGGAATTTGGATCGCCTTGTTTCACTCCAATATGGGAATCAAAATATGGGGTTAGTTTTTCATTATGACGTATGCACGTTTTTACGACATTGTACATGGATTGGAGATTATTTACCATTTTAGAGCTTACGTTTTCTTGTATCAATTTGAGCCACAGATTGGTCCTGTCTATTTTATCGAAAGCCTTTTCGAAGTCTTTGAAAGCGCAGTATAGTTTTTTCTTTGAGCTTAACGTTTTCGCTATGATAGAATGAAGGATAAAAATGCAGTCTGTTGTGGATTTCTTCTTTTGAAAACCGAATTGATTTTGATTGATTTTTTCTTTGTCTTCTGACCATTTGGTAAGTCTGTTTACAAGAACTTGGGAGTAAATTTTACTAAATATGTTGATTAATGTAATTCCCCTGTAATTGTTTGGGTTTGTCGGGTCTCCACCTTTGAAAAGCGGAACTATTATCCCTTGATATATTATTATATTATATACTATTATACCCCATGATTTTGGGTATTCTGCGTTTGAGTAAAGTCTATTAAATAATTTATGGATAAACCCAGCTACATGGTTATAAGCTGCTTTGAATATTTCTGCGATTAGCTTATCTTCGCCGCTACTTTTGTTGTTATTTTGTGAAAAAATGGCATTTTTTATTTCTTCGCTAATTTCAGAGTCTAAGAATTCGTCCAATTGTTGAGTATTGTTTAAATTGTTGTTATTGTGACTATTATCATCTTTATCTATTGTATTAAGATTTTTGAAATGATTTAAGAGTTCATTGTCGCCAATTTTATATGATGCGCGATGTTCAATGATCACAGCACCACAATGTCAACCTTTTCATATATATTGAGTCCTTCAAAATAATTACGTCCCGAACAAAGTTTTAAGGAGAATTCCTTCATGTTCTCTGATCGAACAATAGAGTGTGCGTAGTAATGCCACAGTGCATGAAAGGAGTCATTAATGCCTACGGTTAAAAACATCGCGAAATTGACCAGATGAAGGATTTGGGTATGAAATCAAATGAGTGTGTGGAGCGAGTTTTGAGTGAAATGCAAGGAAGGTATCAAGTATCGCCAATTTTGCTCAAAATGAACAAAATTAGCTTTATTTTTACCTCCCTTTAATAAAACATACACATTTTTTGTTCGTGTGTCTTCACACAAAATAAGACACTATAAAAATCCAAACCAGCCAATTTTAAATTTTGATTTGAATTTAATGTTGATCGTCTTGGTCGATTTCGTAATTTCAGAGCTTTTTTGATTGATTTTAAGAATGAATTAATTGAGCGCTGTGTGAGCGATTTAAAATGGTTTTGATTGGAATGACAGTATATTTCACGATAGCTGTAGTACTTGTGAAGTTGTCGAGATTTTTGCAGTAAAACGAAATAAGAATGTTCAATCCTTAATTAAATTCAACTTTATTGTTACGCGACCTTCTATTCGGAACAATTTTCGACGAAGTAAACGAATTATCCTCGAGAGATTGGAAATGGCCCAGGTGCTTTTTGCTTGCCTTTTTTTGTGTGTGCATTTGTATGCGTGTACGTGTGTGTTTTTGTGCGCGCACAGAGCAAAGACTCTTGCCATTATGCGCTTGGTCGGCTGGTCGGTCTATCGATAGAAAGAGCGATCGATAGATAGATAGATAGATAGATAGATAGATAGATAGATAGATAGATAGATAGATAGATAGATAGATAGATAGATAAATAGAAAGATAGATAGATAGATAGATAGATAGATAGACAGATAGACAGATAGATAGATAGATAGATAGATAGATAGATAGATAGATAGATAGATAGATAGATAGATAGATAGATAGATAGATAGATAGATAGATAGATAGATAGATAGATAGATAGATAGATAGATAGATAGATAGATAGATAGATAGATAGATAGATAGATAGATAGATAGATAGATAGATAGATAGATAGATAGATAGATAGATAGATAGATAGATAGATAGATAGATAGATAGATAGATAGATAGATAGATAGATGGATAGATTTTGGAAAGTTCGCACAGAGATCATCGGTTTATCAATCAAGATACTATGGTTTGACCGAAGTAAGAAGTTTTGTATGTGCATTTGCGTTTATTCATCGTGGGTACCGTAGCATATGCCCATGTGAGCGATGCCCCCGGAAGACGGTAAGTTGTAACGGGGGATAGTGTACGGATATATGACGAAACTTCTACCGAGATCCGCCATGCATGGCTCTTTAACGTGCTCGGTGTAAAGCACCGTCACACGGGAACTCGGTTAAATGTCTCATCAGAAAGATAATGAGCTGTGTTAGTGTGCCATCCCGGAATCGAACCCAAACGACCGGCTTTAAATTATTTTGAAGTCAGGTGCTCTTCTGACTGAGTCGCCAAATCGGGCCAAATTTTTTTTATATAGTAATGCAATAATAAAAACTGATGTTTTTATCTTTAATTAAAAAAAAAAACATTATGATATTTACGATTGCACTATTAGCCCCCTCCGGCGACAACTGGAGCAGTTCTTTCACAAAAATGACAAGGACAAAAGTCATTACAGCGCCATCATAGAAATGTTTTGAATGAAATTAAAGGGAGGTAAATTATCGATAATTTTGTTCAAGATAAACGAAATTTGCGACACGCATTACATCCCTTTCATAGAAATATACATGCTAGTTCTATAAATATATTTCTTTACCAGTCAGACACTTTCAAATTAAAACAAGACAGAGAAATGTGGTATTTTGTCGAGGGATTTGTATGCAGCTGTTGAGCGTTTGTAATGATTTTGGAGCGTTTTTGAATGGTCAGGGTGAGGATTTGGAATGAAGAAATGGAATGTTGAAAGGGTGCTTTAGAATGGTTTGGATCGGAGTAAATGTCAATTTAACGATGTTGTTAATTGAAAACATTTGTGAACCGTCACGCGAAAAGGGACCATCCGGGAATTCGGTAAAATGAATTATTGAAAAAGAGATTTGATCCACAATAGGTCAACCAGAAGTCGCATTCCAAAGTTTTTTTCACTTGAAGGTAGATTATTCATTCTAGATTCGGAGAAAAGCAAAGTTTGAAAAGTTTCGACCCTAGTCAGTCTGCGCAATCCGCGCAGCCTGACAAGGGTCGACGTTTTACGCACTACCAAGATGGTCCCTTTTCGCGTGACGGGTCACATTTATAAAAAATATGTCCAAACCAGCGCTGCGTTAAGAATGACAAAATGGTGCAAACAGTTTGCAAATGTTAACCCGCTATGCACGCTCACTTGCGTGCAAAGCGGGGTACACTTTGCATGTTTTTGCCTCGTTTTATCATCGTGAACGCAGGGCAGATAAAAGATTCTTTTGGAATACCATCAGAGACATTGTGAAGGCAAGTTATGACAGGAAATTAAAATGGTTTGAAAACAGAAAATGGTAATCTAGGTTTAGTTTGCATGCGGGAGCGATAATTCCGGGGTTTTGTAATCTTCTCGTCTTTCCGCGAACTACTAATTAGAATTAAGTGCATCTTACTACTTGATGTTCGTAAAGTAACGGCATTCAACAACATTCTTTGAAATAACACAACTGAAGTTGATACAAATTTTGTTGTAGGCGTCAATACATCCTTCTTCATGTTTTGCAATTTCAACTACAAATATAAAATATAATAACAGACATGAATTTGACCCGTCAAGCGAAAGGGGACTATTTGGATACTGAGTAAATTTTCGACCCTAGTGAGACTGCGCAATCTTCTAGATCTATAAGTACACTTCTTTTCAATGGCGGATTCATGATTTCTGTAAAAGGGGTTCGAACATACTTATTCGAACAGGGTTTTAAGGGGCGTAGTATTCGCAAATTCGTTTGTGATTCGCAAATAAGTTGCTTTCAAACTATCTGATGTAAGTCCATACGACCCTCTGGAAATCAACATCAGCAAAGAATTGAAGACTGTTTCAAACAGTCTTCAATTCCCTTCTGAAGTTGATATTCAAAGATACATAATTACTGAAATGCGACCCCCCCCCCCGTCCAGTTTACATCTCCTTGAATCATTTTATTATGTCTATATTATGGAGTTCCGCTAAAACTTTTTTGAGAGATGATCACAAATACGAACGTTCTGTGCTAGCTGGTCATGAATATAGCTTAGGTTAGACAGGCTAAATGTTCCTTTTTCCTCGATGAAGCGCATTTCTACATGTCTGTATTTGGTTAATTTTTTTCAGTATTCAGATGATCACTCCAAATGTTTTTGACAGACCTTCGTGTCAGGTCATTACCAAATGAATTTTCTTGCTTCCTCTAATCCTTGTATACATGCTTGATGTTTAAAAAGAGTTCCATAATTAAAAAAGAAAACAGATAAAAAAGCAAACACTTTTTAGGGCCCATGAGAATTACTTCAGAGTGAATCTCAAAGCAGAGAGCTACAGTTAACAACATCGTGGAATTGGCAAGGTGAATGATTTGGGAATTATTTTGGAATGAAATTGAATGAGTTCTGGAGTGAGGTTTGAGTGAAAATAATTGGAGGTAATCAAATATCATCAATTTTGTTCAAGATTAACAAAAAAATAGCGATATTTATAACCTCCCTATTTCTTTGAGAACCTATCAGACGCGTAGAATTTCAATAATTTATAATTAGTGAAACTACGATTAGTTTTAGCTATATTTATTTTGAATGTAGTTTTTGAACTTATATTTTTACCGATTTTTGAACGTTTTTGATTGGTTTGAGTGAGTGTTTGGAATGAATGAACTGAGCGCTGAGTGAGCGAATAAGAACGGTTTTAATTGAGATGAATATCAATTTCACGATGTTATTAATATACTACTGATGGAATAAATAAGATCTTTATTTGATTATTTCAGATATATTTTCACAAAACTTGAACGTGTAGAAATTTAGGGTGACATTTCGTCCCTTTACCGGAATCTGTATTAAACTAGACGAGTCACATATCTTTAATGAAATGCGAAATGGGATTGGACAAGCCTCTTTTCAGAAAACTATGAGAACTATTTTAGGGTACGGTTGCCAAGGCTTGATAGAATACTTTAAGATCTCGGTATGAATTGCCTGTAAAGTAAACAGCACCTACGTGTAGACACATGTCAAATTTTGCTTAAAGTCATAACAATTAATCTAAGAAGATATGAGTATTTTTATCCGTCTTTATGATATAGCCTACGTCGCGGGAGAGAAATACTCCCGTTGATTATCTTTTATGTTACACAGGTGTTATTACATTAGTGGAATAACTATATGCAAATGAGCTTAGAGCTGATATCGACGTTATATTTTCGGTGTGAAAATGACGTCATGATGCATTTGATCACATTATTTCGCAAACGGCGTTAAATGTTTCACGGGAAAAGTTGAATGGATAAAATTCTCGAATTTCCTCGTTTTATAGCTAAAATTCATGTCATATAATTAATAGAATTATAAAACATGATCTCATTAAATACCAAATTTATTAAACTTGTCATCTAAAACGGATAAAAACTCGGCGTAGCCTTGTTTTTATCTGTTCATAGATGACTCGTATGATAAATTTGGTATGCAATGGTCACTCATTTTCCTCTATTTATGAAATGGACTAATAAATTAAAGTCAACCATCAGGCGAAAGGGGACTATCTGTGAACTCCATTGAATTAAAAAAGAAAATATGAAAAGTGAATAGTGCCAGAAGAGATCAACCAGATGTCGGATTTCAAAAATGTTCATACTGGAAGAATGATTGATCATTCTAGATTCAGAAAATATAACAAGAACGAAAAGTTTCGACCCTTGACAGCCTGCGCATTTCGCGTAGTCTTACAAGGGTCGAGACTTTACGCACTAGCCTTATGGTCCCTCTTTCGAGGGACAGGTCCACATATACATTAATAAGTAACATTAAAAGTTATTGATGACTTACCTGACTCTTTGTGACAGTGAGCGGTTTATTTAGGATCACCCAGGTAACGGTTTCCTGGCAACCGGGCTGGGTAAAAGAGCCTTCGTATGTGATGTAATTATCTATATTAGGAAGTATGTTAACAATACTGATATTCTTTAGTCGGGCTCTTTGGCCTAGAAGAGAAAAAAGAAAGAGCATTTATTTCATATATGATTTTAATTACTTTATTTTTTCGTCTAGCCATTTTTATAATGTATTTATCTATTCATCGATTTATTTTAATACTGATCTTTATAAGTTAGGCTCTTCGTCCTACAAAAATAGATAGAACCGAAGATATTTATATAAATTCTATTTTACTGATATTCTTTTGTCAGATTCTTCATTCTGTAGGAGAAAAATGTCTAAAGACAACATAGATTTTAAAGTATTTTTTAAATTCTTAGATGCTTATAAGTATTTTTATGCAATGCTATAACCATTTAAAGATGTTTTTATCAATTACAAAAAATAGTAACAATCTATTCATAGAATTATCAAAGTGATCAATCTGTTTCTTTTTACAGTAAGCTGCCGTCAAATCTAAGAAAAGAAATGTGTTGTACAAACGGTTGTCTTTTTTCATGCCATTTGCCGCCGTCATAGCGCAGTTGGTAGCGCATCGGACAGTCAATCTAGAGGTCACGGGTTCGATCCCCGACGGCGGCACTCATTCTTTCCGACTATTTGTCTCTCACCAATTGGTTGACCTATGTTAGATAGCAGCTGGAGGCTAAGAAAGGATGTGGTGGTTATACTGGTGAGAGAAAAAAAACAGGAATCCATTGTTAGGTGCTCCAGCCGCCGCGATATAACTGAAAGAGTGTTGAAAGCGGCGTAAAACTCCATTCAATCAGCCCCGGTGGCGGCAAATATCCTTTCCGACGTTTGTCTTTCACCAATGGGTAGATAATCGTAAACCTATGTGAAATAGCAGTCGGAGGCTAGGAAAGGATGTAATGGTAGTACTGGCGTGAGAAATACCAGGAATCCATTGTTAGGTGCTCCGGCCGCCGCGATATAACTGAAATAATGTTGAAAGCGGCGTAAAACCCCATTCAATCAATACATTCAATCAATCAATCAATCAATCAATCAATCAATCAAATGTTAATGTCATTCAAAAAAGTGTTAAATCAAGGCATTGTATGTGTATGGTACATGTAAATTGGATGCAATAACACGTCAGACTTAGTAAAAAGTACCATTGAATTGTACAGTTTACAACATCGTGAAATTGACAAGGTGAATTATTTTGGAATGAAATAGGAATGACATTGAATGAGTTTGTGGAGCGAGTTTTGAGTTAGTTTAATGGGAGGTAATCCTATATCGCAAATTTTGTTCAGGATGAACAAAATTAGCGATATTGATTACCTCCCTTTAATAAAATATGCAAATTAATTCTATAGATAACTTCCTATTTCTTCAAGAACCAATTGGACGCTTACAATTTGAATTATATCAATGAAATCGCGATTCTTCTCTATCCAAGTTTATATTGAAAGACGTTGTTGATTCTATATTTTGCCATGGGTTTGAGCTTTTTTGAATAGTTTGAGTGAGTGTTTGGAATGAATGATTTGAGCGCTGAGTGAGCGATTTAGAATGGTTTTCATTGAGGTGAATGTCAATTTCACGATGTCACTTACTGTAGACCTACCTTTAAATAAAATAAGTTGGCTAACATTTGTAATGGTTTCGAAATCTTTATTTTCTATATTCCCAGTCTGAAATAGATAAAAACGCATACATTATGGGACCAGTCAGGCGAAAAGGGACAATCTGGGTAGTGCGTAAAGTGTCGGACTATGCATGCTGACCAGGTTCGACACTGGTCGAACTTGACTTGTTTACAAAATCAAGAATGATCATTCTACCTTTCAGTATAAGAATTATAGGAATCCGACCTCTGGTTGACCTATGATGAGACCAATCCTCTTTTTTTTACTTTTACTATATAAGAGCGTATGCGGATGGAACCTTTCAGCGTAATGGAACACATAAATATAACACTTTTAATATCAATGATTAACACATGCGAAATGGTGGTCCTTGTAGAGGGATAGAGCGCTAAAGAATCCAGACTTCGATTTCGAGGAACGGCTAGATCGATATTGGTTCTTACTTTGGCCCGCACTTTCGCCGAGGGTACTTACTAATTTTTGAAGAGGCAGAATCGATGGGATAAACCTTAATTGTAAGAACTTGTTTCCCAATCCATGTCAAATAAAGAAATGTTTTAGGTTGATTGTATTGTTTGTTTGAATGGGGTTTCCACCGATTTTAGTAATTTTACAGTCTTATCGCCTTGGTTGTAGCACCTAACAATGGGTTCCTGTTTTTCTCTCAGCAGTACTACCATTTAGTCATTTCCTATAGCTTCCAGCTGCTATCCCACATAGTTCTATTGGTGGAAGACAAATAGTTGGAACGAATTAGTGCCGCAATCGGGAATCGAACCCGTTTCTTAACATATTACCTTCTTTAAATAAATATTTTATTAATATTACTTTTATTATTATTGTTACCCAGGACTTTTTGAATGATAGACTGTCTGACGCGCTACCAACTTCGCTTTGACGGCGGCCCGAAGATAGGTTAAAGAGATTTTAAACCGGAACCACAGTGCATGAAGAATTTGAATTATTCTGCTTTCGAAATGATTTACTTTCAACTACTGGATTGTCAAATAATGTTTAAAACTAGTCTTCCAAAGGTCGCGTTGATGAAGGTATAGTGGATCTAATTATTCTGCGTTATTAATGAACTGGCAGGGCGGGGCTTAGCCGTGACGTCATTTCGCGAGTAAACTTTTAAATATGTTTGGTTCATTGAAAAGTTAGTCGGCAATAATCGTAAACGAGTGCAAAAAAACTGTATCCTATAACCAAGAGGATTCCCGTGCTTAGAGAAAGTGAACACATTTCGTCGTTGGGTTAACAAAGCCTCCTATTCAGCTTGGACAAGCTGAAGTTAAGAGGGTTTGGTTACCAACCTACGCTTTTGTCGACTATCTTTAGAAGTATATAATAATGAAAAAAAAGAAGCTGATTTACCTTAACCCTAAGTGCATCGACCCGTAATTAGGCTCCGCCCTGCCAGGGGAAAATCGTTGATTATACCAATATTAGATATTTCTCGACAAAAACTCTTTGTTTACGGAAATCGATTAAAATTAGTACCTTCAAGATAGATTTTGGATAGTTAATACAATAAAATAGCTGGAGCAACAACTGCTATTGAGTAACCACTTTTATAAAGCGACCATCATAAAAAGTACATTCAACGTTAGCAAAAAGTCTGAAAATATTGACATTATTCAACGAAAACATGTTTATTTTTGAATCTTATATCGTTGGAACTTATTAGAATTTTCTCGATTAAACGATTCTAAAGTGTTGGAAAATCACAGTATTCAGCAAGAACTATGCGACAATCTAGATCTGCTTTCAATAAAACCTTTTACATAAAAAAAGCTTATTTGTCGCGAAATGTTGTAAAACGACCATTCCGATAAGCGACTGCTTTTTGGGGTTCCCATTAGTGGTCGTTTTACACAAGTTTACTACATCAAAAATCCAATTAACCCGCTTTACCTATGACTTTGTCCGTGTAAGCTTTAAGTTTCTTAATCTGTAAGGGTTATGAAAGTTTACGCATTTTATTGGTATCCCAGAAGAATTAAGCAGTAAAACTTTGGTAAAGTATTTCAGAACATTATAATGTATTATTCATAATCTATAGGGAGTTCAAAGAACTGCTTGCGACAGCAAAACAAGGCATTACATATACGGGCATACGGGATTGTTCCTTTTAGGAATTTTAAAGACATCGTACTTTTTTTAACTGCCCATGTCTATTAATAATGTGAATGTACATTTACTTCAATTACTTTAGTAAGCAATCCATTAATACGATTTATCCTATAACTACATAAATATCCGTGTGATAACATCCCGTATGATATTTTTTATGATATCACATGGTTACTTATAGAACAAATATATAATGCGGTTACTTTTAGAAACTTGAATTTCTGTTGGGAAGATCTGCAAAAACAAGGCGAATAGAGGTTATAAGATAAATATAATACGTATTTAGTGTTTTGTATGAAATAATATCTAACTAGGTTGTGAGAATTGATAATTGTCTCGGCAGAGCCTCGACAATGATCAATTCTCCCAACCTCGTTAGATATTTTTTCTCGCACAAAACACTAAATACGTATTATATATATCGCTTAAAACAAAGTAAAGTTTCCGTTGTTTGTTCCTATAATGATAGTCATTTTATATATAGAAATATATAGAATAGCTTTGTTATATCCGGAGTTTACTGATCGTTATCTATCGGTTTAACCAATTAGTTAACACTTTCTAAGTCATCGTTGTAGCATAACTAAAATATCGCAAGAACTTTTACAGTGTGTAGACATTTACGATATTTTAGAACTGCAACGACGAAAGACTTCGTCACTATATTCCACTAGAATTTTCCATTTTCTTCATTTTCCATGATGCAATCGGGAACCATCGGTGATTTTACGGAAAAAACCTAGGTAATAATGAGGGCGAAGACATGATAGCGCGTCATATCTCACGTGCATTTTAGTGACGTCACAAACTTTACTGAAAAAGACGTTCAAAAAAATAAAATCAATGTATCGTTAAAATTGGGCATATTATAATTTGAAAACAAAGCGCAGTGTTTCACTGCGTTTTGTTTTCAAACTATAAGACGCAAAAAAGTTCTCCTCAGACGATCGGAAAGCATTAAAGAAATTCGCTATTCTTCAAGCGCATTAACCAAAGTACCACCAGAAGCCGAATGATCTATGACACGACCAAAAATTACTACACTTACGTTCGTGGTACTTTCCAGTTTACGGAAAAGATCGAGCGATCTTCTGAATGTCCTTGATGTACACGTATCTAGGATTTTTCTCTAAGAGCGTCAAAAGACGGGCTTTTGTAAGAATGGGTCAAATGTCAGTAGTGCCTACGATATAAAGTCAATTCCGTACGGCATTTTAAAATTACTTGCAAAGACAATAACATAAACTCTATATTACTTGATGATGACTCCAGGGATCGGCTGATTTTAAAATGTCTCACAAAGAGTCCGAGGGTTGATCAATCAATTCGTATCGCATTTCTAGCTTGTCCACGGTATAATTTGTTGAGTATGTAGTTCGGTGGCTACGCAGAGAACAAATATTATCATTTTTGCAAAATTATTGTTATCGACTTTAAATTTCGTTGCCATAGTGACAAATGTATGCTAAGGCGAGGACGCCTAAAAAGGGAAAATCTATTATATAATTCAAAATTTCTAAAAGTGTTCGTAAACTTAAATTGAAATTACTAGGCAGAAATACATTAGAGGTAAAGGGGAATCAATTGTCATGTTTTAAACATTGTCGGAAGAGTTTTTATGAACACGAAGTATCTTAGATAAGACTGAATATTCGAGAGAATAGTGGCCTGTCGTCAATACCAAGTATGAAATCCGTTTATCTTCTTTTTTAGTAATTCTGTCATGGTTATTCACCAACAGAAACATTTCAGATGATTAAAAAGATATGATTGTGTAAAAGATATCTTTTCTTAAGTGACCTCGGATATTCAAAAGGGGCATACTTTACAGGAGGATATAGAATGGTAAAGTGGGGTCTCTTTGAACGAAGTCGTCCAAATTGTTTCTCATTATCTTCCAATGTATAAAGGTCCTACATCTGAGTCTCCATATTATTTGAAATACTATTCATGTAGAAATTGTAAACAAATTTGATTCCAAATTGAATATGGATGCTTTCTGCAAGCTGGTATATCAGACAGAGAAAGGCATGCGAGCAAACGGTGACTATTTATCAAAGAGTTAATAATGACGTCGTATTTGACGTTCTTGCTTCCCCACCTACCTGCGGGATCTATGTATGTATTTAGTCACTATACAGCCGTTATTGAACGTACACATTCGAAAACTTCCACATATACACAGATGTTTCATTAAATGAATGTATGTTGTTTCTTATATTTTGATTTTAAAATATTTTTTAAATATTTTATAATAGTAAAATTTTATAACCCTATTGTACGAATTTCTTGATCATCCCTCTAACACTTCTTTAAGACAGTTAATCCCAATTCTAGTCCGTACTAGCAATAGTATTAGAGGTTTTGTATGCAATAATTTGCGTTATTGTGCATGAAGTGTTGAACGAGTCCCCTGGGACACAGGATAGAGGATTTGATGTCGTTACGGATTCTTTTCGCACGTTTCACGTATTTATTCTGACATTTTTACAGGTTTGAAACACTTCTTGGAAACAACAGGAAAGATCTGCTTCTGTGACTAAACGCAGTCGAATATAATACAGTTAGTAACATCGTGAAATTGGCATTAAAGTCAACCAAACTCATTCAAAATCGCTGATTCAGCGCTCCATTCATTCATTCATTCCAAACTCTCACTCAAACCTTTCAAAAAGCTCCAGAATTGTTAAAAAAACTTTCAATATCGTTTAGAACGATGAACATTCAATTAAATCAACCCTTTCTGTGATTAAAAAGTCTAATTGGTCCGTGCAGATACACAAACACGAAAGTACAAATATTCTAATAAAGGGAGGTAAATTATATAGCCAATTTCGTTCATTTGGACGTATATAGTGATATTATTTTACTCCCCTTCAATTTCATTCATAACTCGCTCTACACGCTCATTCTATTTCATTTTAAAATAATTCGAATTCATTCATCTTGTCAATTTCACGATGTTGTTAACTGCACAATACCATGTTATGTACAAGTTATGCGTATTTGTAGAAAAGATTTAAGGTATTAATTAGAACATCATACGGCGAATAAATTCTATAATTCAGTGGCCCGTACGTAGTATAATCACTTGAACGCAAGCATTTCTATTCCTTGAGGGAAAAATGAATAAATAATATTATTAGATAAGATAAAAGAAAAGGTTTTGCATACCTGTAGAAAAGTTGCTATAATGGCCACCCCTCTCGGAGAATTTTTGGCATGTGAAAGGTTATGGTAAACATCGGAATTATAGGCTATTATATGCACCTACAAATAAGATAGAAAGAAATTGGTTTGTTGCATATACATGGACACATCATACATATATGAAAATATACTAAACCACAAAAGAATTGTTGCATTATTTTGAGCTGTACAAAATAGTGAAAATTAAGAGACATTTGATTTTCTTGGTGACAATGACTTCATATAGACTGGTTATTCACTTATAGCCTTAGAATATCTAAATGACAAGAAGCATTACGTTTTGGCGACTAAGGAATGGAGCGCACACGAATTTACCAGAAATTTGGTAATTAAACCATATTTTGGGAATAAGTCTCCGCCAATGCCCTTAAAACTACTCAAAATCCTGTCTTTACACACATGCATTCATTCAGAGACCACATTGCCAACTATTGCTAAGATTTGAGTAAGTAACGTTTCGACATGCCTGTATGGTCCTATTTTTGGACTTCGAAATAGGCGCACTTATCGGTCTTATCTCAACTAATGTTATCATCGGTGTTCTACTCCAATTTGGAAAAACACTGTTCATTGCTTGTTCAAAAATAAGCATTTTCACCAAAAGATATATGTATAAATATATTTGTTCTAGTATGACTTTTCTTTTGTGGTTCAGGATATTTGACTCTAGGTCTAAAGAAAATAATTCAGAATTAACATGATTTTTTTTCGACGACCAAATGTCTAAACTCGAAATAAAATAAATCTGGATCTCTTAAAAGCCATTAGGACCTATGAACGGGAGAAACGGAGATCCTAGAAATGCAGTTTTTGAACATCTTTTCACGCACAATCGATTTTAAACGCAGACAAATGCACCAAATATTACACCCACAAAAAGAAAAGTGTTTGAACGCTGTTGATTCTTTTTACATTTTCGAAATGTTCTATATCTAAGGAAAATTTCCTTTTACGACTGCACAAAGCAAGAAGTCAAAATTCGTACACCTGGAAGAACATTGTGTAAAAGAAGACATCGCTTGTAACAAGCTTACTAGTTCCTCCATGATTATAAAACTACCTTGATGCTAAATATTCTTATATGACATAGGAGTCTGTGGGGCTCATAACATTCAAAATAAAGGAGTTCTACATTCGAAAAAAGGGTCTCGGAATCCTAGTCTCCCCTTAGAACCAAAATATGGTCTCGTATTCATGGACCCCCTAAGTATCACGCCCGGCTTAAACATGCGGCTTACCTCTCCTTCGAAGGGGGTTTTATCTACTGTATGTAATATCAAAATGGCTTTTGGCACCAATTGCCGCCAACAAAAAGCGCGAAACGTATTGATCCTTGTTAGACTGCCATGACTGCGCTGGCTTACCTAAAGCGACAACTTTTATAAAAAGCATATTTTCCGATTCTAAAATGAGCATTATATCTTCCTATGTAAGCGCTTTCGAAATAAGACAATCATTTCACGTCTTCTCGATCCAAACCCTTTTCCAAAATTATATCTTACGGAGTTCCGTGATGGCCCCCTTTGGGCGCAATGGTCGTATGTGTCACTTACCTCTCCGTCGAAGGAAGTTTTATCTACCGTATGTTCCGAACCTTCTCCGTCCCACAGTCCAAAATGAACTTTGATTTCACTAATTGTGTATTTATATGAGAGAGGTCCTAAAGATATATTCACTGGAAGAGTGTCTTTCGTTTGATTATATTCGAACGTGAGATCCACACCGTTGTTTATTAGAGTACCACTGATCTGAAAAGAGGTTTAACACACAACGAGTTCAGAAACTGCATCACATCACGAAAATTTTCGCCGCTCAATACTATCAATAATGGTTTTCTTTAATGCTTTTCGGTTGTTTATCGAGAAATAACGGTAGCTTATCACTTGATAATCTCACCGCAAAAGCAGTGAAATTATACAAAAAAAATCAAACCGTGCTTTTGTGCATTTTATCATATCTGACGTCATCTATGCGGGGCGAAATAAGTGACGTCACAATGAACGTTGCATAGCAATCACGTGCAAAATGACGCGCTTTACCAAAATATGTCCTAGAAATTTCACATTTTGTCTCATCTTTGCATAAAAGAAATAGAATACTCGTTTGTTTTCGAGGAAGATCGATTAATTTTCATTTCGTGAACAACAAAACTATATTTTCTTGCCACTCGTGAAATTATAGCTTTTGTTGTTTACCCAATGAAATATAAATCGATCTTACACTGAAACAAACGATTATCCTCTATACATTTAACTTCAAAATTATTGACAATAGATGTTGGTTTATAAAATAAATGAAACAATTTTCCATACATCGCATAAAAGTCTCATAAAATTGTCAATCTACATGAGTAACGAAATATCGTTGTTTATTTTTTTGGTTGAATTTGCAGAATTTCTCCACATAATACCATTTTTTAACGCTTTTCGGTGGTTTATCGAGAGACAACGGTACATTATCACTTGGTTATCTCACTGCCAAACCAGCGAAATTATAAAAAATAAACCCATATTTCGTTCATTTTACTCAATTTGACGTTATCTGTGCGGAGCCAAATAAACACATGACGTCATGACGTTGACTAGACATCACGTGCAAAACATCTCATTCTGTGAACAACAAAAGCTACAATTTCAGTCTTGGATCCCTCTAGTGGCGATATAATTTTCGTTGTTCATTCATTGAATTGATCTTACAACGTAGTAAACAAGACAAGCCGAAATGTAACTTTAATCCCACGCTTTATAACATTCCAATAATGTGCATGAGATAAAGAGAGAGAGAAAGAGAGAGGCCAAGATCTACTTTAAAAATGATTTTCAATGGTTGACGTCATAATTTCAAACCTACAAATGAATTACTAAGTCGTCTGCAAACAAAAAACGGTCGCTCTTTTAAAGATCTGAAATCGCAATAAAAGCCGAGAGCAGTATAAATATTAATTTGCTGCTGAACTTAGATTATAGTCAGACGTTGAATATAAGACATATTAGGAATACGATTCTGCCACAGGGCGATCGATTCTAGACACTCAAATTTAAGGTATAAAATATAATTGAATTAAAATAAGCCAAGAAAGGGACCCAGACTCTCGTGTTAATCCATCGGGAAATTTGACGTCGTGTACAGTTAGGAACATCGTGAATTTGACACCCACCCCTCATTCAGAATACCACTCGGCAAATCTCACGATCAACCTCGGATGTACATAGACGGACTATTTTTATAAAAAAAATACTGGAAAACCTTGGAAAACATCGATGACGTCAGTTAAAATGGCGTTTGCCCTCGAAACTTTGAGTGAAAACAGTCGACTCTACTCGTTAAAGTCACAGACGTGAAACCATCGTATATCATATATAAATATCCTTCGATTCTTAAATAAAGGCTGAAAAATCTTAATTTTTGAGAATGATTCGTCATTCTCAAAAAATTCAGATTTTACAGTCGTTATTAACTGTAAAAATATCAATCTAAAGATAGCGCCGGTTGTTTCCGAGCTAGTTTTTCTTACTATATCTGCTATACCCATTTGCCTTATATACATCCAAGGTCACTCGGGAACTCACGGCGATTCTACGAAATAGACCTCGGGAATAATAAGGGTGCAGTCATGAAAGCGCGTCATATCGCAGGTGGGTTTATATGACGTCACAAACTAAGGATGAGGTTGCGAAAAATATAATCAACGTTGGTTAGAATTGGGCACATTATAATTTGAAAGCAAAACGCAGTAAAACATTGCGTTTTGTTTTCAAATTATAACATGCCCAAATGATCTCCACAGACGATCGGAAAACATTAAAGGAATATACGATTCTTCAAGCGTATTCTTCATTAAAATGGCTAAGCATAAAAGGTCCCAAATATATTTCACAATCATCATGGTGTATAAAACGCTTTATGGTCTAGCACCCCCTTACATGTCTAATGCTTTTATTTAATGCAAGAACCAACATTACTTACATAGGTCTGAGTTAAATAATGATATAATGAGCAAAAGCACAGTACCTAAAACAGAAATTAAA